>JAYESA010000012.1:138177557-138881307 GCA_036927795.1 Iris macrosiphon
GATGTGCTCCACATATGCCATCATGATCTTCACAGAGTGATTGTCTTGCTTCTGGGTTGGAAAGATAATGTAGCAGCAATCCCTCATAAGAATGACGATATAATATTTTGGATGAGGCATCATAATAGAATCAGAGTGAATTTCTTTTAATAAAAGTGGTTTCTTTTGGATTTTTTGGAAATAAGTAGAGTACTCTATAAAAGGTTCACTCCAATATTTATCCATAGAAGTTGACTTTATAACATAACTCTATTCAACGTGCAAGTTGTTTGTTGTACAGAACAATTCTCGTCCTATTACCATAATTAATTATCGTCTCTTTAGGGGAATGGCCATTGATGCTGCTAGGCCGGCCAAAGCATCTTCTTCCATATTCTGTAATCGAGGTACGTGCTCGATGAAGAATCCTTTAAAAGTAAAAGCCAGTTCGATTGCCGCTTAATGATAAGGGATGAGGTCTTCGTATCGAACCTCGTACTCTCCCCTGATCTAATTAACTATCAGCTTATAATCACCTTAAGCTTCAATATATTATATGTCCAATTCTTTAGCTAATTAGGGTCCAATGAGTAGAGTATTGTCTTTGGCCATATTATTGGAACATGGTTTACTGAGAAAATATACTCGAAGAATGAGTAGTTTGTCAGAAGATACTAGGTCTATGCCAACTCCAGCTACTATATTGCCTTTGGGTCCTATTCTTGATGCACCATCAAAGAATAGTTACCAATTGTGTCATCTCCTATGGCCATATTGGACCCTAAGACTTCATTTGGGATGTCATCGTACAGTTTGGATATTTTCGTTACAGGATGGATTTTCAGGAAGTCAGCTAGCGCTTGACCCTTCATTGCTTTTTGTGGGACATATACCATGTCATAAGGTTATAGCAACATTGCCCATGTGGCTAAACGGGAATTTAGTGTGCCTGGTTTGGTCATTAATACCCGGAGGGGATTCACTCTGGATATGACATGAATGGTTTGACCTGACACGTAATGTCATATTTTCTGAATAGCAAACATCAAGGAGAGGCATTCTTTTTATACCGGATTGTATCGATGTTCAGCGCCGACCATCATACGACTGAGATAATAGATAGCATGTTCATGGCATTCTTTACTCCACTGTGCAAGAAGAGCTCATAGGGAGTGATCCTTTGCTCGAACATACAGCAAAAAAGGTTTTCCTACAATTGGAGACACCAGAACTGGCGGATTTGCTAAATATCATTTGATATCGTCGAATGCTTGTTGACATGCTCCATTCCAGACAAAGGATATGCCTTTCTTCATTAACTGAGTGAAGGGTTGACATCGCCCCGAGAGATTGGAGATGAATCTCCTAATGTATGCCAGACGACCTTGTATACTACAAAATTTTTTGAGATTACGTGGAGGCTGAATTCTGAGGATAGCTTTGATTTTATCGGGATTAATGTTAATACCTATGGAGCTTATAACAAATTCAAGAAATTTGCCAATGGAGACTCCCAAAAAGGATTTAGTTGGATTCATCTTCAATTGGTGATGGCACATCATTTCGAACACAGTTTTTAAATCTTGAAGGTGATCATCTTTAAAATGGCTCTTGACATCAATATCATCCACGAAGTATTCTACTATTTTTCGTTAATGCTTCTGGAAAATTATATTCATGGCTCGTTGATATGTTGCACCCGCATTCTTTAAGCCGATGGGTATGACTGCATAACAGTAAACTCCCAATAGTGTACAAAAAGAAGTATATTTTTTGTCATCAGGTGAGATCTTAATTTGATTGTATCCTGAGAACCCATCCATGAAGGACATACGTTCAAATATACATGATTGTCGATCATGACGTCTGTGATGGAAAGAGAAAATTCCAAGGCCAAAATCTCCAAAAAGTGGAGTTGAAATCCCAAGGCCAAAGTCTCCAAAAATATAGAAATCACCACTCTCAAGCTTCTAAGCCTCCAAGCCAAGCCTCTACACCAAGTCTAGGCTCTACACCTAGGTTAGGGAAAAGTGACGGGTTAGGGTTTGTATTAAAGAAAGAAGTAAGTGAAGGAAGAGAAGGAGGGTGAAAAACTTACTTGAAATTGGAAGAAGAAAATGGAAGAAGTGAAGAAAGAAGAATGAAAAGAAGAAGAAGAATGGAATAAAGGGTTAGGGGGGCGGCCATGTAGGGTTAAGTAAGGGTCAGGGTTTGCATTTAGGTACAAAGACAAAAATGTCCTCCAATTAAGTCATCCAAAAATAGGGTTTAGGTTTAAGGTTTCCAAATGCACTCTAATTAAATCCTAATCACTCCAACTAACTAATTAAAATATAAATAACTACTCTAAACTAATAAATAAGTCTGACAAGGGTGTTGGTTGGGTCTGACAAGGGTCTACTAGGGTCTGACATGGGTCCAGACTAGCCAAAATCCTAAAACAACCAATAAAAATAAATACAACCAACTAATTAAATATTAATACAAATATTTATGATCAATACACAATTTACCAAATTAAAATAAAAAAATATCCTGCCCTGGAAATGGGGTAGTGACAAGCCTATCCTCCTTAGAAAATTTCGTCCTCGAAATTTAAATTCGATCGCACTTCTTCTAGGTGAAACCCCTAACAATCACAGTTAAGCAATTCTACCTAAACAACATGCAAGATCATGGTCCTACTGGTCGTGTTATCACAGTCTCAATCAGGGTTACTACACTATCTACCACAGCACAAAAGAGAATTCTAACAGGTACTAATGATGCACACCATAAGAAATGGAAAAGGAGAGAAAGAAGAACAAAAAGAGATAGACCTGCTAACCCGACACCAGTAGCATCGGCCTCCTCGACCGTCAACGCATAAGCTCTGCCCTGCCCTGCTGGGGTATCTCCCTTTGCTGGTGCAGGACATAATGTTGTGCCACAGGTGGCCTAGATCCAACTCTCCAATCCTGTGCTCTACCAAATGGAGGTACAGTGGGGCAATCTCGCATCTGGTGAGCAGCGGATCTACAAAACAAACACACCTTCAGCCTCCTCCTACAAACATCCCAAGTGTCTCATGCCTTCCTGCAGTACGCACGAGTGGGCACTCTCTGATCCTGACCCTGCTGCGCTATCTTCTGCACATAGGGATGCTTAGCCGGTCCCGCACTACCACTTGCACTACCTGAATCATCCCGGCCTCTCTTGGACTTAAGTTCCAAGTCATCCTCTGCCCTCTGAGCGTCCCCTACGATCTACTCGAAAGTCGCCTCGCGGTCACTCCTAGGCAAAGACTTGACCACCATGACCAAGCCCTTGCAAAACTTTCTCGCCTTTGCTGCCTCACTCAAGCCCTCTAAATCTGCCCAGATGGCAGAACTCCGTTGCATAGTCGTCCACTAGCATGCTCCCCTGGACGAGTGCCTCAAACTGGCGCTCTAAAGCACTGAGCGCCACATTTGGGAAAAACTTCTCCTTAAAAAGCCTCTTGAAATCCTCCCAAGTAAGCCCTGGTGCCGCGATCCTCGTATCAGTGCGATACCACATCAAAGCGAGGTCGAACATCTGACTGCCCGCTTCCTCTATCTGTATGCTGTTTGGAATCTGTGCCAGCCAAAAAATCCCCTCAATCTGCTCTATCCAGTCATCCGCGTACAGGATCCCCTTTGTACCCCAAAACTCCTTGGGCTGTATCCTCTGGAAGTCAATGATGTTGCCCGACCTCGGATGCTGAGTCTGATCTGCTTGTGGCTGGATCTGAGCCACTCTGTCCACTACCGTTATGGCCACCTGGTGGGCATTCTTAATGCCCAGCCTCATCACATCCACCTGACGGTGCTGCATGTCCATCATCTCCCTGAAGAATGCAAACAACTGTGCGATGTCTACTAGTGCAGGAGGTGGTGGAGGAGGTACCACCGGAATGACTGGGGTAGTCATCGGATCAACAGATGGAGGAGAATCCCAGAGAGAAGCAGATGCTCTCTCAACCGTAAGAGTGGTGAGTGGAGCGGTAGCAGCTATCTGAATACGAGCTGGACGAGAGGTAGCAGACCTCTCGGTGGCAGCTACTGGAACGGTACGATGAGATCGTGTCTTCGGAGGCATCCTGAACACAGATCAAAAGAAGTCAATACGCAAGATACGATATCATCAAAGAAGGACAGTAATATTTCAAAAGGAAGAAATTTTAGAATAATTAGATTGGAATTATTTTTAGTCGTGATTAAGTACACTCTCATCCTAGATCCTATATCCTAGGGCAGGCTCACAGCAGTACAACTAAATCATTGTACTACCACGATATCGCACTAATTGCGAAGCTCGAGACTTGTGTTGGCCGCTACCAAAAATGTGTCACGACCTGCACCCGAAAAATCGGGCATGAGTCGTGGGTATGTCCAGCCTATGCCGCAGCATGGGCGATAAAACGCTGTCTAGGTCTACTATCTAGCTAACAATCTCACACAATAATATAAGTACCTGTCAAGATCTCAACTCCAAATGGAGGAGCAATATGATATAGATAACACAAGTACTCAATCACGAATCTAAGCACGATAAGATAACAAAGAAGTCTAACAACTACAAAGTCTAAACAATAACTACTACTAAGAAACAACAACAATAATAATAATACAACAATATCCTGAATCAAATACAATACAAGTCTCAAACCAAAAGTCGGGGACAAAATCCGGTACCAAAAGCTAATAAATACAACCGAGGTCCTAGTGATCCCGGCTACCAACCCGGAAATCACTCCTGAACTAGGGGGTCCCTGTCTGCACCATCGACAGGCTGAGATCCATAAAACGTCCGACACCAATCTTCCAGATCCTCTGAAAATATATCCAGTCAGGATTGGATCAAGTACACCTCTAACAGCAGTTCCAGTTAAATGATAAAAACTATAAAACAGTTGTAGCAAGTAGCACAAGGTGAAGGAAATGAAGTATGAACAAGAATATATATATATATATATATATATATATATATATATATATATATCAACTAGTGCATAAAGGTAAAGATGCATGAAAATCAGAAGCAAGATAGTAATGACTGCAAGATACAAGAAATCTAAACTAAGATCAAGTGTGTACACAATGACGTGAAGTGAGTCCAGCAAGAGTAAATATAATGAGTCCAGTCCAAAAACTATAAGAGAGACCAGTCAAGAAATACAAGAGAGTCCAGACTAGAAAGAATGAACTCGTGTCTCTGAAATACCTATTTCGATATGTAAACGGCTAGGGATAAGTACGGCTCACCGCACACTGGGTGTGCGGCTGCTATCATTCCAAATTAGACAGGAGGGGGTGATTCTAGTATTTCCAGTTGGGAATATTTACATGTCTACTCGAGTATTTTCCCGTCCCAACTAGTACAAGTGAATCCAAGACCCGAAACGTAAATCAAGTATGAGTCCATCCAGAAATATGAGTGATGCCTGTAGTGAGTCCTGATGTGATGCCAAAAGGTGATTCCAGAAATAGAGGCCAGAAACACGAAATATACGTGTCGCAAGTAAATAAATCCAAAAATACTAGTCAGTGTCGTGCCAGAAAAATCAGATAATACTATACTAGAAGCTGAATCATAATAATCATCAGGTAATGAAAACTATCAGAGAATATACTCGCTTGACGTCTTGAGCAACTGGCGATCCGAACTGGCGTTGCAAGGACCTATTGTGAAAAGCAAGGTTAAACATGGTTCTAAAGAGTTAAAAAGATATAAAATAACTAAAAATAAGCTCCTAGGGTTGTTCTAGGTCAAACGGATCAAACCGATAAAATCTGGGTCAAAAAGTTAACTCTAGGTCAATAGTTGACTTTGGTGGTCAACCGGGTCAACTACGGTCAACTCTAGGTCAAACTAGGGTGCCCCTAAAATTCTAGGTCAAAACTAGCTCATTAAGCTACTAAACCCTCAAACTCGCCTGCTTGAGATACCGGGATACCCTCTTATCCGATATCTCAACCTACGCTACACACCCCGTCTATACCCACTATTATATATACTAACACGTATATATATATATATATATATATATATATATATATATATATAAAAGCATCTTTAACCTCAATCTTAGGCAAAAGCCCAATACCTCGCCCCGATACCCAATACTTTGAGTATCTCAAGGTATTGAGATACCTCGCCTAACCCTCTCTAACTCTATCTAACTAGCTATATATATACACTACTATACACTACTATATATATGTAATATCAATATATATATATATATATATATATATATATATATATATATATATATATATATATATATATATATATATATATATATATATATAACCTAGTATATAGGCTACCTCAATACCTTACCTCCGATACCTCACTTGCATCAATACCTTGATATCTCAAGGTATTGAGATATTCAAGCCTTACCCCTCACTAACACTAGCTAACTAACTAACTAACTATATATATATATATATATATATATATATATATATATATATATATATATATATATATATATATATATATATATATATATATATATAACTTAGTATTAGGCTATACCTCAATACCTTGGTATCTCAAGGTATTGAGATCCAATACCTTGCTCTTCTCTCTCACTATATATATATATATATATATATATATATATATATATATATATATATATATATATATATATATATATATCTATATACCTATCTATCTATATATATCTCTATCTATCTATCTCTATATAAATACATATCTCTCGATGTATCTATGTAAATATATATATATATATATATATATATATATATATATATATATATATATATATATATATATATATATATATATATATATACACACATATATATATATGCATATACTTATATATCTATCAACTGTACACGTATATATATATACATATATATATATATATATATAAAGGGGGGGTTAACTAGCTGCTGCTGCTGATACCGCGCTTTTGCTGCTGATACTGCGCTGCTGCTGCTCTGCTACAGCCACTTTGCTGCTCTGCTGTAGCCATCTCTCCCTGCTGCTGCTGCTCTTCTTCTCTTCGTCCCTCACTCCATCTCACTCTCCCTCTATCACTCTATCTCACTCTCCCTCTATCTCTATCTCACCCTCAAACACACACCAACACACACATAAACATATATATATATATAGATACACACTAACATACATATATATATATATATATATATATATATATATATATATATATATATATATATATATATATATATATATATATACACACACTCACATATATATATATACACAAACACACACACACACACACACACACATATATATATATATATATATATATAACACTTACACATATATACACATACACACACATATATATATACACACTCACACACACACACACACACACACCCGTTGGTCCCAGGGTCCAAGTTTGCTTGTCCAGGGGTTCTTGCTGGTTGAGAAGCCATATTTGCTTTGATTTCCAGTATTATCTGGGTTAAGACTTGCATTGATGCACCCATTGTTTGCATTATGTCCTCGAGGGTCTCGAGGCACTGGCGATTGCTGGGGCCTTCATGGTTATCCCCGACCATGTATACCGTCCTCACGTGGGAGAGATGGATGGGGCAGTGGATGCTGTGCTTTCAGTCTCAGACCCCTGGCGAGAGTAGTCATCAGGGAAAGCTGGCAGTACTGTCTCCTCCTTAGACTCGGAAGGAATACTACCCCCAGCGTAGAAGGCTACATCAACCTGGCGAGGGGGGATACCCTAGGAATCTCGGGGTCCGTTCCTTGGGAATCGTTGTCTTCTCGAAATGTTGGGTTATTGCGTAAGTCAGGGGGAATACTACCCTCAGCCTGGGCCACCCCCAGGGCTTCTAAGGAAGAACTATCCCTAGTAGCTGACAGTTTCTTCCTTGAGCGGGTACCCTGGAAATTGCCTTCCGCATATCCCATTGTTAAACCTCCTGGTAGTTGCTTTTGTAACGCACTAGAAGGGAGCGACAAAATGAAGGTACTCGACTTATTTCCTCCCTTGGCGGAGGAAAGCTTCCAAATTAAGTAGCACAAGATGGAGGACAGCTCCTCCTCCTATGTATTTTTACCTGATCTCTGGATTGTTGTCGGATAGGTACTTTCTGGTATAGTAGTTGGAAGGCCGTATGCCTGCTTGCAGGTGTTGCCACTTTGTTACAGTAGCAATTAATAATATTCTTGGCAAAGTGATGCCTTGGAGAGGATATTTCACCAGCCATAGTTATTTTCCTTGTGTTGCGCTTGTGATTGATCATATTACGTAAATTAAGCAAGGGTTGTTCCACCTTTGTACCCTTTTTGTGGGCCTGGAAGGATCGAGCGCACAGGTGCGTAGGTATAATATTTTCTTCCTGATCCAGGGTTCGTACAAGAACTTCCCTCAGATTGTCAGTGAAAGACTTTTGAGACCGACACTATCCATTTGCCGCTGCAGGCTGGATGCATGAGGCAATCTTATATAGCTTCCCATCATGGGCCCATGTAATGGTTAACGGTACCCGTTGACGGTCAGCTAACTGCACAGTTGTTTGAGCCCGATGAGCTCGCACTGTCCTATGCTTATTTGACTTAGCACTCGCAGGCTTATAGTACAAGGTCTCCAGGTTTGGGTTTTTGCCATTCTTAGCGAGCCAGATAGGATCTGCGCCGCAGGAGATACGGTCAAAAAAAGATGTACTATTGTTGTTGGGGCCGCATGCGGCCGTCTGCCTGCGGTTGTGAGCTGGTGCTGCATTGCCAATCTTATGTGGCCTCATTCTTGACTGCATAGAAGTTGCTTCAGCCCCAAAATGTCTGGCATCATAGTATTTCCCTTTGCCAGAGTCTAGGTGCCGAGCAGTTTCTATGTCAAGCGAGGCTGCCGCATAGATGTGGACGTCCTGGGTGTTCGCCTGACAACCATCATCAGCAACAGAGAGAGAGGCGGAAAGTGTGTGCTCCACAGTTGGGCGAGGCTTAGTGGCCTTTGCTACCCACGTCCTGCGGGTCTTCTTGGGCTTGGCTAGCCTTGGCGAAGGACTAGCACTTCCTTCCGAGAATATTTTCTCGAACACTTGCTGGTCGAAGCAGACTACCAGCATCTTTTGCGTTGAGCCGAGCTTGGCCGTATCAGACTGCGTCACCAACTTCTCATCAGAGGAGAAGTTCGTCTCCAGCAGAGTCATCATCTTCTTTGTTATTAAATTCAAAAGTTTGGAAAGAAATATGATTTAATTGAACAAACTAAAGAGATTACAGAGAGGAGTCCTCAATAGACAATCTAAGTATAAATTTTGTGTTCTGGGGGTGACGATGGAGGGTTAGGAGTATAGAAACTCTTTTTACTCCATGGATGATCCGATACGGAAGCTCTGCTCTCTTGCTCGAGTATAGATTCGTAGATAGCCAGCACGCCTTTTGTATGGGTGTGGTACCCTGCTATTTATAGTCATCCTGGGTGCGCATATGTTGGGACGCATGGATGTTAGAGGTTGCCACATGCCCCTTCTTAATATGGTGCATCGGTAACCATGAGCAGGCCGAGCTGCCACGTGGGTGCTTGTTAGGATTTTCAGTTGTTGGAGATCTGGGTGGTCCTCGTCCTTTGTGGGCATGACTTGGTCAACTTGACACATAGTCCATACTTGGTTGGAGAGAATCACTCTTGTTGTAACAACAAGATCTAGTCTTTATGGAGTCTAAAACACATGTGGCCAGAGATACATGGGACGCATGGGGCTAGAGACGCATGGAACGTATGAAGTTTGGGGCTATGGGGCCAGAGAAGCATGGGATGCATGAAGTCTGGGATTTATGGGGCCAGAGACGCATGGAACCGCATGGAGCCTGGGATGCATGGAGCCAAAGATGCATGGGATCACATGGAGCCTGGGACGCATGGGACAAGAGACGCATGGGACGCATGAAAACTGGGATATATGGGGCCAGAGACGCATGTGACCGCATGGAGCCTGGGACCCATAGAGCCAGAGACGTATGGGATGCATGGAGTCTGGGACACATGGGGCCAGAGATGCATGGGATCGCATGGAGCCTGGGACGTATGGGCCAGAGATGCATGGGACCGTATGGAGTCTAGGGCGCATGGGGCCAGAGACACACGGGACCGGATGGAGCCTAGGAAGCAAGTGGCCAGAGATGCATGGGACCGCATGGAGTTTGGGACTCATGGGGCCAGTTGTGTTGTCCACGTGGCGTTGCACCCCGTCGAGAGTGATGTTCTGCGCTAACGTGAGACTTCTGTCGTTTAGTCTGTTTACGTCTTTTAAGGCAACCAAAAAATCATTTTTGTCAGAATTTTGTGTTAGAGACATTTTTGCTGATGGGATGCCACATTAGGTCCTTCTGATGTCGCCTTTTTGGGCCGCATGGTGACTCTGCGGCCTGATTTTAGCCTTTTTTTGGGGGCACATAGTTGATGGCTTATCGGGTCACAGGAAGACTCTATAGCCTGATCTCTTATGAGTTTTTGTTTTTGGATGCAGGGTCGCATGGATGCATATTTTTTTATGCTTTTATACCAGAGTCGATGTGCATTTGGTCCACCTTGATGGCGCTAATGTACCATGTGTAATACAGAGGATGATCATGCCGATTGTTCTTTAGCGACATATCTTTTTATGAGAACGTGATTTTGGGTATCGCCTTCATCATATTATTGCAGTGGGGGCATGCGGTAGGATCCTCAGCTGATGGCTTGACCTACACCAGGTTGTAGAAGCATGAAAAATACGTCGGATAGCTCTACGCAGCATGTTGATGCAGGACAGTGTAAAACAGACGACCTCGGAGCCGTCAACGTGCAACAGAGCTTTTTCGCTGAGCAAGGCATAAAATATAGGCTCGAGGACCATCCGCGTAATGTAGTATGTCCAGGCTGCTTCAGCGTAAAAAGGGTGCTACATCGCCTTTATGGCGTAAAACTCACCCGCTTTCAATGCAGCATTGAAGTGTACAAGGAACACTTCGTATTCTTCGAAATGAACCTGTCAGATCATGCAATAAACCTGATGTCTGGGCTCATGACAAAGAGTACTGCACGACAACCCAAACGACGGCTATAATGATGGCGCGGTACTGCAACCCAGGCTGTCATTTACTGCCATTTCCTTGGCGTAGACTGCTTCTACGCATACAAAGGGATATGCCACCTAGTTTTACACAGGCAGATGTGAGCTGTCCGCAGAAGACAAACAGCCTACCACGTCAAAAGCTGCTCTTCGTACAGGGCTCGAGGCGCATCTCTGCATTTAATGCGCAGAGCGGTGACAGGTTCTCAAGGTACGTCTCTGTATTTAATGTACCGAATACTGATAGATGCCCGAGGCACGTCTCTGCATTTTATGCGCAGAAGGGTGGCAGACCTTCAAAACACGCCTCTGCATTTAATGCGCAGGATAATGGCAGATCTCTGCATTTAATACAGGAGATTTGATTAAATGTCACCAAACCATCGTCTAGTGACATTCCCTTTGTGCCAACTGCTCTTACACATACAAGGGATACGCTGCCCAGTTTTATACTGGCAGACGTGAGCTTCTTACGCTCCGCAGAAGGCAAACAGACCGCCACATCAGCAGTTACTCTTCATACAGAATTCGAGGTGCGTATCTGCATTTAATGTACAGAATGATGGCAAATCTTAAAGACAAGCCTCTGCATTTAATATGCAGGTTGGGGGCAGATCTCTGCATTTAATGCAAGAGATTTGATTATATCTCCAAGAGCCGTAATTCAGGCTAAAACGTCCACATCATCTCGGCTTCTACGCCCGCTCGACTTCTATGCCCACTTGACTTCTACGCCTGCTCGACTTCTATGCCCACTCGGCCTCTATGACCACTCGACTTCTACGCCTGCTCAGTTTCTATGCCCACTCGGCCTCTATGACCACTCGACTTCTACGCCTACTCGGCTTCTATGCCTACTTGGCTTCTACGCCTACTCGGCTTCTATGCCTACTTGTCTTCTATGCCATGGTGACAGTCATTGGCTTCTACGCCAACCTCTTCTACACAAGGGATAACTACCTACGTGGCTTCTACGCCATGATCTTCGCAACAGATATACGCGTTCTGTCCCTTAGTTGGACGCGTGTCACATGCTCACTCAAAAGGTCATCTATACGCAGGTATTGGTTATTTTAAACCGTCGTATAAAAGGGTACTGTACTTTCCACTACTCGGTTTCTATGTCGACTGTGTGGTCACTGTCACTAAAAACTCTATAAATAGAGACCTCTATCAACAGAGGAACAGGTCAAAAAATTGAAGATCGAACGATCGAAAATTGGTCAAAGAATCCAGTATCAGATCCAAGGTCGAAAGGTGGAAAATTGGAGGTCGAGAGAGAGAGAGAGAGAAGAATCCAGAGCTCAGGCAAAGAGAAGGGATCGACGACTTTGACATCGGGCATCCACCCTCTTTAGCAACCTTCAAAGCTGCTTTCTGTCTTCCACGGCACTTCTTCAACATCGTGTGGTCCAAGGGCTAAAGTGATCGACTACAGATCAGACACCTATAGCAATATTTACCCAGATTAAATAAATTGTACTTAGACATCCTCGTATAGAATTAAATTGTACAATCTTGTTTGTAAACACTAAAGAAAAGGCGTGTTTTCATATAAGACCTCGTTTTCCATATTCTTTCTCGTTTATTATCCGAAACAAGATGGCAACTCTGCTGGGGACGTCTTTCTCTTCTAACGAGGAAGCAATTGCTCAACACGATACGGTATCCGTGGGATCCATGAAGAAGACACTGGTCGTCCAGTTCGACCAGTCTGCCTATGAAGACATGCTTCAAACAGGGGGTAGCTCTTACTCTCTCTCAGTCCAAGATAACAGGAAGCTGCGTAAAGTCTGGATGCCCAAGACATCCTCTACCCTTCCTGTGGACTCTCTGACCTCTCCGATTTCTCCGACCAACGAGGTTGTAGCATTGCTCCCTCCGTACCTTGCGCGTAAAATTCAGTCGCTTGTCTCTGGCAGGGCAGACAAAACTTCTGGCAATGCCTCAGCACAAACCCAGAATTATACACCGCGCTCTGCACATAAAATTCAGTCTCCCATCCGTGGCAAAAAAGACAAAACTTTGGAAAATGCCTCAGCGCTAGTCCAGAAGCTTACACCGCGCTCTGCGCGTAGAAACCAGTCTCCCGTCCCTGACGGAACAGACAAAACTTCTGACAAGGCCTTAACGCCAAATCAGAAGTTCCAAACACGCTCCGCGCGTAAAAATATATCTACCTTCCGTGGAAAAGCAGATGACCCCTGTAATCTACGCAAGGGAAAGCAAGCGGCGGACTACTCAACTTCTCGACCTTTACGCCAGCGAGGGAACAATCTGCCCGCCCTCCGGATTACGCGAGGAGCTGACGGCCGACTGAGGACATCCTCAGCTTTACGCCAACCGGATCAGAGCTCCGAATTACGCCAAGAGAAGCCCCTCAGCATAAAGAAGGCTCAATTTATGGAAAGACACCCTCCTCGGGGATTATCTGCTACCCAGATGGCCAACCTGTTGTATACATGTGGCATAGGGAAAACTGTGGTTCCCAACTTCCGCATGCCCACTAATAAGAACAGAAGGAACAAGCCATCTTCTTCTTCTTCTTCTTCTTCTTCTGTAAAGACCCCTGACCTGCATGAATATCTAATCCAGAAACACGAAAACAAGGGTCATGAACAGGCTTCAGTTCCCCTAACGGTCAAATGCGGGGAGATCTTGTGGGAAGATGCATCAACATCTAATATCGTCATGACAGGTGGACCACGTGAAGATTCTATCTTTATTATTCCTCCAACTCGCGACGACCAGCATCCAATAGTCTTCGGTCGCATGCGGAGCAGCCCAATCATGCAGGAAGAATTTCGCGAGTCTGAAACTGGCAGAATATAAATCCACAGATATAGCCCGCAAGCGTTAAAAATTATGCAAAGCATGGTTTATGATTTGAAGCTGAAACAAGGCCTCAACTATGGAAAGGGCAGACGAACACCGTTGCATGGTAATTCTTACCGTCAACAAGCTCGTTTTGGGTTGGGGTATACTGCGTCTCTTGCGAAACCAAAATCTTCAAAGTCTAGTCCTGTACAACCAGAGGCAGGTCCTGCTAAATTAGCTTCTGTGGACAGATACCACGGCATGTCTGTGTCACGCCCCGGTCCCGCCCGGGCCGCCGCTTCGCCCCGCCCCGCCCCGTGCGGCCGAGAATTAACGAACCGGACACGTATCACCGTGCCTCGGCGCGCCGGACGCGAATCACCGTGCCCGTCCCGCGGGTGCGAGGGAGGAAGGAAGCCAAGCGAATGGCCCGTTCGAGCTTTCAGGGGACGTGATGCCGCACGGGCCTGGGGTTGCGCCCGTGCAAGGCCAATCGTTTAAGTTGATAGTTGGCTATCATCGCATCAATCGAGTAAGCAGCGGAAAGGGACTTGTTGCAATGCAATGCATTAGCCAACTGAGTGTTCGGGACAATCGAGGCAACTTGGGTTTCCTTTAGCAAAGGCACACGTTCGTTCCATACATTATGCCCCCTTATACGATAGCATTCTCGGGGCAACAATCAAAACCAGAATTTTTGGGTCTTAGGGACTGTGGCACGCCTATCGCTTCCTCGGACGATCCAGTACCTACGAACAAGTAAACTGTTGGTGGGTCAGCACTTTATACAAGTACTGGTGAGATAAATCAACTGAACAGAAACAAGCATTCACTCAAACAGGCACTAAGTGTCACGACCCGATCCCAATAATCTGGGTCCAGTCGGATCATGCCCAGCCTGCACCGTTGTGAGACGGCGGCAGTAAGCTGTATCAATCCGTAGTAACACACAGACATCTAGAATATATGAAGGAAATTCAATTTTATTGCTAAGTCCGAAAGAGAAATTCTTTTACAAGCAATTATCAAGCAAAACATGGTCCAGAGTTATTACTTCAACCCTGATTATTACAACTTGGAATTTAAAGGGAAACAACTAAACATCGGCCTCCTGGCTAGGTTCAGCTAGACCTTCAGTACTCTGGTCCGGACCATAAAATGTGTCATACACCTCATCGTCACCGTAATCACCTAAAATGTTAATCTCCAGTCAGGAGGGAGCAAGAACATATATCCAATTCCAGCATTTTAATGATAATTAAAATGATGCAATAAAATAGTTTTGAACAATATTTATATTTTGTATGAAACAAATATGAGACAAGAACAGTAAATGTCGATGAAGCAATTGATGACAACTACAATCACTAAAAGTGTTTTGAGAAAGGTAGCGTCCCGTGGCCGGTTAGGGTTGGAGGCAATATGTGTTCTAGTGAACACGGTCCGGCGTCAGTCCAGTGAGGTTGGACTTCAGCTATCCACAATGAGGCAATAAGGGGGCTTTGATCACGGGTGCTAACTTTACTCCCCAGTTCCCAAGGCAATAATCAATGAGTCAATGAGTCAATAAGTCAATCAATCAGTCAATCAGTCGGTTCTGTGAATCAAGTGTCGTCACAAAATATCTATATGACATGCAACATATTTAATTACAACTAAAATACAGGTTTGAATTATATGAAACTTGCCTGGATTTGGTTGGTGACGCGAGTGAGATGTCGCGACGGTCTCAACCTTAGTTACAGGAACCTACATTTATTAATAATCTGATTTTAGAATTAAATCAAAGGGTTTTAATCTGACTTGATTAGTTAGCTAAGTTAATGATTTAATCCAACGATCGATTTTTTAATAATAATTTGTAATAGCAATTTAGTAAAACAAAAATAATTTTAATAATAAAACTTATTTATTATTTTATCGTAGAAAATATTACATTTTATTTTAAGGTAAAATATCGTATTTCTGTTTTTAATAAGGTAAATAAACGGTTTTCTATTTTATTAAAAGAAATAGCATTTATTTATATTTGTTTCGTTTAAACACTAATCTTTGGTAAAAAGAAATAAAGATGCGAATACGCGAAAATTAATGAATACGTTTTAGATATACTTATTTAAAATATTATACTAATATTTTAAAAAATTATTTTGTTTCTAATAAGATAAAATAGGAAAGTACTTAGTTATTTTATAACGATTATAATAAAATAATATCATTTGTTTTAGCAATCAATTTATTTCTAATAAACTAGGCTTAAGGGGAAAAATATTACTTAATTTTATTTTGGTAATATTACAAATCAATTTGTAAGAGAATAATAGTTTGGAAAACTTATTTTAAATACTAACGTATTATATTTTGAATACTAAAAATCATTTTAGAAATATATACAAAATAATTACTAATCTACGTAATATTTAATAAGGTTTTTATTATATATATAACTAATATATGTATTGAAGATCGTTATATCAAATCGTTAATTAATTAACAAACCAATAACTAAACTAACATTAATCTACTTAATTAACTTTAAACCTATCAATTTCTAAGCTATCCCGGGATTGACAGAGCTTTATTCTGTCAGTCCCGGTCGGACAGGAGAATGGTTTTGGAAGGAACAGTACGTTTTGATAGTGGGACCTACCGGGAAGTTGATGGAGGAGCACCGAGGGGAGGCCTCGGACTCGGGATCGGGCACAGACGGGATCGGGGACGGACGCGGGGGAGTGCCGGGACATGCGGAGAAGCCGCGCGGGGAGGCGTGCGGGGCGCTGGCCGGCCGGGGAGGCCGCGCAGGGGTGTGTGGTGCTGGAGCGGGGCGGCCGCAGAGGGGCGCCGGGGCCGCGGGCTGGCGCCGGCTCGGGGATCGCCGGAACCGCGCGGGATGCGCAGCCGGCTGCTGGCCAAAGGGGGTGCTCGCGCGGGGATGGCCGGTCGGGGTGAGAAGGAGGAGGGAGGAAGAAGAAGAAGAGGAAGAAAATGTGAGGTTCTGAGAAAAAGTTCTCTGGGAGTGGGAATAAGTACGTGAGGGGGAGGTAGTTTCCAGATCCGGGAGTGGGAGAGGAATTACGGGGGTTGGTTCTGACTTAGTCTAGTGGGTATGGGTTTGGATATTGGGCTTTGGGTTTAAAAAGAAAAGGGTTTTTAATATAACTTATGGGTTTTACAACCTTCCCTCCTTAAAGAATTTTGTCCTCGAAATTAACTACAATTGAAGGGAAAACAAGGGTAAACATACCTTAAAATAGATGAGGGTACTTCTGCCTCATCTCAGCCTCTCGTTCCCAGGTGGATTCGCCTGGGGAGTGGTGAAGCCACTGAACCTTGACCAGTGGAATCACGATGTTCCGCAACTGCTTCTCCATACGGTCTACGATCCTTACTGGCTGCTCTGGTACTGTAAGACTTGGTCCAATCTCCAACTCTGAATGATCCAGGATGTGGCTCGGGTCCGGAATGTAATGCCTTAGCTGCGATACATGGAAGACGTTGTGCACGCCTTCAAGATTAGGTGGTAACGCCACTCTGTATGCCACCTCTCCAACTCTGCTCAATATCTCGAATGGGCCGATATACCTGGGACTCAGTTTCCCAGCTCTGCCAAAACGGATAGTTCCTCTGGTGGGGGAGATCTTGACGAAGACACTATCACCTGCTTTAAACTCCACAAGTCGGCGACGGCTGTCCGCCCAATGCTTCTGACGATCTTGAGCCACCCGAAGTCTGTCTCTGATCACCTTGACTTTTTCAGCCGCATCTGTAATCATCTCAGGTCCCAGCATGACTCATTCTCCTACGTCGTCCCAAGCCAAGGGAGTGCGGCAACGACGTCCATACAGAGCCTCAAAAGGAGTCATGCCGATGCTGGCCTGGTAGCTGTTGTTGTAAGCAAACTCTACCAAGTGTAGGTGGTCCTCCCATGACCCTCCAAAATCCAGGACGCAAGATCTCAGCATATCCTCTAACGTCTGGATGGTTCTCTCTGACTGTCCGTCGGTCTGTGGGTGATATGCAGTGCTAAACTTCAGTTGGGTCCCCAGACTCTCTTGCAAGCTCTTCCAGAAGTGAGAAGTAAAGCGGCTGTCTCGGTCTGATACAATGCTCACAGGAACTCCATGTATCCGGACGATTTGCCTCATGTATAGGGCAGCTAACTTCTCGGTGGATAAACCAACCTTGAAGGGAATGAAGTGGGCAGACTTAGTCAATCTGTCTACGATCACCCAAATAGCGTCCTTCCCTCCTTGGGATCGAGGCAATCCTGACACAAAATCCATAGTGATGTGCTCCATTTCCATTCTGGAATGGGCAGCGGCTGAAGAAGTCCTGCTGGTCTTTGTCTATCTGCTTTCACCTGCTGGCAGATCAAGCATCTGGCAACGAATTTTGAGACATCCTTCTTCATTCCATACCACCATACGTGCTCCCGTATATCTCGGTACATCTTATTTGCTCCAGGGTGGATGGAATACTGTGAGTGATGAGCTTCCTGCATCAGCTGTTCCCTCAAATCACCAGCAGGTACACAAAGTCTGGTGCCATTCCTCAGTGTTCCGCCGTCTGAAATAGAGAATCCCTCCAGTGTGCCAGCTAACACCTGGTCCCTGAGCTTGCACAATGCTCCATCCTCGAATTGAGTTTCCTTGATTTTGTCCATCAAGCTAGACTGCACTTGCAAATGCATCATGGGGAAGTCGGCGCCGGGTACTATTGCTTCCCGTCCAAGCTTCTTCATTTCTTCTGCAGGCAATACGAGTTCTAGTCCCAGCTTCTCCATGTCCTCCAGTAGGTACCGGTCTGTCGTCAAGAACATCGCCATCGAATATCGACTAAGTACGTCGGCGACCACATTAGCCTTTCCGGGATGGTACTGCAGGCTGATATCAAAGTCCTTCATGAGCTCCAACCATCGTCTCTGACGCATGTTGAGCTCCTTCTGTGTAAAGACATACTTGAGACTTTTGTGGTCCGTGTATATCTCTACTCTTTCGCCATACAGGTAGTGCTTCCACAGCTTCAAGGCGAAGATGACTGCTGCTAGCTCCAGGTCATGCGTCGGGTAGTTCTTCTCATGAGTCCGTAATTGCCGGGAAGCATAAGCAATTACCTTTCCATGTTGCTGGAGCACACATCCTAATCCTTTGCCGGACACGTCGCTATAAATTGAGAATCCTCCTGATCCTGAGGGTAGCGACAAGATCGGTGCTGTTGTTAGCCTTCTCTTCAGCTCTTCAAATGACGCCTGGCACGCTTCGGTCCAGACGAACTCTTCATTCTTCCTGGTTAGCTTGGTCATGGGCTCAGCAATCCTTGCAAAGTCCTTCACGAATTTTCTGTAATATCCAGCTAAGCCCAAGAAGCTTCTGATCTCTGCAACTGAACTGGGGGTATTCCATGTCTCCACGGCAGCTATCTTCTTGGGGTCCACTGATATGCCTTCTCCTATGACAACGTGGCCGAGAAAGTCCACCTTGTCTAAGAAGAATTCACACTTGGACAGTTTTCCATATAGCTTCTCCTTTCTGAGGGTTTCCAAAACTATCCTCAAATGCTGCTCGTGTTCTTCCTTGGTCTTCGAATAGATCATAATGTCGTCAATGAAGACAACGACAAACTGGTCCAGGTATTTGTGGAAGACCTTGTTCATGAGATTCATGAACACTGCTGGGGCATTTGTAAGACCAAAGGGCATGACCAAGAATTCAAATTGTCCATACTTGGTGTTGAATGCCGTCTTTGGAATGTCTTTCTTCCTCACCTTGATTTGATGGTAACCCGATCTGAGGTCTATCTTCGGGAAAACCTTAGCTCCACTCAGCTGGTCGAAGAGGTCGTCGATCCGGGGCAGCGGGTACTTGTTCTTGATAGTGATGTTGTTCAATGCCCGGTAGTCTATGCACATTCTGACTGTCCCATCCTTCTTGGGTACAAACAAGACTGGTGCACCCCAGGATGAGGCACCGGTCCTGATGAATCCTTGCGCCTGAAGCTCGTCAATCTGGTCTTTCATCTCCTTGGACTCCTTGGGATTCACTCGGTAGCAGCGTTGGGAGATTGGTGCTGCGCCTGGTACAAGATCGATCGAGAATTCTATATCTCGATCAGGGGGTAGCCCTGGAAGATTGTCTGGGAAGACGTCTATAAATTCTGCTATGAGAGGATAAGGGGGTCCGGTTTCTTCAGTGATGGATGTGTAGTACACACACTCCACACCTTCAGGTGCTCAAATCACTTTGAGTTTAGGTCCTCCAGGTGGGTCTAGAGTTACGCAGCCTTCTCGACAGTCTATCAGAGCATGATGCTGACTAAGCCAATCCATGCCCAAGACTACGTCATAGTTTGGCAGAGGCATTATTAGGAACTGAGTCTGAAACTCATGTTCTGAGATAGTGACTGGGCAGCTACAAGTCTCACTAATGGGTATTGGTCCTCCGCCAGTCATAACTCTACAAATCATCTTACTTATGCCAGTAACTAGATGGTGTGCAGAAATGAAGTTTGCAGATATAAAACTGTGTGATGCTCCAGAATCAAATAATGCTAAGGCAGGGTGCGAATGAAGTAGAATGGAACCTGCGATGACATCTCCTTCTGTCTCGGGTTCAGCTTCTGGCTCTTCCACAGCCAAGGCAAAAGCTTGCCCGGCTCTGTGCTGGTTGTAGCGCTGCTGCTGGGTAGGCAGTGGACCTCTCTGCTGTCCAGCTCCAGTTTTGTTGAATGCTGTGGGGCAGTCCTTCACTTGATGGGTGGCAGATCCACAAGCAAGGCAGTGTCCCAATTTCTTCCTGCAGATCTCTGCGGTATGACCTGGCCTTTTGCAGTAGGCGCAGTTGACCGCCTTTTGTTGGTTGTACTGAGGCGCTTTGTTGGCCGCTGCTGGCTGTTGTTGCTGGGACTGCTGGGATAGGAGGGCCTATTGTTGTTGTTGCTGTGCCTCTTGTTGTTGCCCTGATAGTTGTTGCTTGACCCTGGATGCTCCCTCTTGGGTCGGGCAGGTGAATTGGCCTCTACATCTTGGGCCACCTTCAACATCTTGTCATAAGTCTTCGCACCATTAGCAGCTACTAAGGTGCGGATCTCTTCACGTAGTCCGTGCCGGAACTTCTTAGCACGTTCCACAGGGTTGTCCACCAGGTGACTTGTAAACCTGCCAAGCCTGTTGAACTCAGCCGCATATTCTTCAATTGTGTGGTCTTCTTGCTTCAGATCTTGAAACTGTCCTCTCATAGCTTCGAGGGCAGCCTCTGGAAAGAACTTTCGCTTGAACTGCTTCTTGAATAGCCGCCAGGAAATCCCTCCAGCTCAAAATCTTGGCTCGTTGCGGTACCAAATGTTAGCCAAATCTCTCAGCTGGAGTGCTACGGCCTCAACCATGAGGTCGTCTGGGAGTCGAGTGACGCTGAGGAGTCGCTCCATATCATCTAGCCACTCGTCTGCGTAGATGATGCCTTCGGTCCCCTTGAAGGGACGTGGGTCCAACTTCTTAAAATTTTCCACAGTTCCAACCTTTACCTGGATAACAGGTTTGTGGTTAGACCAGAAATTCATTAATGAAATCCAAGCTTTTAAATCCTTAATTACCTTGGCAGGCTTCTGTTCTGACTGGGATGTTCCTAGCGCTGCCATGGCTACATTATGGGCGTTCTCCATGCCCTCTTTCATAATCGCGGTCTGCTCACGATTTGCTTCAGCTTGGACCCTCTGGGCTTCAAGAACTCCTCGTAGCAGGCCTACGAGTTCAGCGGGGTCCACTGGCACGGGTGGTGCAACAGGAGGAGTCACATCGGCTGGAATTGATGTGGTCCTGGGAGGAATGGGTGGGGCTGCATGCACTACTGAAGTGTAGGCAGCGCGGGGAGCTCTTGCAACATAGGGGCGATCTGTGAGCTGCAACGGAGAGGGGTCGGACTGAGCTTGAGTTGGGGTGTGCTCAGAAGACGAAGCCTCTTCTTCGGCTGGGCCGGAACGGGTTGTCTTTCCTCGTGCCATCTTCTGGAAGGTTTAGGAAGCAAGCATAAGCAAGGTAACCTATGTTCTATAAGCAAGCAAAAATAATTGTATATATGTATAGATAGAAGAATTTTGGTCCTATGATGTGACAGATTGAAATTTTCTCAAGAACTCTAAGTGTTCTAATTGTTTCTAGAGTCTGTTTTCCTAAAGTCATACTAAACCTAAAGTCAAAGGCAAGTCGGTTTGTTTGGCTAGCCTAAGTTGACTAGACCAAAGGTTGTAAACTAGACCTGCATGGGCCACCACTGAAAACATGTCACGACCCGATCCCAATAATCTGGGTCCAGTCGGATCATGCCCAGCCTGCACCGTTGTGAGACGGCGGCAGTAAGCTGTATCAATCCGTAGTAACACACAGACATCTAGAATACATGAAGGAAATTCAATTTTATTGCTAAGTCCGAAAGAGAAATTCTTTTACAAGCAATTATCAAGCAAAACATGGTCCAGAGTTATTACTTCAACCCTGATTATTATAACTTGGAATTTAAAGGGAAACAACTAAACATCGGCCTCCTGACTAGGTTCAGCTAGACCTTCAGTACTCTGGTCTGGACCATAAAATGTGTCATACGCCTCATCGTCACCGTAATCACCTAAAATGTTAATCTCCAGTCAGGAGGGAGCAAGAACATATATCCAATTCTAGCATTTTAATGATAATTAAAATGATGCAATAAAATAGTTTTGAACAATATTTATATTTTGTATGAAACAAATATGAGACAAGAACAGTAAATGTCGATGAAGCAATTGATGACAACTACAATCACTAAAAGTGTTTTGAGAAAGGTAGCGTCCCGTGGCCGGTTGGGGTTGGAGGCAATATGTGTTCTAGTGAACACGGTCCGGCGTCAGTCCAGTGAGGTTGGACTTTAGCTATCCACAATGAGGCAATAAGGGAGCTTTGACCATGGGTGCTAACTTTACTCCCCAGTTCCCAAGGCAATAATCAATGAGTCAATGAGTCAATGAGTCAATAAGTCAATCAATCAGTCAATCAGTCGGTTCTGTGAATCAAGTGTCGTCACAATATATCTATATGACATGCAACATATTTAATTACAACTAAAATACAGGTTTGAATTATATGAAACTTGCCTGGATTTGGTTGGTGACGCGAGTGAGATGTCGCGACGGTCTCAACCTTAGTTACAGGAACCTACATTTATTAATAATCTGATTTTAGAATTAAATCAAAGGGTTTTAATCTGACTTGATTAGTTAACTAAGTTAATGATTTAATCCAACGATCGATTTTTTAATAATAATTTGTAATAGTAATTTAGTAAAACAAAAATAATTTTAATAATAAAACTTATTTATTATTTTATCGTAGAAAATATTATATTTTATTTTAAGGTAAAATATCGTATTTCTGTTTTTAATAAGGTAAATAAACGGTTTTCTATTTTATTAAAAGAAATAGCATTTATTTATATTTGTTTCGTTTAAACACTAATCTTTGGTAAAAAGAAATAAAGATGCGAATACGCGAAAATTAATGAATACGTTTTAGATATACTTATTTAAAATATTATACTAATATTTTAAAAAATCATTTTGTTTCTAATAAGATAAAATAGGAAAGTACTTAGTTATTTTATAACGATTATAATAAAATAATATCATTTGTTTTAGCAATCAATTTATTTCTAATAAACTAGGCTTAAGGGAAAAAATATTACTTAATTTTATTTTGGTAATATTACAAATCAATTTGTAAGAGAATAATAGTTTGGAAAACTTATTTTAAATACTAACGTATTATATTTTGAATACTAAAAATCATTTTAGAAATATATACAAAATAATTACTAATCTACGTAATATTTAATAAGGTTTTTATTATATATATAACTAATATATGTATTGAAGATCGTTATATCAAATCGTTAATTAATTAACAAACCAATAACTAAACTAACATTAATCTACTTAATTAACTTTAAACCTATCAATTTCTAAGCTATCCCGGGATTGACAGAGCTTTATTCTGTCAGTCCCGGTCGGACAGGAGAATGGTTTTGGAAGGAACAGTACGTTCTGATAGTGGGACCTACCGGAAAGTTGATGGAGGAGCACCGAGGGGAGGCCTCGGACTCGGGATCGGGCACAGACGGGATCGGGGACGGACGCGGGGGAGTGCCGGGACACGCGTAGAAGCCGCACGGGGAGGCGTGCGGGGCGCTGGCCGGCCGGGGAGGCCGCGCAGGGGTGTGTGGTGCTGGAGCGGGGCGGCCGCAGAGGGGCGCCGGGGCCGCGGGCTGGCGCCGGCTCGGGGGTCGCCGGAACCGCGCGGGATGCGCAGCCGGCTGCTGGCCGAAGGGGGTGCTCGCGCGGGGATGGCCGGTCGGGGTGAGAAGGAGGAGGGAGGAAGAAGAAGAAGAGGAAGAAAATGTGAGGTTCTGAGAAAAAGTTCTCTTTGAGTGGGAATAAGTACGTGAGGGGGAGGTAGTTTCCAGATCCGGGAGTGGGGGAGGAATTACGGGGGTTGGTTCTGACTTAGTCTAGTGGGTATGGGTTTGGATATTGGGCTTTGGGTTTAAAAAGAAAAGGGTTTTTAATATAACTTATGGGTTTTACACTAAGTAATCATGTTATAAAATATTACATTACTAGTGATCTTTCTAGTTTTACCTAGGTTCCTTTCATGCAGTTCGCTAGCAGAGTCGATTTACTTGTTTAGAAACATGTTTGGAAACAGAGTTTCATATTGAATATGCAAGCAAGCAAACCGTTCATGTTTCAGGGTGTGCGCAGCGTGTCTCGTGCGACTCGAGGGTCTGATGCAAAGCTAGATACACAATGCACATTCTTAGGGGCAGTCACTATCCAAGCCAACACAATGACTTAGCTATATGCAGGACGGTCCCCGAGTATTCAGGATCGGCAGCGGTTATAGTCCAGCATACCAATGACTCATTTCTCTGATGCTAATGGCAGCTGTGACCCATGGTGGCTTGTACGCATGCAGTTCAGCTCTCCACTAAACGCCATTGTCCGACCGCGTGTGAATACATGGAACACTATCAAATAAACTCTAGTATGCAGACGAGACGAACCATCAGAATACACTCATTGTTGCGTGGCAATCTGACTTATCACTTGAACACGTTCAGGCACAGTATGGTTCTCTCGAAGCATAGACGATAGTGAACATATTCATGCACTCTAAGCAGGCGATTTAGGATTCTCGTTAAGCAGGCATTGTTTCAAAGACAAGCTAGGTGAGTTCGTTCATTAACATGCAAGGCAGGTTCTATCATTCTCTTAAGAAAACATTGCAAGCAAAAACTCAGGTTATTATTAAGGCGTGCAAGAATCAGAGAACGAAGTTCTGCCCACTCACCTTGATATATAACGCCGGCGCGGAGCGGGGCGTTACATACTTACCAATCAACAAAAAGTTTCGTCCTCGAAACTTCAAGGATAAACTTCTCGATATCCCGAGTAGCGATAGTGCCGTCCCTCGCCGATCGAAACAGTCAAGCAATTCAAGTTCAGGAAATATTTGCACTTTGAGAATATCTATGGACTTATTGTATGGAACGCTCTTTGCAAAACCATATCGATAATATCTCAGAGTCATAGCAACGGTTTGGGCCAGAGAATCGATTCCGCTCTGATACCATTCTGTCACCCCCCGGTCCCGCCCGGGCCGCCGCTCCACCCCGCCCCGCCCCGTACGGCCGGGAATTAACGAACCGGACACGTATCACCGTGCCTCGGCGCGCCGGACGCGAATCACCGCGCCCGTCCCGCGGGTGCGAGGGAGGAAGGGAGCCAAGCGAATGGCCCGTTCAAGCTTTCGGGGGACGTGATGCCGCACGGGCCTGGGGTTGCGCCCGTGCAAGGCCAATCATTTAAGTTGATAGTTGGCTATCATCGCATCAATCGAGTAAGCAGCAGAAAGGGACTTGTTGCAATGCAATGCATTAGCCAACTGAGGGTTCGGGACAATCGAGGCAACTTGGGTTTCCTTTAGCAAAGGCACACGTTCGTTCCATACATTATGCCCCCTTATACGATAGCATTCTCGGGGCAACAATCGAAACCAGGATTTTCGGGTCTTAGGGACTGTGGCACGCCTATCGCTTCCTCGGACGATCCAGTACCTGCGAACAAGTAAACTGTTGGTGGGTCAGCACTTTATACAAGTACTGGTGAGATAAATCAACTGAACAGAAACAAGCATTCACTCAAACAGGCACTAAGTAATCATGTTATAAAACATTACATTACTAGTGATCTTTCTAGTTTTACCTAGGTTTGTTTTATGCAGTTCGCTAGCAGAGTCGATTTACTTGTTTAGAAACATGTTTGGAAACAGAGTTTCATATTGAATATGCAAGCAAGCAAACCGTTCATGTTTCAGGGTGTGCGCAGCGTGTCTCGTGCGACTCGAGGGTCTGATGCAAAGCTAGACACACAATGCACATTCTTAGGGGCAGTCACTATCCAAGCCAACACAATGACTTAGCTATATGCAGGGCGGTCCCCGAGTATTCAGGATCGGCAGCGGTTATAGTCCAGCATACCAATGACTCATTTCTCTGATGCTAATGGCAGCTGTGACCCATGGTGGCTTGTACGCATGCAGTTCAGCTCTCCACCAAAAGCCATTGTCCGACCGCGTGCGAATGCATGGAATACTATCAAATAAACTCTAGTATGCAGACGAGACGAACCATCAGAATACACTCATTGTTGTGGGGCAATCCGACTTATCACTTGAATACGTTCAGGCACAGTATGGTTCTCTCGAAGCATAGACGATAGTGAACATATTCATGCACTCTAAGCAGGCGATTTAGGATTCTCGTTAAGCAGGCATTGTTTCAAAGACAAGCTAGGTGAGTTCGTTCATTAACATGCAAGGCAGGTTCTATCATTCTCTTAAGAAAACATTGCAAGCAAAAACTCAGGTTATTATTAAGGCGTGCAAGAATCAGAGAACGAAGTTCTGCCCACTCACCTTGATATATAACGCCGGCGCGGAGTGGGGCGTTACATACTTACCAACCAACAAAAAGTTTCGTCCTCGAAACTTCAAGGATAAACTTCTCGATATCCCGAGTAGCGATAGTGCCGTCCCTCGCCGTACTCAATCGAAACAGTCAAGCAATTCAAGTTCAGGAAACATTTGCACTTTGAGAATATCTATGGACTTATTGTATGGAACGCTCTTTGCAAAACCATATCGATAATATCTCAGAGTCATAGCAACGGTTTGGGCCAGAGAATCGATTCCGCTCTGATACCATTCTGTCACGCCCCGGTCCCGCCCGGGCCGCCGCTCCGCCCCGCCCCGCCCCGTGCGGCCGGGAATTAACGAACCGGACACGTATCACCGTGCCTCGGCGTGCCAGACGCGAATCACCGTGCCCGTCCCGCGGGTGCGAGGGAGGAAGGGAGCCAAGCGAATGGCCCGTTCGAGCTTTCGGGGGACGTGATGCCGCACGGGCCTGGGGTTGCGCCCGTGCAAGGCCAATCGTTTAAGTTGATAGTTGGCTATCATCGCATCAATCGAGTAAGCAGCGGAAAGGGACTTGTTGTAATGCAATGCATTAGCCAACTGAGTGTTCGGGATAATCGAGGCAACTTGGGTTTCCTTTAGCAAAGGCACACGTTCGTTCCATACATTATGCCCCCTTATACGATAGCATTCTCGGGGCAACAATCGAAACCAGGATTTCCGGGTCTTAGGGACTGTGGCATGCCTATCGCTTCCTCGGACGATCCAGTACCTGCGAACAAGTAAACTGTTGGTGGGTCAGCACTTTATACAAGTACTGGTGAGATAAATCAACTGAACAGAAACAAGCATTCACTCAAACAGGCACTAAGTAATCATGTTATAAAACATTACATTACTAGTGATCTTTCTAGTTTTACCTAGGTTCGTTTCATGCAGTTCGCTAGCAGAGTCGATTTACTTGTTTAGAAACATGTTTGGAAACAGAGTTTCATATTGAATATGCAAGCAAGCAAACCGTTCATGTTTCAGGGTGTGTGCAGCGTGTCTCGTGCGACTCGAGGGTCTGATGCAAAGCTAGACACACAATGTACATTCTTAGGGGCAGTCACTATCCAAGCCAACACAATGACTTAGCTATATGCAGGGCGGTCCCCGAGTATTCAGGATCGGCAGCGGTTATAGTCCAGCATACCAATGACTCATTTCTCTGATGCTAATGGCAGCTGTGACCCATGGTGGCTTGTACGCATGCAGTTCAGCTCTCCACCAAAAGCCATTGTCCGACCGTGTGCGAATACATGGAATACTATCAAATAAACTCTAGTATGCAGACGAGACGAACCATCAGAATACACTCATTGTTGCGGGGCAATCCGACTTATCACTTGAACACGTTCAGGCACAGTATGGTTCTCTCGAAGCATAGACGATAGTGAACATATTCATGCACTCTAAGCAGGCGATTTAGGATTCTCGTTAAGCAGGCATTGTTTCAAAGACAAGCTAGGTGAGTTCGTTCATTAACATGCAAGGCAGGTTCTATCATTCTCTTAAGAAAACATTGCAAGCAAAAACTCAGGTTATTATTAAGGCGTGTAAGAATCAGAGAACAAAGTTCTGCCCACTCACCTTGATATATAACGCTGGCGCGGAGCGGGGCGTTACAGTCTGGGGGTAGCCTACCTCGACAAAATAGGGCAGCATCCAAAGCTGGGGGTAGAATTCCCTCAAAATCCGAAGATGATGCAACGACGACGATCTTCCCGCAAGACCATAAAACTCAGGCATCAGGAGCCCAAAGACCAAAAGGGACTTTCTCCTTCAATGAAGACGACATCATTGAAATCTTTAATATGTTGATGGAGGAATGCAAGCTTCAGCTACCCAACATCAGACATCCTGAGAGGGCTGGCAAAGTTGATGACCCAGATTATTGTCTCTTCCATCGGTACACTCATCACCCCACAAGGGCGTGCTATGTGCTAAAAAAGAGAATTCAGGAGCTGATCGAGGCCAAGGTCATCACTTTGCATCTGTAAACAAAGGGACGGTCATTACCAATTAGATTTTCATTCTTTTTTTGCTCTCTTCAAGAATGTACCTGAGGAAGAGTCCCTAAAAGTTTCTCCAATGGATTCTTCAGGAAAATCACTACATAGTGAATTGTCCAGGCATAAGTTTATGTTCATCATCCAACCATTTCATTTCTTTACCCAGAAGTTTGTCATGTTCATATTACCTCTGAACAAACCTTCTTGGTTTTGGCTATCGATTATCATGTCAATACTATCTCTGATATCGGTTGTCATCTCAACTTAGCGCCCGTACTTAACTCTAAGTACGCCAGTGGTGTTAGGTCCACAAAAACTGCTATGTCTATATTACCTCTGAGCAGATATGCACCTCCATCCCCGATGGAATTGCTACCCAAAAGTTTTTCATGTTCATATTACCTCTGAACAAACTCTCCGAGTTTCTGGCTATCGATTATCACGTCCATATTACCTCTGATATCGGTTTTCATCTCAACTTAACACCCGTACTTAACTCTAAGTATGCCAGTGGTGTTAGGTCCATAAAAACTGCCATGTTCATATTACCTCTGAGCAGATATGCACCTCCATCCCCGATGGAATTGCTACCAAGAAGTTTGTCATGTTCATATTACCTCTGAATAAACCTTCTTGGTTTTGGCTATCAATTATCATGTCCATACTACCTCTGATATCGGTTGACATCTCAACTTAGCGCCCGTACTTAACTCTAAGTACGCCAGTGGTGTTAGGTCCACAAAAACTGCCATCTCCATATTACCTCTGAGCAGATATGCACCTCCATCCCCGATGGAATTGCTACCCAGAAGTTTGTCATGTTCATATTACCTCTGAACAAACTCTCTGAGTTTCTGGCTATCGATTATCAAGTCCATATTACCTCTGATATCGGTTGTTATCTCAACTTAACACCCGTGCTTAACCCTAAGTACGCCAGTGGTGTTAGGTCCACAAAAAAACTGCCACGTCCATATTACCTCTGGCAGGGCTTGTCCCAAACCTATTATTTGCACTCTCGTGCGCAACGAATAATAGGTCTGACGAAGAACCCGTGGCGTGTCCTCAATGCCACAGTGTGATGGAGGTGGTCCCGAATATCACTTTCACTCAAGATAACATGCTGTTAAAACATAACAGGCATGACAGGCCCCTCTATCACACCGGGTACGTCGGTTCCATGGAGGTCGACCGGATTCACATAGATCCGGGATCATCAATCAGCATCATTCCTCATAGTCTGCTTAGACCGCGAAGGATTCCTACCAGCGAATTGGCCTACACCACCACTACAATCGTGGGTTTCAATGCCAGAAAGAGTAAGCCGTTGGGGAAAATTTGCCTGAGGATCCAGATCGGCAACCTCAGGTCAGTGGCCACATGTTACGTCATTGATTTAGAGGTGTCCTACAATATTCTGCTGGGCAGACCTTAGATCCACGACCACAACATCGTTCCTTCAACTCTACATCAATGCTTTAAATATGTAGACGCCCAAGGAACAGTACAAACGGAGTTTGCTGACCTGAACCCGTTTAGAGAAGTAGAATCCTACTACTCCGATGCCGTGTTGTACTCTCAAGACTACACGGAGGAGGTGACAGCCGAAGCTGAGAAGGAATCCCACCCAGCCAGAAGAACCCTCTGCCGAACAACCGTTGTCAATCAAGGTGAAAGGACGAACTACTCGTCCAAAAGCCATAGAGCCTGTGGCGATCCACCTGAACAAAACCAAGTCAGGGAAAGGGGGTGATCCTCTAGTAATCACTCTGAACCAGAAGCCTCCATCCTTGGTCATCAACCTCCGGTGCAGCAATCAGCCGATGGGTGTAAATGCAATCGGGAACGAAGTTTCAGATGATAATAAACATCCCCTTTTCCAGTATATTGATGCCCAAATTCCGAATCAGGAATCCTTTCCCCATGACGATATAGAACATATAGCACAAAAATTCTTGGAAGCTATAGATTCCTATCATCCGTATATGTGGGAAGTAGCATCATCATCCAATATCACCATGACATATGGACCACATGAGGATTCTATCTTCATTGTCCCGCCTACTTACAGCAGTCAGCGTTCAATAGTCTTCGGCCGCATGCGCAATGGACCAACTGTACAAGAGGATTCTTCCGACAACGACATTGGTAAAATGCAGGTTCACCGATACAGCCCGCAAGCTCTAAAGATCATGCAAAGTATAGGTTATGACTTGAAGCTGAAACCATGTCTCAACTATGGGAAAGGCAGACGAATGCCGCTGCACGGAGATCCCTACTATCAACGAACCAGCTTTGGGTTAAGGTATACCACCTCCCTTGCAGCTCCTGAGTCGAACGAGGATATATTTTCCTCAGCGCCCTCCGACTCATCTCATGCTCTCGAACGAACATTACCAGTAAATATGGTAGTGACAGATTCCTTCGAACCAGACGAACAAGAATCTGAACTGTTTGAGAATGACGCTTGGGCTCAGCAAATGGATACACAATGGGAGTTCCGCTTCGAGCAGAGAGAACCTCCCACTGAAGATAAAGTTATCCAGATTAACGTTGGGGATGAACTTTCGCCAAAGCCGATATTTATCAGAAACAATCTTTCTGAAGCAGAAAAGGAAGAAGTTATCCAGCTGATAAAAGAATATATCGACGTCTTTGCGTGGAATTATGAGGATATGCCAGGTCTTGATCCAAAAGTGGCTACTCATAAGATCAATATATTGCCCGATTCGAAGCCTGTGAAGCAGCACCAACGCCGATTCCGTCCGGATATGATGGATGCTATCGAAGCTGAAGTCAAGAAGTTGATAGCCTGCGGCTTCATCCGAGAAGAACAACATCCCGACTGGGTCGCCAATGTTGTCCCGATCATGAAGAAAAATGGGAAAGTACGTGTCTGCATCGATTATCGAGATCTGAATGCGGCCTGCCCCAAGGATGAGTTCTCTCTTCCCATCACAGACGTCATGATTGAAAATACATGCGGTTTTGAATGTATGTCTTTCATGGACGAATTCTCAGGATACAACCAAATCAAGATGTATACTGAGGACGAGAAGCACACTGCCTTTCGGACACCATTGGGGGTATACTGCTATACGGTCATGCCCTTCGGATTGAAGAACGTCGGGGCTACATACCAACGGGCTATGAGTAACATATTCCATGAGCATTTATGCAAGACAGTGGAGTGTTACGTGGACGATATAGCTGTCAAAAGCCGCCTCAAGGGCAATCACATCCAAGACTTGAAGACAGTATTTGAATTAATGCGCCAACATCAAATCAAAATGAATCCTACAAAGTCCTTCCTGGGGGTATCTAGTGGCAAATTTTTGGGATTTGTCATTACCGCTAAAGGCATTTAAGTGGACCCTGATAAAGTTAAGGCCATCTTAGAAATACGACCGCCCCGTAATCTGAGAGAACTCAGGGAATTTCAAGGTCGTCTGGCTTATATCTGGAGATTCATATCCAACCTCTCTGGGAGATGTCAGCCCTTTTCCCGTCTCATGAAGAAAGGTGTATCCTTCGTATGGGACGAAGCCTGTCAGCAAGCGTTCGGTGACATCAAACGCTACCTCACTAGCCCGCCAGTTCTGGCGCCTCCAGTCATAGAAAGACCGTTCGTGCTGTATGTTCGAGCAATGGATCATTCTCTGGAAGCTTTTCTCGCACAGAAGAATGATATGGGCCATGAGCAGGCCATCTACTACCTCAGCAGGATGATGGTCGTAGCTGAACACCGGTACAACCCAGTAGAGAAAGAATGCCTGGCTCTGATGTTCGCTATCCAGAAAATGCGGCACTATGTCACAGGCCAAACCATTCACATCATCTCCAGGGTCAATCATCTGCGGGTACTGATGAACAAGCCAAGTGTTCATAATTCCCGACTTGCGACTTGGGCGATGTTATTAACACCATATGACATGGTGTACGTCCCTCAGAAGTCCGTCAAAGGCCAAGCATTAGCTGATTTTCTAGCTGCGCATCTGATCCCGGAGGCCTCCAAGCTGTACGAGGATATTCCCGACGAAGTTGCAGAGTGTAATTCCATAATGGAAGGCGATGCATGACAACTATTCTTCGATGGTGCCTCCAGAATTGGTCCCAGGGGAAACATAGTATCGGGAGTAGGGATTGTCCTGGTTACTCCTGATAAGCTCGTCATCTACCGAGCATATTCTCTTAGCGAGCCCTGTTCTAACAATGTGGCAGAGTATAACGCTCTACTAATCGGGCTCCAAGTCGCTAAAGAATTGGGCGTCGAATCTCTGGAAGCTTTCGGTGACTCTCTGCTGATCGTCAATCAAGTCAGAGGAATATATGAAGTCCAGAATCTAGACCTCATCCCTTATCACCGAGCAACGGTCGAGATAGCCATGACATTCAAAGGATTCTTCCTGGAATATATACCCCGATCTCAGAATCTGGAAGCTGATGCCCTAGCCAGTCTAGCTGCAGATTTAGCTATTCCTATAAGAAGGCAAAATTCGGTAATCCTTCTTAGCAGAGATTTATTCTGTATGAAAAACAACTTTCACATAGAATGCAGCTACACTGTGAACACAGATCCTCCCAGGAGAGACTGAAGAAGTCCCTTTATAGATTTCATAGCATACAGAATCTTGCCGGAGGATCCTAAAGAAGCAGTATCCGTCAAAAGACGATCATTACGCTTCTATTTCGAGGCATCCTCACAGTGTCTATATCGCCGGACCTACGACGGACTGCTATTGAGATGTCTCTCAGATGATGAGGCACAGCGGATCATCCGTGAAGCTCACGACGGCGTATGCGGAGCACATCAACCCGGGCATAAGCTACAGGATCGCATCAGGAGAATGGGCTATTACTAGCCTACTATGATCACAGATGCAATAAAGTATGCAAGACAGTACAGAGCCTGTCAGGTCCATGCAGACTTCATCCATCAACCTCCTGAACATCTATATCCCACGGTTGCGTCCTGGCCTTTCGAAGCATGGGGTAAGAATATCATTGGTCCTATTCACCCGTCTTCTTCCAGAGGTCACCGGTTCATACTAGCCATCACGGATTATTTCTCCAAATGGGCAGAGGCGATCCCTCTTGCTGAGGTAAAGGCATATAATGTGATCAGCTTCATCAAGCATCACGTCATTTATCGCTTCGGGATACCCCAGAGGATAATTCATGATAATGGGCCTCAATTCATCAGCCAAGCGTTTCATCGATTTTGCGATAAAAATCGAATACAAAATCTGGCCTCTACGGCATATAATCCTGCTGCTAATGGTTTGGCGGAAGCATTCAACAAAACCATTATCATGCTCATGAAAAAGTTTGTCTCCACGAACAAGAGGGATTGGAATGAGAAGCTGGAAGAATGTCTCTGGGCATACCGCACAACGGTACGAGCACCGACAGGTTGCACCCCATTCTCATTAGTTTACGGGAGCGAAGCAGTTCTCCCCATCGAGATCCAGATTCTGTCACTCAGGATAGCCGTGGCTAATGAGCTGACTCAAGAAAAGAACGACCTTTTAAGGCTTCAAGAGCTAGAAGGTTTAGACGAGAAATGCCTCCAAGCTCAACAGCGCATCGCGTTCTACCAAGTACGCATTTCCAGAGCTTTTAATCAAAAAGTAAAGGAAATAGTGTTCAAAGTTGGCGAGCTAGTCCTAGCTGTGAGAAGACCGATGATTCTTACTCACAGAAGTAAGGGCAAATTCTAGCCCAAATGGGAAGGCCCTTACGTGATCGAGACGACGTTCTCAAACGACTTACAGGTTAGCCAAGCCTAATGGAGACCTGTTAATGGCTCCTATCAACGACAAATTCCTGAAAAGGTACTATGCTTAACCTACTTTGCTCAAATAGAATATGGTGGAAACCTCATTCTGACAAAACTACTTCCAAAATAAAACTAGTTGGATCGTATTCTATCATGGTCATATTACCTCTGAATAGATATATCCGGCTAAACCTGTCATTTATATTCCAAAATGATGGGTCCACAAAGTCAGATGAAAGCCTCTTTATTATTCCCAAAAAAGAGCAAAAGTACATTGAAAAGCAAAAGTACATCATGAAGGGGGAGCAGTCAGGTCACGAAGCTGCTGCGCCAGTACGGCCATCTTCTCAGTCCTGGAATCCAAGACATCAGCGCAAGCCCGCTCCAGTCGTGCCTCATCGTTACTCAAGAGGGACAGTTCGGCCCTAGCCCGAAGAAAACCAACACGGGCGACTCCTGCACGCGCCAGGTTCTGTTGTGCTACGCCCAATCGGCCATCCGCCACAGCTAGAGCTTCCGACGACTGAGAAGCCTACTCCTTTGCCTGAGCGAGTTTTTTTCCAGCCTGCAGACCCTCGCTACATTCCCTTCATGCTCGGCCTGGCACTTCGTTTGAAGAGTAATGGCCTCCTCCAGGATGACTTTTCCTTCATCCATCTCCTGCTGATGTGTCTGGATGGATTTATTTAGGCCTGCCATCTTTTCAGCAAGCCGCACAGTCATGGAGTCGTATCTATCCTGGACCAGATCTTCAATGCTGTCTCGAGCTAGCTGCAAGTATTCGTTAATGGGTTGCTCTAAACCATTAACTATTTCCTCCAGCGCGTCAGCTACCCCAGTGTCGTTGAATTCGCGGATCGGCACTATAGAGGCCTGGGAGGCTCTCCTCAGCGACGCAAAGCGCAAATTCTTCTCCAACACCATTGATATTAATATTTTTAAGGTGGCATAGAAGATACGAGTGTACTGCTCGGTCACAGCAGCTAGATCCGAATGGACGCTGGGAGTGGCCGCGATAGTGGCGAGTCCCCCTCCAAGGACAACCGTAGACGATGTCGCCACGGCCGTCGCCTCAACAGGAGGTGCGATAAAAGAAGCAGCGCCAACACCGGACGAAGTGACCGGCATACTCAAAGGAGGCATTGTCCCAACGACAGGCTCGTCCTCCTCTTGAGATATCGGAATCTCTTCTCCAGGCGAGCCGGCACCCGAAGATATCTTCTCTTCAAAATCAGGCACCTCCGTGTCGCCGCCAGGACCTGACACAGAGCCAAAGGGCGCATCTACACTACCCTCCCCGAAGATGTCTTCCCCTAAAAAGAAGACAAAAGGAAGTTAATATCAGCATGACGTTAATTTTCCTAAAAGAAGAGGCATGAAAGACGATATTTACCCATGGCCAATGGTGTATATGACGCGTCCGCGGCCAGTACAGCTAAATCATTCCTTAATAATGCTAGGCAAGCTAAATCATTCCTTAATGATGCTGGGGTTATGAAGAATTAACCATCCCATCAGATACAGGTATGGTAATTCTACCCTGGGAAAGCTATCAGGCCGAGTTTCATCAGCGAGCAGCCCGTCAGTCATGGCCCTCAGGCCAGCTTGAATGCGGCACACCATGGCAAGGAGCAAGACCAGTCTTGTCCCAAACACCAGTCATGGCCCTCTGAGCGGTCCGCAGATGCGATGCCGGGTACCACCAGTCGGCGCAGCCATATGGAGAGGAAGCCAGCCAGTTGAGCTTTCCTGGACAGAGGCCTGCGACAACGCCTCAAATAACTATAGGCCTTAGTGCCTACAAGATACTTTCCTACCCCTTCGTCGAGGATCCAGTCCGGAGCCCTAGCGTCTTCCATGAGATCGTCAACTACCTGAGCATTAAGCACGCTTAGAGGATTCAAAGTCAGATCCTTGCCTTTCAATACCTTCTCCGACTTAGCAGTCCTGGACCGGTAAAAGAAGAGGTAGGACATCCATTTACTAACGTGAGCCAAATCTGAAGGCTCGTTATAAAAGGCGGTACAAGCGAGGTAGTGGCACATCAGCTCCTGATACACTTCCACTACCCGAGGGTCTGAATCCCCCAACTCCCGGTTCGTGGAAACATACTCTTCATATGGAGTATCCCCCATCGTCAGTCTCGAGATCTCTGCCATCTCGTGGAGGGCCAATCCCAACTCCTCCAGTGGAGTGGCAAAAGTCCCGGTGAGCGAGATATATCGCTCCATCAGTGCCAAAAACAGGTTGGGGTTGAGAGGCAACCCAACGCGGGTGGCACTCACAGCTGCAAATAGACCAATGCTCTCCAGCTCGATCTGAAAATGCTTCAGGGCCCAATCAGCTAAGCGAGCCCATCGAAGATTTGTGAGGGTGATCCACCCGCCTGTCCGAGGGTTCACCTTAGGGTATACTCCCCCGCGCCCCATGAAATCATTGCAGAAAGTCGGTAGTTGGACCGGCTGGATCACCAAGCTGTCTTCACTCGGGACACTGCCCGGGTACAGTCCCCTGAACATCGTCACATTACCGGTAGGATGGCTGACAAACGACCCCTGGTCCGCTCCTTTCAGATGAAATATCTTCCCCGACCTGCCGTGAAGATCAGGAGTCAGCATCCATGACATCCTTCTAGGATGTGTAGCATGAAAGAATACCGAAATGGGATAGTCTCTCGGCATCTTGGGCAGATACAAAACCAAATTCCCAGCAGGGAAGACCCAGAGTTCTTTCTTGGGCTTCGTCTGGGACTGCTTGTCAATCATATCCCCGAAGAGGAAGGCCGACTTTATGTATTGGTCCCCATCTATGTACATTAGGGGCTCTCCGTTGATCATGTTCAGCAGCGTTCGCTCGCCCTGAGCCGATATCAAAATTTCCCTTCCTTCAGGATACTAGGGCCCGGAGATAGGAAATGTCACGTACGACAAATCCTCCAGATAGTTGGAGTACAGTATCCCGGCGGCAGAGCCCATCACATCGGATAGCGGAGACGCATGCAAGTTAACTGCAAAATGCAAGAAAGACAAGTCAGTTTCTATAATCTTGCAGCATATGCAGAAAAATCAACAGTCTGTGCTTTACGCCAAGACTGTAAAAACTTGATCATTACGCTGGAATCCCATTCCAAGGCGTAACATTCAAGACTGGCAGTATACGCCAAAACCTGAATTATTACGCCGGAATATCCATCCTGTGTAACACTCATTATATAGTATACGCCAACTTTCGACAGTCAAAGCTTTTACGCCAGACTGCAAAAATATGGAGTTTTTGCGCTAACACATTAGAAATGTGGGCATAAAAGATGAAACATCTCTGTGCATCATCTTCCTCGAAGAGGCTATCAGCACAGAAGACGACCTAGCGCGTTCACGTACAACGTGTGCGAAGGATTTTCAGTCGTTATTTTTGTCACCCCCACTTTTTGGATTAGGGGTATTTTCGTCTTTTCGTAATTAATGAGTAAATGATTGCATGATAATTGATTATTCTCAATTTTTGGTGATTTTAATTTGTTGCACCTCACCGTCGTTTTGAATTTTTAACCCCCACGTGCATTCACTTTTATTAAATTGATTCATAAGTCGAACTTGTACAACCTTTCATTGTTTAGACACCTTGGTGCAAGAGTACATTGCGGTATCCTTTTCGTTGAACGATACTTATATAAACCTAAATTCTCCTTTAGGTAAATTCCATAAATTCTTTGGAGTGTGTAATACGACATCAAAATTCCTGAACCATGGCCTCAGACCATCGAACCAATGCATCTTAGCAATTTCTTTATTAAAATTTCAACCATTGTAATACCCATGAGAAGCCCAATTCCAGGAAGGCCTTGACCAGACCTAATTCTAGGTCAACCCAAAGTCCACTATGATCATATATATACATAAGTATAGCTTCCTTATTCTTTTCAACCAAAATCTAATACACCCAAGCCGATCACATGATATACTGATGTTTCACACACTTAGTTAGATAATTCTTGACATGTATCTTGATAGATTGATCTTGTATTTCCACATGTTCTAGTTGTTCTTACACACACTTACATACCAGTTCTTTGTACTTGCATACACTTGTATTTCTATTCCATGTCAGATGTTATTGATGATGATGTTCCAGTACTTTATTCCAGCATTCTTTATTCCAGTATTTCTTATTTCCAGTTATTTCATATCTGTCTTGTATTTCTTTACATTGTGTTATAGTTTTTGTCAATATATGTGGAACTGCTGTTAGAGGTGTATTTTTGTTCCAATCCTAACTGGATATTTTTTCCAGAGAACCTTGAGGATTTCTGTACTACGCATTACGGACCAGGTATAGAAGCAGACTATGTACCAGAGATCCTAGAGGAGACTATGCTTCTAGATGAGACTTTGCCTACAGCTATTTAGATAGTGTTTATTTATGCTTGAGACTTATGGAGGATATTTCAGTTTATGTTTAGTCCTATGTTAAGTTTAATTAGAGACTTGTGTTGGACAGCTAGACTGTGAGTATCTTTATGTTTGAGACATGGTGTTTAACTATGTCATTTCCTTTTATCTTTTATCGTGCCTTATAGTTGTGGTGATTGAGTTATATTGTGAGATTATGGAGATGTATATTATTGACAGGTGTTTAGTTATCTAGTATTACTGTGACCTAGACAGCGTACTACCGCCGATGCTGCGGCATAGGCTGGACGTACCCACGCTCTCGTGCCCCTATACTGGGTGCGGGTCGTGACACATTTTTAGTGGTGGCCCATGCAGGTCTGATTTTCGCAAGTTATGCGATATCGTGGTAGTGCGACAACTTAGTTGTATTGCTACGAGCCTGTGCTAGGATATAGGAATAGGATCTAGGATGAGAGTATGCTCAATCACACTAGAAAATTCTGAACTTCTTATTGCTATTCTAATGAATTGCTTCCTTAGTACTTTAGTGTCCTTCCTTGATAATATCACATCTATCACCTTAATTGATTCTTTGATCTGTATTCAGGATGTCGCCGAATACTAGATCCATGAGAATGGGAGCAGCCAATTCAGAGAGGACTGCCACCCCTCAACCTGACGAACAGATACCTGGAGATTCTCCTACATCTCTTGTTCATGTTGGAGTGTCTGCAATTAACGGGATTCCTCCTCCACCTATACAGAGGATTGCCCCAACAATGACAGACGACCTTCCACCACCACTGACACCAATTTTCGGAGGAGTGCCCGCTGACGGGGCACAGATGTTCGCATTAATGCAGGGCATGCTAGAGGCCCAGAGAGTAACCGCAGAAGCTCAACGTGTTCAAGCTGAGGCTCAGAGAATGCAAGCAGAAGCACACCAGGCGTAGACCGAACTGATGAGAGAGAGCATGGAGAATGCTAATCAGATGACTCTCCAGGCTGTGGAGAGAGTAGCACGACGACCGCAACATGAAGGTCAGCAACAACAGAGGCCCGGTACCATAGTGGACTTTAAAAGGATGATGCCTCGAGAGTTCAAAGGCACAGAAGGAATACTATATGCTGACGAATGGTTAGAAGATATAGAAAGGAATCTTCGCTTATCAAAGATTCCAGAGATTCTTCAAATAGAGGCCGCTGGCAGCCAGATGTTTGATATCGCACTGACGTGGTATCGTACAGAGCCGAGACTCGCCGCTGAAGGACTTACTTGGGAGAACTTTAAAGAACTCTTCAAAGAGAAATTCTTTCCTGACATAGCCTTGGGAGCTTTAGAAAGTCAGTTTCATGACTTAGTCCAAGGAGGCATGTCAGTCGACGAGTATGCTGCAGAGTTTTGCCGATTGAGTCGATTTGCGCCATCGATGGTTCGAGACCCAGGAGACAGAGCTCGAAAATTTAGAAAATGATTGAATAGGGAGATCAAGTCTCGTACTTCGGGACGACGTACTGCTACATTTGAGGGTATTCTGATGGATGCCCAGATTGTCGAAGACGACTTGGACCTTAGGCCCAAGAGGAAACGCGATACGTCTAGAGCAACATGAGGTAACACAGGACCAGCCAAGCACCCACACTTTCAATAACAACAACAACATAGGCCGTACCAGCAGCAACACCAGCAACAGGCACCAGTTCGAGGACATGCTCAACAACAGCAACCACAGAGGCATAATCAACTCGCTACCCCATGTTCGTATTGCGGAAAGATAGGAAATACAAGAGACATCTGCAGAAAAAGGTTGGGCACTTGCTTATCGTGTGGATCAGCAGCACATCAGCTGAGGGACTGCCCAGCTATTCAGACTCACCAAGAAGGAGGAGCAGCTCAGAGAGGACCAGCCAGAGCACCTATTGTACCAGGAGGCTAGCAGAGAGGACCTCCACTTCCATCATAGCAGGAGAGGTTTTCTCAGCAGCAGCAGCAACAGAGAGGAGCACCACAAGGACAAGCTTACGCCATGACCACTGAGGAGGCCGAGCCAGCTGGAGACGTGATTTCAGGTTTAGTTTTACTCGATTCTATTCCAGCACTTGCATTGTTTGATTCTGGCGCTACCCATAGTTTAGTATCTGTATCTTATGCCCTTAAACATCATTTAGAAACGAACCATTAGATAGGACTTGCAAGATCACGACAGGAGGAGGCATTATCCTAGTCCGTGATTGTTGCAAGAATCAGAGAGTGTCATTAGAAGGCCGAGAGTTAAGCGTAAGTTTACTCGTTATGCCACTTCCGGAATATGATATTGTACTCGGAATGGACTGGCTGAGTAAACACCATGCTTCTATAGATTATCGCGGAGGAAGAGTAGTATTTCGACCAGCAGGAGAGCCATTGTTCGAGATTGCCAGAGGAGCAGAGGAGCGGAGCAGAGGCACTTTTTATGGAGCCAAGGCGGAAGAAGAAGAGTTACCGCATCCACTTATAGCGGAGTTCCTGGATGTATTTCCAGAGAAGTTGCCAGGTTTGCCACCAGACAGAGATGTTGAGTTCTCTATAGACTTAATACCAGGAGCAGAGCCTATTCCACAACATGTCTATAGAGTTAACAACAACGAGTTGGTAGAACTGAAGAAACAAGTTGAGGAGCTGCAAGATAAAGGTTTTATTAGATCCAGTTCATCGCCATGGGGAGCACCAGTATTATTTGTACCAAAGAAGGATGGCACGGTACGTATATATATTAATTATAGAGCTTTGAATAACCTCACTATCAAAAATAAATACCCGCTGCCGAGGATAGATGATCTTTTCGATCAATTGAACGGAGCAAAGGTGTTTTCAAAAATAGACTTGAGGTCAGGCTATCACCAGGTGAAAGTAAAGAAAGAAGACATACCGAAGACCGCCTTTCGAACTAGATATGGCCAGTTTGAATTTACAGTAATGTCGTTTGGTTTAACCAATGCACCAGCAGTATTTATGAACTTGATGAACAAGGTGTTCCACCAGTACCTTGACAAGTTCGTAGTGGTGTTTATTGACGACATTCTAGTATATTCAAAAATCCCAGAAGAGCATGAAGAGCACTTGAGAATAGTCTTAGAAACTCTCAGGAGAGAGATATTATACGGGAAGCTTTCAAAGTGTGAGTTCTTTCTTGAAGAGGTTGAATTTCTTGGACACATGGTGACAGGTGACGAAATTTTAGTTAACCCAAAGAAGATAGAGGCAGTGAAGTCATGGACTACCCCCAGCACGGTAGCTGAAATCAGGAGCTTTCTCGGACTAGAAGGATACTATAGAAGATTTGTACAAGACTTCTCCAAGATTGCAGAGCCAATGACTAGGCTGACCAAGAAGGATGTGGAATTTGTCTGGACAGAAGAATGTCAAGCCGCATTCGATGAGCTGAAAAGGAGATTGACGATAGCTCCAGTTTTGACATTGTCATCAGGGACAGATGGATTCACTATCTACAGTGATGCTTCAGGAAAAGGGTTGGGATGCGTTCTTCAACAACATGGGAAAGTAATTGCCTATGCTTCAAGACAATTATGCCCTCATGAAAAGAACTACCCCACTCACGATCTGGAGTTAGCAGCAGTTATCTTTGCTCTAAAGCTGTGGAAGCACTATCTGTACGGAGAGCGTGTGGAAATCTTCATAGACCACAAGAGCTTAAAGTACGTGTTTACACAAAAGGAGCTGAATATGAGACAGAGAAGGTGGTTGGAATTGATGAAAGACTTTGATATCTTATTACAGTATCATCCAGGGAAAGCCAACGTAGTCGCGGATGCCTTGAGCAGGTACCCAATGGCTATGTGTTTGACTTTGGATAGACACTTATTAGCTGATCTTGAGAGCTTGGAAATTGAGGTATTAGTTCCAGGAGCTGAGATTCAGATGTGGGGACTGCAGATTCAATCAGAACTGATAGACAAAATTAGAGCGGCACAGTATGATGATGAGACTCTACGAAATATTAGAGCACAAATTCAGGCAGGATTGATAGACGATTTTACTATTGCGGATGATGGATCCTTACGACATGGCACGAGGATATGTGTGCCGAGTGGAGAGCTGCGTGAAGAAGTTTTACAGGAGGCACACCGCTCTCAGTACTCGATGCATCCCGGAGCCAATAAGATGTATCAAGATTTGAGAAAGCATGTATGGTGGTATGGTTTGAAGCGCGAAGTAGCACGCTTCGTATCCCGATGTTTAGTGTGCCAACTGGTGAAAGCAGATCAATAGAGGCCAGGGGGATTGCTTCAATCCTTACCCATTCCAGAATGGAAGTGGGAGCACGTGACTATGGACTTCGTTTCAGGACTTCCTCGTTCTCTAGGAGGAAAGGACGCAATTTGGATCATCGTGGATAGGTTGACCAAATTAGCCCACTTTTTACCTTTCAAAGTGGGTACTTCGACGGAGAAGCTAGCAGAGATGTACGTACAGCAGATTGTCAGATTACATAGAGTTCCTGTAAGTATTGTCTCAGATCGAGATAGTCGTTTCACTTCCCATTTCTGGAGGAGCCTGCAGTCTAGCTTGGGCACTCAGTTCAAGTTCAGTACCACATATCACCCTCAGACAGACGGGCAGTCTGAAAGGACTATTCAGACTCTAGAAGATATGTTACGCACTTGCGTATTGGATCTCAGAGGTTCTTGGGAGGATCATCTACACTTGGTAGAGTTTGCTTACAACAACAGCTACCAGGCCAGCATTGAGATGTCACCATTCGAGGCTTTATATGGACGGAGGTGTCGTACACCTTTATCTTGGGATGATATTGGAGAAAGAGCCTTGTTAGGACCAGAAATGGTCGTGGACGCAGCAGAAAAGGTGAAACTTATCAGAGACAGACTGCGAGTGGCGCAGGACAGACAGCGACATTGGGTAGATAGTCACCGTAGACCCCTAGAATTTCAGGTATTGTTTTGATTTGTTTGGTTTGATTTGTGATTGTTTTGTTTAGATTGCGTGTTAAGATCATTGTTCTAGATTGGCGATTTGGTGTTACTACGGATTTCTCCGACACGGGGCACGATTCATTTCGGTAGAGGAGGGAGGCTTAGTCCACGATACATTGGGCCCTTCAGTATTCTTGCAAGGGTCGGTGCAGTGGCCTATAGACTAGACTTGCCGCCTGCTCTAGATGGAGTGCATAACGTGTTCCACGTGTCAAAGCTGAGACAGTACGTGGCAGATCCTAGTCACGTATTAGATCACTCGGAGATCAAAGTTGGACCGACACTCAGCTATCCTGAACAACCTGTGGAGATGTTGGATCGAAGAGAGAAGATATTGTAGAACCAGACTATTCCCTTCGTTCGTGTTGCATGGAGAAATCACTCTCCAGGAGAATCAACTTGGGAGAGAGAGGACGAGATGCGCGAGAGGTATCCATATCTCTTCGAGACTTGAGGTATAATTCATTAATTGATTGTTTGATTCATGTGATAGTTTATTTTAATTTCGAGGACGAAATTTTTTTAAGGAGGGTAGACTTGTCAACCCCAATTTTTGGATTAGGGGTATTTTCGTCTTTTCGTAATTAATGAGTAAATGATTGCATGATAATTGATTATTCTCAATTTTCGGTGATTTTAATTTGTTGCACCTCACCGTCGTTTTGAATTTTTAACCCCCACGTGCATTCACTTTTATTAAATTGATTCATAAGTCGAACTTGTACAACCTTTCATTGTTTAGACACCTTGGTGCAAGAGTACATTGCGGTATCCTTTCCGTTGAACGATACGTATATAAACCCAAATTCTCCTTTAGGTAAATTCCATAAATTCTTGGGAGTGTGTAATACGACATCAAAATTCCTGAACCATGGCCTCAGACCATCGAACCAATGCATCTTAGCAATTTCTTTATTAAAATTTCAACCATTGTAATACCCATGAGAAGCCCAATTCCTGGAAGGCCTTGACCAGACCTAATTCTAGGTCAACCCAAAGTCTACTATGATCATATATATACATAAGTATAGCTTCCTTATTCTTTTCAACCAAAACCTAATACACCCAAGCCGATCACATGATATACTGATGTTTCACACACTTAGTTAGATGATTCTTGACATGTATCTTGATAGATTGATCTTGTATTTTCACATGTTCTAGTTGTTGTTCTTACACATACTTACATACCAGTTCTTTGTACTTGCATACACTTGTAGTTCTATTTCATGTCAGATGCTATTGATAATGATGTTCCAGTACTTTATTCCAGCATTCTTTATTCCAGTATTTCTTATTTCCAGTTATTTCATATCTGTCTTATATTTTTTTACACTGTGTTATAGTTTTTGTCAATATATGTGGAACTACTGTTAGAGGTGTATTTTCGTTCCAATCCTGATTGTATATTTTTTTCAGAGAACCTTGAGGATTTCTGTACTACGCATTACGGACCAGGTATAGAAGCAGACTATGTACCAGAGATCCTAGAGGAGACTATGCTTCTAGATGAGACTTTGCCTACAGCTATTTAGATAGTGTTTATTTATGCTTGAGACTTATGGAGGATATTTCAGTTTATGTTTAGTCCTATGTTAAGTTTAATTGGAGACTTGTGTTGGACAGCTAGACTGTGAGTATCTTTATGTTTGAGACATGGTTTTTAATTATGTCATTTCCTTTTATCTTTTATCGTGTCTTATAGTTGTGGTGATTGAGTTATATTGTGAGATTATGGAGATGTATATTATTGACAGGTGTTTAGTTATCTAGTATTACTGTGACCTAGACAGCGTTCTACCGCCGATGCTGCGGCGTAGGCTGGACGTACCCACGCTCTCGTGCCCCTATACTGGGTACGGGTCGTGATAATTTTTCATCCCAAAAGCTCTTCCTTTAAGGCCGGGTGCACTGCTAGTCGGCGGGATACTTCATTTAGAATGAAGCTCGCCGTGACCGACGGAAGTCGCCCCCGCTTGAGCAGAAGAACGAGAAGAGGAAGCACCCTTCTTTCCCTTAGAGAGGGAGACTTGTTTCGAGGCCATTACTGGTGACTTTGGAGACTCGGAGAAGAAACAAAGAAGAACTCGAACAGACAAAAGCTTTCTTTCGCAGAAGACGGATGAAAAGTTTTTCTCTCAGAAGCTTGGGGTATATATAGAGTTCGGATAGACTCCTCGAATCCCGAACCAAATCTCACATTTAATATTTGGTTGTGATTGGGGACTACGTCAGCCTATTTACTCTGAGAAGGCGGACAGTCAGCGAATTCGAAAAGTTTTCGTGCGAAGAAGATTCGCGGTTTTTTACGCTAAGGAGCTTTCTACGCTCGACGGCTACGGATCTACGGTTTTACGCTCACAGGCTACAAGTCTATGGTTTTACGCCCGGATGCTCTCATGCTCGGTAGCGTTTTACGCTCGAGAGGCTATGAACCTACGACTTCATGCTCAGCAGCTACAAATCTATGATCTCACGCTCGGTGGCATTTAGTTTACGCTTAGAGGCAACAGATCTACGACTTCACGCTCAGAAGACTTTTTTTTTCAGAAGCTATAAATCTACAATTTTTACGCTAAGGAGCTTTCTACGCTCGACAGCTACAGATCTACGGTTCTACGCCCACAGGCTACAAGTCTATGGTTTTACGCCCGGATGCTTTTATGCTCGGTAGCTTTTACGCTCGAGAGGCTACAAACCTACGACTTCACGCTCAATAACTACAAATCTATGATCTCGTGCTCGGTGGCTTTTTACGCTCAGAGGCAACAAACTTATAATTTCACGCTCCACGACTTTTCGCATATCTGAAAAATGTGCAGGCCAGTACAATACATCTGAACAAATTCTCAAGGCGGTCAACTACAAGAGTTCACACAGAAGATACTCCTCCTTGACCTCAAAATATACCAAGTACCCAAAGCATACAGAGTTCAAACATTGAAAGTTACTATTCTTCATGGGTCGATTCGAAGTTCATCCAGAATCTAGTCTGAATATTTCATCTCAATAGTTCAAGATGGCGACTCAGTTTTTGACAGCCATTTCTTGTCCTGTTCCAAGGGATTTTTGAGAAAATCATTCTTGAAGACGATGGTCTGAACAAGAATTCTGTTTATCAGAAGTAAAAATAGTTCAGAATTCTACGCGGTTCCTCATTCCTAACAGCAGGACAGTTCGAACACTCGACTGCTAAAGCGACTTTCTGCGCATCCTTAGTTATGCGTAAAAGACAGGACAGGACCTAGCACTCTTTCTAAACAGAGTCGGCGTAAAGTATCAGACGTGTCGAAGCTACACATATTCAGACTTCACAGCAAAGTATGGCAAGAGGATCATATGCAAAGAAGAAGACGATCTTATTAAAAATCATGATTACATATGAGGAAAATCCAGTCTACAAGGGTTTTTCTTCATTTTCATGGTTACATATGAGGGAAATCCCATCTACAAAGGGTTTCTCATTTTTATTTAAAGATCGCGCCCAGAATCTGTTTCGGCCAGGTTCTCACATGGGCGACATTCTTCATCCATCTCCTCCAGCAGCCAGTCGTTGACCGCAAAACGACTGACATATGATCAACGGCGGGAGGATACAAAACTGGGCCTAGACCCATCCTCCAATACGAAGAAGCAGGGTAAATCTGCTTTTTTGCGTCCAGCGCCATGACAGATTGTTTTGAGGTATTACACCCAAGCCAATCTCGGACAGCAGCCAATTTGCTCGCTCTCATCCGCATGTAATGGGAGAAGGTACCGCTTGCAAGCGGTGTGGTCTAATACGACCCTCCTCTCTCCCGAAGAACCACCATACAAAGTTGCTGATTATCCCGAGCAAAGGAGGCTATGATATCCTTCCATGATCCATCGTTGCAGAGGACATTTGCTCAAAGATGCCATCTTTTTTGGCTCCTTACATGCTGGAAGAACATGGTCTCCTTCTTCCATAAGTCAACCCGACGAACTCCGGCCATCATCTCTGTGTGGTGAAGGAAATATGGGAAGAACAGGTTAACTCCTCCACCTTTTTATAGGCGAAAGAGATCACACCGATCCCCAATAACTCCGCCATAAAGTCAGCCTTGAAAGAACGTGTCAGACTTGACCGTTTCAGGCTCCATTCAGAGCGTTTCAAATTCTGAGGAACGGTTCATGCTTCATTCAAAGCGTTTCAAAATACGAGGAATTTAAAAGCTTTGAAGGGGGTCTTGTAGAAGCATAAAAAATATGCCGGATAGCTCTACGCAGCATGTCGATGCAGGACAGCGTAAACAGAGGACCTCGGAGCCATCAAACGTGCAACAGAGCTTTTTCGCTGGATACGGCATAAAATATAGGCTGAAGGACCATCCGCGTAATACAATAGGTCCAGGCTGCTTCAGTGTAAAAAGGGTGCTACATCGCCTTTATGGCATAAAACTTACCCGCTTTCAATGCAGCATTGAAGTGTACGAGGAACGCTTCATATTCTTCGAAATGAACCTGTCAGATCATGCAATAAACCTCACATCTGGGCTCCTAGCAAAGAGTACTGCATGACAACCCAAGCGACGGCTATAATGATGGTGCGGTACTGCAACCCAGGCTGTCATTTACTGCTATTTTCTTGGCGTAGACCGCTTCTACGCATACAAAGGGATACGTCGCCTAGTTTTACACAGGCAGATGTGATCTGTTTACGCTCCGTAGAAGACAAACAGCCTGCCACGTCAAAAGCTGTTCTTCTTACAGGGCTCGAGGTGCGTCTCTGCATTTAATGCGCAGAGCGGTGACAGGTTCTCAAGGCACGTCTCTGTATTTAATGCGCCGAATATTGACAGATGCCTGAGGCACGTCTCTATATTTTATGCGCAGAAGGGTGGCAGACCTTCAAAACATGCCTCTGTATTTAATGCGCAGGATAATGGCGGATCTCTGCATTTAATACAGGAGATTTGATTAAATGTCACCAAACCGTCGTCTAATAAAATTCCCTTTGCGCCAACTGCTCTTACGCATACAAGGGATACGCTGCCCAGTTTTAAACTGGCAGACGTGAGCTTCTTACGCTCCGTAGAAGGCAAACAGATAGCCACATCAGCAGTTACTCTTCATACTGAATTTGAGTCGCATATCTGCATTTAATGCGCAGAATGATGGAAAATCTTAAAGACAAGCCTCTGCATTTAATACGCAGGATGGGGGCAGATCTCTGTATTTAATGCAAGAGATTTGATTATATCTCCAAGAGCCGTAATTCCGGCTAAAACGTCCACATCATATCGGCTTCTACGCCCGCTCGGCTTCTATGCCCACTCGGCTTCTACGCCTGCTCGGCTTCTATGCCCACTCGGCCTCTATGACCACTCGACTTCTACGCCTGCTCGACTTCTATGCCCACTCGGCCTCTATGACCACTCGGATTCTACGCCTACTCGGCTTCTATGCCTACTTGGCTTCTATGCCATGGTGACAGTCATTGGCTTCTACGCCAACCTCTTCTACACAAGGGATAACTACCTACGTGACTTCTACGCCGTGATCTTCGCAGCAGATATACGCGTTTTGTCCCTTAGTTGGACGCGCGTCACATGCTCACTCAAAATGTCATCTATACGCAGGCATTGGTTATTTTAAACCATCGTGTAAAAGGGTGCTGTACTTTCCACTACTCGGTTTCTACGCCGACTGTGTGGTCACTGTCACTAAAAACTCTATAAATAGAGACCTCTATCAACAGAGGAACAGGTCGAAAAATTGAAGATCGAACAATCAAAAATTGGTCAAAGAATCCAGTATCAGATCCAAGGTCGAAAGGTGGAAAATTGGAGGTCGAGAGAGAAAGAGAGATAAGAATCCAGAGCTCAGGCAAAGAGAAGGGATCGACGACTTTGGCATCGGGCATCCACCCTCTTTAGCAACCTTCGAAGCTGCTTTCTGTCTTCCACGACACTTCTTCAACATCGTGTGGTCCAAGGGCTATAGTGATCGACTGCAGATCAGACACCTATAGCAATATTTACCCAGATTAAATAAATTGTACTTAGACATCCTCGTATAGGATTAAATTGTATAATCTTGTTTGTAAACACCGAAGAAAAGGCGGGTTTTCGTATAAGACCTCGTTTTCCATATTCTCTCTCGTTTATTATCCGAAACACAGTTAGGTGTCAACATTCTGTAATACCTCACTCAGAGCAACCGGACTGTCTTTGGAGAGTCGAAGATGCTCGAATAGTGACCACTTTGCTGGAGTATTGGCCAGTTGTGCCAAGATGTCAAAGTTGTAGGGCTTCTCCAGCCCATGAGCGGTATCTTTGTGCAGTTGTTTGTCCAAGCGAGTTTCTTTATGATTGGACTTGTCCACTGCTGGAGGGTAGGATGGACCAGGATCAGATACGGCGGGGAGGAGCATACCATCGTCAGGGATATCGTTCTCTCGTTGGTACGCCAGGCCTGATCTCGTTGTTCCTGATATAGCTTCTTTGGAAAGGATAGAAACCATGTAGCAGGACTTGGACTTCTTGCCCTTGGACTTTGTGGCAGATGGTGTTGCATGCTGCATCAAGTCTGGAGTAAGATCTGGATAGATCTACATGACCTCGCCACGTGATATAGTGAGAGGTATCAGCCCATCTGTTTGGTCACGAGTTGGTGGGAGATTGACAACCTCCATTGTTGCCCTCGGGATTGGGATCACTCCGTCTTGGGCTTCCGTTATCGGAGAATTACTAAAATGGAGAGATACCATGTTAGAGGCAACTATTTTGTCATTGAAGTCCGAGGTGAGGGCCCTGGTGTCGATCAGATATTGGATGTACCACTTCAGTATGTAGCAATCCCAAGTCGCATGGTAGACGTATCGATGGAGTGGCCGTACTTCAAATTATTTCCATCGACTGCCTCAACATGGCACTTGACATAGGGGAGCCAAAGCTTATTTTTCTTCATTAGCAAGTCAAAGGTTGCCATGATGTATTCATCTTCGAAGGAAAAAAATTTCTTTGGTTTTGGAGCCTCTGCAGGCTTTTGCTCTGGCTTCTTGGTTATATTGACGACAAGAGCCTTCTACCCCTTGCCATCCCTGGCGCTATTGTCGCTATTGTTGTTGTTGTTATTAGGACATTTTTCCCTATTATCAGCGATGAGGATCTGTATTCCCAAGAGGCGGTCATCATTTACTTTCTTCTCAGCACCGAGAATATTTATTATAAACATTGTCCAGTCTTTAAATTAAGAGTCATCCATCCAGAGTCTGATTGTGGGAAGGAGATTTATCTGCAGGTGTCCATTAGCGTAGACTCAGGATTATCGGAGGGTAACTTTATGCCACTTGCCTATACCGATCGATTTATTCCCGTACAAACTCTTTCTTCCTTTTCGTGATGTCCATTAAAGAGGACATCGTCGTGTCATTTTCTCCATCATAGAACCGAGCAAGGAAAATGCCTTTGAGATTGTCAAACAATGAAATATAGTTGTCCTGGAGGCTGCAGAACCAATTGAAAGCTATTACAGACAATGCTCCGACAAAGAGCTTGGTTAAGAGGGCATTGTTATGAGGCAGATGCTTCATTGCCGTATCGAAGTAACTCATGATTTGACGAGAATATTTCTTCCCATCAAACAGAGTCAAGTTAAAGGTCTTGTACTTGGGTGGGTACGGTACGTCTCTTCACTCGAGGAAATACGGTTGTCGAATCTCGAGCTCGCGTAATGAGTCTCGATTGCCCATTGAGTCTAGGTGTGCCCGAAGTTCTCGCACCTCCCGTATTACTTTCCGAGCTTCATCGACTGCGGTAGGAGCATATGATTCGGGCAGGGGATAATTACCGCCAGCGGATGGAGCGATTGTATTTGAATCCCCGTTGGTTCCGGGGTCCAGGCTTGATTGACCAGAGTCCCTTGCTGGTTATGAGGCTATATTTACCTTGATCTCAAGCATTGTCTGCGTCAGGGCCTGTATTTATGTACTCATGGTTTGCATCATGGCCTCAAAGTTTTTGAGGCAATGTCGATCGCTGGAGCCCTCGTGATCGTCCCCTTCCATGTATGTTGTTCTCAAATGGAGAGAAATAGATGGGACGGTGGACGTCGCACTTTTTGCCTTAGACCCTTGCAGTGAATAGCCATCCAGGAAAGTTGGTAGTCCCGCATCCTCTTAAGACTAGGATAAAACAGTAACCCCAGCATAGGAAGTTGCGTCCTCTTGACGAGGGTGGCTTCCCCCAGGGATCTCTACGTCTGCTTCTTAAGAATCACCGTCTTCTCGGAATGTCAAATAGTCATAGAGGTCCAGGGGATTACAACCCCAACTTGCGTAACCCCCTAGATTCCTGAGGAAGAACTACTCCCAGTAGCTGACTGCTTCTTCTTTGAGCAGGTGCCTAGGAAAATATCTTTCGTGGGTTCTACTACCTGTCCTTCTGGGACCCATCATCTTGACCCACTGACAAAGAGTGACAGACTGGAGGTGCTGGACTTCTGATCTCCCCTTATAGATAGGGCCTTCCGAGCAGAATAATGTGAGGCAAAGGGTAGCTCCTCTTCCTCTGGTGGTTGCACCTGTTCCCTGGGTTGCAGCCAGGTGGGTGCCTTTGGTTGCAGCCGCTGTAATAATGACTGCCTGTTTATGGGTACTATTATTTTGTTACAGCACCAGTTGATGATAATGTTGGCACAATGATGTGCTGGGGAGGACACTTCATATGTCGTAGTTGATTTTCTCGCTTTGTGCATGTGATTAATCACGTTACGAAAGTCAAGCGAGGGTTGATTCACCTTTGCACCCTTCTCATGAGCCCGGGTCGACCGAGTACATGGGTGCGTAGGTGTTAACTTTGCTTCCTAACCTGGGTTCGTACAAGAACTTTTTCCAGGTCCCTAATGAAAGACTCTTTAGACTGATCCTGTCTAATTGCCACTGCAGGCTGGACGCATGGGTCAGTTTTGTATAACTTTCCGTCAGGGGCACGCATTACAGTTAGCGGCACATGCTGATGGTCGATCGAATGAGCAATTGCTTGAGCTTGGTGAGCTCGCATTGCCCTAGACTTCTTCGTCCTAGTACGCACCGGTGAGTAGTATGAATAGTCCAAGTTTACATATTCGTTTTTCTCAGCATGGCGCATAGAGTCAGCGCTGCATGAGATTCAGTCAAAGATGGAACTACTTTTGTTGTCCTGGCCGCACGCGGCCATCTGCCTGCAGCTACCGATCGGTGCCGCACAGTCCTCCTTATGCGAATTTTGACATTTTTGCATGGAATATGTCTTAGTGCTCAAAATCCTAGAATTGTAGTATTTTCTACTTCCAGAGCTCAAGTACGGAGAACCTTCCTTGTCAGAAGAGGTTGCCGCATGAAAGGCGTCAGATCGTGTTAACGCATGATGTGCGTTCCTTGCGGCAAGGAGAGAGACAGAGAGCGCATGCTCCGCAGTTGGGTGAGGCACAATGGCCTTTGCAACTCATATCCTGCGGGTCTTTTTAGGCTTTTCCAGCCTTGGAGAAGCGTCGTCCTCATAGAGCATTTCCTTAAAGGCTTGCTGGTTGAAGCGTACAACCAGCATCCTTTGGGTCGAACCTAGCTTCGATGCGTCATACTGCTTCACGACCTTCTCATCAAAGGAGAAGGAAGTCCCCAGCAGAGTCGCTACCTTGTTCACCATTGAAATAAGTTTGGGAAACTTTCATTTAGTAATAAACAAAAAGTACAAAGAAATCCTACACAGAAAATCTATGTACAATATTTTTGATCTGGATAATGTGACGATGGAGATCTATTACTACAACGACTCTTTTACTCCATTGATGATCCGACGAGGGAATGAGGATGCTCAATTCTCTCTTCTCTCTCTTAATTTTGTGTACATGTACATAGCTCGCCTGGAGGAGTATGGTCTCTGAAGCAGAAAAACCAGCCATTGGAACGTCCAAGTTGCTCCTATTTATAGCCATCATGTTGGTGGGATATATGTGCCACATATGCTTATATTTGATGGTCGCAGGGGGGATCCTTCAATAGAATATTATTGTAACTATAGGTGCATACTATGGGCAGGATGCCACATGTACATCCTTAATAGGATGTAGTTGAGTCCAGGCCGAGCTGCCACGTATACGTTTGCTGCGATTTGTTGTTGCTGAAGATTTGGGCGGTTCTCTTCTTTTGTTTGCGTGACTTGGTCAACTTGACACATGGCCCATATTTAGTTGAAGAGAATCACTTCAGTCACGACAGAAAGATTTTATCTTAGGGAACCCTGCCATATTGGACGCATGGAGTCTAGGACATATAGGACGCCTGGAACGCATGGAGTCTAGGACATATAGGACGCCTGGAACGCATGGAGTCGGGAATATATGGGACTAGAGACGCATAGAATGGATGGAGTTTGGAACGTATTGGACTAGAGACTCATGGAACGTATGGAGTCTGGAATGCATGGGGCCAGAGACGCGTGGAACACATGGACTCTGGAATACATTTGGCCTCGTACACGTGGTACTGTACGCCTGTCAAGAGTAAAGTTTATGCTGACGTAAAGTTTTATCGTTTAGCGTGCTCACGTCTTACGAGGCATTTATAAAGTCATTTTTGTCAAGATTCTATGTTGGACATAATCTTTGTGTCAGGCCTTTATGTGGCCAGTATTGGGGAGTAGAGATGCTCGAGGGAGTAGTGGCGCATGACACTGTTAGCGCATGCAGACACTAGTTACTTAGTGGCGCATAGCACTACTGGGCATGGGAACACTAGTTACATAGTGGCGCATGGTATTGATGGTTTACGGGAACACTAGTTGTGAAGCGGTCAGTGCATGATACTGGATCATTGTGGCACTGGGGGCTTGATCACTGCGACACAAGGCCTTTGATTATTATTGGCACATGGTATATGCTTTTCTGGGCCGCATAGTCGTTCTACGGTTTGATTTCTTCTGAGTCGATCTTGGGGCACATGTTTGTTGGGCGCATGGATCTATATTTTTCATGCTTCTATAGTAGCATAGTCTAGAGAGGAAAGGTGGGGGAAGCAGAGAAATAATATGTTGGCACAAAACAATAGTAATGACTAAAGAAAGTTTGGAAGAACATTTTGGGTATCTAGCAATTTAAATAATATGGTTACAAATTATAAGAATATAAACTTAGGATCCTTCTCAAAATAGAGTGTTTCCATAGACTATATGCCTTAAACTTGAGATATGAGGTACTTAAAACCAACTAGTAAATACTAAAAATTATGGGACATTTGGTCCATTTAAGAGGGATGTGATAGCTTATCAAACTATTTGTTGAATTCTTATTTTAGTGGTTGTCACTTTCCTTTTGTTTGTTACCCTCTAGTTGATCGATTGTGACCTAGACTAGACATACCATATAGTTGTGCTAGAGGTGTAGTTGGATAGAATGTTATGGCATGGTTGTGATGGTCAAAGGTTAAAGGAGGTTAACTTCTAAATACTATATATATAGTTAGCTATAGTTTCTTATGCCTTAATATAACCTAGTCAATGAGTTTGAGGGGACCCTCTAAGAAAACCCTATATAAATCTAAATAATAATTGAAAGGTGGAAAATGTTAGATAAGAAACTCTTGAAGACAGGGAGGTAAATTTTATTTAAACCCAAGGAGAATTTTTTGTAACATAGAGGAGTAATCTTGACATAATGTAGAAGATCTTATAGGATAGATGTAATAAATTTAGTTTAGATTGCTTATTATTGGTTGTATGGTTTTGGGTAGTGTTAGTTAATGATTAAGGCGGGTGGTGGTGTTCCTGAAGGCCTCGTCAACACACAAAACTATTCGAGTTGAATGGGTAGAAGCTCTCGAGAATAAAGGACAAACTGATTACAAAGAAGTAGATTAAGTTAGTAAACGATCTTAGTGATTGAGAAATGTTTAAATTGGTCGCGGCTTGCATGGGATAGTGTAACATTAGACTTTGTTTTTAGTTTCTTCTAAGTATACTTATAGGTTTATTGTTACCTTACGTGATTTTATAAGCACTTGATAGTTGCAAGGAAGAATGAAGTGGCACGTATTCTTAACTAGAGAAATATAGTTACTTAGTGAATACGTAACTATTATTTTAATCATTGAAAGATTAATTGTATGCTTGCTTGAGGTTGTTGTTTAGATACGCAAATTTCTCAAATTTAGGATAAGATGCGAAAAAGGTTCCATGACCAATTTGATGATTGAGATAAGAAATCAATATATGAAGTTGTGATTTATAGTCGATATAAATTATGGAATATTGCTTGATATGCTCTTTTGCTAGTCATGCTTATTTGCAAGGATGTTGTGTTTGTATGTGGGTGATTTTAAATTTTGAGTACAAAATTCTTTTAAGGAGGATAGTTTGTAGCATTCACTACCGAAAATTCTCAAATTAACAAATTAGGACTTTAGAGTACAATAGTATGTAGCATTAGTTAAAGCGATATTAAAAGATGTAAAAATAATTTATAAAATCTTAGAAAAAGGTTTGGTTTTTTTTAGAATTATTTTTAACATTTAAAGGCCACAAATCATTTATTAATATTTAATTCAATATTCTAGAAACTTTAGGTAAATATTGGATAGGGGATTTAGACCCCAAATTTCTATAGTGATTGTAAAACATTATATTACAATTTCTTCTATTTTTCATAATTTTTATTTGATAATTATTTATATCAAATTAAGGTAAAAAAAAGTTATTAAATAAGTTTCCTAATTAAAGGAAAAAAAACAAAAAAAATAAAGCAAAAATCTCAAAAACAATCCACCCAAAATTGCCCTAACGTGGGGCTCGCATGTCCTCACATGCGAGTCAATCCAAGTTCGACACGAATTTCCCATTATATATATATATATATATATATATATATATATATATATATATATATATATATATATATATATATATATATATATTTGAAGGTAGGTAGGAATTAGGGTTTTTTTTGGAGGAGGATTCAAGCAACAAACATAGTAAAAATTTTAACTTTGGAGGCAATTTTTGAGAAACAAACGATTGAATTTATTGCTTAAAATTTACATGTATTTTCTACTCCTTATTATTTTTTCAAAATATATTCTCAATCCCGAAATAGACTTCATTTTACCTAGAAGAGAATTCGTGCACACAAAAAAAATTTCAATAGTGTATATCACTAGTAATTTGGCAATAACTCATAGATCATTCATTATTTTTTAATAAAACAAATTTTATTATAAACCTAACATCTAGGAATAATAGAATCTAAAAGTTGAATATCAAATAAGTTTTGTAGAATTACTCATGATTCTTGCAAGGTAGCCTTCCCTGTTTTGATCTATTTAGAATTTATTCAAATTTGAGAGATCATAACGCCCAACTGGCTAAGTAATATTGCATAAAATTTTGGTAGCACTCTAATAATATGTTATTAGACTCTGACCAAAATTTTAGAATTCTTTTAGAACTACCGGATTAGTAGTTTAGGAGAAATCATTCTTCCTTCACCTGTTGTCCTATTTGAAAGAATTAATTCATAGAAAAATATAATGACCTATATTTTGTCAGAATTTGGTGCTGGAAGAAATTAGGTATATCATAGGAATATAAAAAATCATAACTCTATTGTTCCTAAATTTAAAAATTAGTTTGACAGTTTTATGAATTTTTAAAAGTCGAAAACTAGTTTTGAAAGGCTAGAAATAGGTTGAAAACCTAGAATATGCGAGTTATGTCAACCCTAAGCTACTATTGTTGAAGATTGATTTGTTTGGTGTGTTGTATGATATGGGTACAACAAGTAGGGAGACATACGACCATTTATGAATTGCCAACACTCGACAAACTGACGAAACAAGCAAGTATTCGTAGATGGTTTAATAATTTATAATGATTATTAATATGTACATTTTTTATGTTTCATCTTCTCGTTCATTTTGTATATAATTGATCGTTATTGTTGTTCAGTTTTTTATGAACACGACTATGATACGATTTTATTTCTTATGTTATGCATGATTACTTGTAGCACTACATGAATCTTTACTTGAATTGTTAGAATTTTATAACTAGAATTTAAATTATATTATAATTGGGAGGGAGAACATGAAGTGAGGTTGTGGAAATGTATACATGAATAATATTAGATATGGTAAACCCCATGCTGTGTTAGATATCCTTTACATATATGAATGATAGCAGTCGGTGCACCATATGTACTGATGAGCCGGATTACCCCAACAGTTCCATATGCCGATCTAATATTCCAAATAACACTTGTTACACAATTTATTATTTACTTGAGTTATCTTTCTTATAGGATCATATTGGTTATTATCTCTTGTTATACCATGATAGCGTCTTGTTCACCTTTGTATACATGTTACTAGTTTTCTTGCATCATCATGTTGATATCTATTATTTAGTATGATTCTCATTTGTATTACTTTGCTCACTCCTGACTGGAGATATTTATGTTGATAGATTTAGAGGAGGACATATACCCTCACACACTATTATCCCTCGGAGGATAATTTAGGTGGGCACTTAGAGGATAAGAATCCTACCCATGATGGGGATGCAATAGTTTAGTACTTATTTCCATTCAGTGGGTTTGTTCCCGAAATATTATTTTGTCTTATACTTTTAGACATTATTTTCTATTAATAGTTTTGGGCATATGGTTCCTTATAAACCATATGGACATTTATTTATTTAATTAAACTTTAGTAGACTATATGTGTTTCTTGTTTATCTTTTTATACGGATAGATTGTCAATGTGTTAATTATGTGGAAACTTATAGAATTGATTATGAAATTGTGGATGGATATATATTATGGATATATTATGATCGTGGATGTATAGACAATGTACGAATGTCGATATTAAGCTAGGCTTGGCCACGTACTCATACTCGATTATTTTGGAGCGGGTTGTGACAACAGATACTCCTGCTATGGTGATAACATTCCCAAAAAAGAAATGATCCAACAAGAACTCGCATTTTCTAAGATTATCATGCAATTGGTGTTCCCCCAAGATATGTAATACCCTCCATAGATGCTCCCAATGCTCTGTCTCATTGCAGGAATAAATATTGATGAACACCACAATAAATTGTTCTAGATGTGACATAAATATACAGTTCATAAAATCCATAAACACTATCGGGGTGTTGGTTAGCCCAAACGATATAACCAAAAACTTCCAATGTCATACTGCGATCTGAATGTCTTGGGTATGTCCTTCTCTCAAATCCTTATATGATGATATCCATATCTATATTGGAGAAAATCCTGTCTCTACTCAACTAATTAAATAAAACATAAATTCTAGGTAATAAATATTTTTTGTTGACAGTCACCGCATTTAGTTGTCCATAATCAATGCATAAACACAATGAACCATCATTCTTCTTCACCAATACCAATGGTGCTCCCCAAGGTGATTTATTGGGCCTAATGAACCACTTGGCCTTCAATTCCCTTATGAGTCACTATAATCATCCAACTCTAACTACGAAATCATGTAGACTCTATCTAAAATTGGAGCTGCTCCTAGTACTGTATATATCTATGCAGAACTCGACATCTTTAACCAGGGGCATGCTTGGAAGCTCGTCGAGAAATATGTCGAGGAACTCATCAACTACTATAGGAGTTTGTGCCTCCTCTACTACTGCTGATAGCAATATTCCCCTGGAATAATCGTCCGCACCTCGGACAAAAAGTGAAGTCCTCCATTCTTGGAATACGTAATCTAACTCTCTCTTGCAACAATCAATCATCGTATGTCTCTCAATTAGTCCATGCCTAGGATAATGTTGAAGTTACTCATGGAAAACTGATCAATCAATCTTTTCGGAAGTAAATGCCTACATACTACGACTAGACACGATATGCAAAATGGAGATACTCTAACGAGTCCATTACTAGTGAGTATATTCGACCTCTTTGGCAATAGAACTTTAATCCAATCCGTGTCACAATTTGTGTGGATACAAAAGAATGAGATATAGCAGAAGCAAACAAAATTACTACATGTAATGAGGCTACAAAATGGTATATACCACCACCTCGCCAGATGCTAAAGCCTCCTCCAAGGATAAGGTGAATGCATGCCCATGACCATATAGGCCTCTCCATTGTGGCTGCATGAATTATTATTGCCTCATCTAAGCGTGGGCATATTGTTGCGGTCTCTATTGCTGAAACAACTAAAACTGAGTCGGCAGAGGACTTTGTCCCAATGTTCTGGCTCCTATAGTCTAAAGGATTATAGGGGATTAATGATTTAGTTCAAGATATGTTGTTCTGATACATGACCGAGGGTATTTCTATAAGATGGTTCAGATACAAGAGAAGGATTATATGTGATAATTGCTCCAAAGGTTATCTCCATAAGGTGGTTTAGATACTTGACCTAGGGTTTGGTAGGACTATACAAATTATAGCTTCAGTGGTTGGTATAGCCTCTGGTTTAATGACAAAGTTAAAGATGTGCGTTTAATTTGGACCCAATATGGTACAGTTTGGTGAATATGTGGGTTTATAATTTCTTTTCGAATTGAATGAGATTATAATATATGTTGAATTTCAAAGTTACTTAGGCTCACCTATAGTTAATACTAACGGGTTATGTCTCACATCCAATGATAGATAGTGGAAGAATGATATATATATATATATATATATATATATATATATATATATATATATATAATATTAGACTTACATGGGGAGTACTTACGTGGGATTTTCTTTAAGAACATATCGATCAAGTTCAATATATAGCATATCTCAAATCAACTACGATTGGAGGCTCACTGTATCTCCAACACAAAGAGTCAAGGCCTGGTTGGAGGGGCTATAAATGATTCCACAAAGAACTTAGAGGTCCAAAAAACTCCATTTAGCCATATACAAGACGACTATACACTGATGCCCCCTCGCGGTAGGATGGAAAGATATGTTAATCTACTAAAATTTACTAGTATCATTGGATATTTGTTCTTGCATTTACTTCTTGACTTTTCTCTCTTTGTACTAATGCTACTTCTATATGGGTTTTCTTTTCTTTTTTTTACTCATGGACTTTTCTCTCTTTGTACCAATGCTACTTCTAAGATGATTCTTTTAAATTTTATTTAATTTTATTTATTTTTGATGTGATTCGATATTTCGTACGGAATTTTGTACATGTTATATTGCATGTCTTGTGGGTCCACTGTTCCTCCAACTTCCATCATTATTAAATGGAAGGAATAATACGTTTCATGACTCGATTCACTAAGCTTCCGTCACCCAACCGAAATTTTATCTCTCTCTACAGTAACTACAAAGATTACTCGAATTCGGTGTTAATGAAACACGGGTTCTTCCTACAATCTTGATTCAAAATAAACCAAATGGACTCTAAGGCACTTTATATCTACATAGGCCATGTGTCACTAGGTTACGAGGTCTTTCCATATAAGGTATGTGACGGCACACATAGGTATAAGGTTGCCACTATCTATCTACCCCGTCATGTCCTTTGCAATGCCACTTCCATTACCTTTTTAGTGGGAGTGCACTCAGATCCCCACTCACGTTTAACCCAAACTTTTTTCCTTTCACCTTTCCCTCAACCCACCAAATCCCTCCTTTCCAATTGAAGGACTGTGGAAAGTGATAGCACTGGTTGTTACTCTTGAATTTTATTGAGTAAACTAAGCCAAACGAGTGTGCTTCATTTCATGGTCATCAAAGTAGTACCTACTAGGGTTGGCTAACACCTCCATGATGTTTTTGTGTAGGGAATCTTGCATCATTTGGAGGAATTGGAGGACATTATATGCCTACACTTTTTGTCTTTTGCTTTGCCTTTTCTTTGCTAGCTGTTGGGGCTCTTGAACTCTTTATTATAAATTTCTCCCAACGGGACTATGTCTTTGGAGTTGTGGCTTAGGCAAGAGCTATATCAACTTAGCTAGTAGCTACTTAGTTAAACCAGTGTTGTAAAAATCTGCCGGACCGACGGTTGAACCGGATTGGACCGGATCTGACCAAAAAATTTGTCCGATCTGATTTGAATAAATTTTTTAAAGAACCAATAGTTTTTTTAACCGGTGAACTGGCCGAACCGGTTCACAATTGAACCGGCCATTTTTGTTTTTTTTTTAAACTTAAAAAAATTTATCATGTGAGATTTGGACTATTTGATACTTGGTTTGATTTGGTTTGGTTTTGAAAGACCATATAGTTGTAAAACCAAACCAAATCATACATACTAAGAACCAAACCAAATCAAAAAGTAAATGTGAATATCTTATATGATTTGGTTCTCATAATGGACATATTTGAACTCCGGTTGAACTCCGATCCGATCTATACCAAAGACTTTCGGTTCAATCGTCGGTCCGGTTTTTAAAACATAGTTAAACATAATATCCAAATTTCTCATTCTAGATAAAGTATAGTTCATTCTAGATAAAGTATAGTACATTGTATGAATCACGTACTCTTCTCCAAACTTTTGTCATCCACTCAAGCATAGAATTGGCTTTTCAGTGGTAATTAACAAAAAACATTTTTAGTTAAAGGATTCCTGCTTATTAGGGATAGCCATTCTGGTTTGGATGCTTGGATGCCCCATTAACGATATGCCTAGCAAATTAAGCATCTACTTGTTGGGAACGAAACACGAAAACCGTTTTCAATATCAGAGAGTACCTACAAGAGAATCGAACAAAACGTACAAATCAAAAAATATCAAACACAAATCGCAGACACAGAGATTTCTACGTAAAAAAATCCAGATGGATAAAACTACGGGACGATCAGAATCCAACCCTGAAGAACCTCCACTAATAAAATAAAGAGATTACACCCTCTACAAGCTCCTCACCGATCCAACATGGATCGCCGCAACTCTTTGGAACAGAAAATAGATTACAACCACAAAAAATAAAGACAATAAAAAATACCCCAAATTGATCTCCTTCTCCGAAACGGCCTCCAATCCTTCTTTCTCCTCTCCAAAGTTGTGATGGCACTCTTGCCACATTTTTTCTCTCTTTTTCTTATATTGTTGTATATTGCGTGAGCCTTTATATAAACCCTTGCATGAATTAGGGTTTCCATATGAAAATATATATATAGAAGCTAAAAATATTTATGAAAATCGAATTACATTCAATCATATATTTAATGTAAATGAAATCATAAATTAGCTTACCATAAATTGAAAATTCAATTATATGGAAAGTTAATATATGAAAGATCCAATCATAAATATATAATTAAAGTCAAAGATAAAAATCCAATATAATATTTGCTTACCATAAATGTTCCAATACACGACGCTCGATGCACTTTTCGAGTTTTTTTGACACACGGATGACGCTCGTCGTACTCTGGCATATTCTCCACATAGGTTAGGAACACCACTCACTCTAACAAATCTCCCCATTCACAACTATGTGGAGGGGGTCGTCATCCCGACGATCCGTCTGCAGTACTCAAACTTTCTCCTTGGAAGAATCATTGTGAACATGTCTGCTCCGTTGTCATCTGTTTGAACCTTTCCAAGCATTGCTTCCTTCTTTTCCACAACATCTAGTATCCAATGGTACTGGGTCTCAATGTGCTTGGACCAGCTATGAAATATCTGGTTATTCACAAGGTGAATAACACTCTGACTATCGTAAAGCAATGGATACTGCATTTGCTTTAGCAAAATTTTCTACAATAGCTTCTTTATCCACAAAAACTCCTTGCAAGCCTCTATAGCCGCAATGTACTATGTCTCTGTAGTCTACAAGGCAACACACTTCCGCAACTACGACTGTCATGAAACTGCTCCACCAACAAACATCATCACATAGTCCAAAGTCGATCATCTCGTGTCTACATCTCCAGCCATATCAGCGTTGGTATACCCAACCAGCTTCGACTCGTCACCACCAAAAGAAAGTTGCGGGTTCGAGCAACGGTTGAAGCACATTTAATTTTCTGTGGGAGAATTAATGTGAGTAGTGGTATGGTGCCGGTGCGGTCCAGGTATGATATTATTGTGATGTAGGAGAGATACAGGTGCCAGTGCGGACGCCCGTGCCAGGATGTGTGGGTGTAACTACCTCATTTTTAGGACAAAGGTATTTTAGTAATTTACTATAATTTAAATTTTTATGTGTGTATATAATATGTGACTAATGGGGTATTTATTTAATTTAGACTAGTTAAGTTGAACCACTAGTTAGTCATGACTAGATTAGGACCATTCTGTTTAGACTCAAGAATAAAATATTCCTTCCTAAGAATTATAAGATCCTATTCGTGAAAGAATGAGAGGAATTTTGAGTCAAATCAAACCATCTTGACACAAACCTTAACCCTAAGGGGAGTCTATATAAGCCTCTTTATTCATAGTAGCCTCCATTAGTTCATCCCAAAATATTTGAGAGAAAAACCCTAATTTCTCCACGCCAAATCTCATCCCTCTCATTTTCATTTTCTAAGGAGGCTAGGAGCTTGTCATTGGTAGAGAAAACTTGAAGAGGAGTCCAAGTAATGAGGATCGTATCCACTTTATCTTTCTCGTGTCCAAATTCGAAGTTCTTCAAGGAGGTCACTCAAAACCTAGGCAACTCTCTATTTTCTACTCTATTTATGGTTAAAAATGCCGATTGGACCTATAGGAACCCTCTCATAGGTGGAATTAACTCTTTTTGGCTAGATCTAGGTGCTATAAGCCCTTATTTATATAAATCTATGATTTTCTTCTTGTGGAATATTGATTTATGCCTCAAAATTGGGAGAAATATGAGTTTAGACCACCAAGTGTTTGATGGAATGTCTATTGTGATATTTATACTCTATTGACTATATTAGATGTGTTCTATGTATTATTAGTGGTAAACTCGCTGATTAGAAGGTGTATCATAAGAGTATCATGATATTAGTGTGTATCATAGAATGATGCATATCTAGTGTTTGATAAATTAACCTTGTATTAGTAAGTGTGTGTGTATCACCCTAAATTGGCAATGGTTGTATCAAGAGGGTCTCATTTGAATGGGAACTTGATGTTGATAGAGGGTGTATATATGTATCTATACTTGGGTGTGCATATGTGTTAAGAGTGTAGGTGTGCATTGATATAGTATCTGTGTGTGTGAAGTACAGGTAAACTGCGTGTCAACAAGTGTACTGCAAGTTGTAATAGAGTTTCATGAGAGCTACTAAGTGTCTGTATTCTGTGTATAGTGAGTGTTGTGAGGTGCATGTGAGGTATAGAGCAGCGAGTGATATGACTTAAGGTTTCAGTAAGCAAGAGAGGGGGGAAATGCCATGATATCAACAACAGCAACTGCAACATCCATTTGCATGCAAATGCAACATTAGGATCAAAGGTTGCAGCCTTGTGTGATGGGGGGTATTGATGTTATCCGATGGCAAGAGAGAAGAGATCATGACATATATTGGTCTTAGTTACAACTGCAACTGAGACTGAGAACACAGGCTCAAGAAAAAAAGGGTGTGAACTATGATTGTGCTAGTTTCAGGTGAGTGGGGTATATTCTATACTTAATAAGGGCCATGGGGTACTAGGGGAAGAGAGTTATACTCTGTTTTGCTTGAACCTGAGAGCACCCATAGTGCAATTCCATGTGTAGGGAAAGGTAGGCATTGCATTATGTTGTAGTACATAGCAGGTAGCAGTGAGCAAGTGATCCTGGTTTTGGGCAGTTAAGGAGAGGTTGTGTATAAGCATTGATGAGTTTAGATTATATAGTTGTTAAGAGTGTGGAGGGTGTTGTCTTAGAGAATTAAAGGAGAGGAGAAGTCTTAGTTTCAGTTGTGTAGGGAGAGTAAAGGAGAAGGGGGTCTCGAGTTCCTGTCAGTGCAGACAGTTGGGGATGGGAGAAGCATTGATGCTGTGGTACACCTTCAAACAAGTTGTAGTATGGTATTTAAGTTTAGTGAAAGATAGTACATGTTGTGTAGGTAGTGTGGGGAGCCTAGTACAAGTTAGTTGGGTTTGAGTGTAACGGACTTGTGTGATTATGAGGGTAATTGAGCTTGGTCCCACCTCATATTGGGTAAGTATTCTGTAATAGGTATAAAACCTGGGTTAACATGTACTATTGAGATATTAGTTAACATCTTCAAATACAGGTATAGGTAGTTATTATGTTAAGAAGTGGTAGCTAGCAGTCAAGAGGGGGCTTGAGCCTGGTAGTGCAAGCAGTGCACTTACCTGTGCATGTGCAGTCAGGTAGAGGGCAGCATGTTAAGGGATGAGCATATAAGTGTCTTGTTATATGTGGATGTGTCAAGTGAAGTGTAGAGTGCGTGGATTAGATCAGTATAAGAGTATAGACAAGTGTTGGTTGTGTTTGAAGGTACAAGTGCCTTAATAGCAAGGAAAGGGGTGAGTAAACTGGAAGTGAGGAAATATTGATATCAGTATATCAGATTTGGGGAATTTAGTACAAGTCTGTAGAGGTTGTGTGAAGTTCAGTAAAGGGGGTCGGGGCTTGGTACTGCAACCTATGCAGTGTTGCCTTGCAGTTGCACATACTGCCAGGTGCAGCAGTAGCACTTTGGCAAGTCCAGTAGAGTTTGAGGATGTGGATGAGTGTTAGGTGGGCAAGAGATAGGTATAAGTATGAATCTTAGTACGAGAGTAAGTGAGGAGAGGTTACTAGGAGTGACTGATCCTAGGGTATTTCAGTTGAGGGTCAGTGAGGTAAGAGTGTTTAGGATATGTAAGATACCTACTAAATATTGTACTTAGTGCTAAGTTATGGATATCATATATAGCCAGGTTTCATATAAGTTATATACTAAGTTACAAGTATAGGTTAAATATGGGTATAAGATACTAGGTATGGAATATGAGTATAAGTATTATTTAGGAATACTAGGTACTAATGTAATGGGATACCAGTGTATAGATACTAGCATATAAGATATTGATTATTGATAAGGTTTTGAGATACCAAGGTATTTGTACCTAGGTAAGATTGAGGTGATAAGTAATAAGATAAGGTATTGGTGTATTAGGTAGGTATTATGATATATATATATATACCATAAGGTAATGACCTAAAAACCTAGAGATAACTTAGTAACACCTAGTCTTAGCTAGTATGACTCTAGAATTCTACCTAGAAACTAGTTTTGAACCTAAAATCAAGGTATTGACCTAATTTGGCCTATTTTGACCAATATGACCTAGTCTTGACCTAGAAAATTATATTTTAGCTCATTTAAGGTTGTTATTACTTCATTACACCTTTTAACATGATAACTCATATATATAGGTCACTTGGATACCAGTTCAGACTAATTTGATATTCATTGCTCTGGACCACATGTGAGTACATTCTCTGATAGTTTCTATTATTTGATATTTACTATTATTCTGGTTTATAGTATTGTTTTACCTGTTTTCTCGATACAATGGATACACGAATTAGTATTATGTGGATTCACTCTCTTGCGACACGTGCATCATACTTGTCTGGCCTCTACATCAGGACTCATTACTGGCATCACATTAGGACTCACTTATTGGCATCACTTACTTTATTTGGGAGGCCTTGTACTTGATTTGTGTATCGAGATATGGATTTATTTGTACTAGTCGGACGAAAAAAATATATTATTAGACATGTAATGATTTCCAAAAATTTGGACTCACCCCTAGAATCGCCCCCTTCTGATCCAATCTGGAATAATAGCAGTCACACACCTCACGTGCGATGAGCCGTATTACCCCATAGCCGTTTACATATCAAAAGTGGTATTTCAAAACATACTTGTATAGTTACAATCTTACTGGTTCACGTTGTATACTTGCTGGACACACATTATATCTATCTGATATTAGTTCTTATTTATTTACAGTCTTTATTTACCATACTTTCTTGATTCACAATGCTTACCTTTCTTACTTCTTAAATTAACTGTGACTGTATTTTATTCTCTGATTTATTTCTTTTTCTTGCTCATCATGTATTACTTACTATAACTGTTTTATAGTCCCTGTTAATTAATTGGAATTGCTATTAGAGGTGTGCTTCGCTCTATCCTGATTGGTATATTTTTTAGATAATTTTCCAGAGGATATGTGTCCTACATATTACGGAGCACAGGAGATCGATGGTACAGACTTGGACCTAGTAGCTCAGGAGTGATTGTCGGGAGGCCTAGCCAAAATCACTAGTTATCCTAGTTAGTTTCTATTAGCATTTTGGTACCAGATTTATTTTTGGTTTATATTTTGAGACTTGAATATTGATGTTGTTAATGGATGTTGTTGATATTTGGACTTGTAGTTATGTTAGACTTTTTTGATATCTTGATACATCTTGGTACCTCTTGGATAAATTGAATACTGGGAACTGTGCACCTCGGTCATAACTTCCTGTTGAATATCTTTGTTTGGTACATAGAGGAGATTTCCAAATCTAAGGGTTCCATCTTCATGAATTTTTAATTCCTTCCGAAGACCATGCTCTGATTCTGCCCGAAGCTTCTGTATTCGCTGATCCTCTGCCTGAGCTTCCTTAATCCTCTCCACCAAGGTAGAGTCTATCTTTAAGATGGTTAAAATTTCTATATCATGTGGAAGTACTATCTCGATCTCCATCTCTTGAAGATCCTCTTAGATATGCCTTTGCAATGTCAACATAAATACGTTGCCCCTCCTTCTAAGAGCATCGGCTACCACATTCACCTTACATGGATGGTACTGGAGCTCTACATCATAATCCTTCAACAACTCTATCCACCTCCTATGTCACATATTCATATCCTTTTGGGTAAATACGTACTTTAAATTTTTGTGATCCGTATATATTTTCACCCGATCGCCATATAAGTATTGCCTCCATAGCATAAGCGCAAACACCACCACCGTCAATTCTAAGTCGTGAGTTGGGTAATTCTTCTCATGATATCAAAGTAGTAGTGATGTATAAGCTATCACTCTCCCATGTTGCATCAAAACAAACCCGAGACCCTTGCCGGACGAATCATAATATACTGTAAATCCTTCAAAAATTACTAGAAGCGTGAGAATCTGTGTATAAATCAATCTCTTCTTCAACTCCGCAAATAATGTCTAACATTCTATTGACCAAAAGAACTTAGCCTTCTTACATGTCAAACAGGTCAATTGTGCTGAAATTCTTACAAAGTCTGCCACAAACCTTCTGTAATCCCTGTTAAACCCAGGAAACTACGCACCTCCGCTATTGTCTTAGGAACTGGCAAACCTTTAACGGCCTCAACCTTCTTCGGATCCACCGCCACTCCTGCTCCCATGATAATATGACCGAAGAACGATACGTTATCTATCCAAAACTTGCACTTGCTGAACTTTGCATACAACTACTGTTCCCTCAACATCTGCAAGACCTTCCGAAGATGCTTTTCATGCTTCTCTTTACTACTGGAATATACAAGAATGTTATCTATGAAAACTACTATAAACTGATCTAAGTACGGCATGAAGTTGTGGTTTATTAAATCCATAAACACTGTCGAGACATTAGTTAGTCCAAATGGCGTTACTAGAAACTCATAATATCCATATCGCATCCTGAATAATGTCTTGGGTATGTCTTTCTCCCGAACTCTCACTTGATGATATCCTAACCGGAGATCGATTTTGGAGAAAATATTAGCTTTGCACAACTGATCAAATAAGTCATCTATCATCAATAATGGGTACTTGTTCTTTACGGTTACCGTATTCAGTTACCTATAGTCGATACAAAACCGTATTAACCCATCCTTCTTCTTTACCAAAACCACTAGCGCTTCCCAGGATGATCCATTAGTTCATATGAACTTCTTCGTCTTCAGCTCTTCTATGTGTTGATACAGCTTATTTAATTCTGATGGTGCCATTTGGTGAACTTTGCAAGTATGGGTCCTGCTCCGAGAGTTAATTCTATACAAAATTCTACATCTCTCACTAGAGGTAACCCTAAAAGATCTTCGTGGAAAATGTCTAGAAATTTCTTCAGTATCTTGGAAATTTGCTCTTTTGCTGTCAGTGTCACTTTGATCCTTTCTTCATGCTGATCTCCTAAAGATCTATCAAATACGAAGCCCTTTATGCCTGGGATACTAAACAACACTCTACCCCTATGGAAATTTATCGTAGCATGACTGTCTCTCAACCAATCTATGCCTAGGATAATCTTAAAGTTAGCCATAGGGAACTCGATCAACCTCGCGGGTAATAAACACCCACACACTATGATCGGACATACTATACACACTCTACTGACTCCTACGAGCCAATTACCAGTGAGTATTTTCAACCTCTCTAGTAATACCTCAAACTCTAATCCAATGTGTGTCACAAATCTTGCAGATATAAAGGAATGAGATGCATCAAAATCAAATAATGCTACAGCAGGATAAGTTGCGATAAAAATATTACCTGCCACCACATCGCCAGAGGCCAAAGTTTCCTCCAAAGACAAGGTGATTATTTCCCCTGGCCTTGCTGCACTCCTTGTTGTTCCCTCCCTTGGAAATGTTGTGGGGGCCTCTGCTATCCTTGCTGTTGGTTCCTCTGGTGCAGGTACATCTGAGCTTGCATCAGTAATGGACACTGAGCTAATGGCCGCACTGTTAACACTGGACCTCTGTGCTGTACTGCCCCGGGTGCCGACAAATACAGAAACTACAGAACTGGCCCTCCTGGCCTCTATATTAAAGGACAATTGGCAATCCGGTTATCTAGACTACTATACCTTATACACAACCCATTGACCGCCCTACACACATCTCTAGTGTGGCCTCCCTTGCCACAGGAAGTACATCCTTTCGGTGCTCCCTGGCATTGCTGCTGTTGTTGTTGTCTCGACTGCTGCCGAGCCGGTGTTGTTATTGCTAAAATTTTCGCCATCCGTGGTGCTGAATCATAGATACGAAGGCCAGGTAATGGTTCTGACATTCGAGGTACTGCTCCTTCTCCAGTGCTCTGAGCATGAGACCTCTTTTGGCCCCCCATCCTTGCGGATAACCTTTGTATAGTGAGCTCATGCCTTCTAGACGCTATTAATACTTCCTCATAAGTCTGGTAATCAAGCCCTTCTACTAGTTATAGAATCTCCAGGTGAAGTCCCTACTAGAACCTCATCGCTCTATCCGAATTTGTAGCCACCGTCGTCGGAGCAAATATGCTCAGCCTAAAAGTTTTTGTTGCATATCCGTCCATAGTCCTACCGGCCTACTTGAGACTAATAAACCACTACTGGAGATCATATTATGCTATGAATCCAAAATACTTAGCCCTAAAATGGGTCCTGAAATAGTCCTAAGAGATAGAAAGCCTTAATCCAACCTCTACGGACGCCTACCAATCAGGAGCAAGGTACTGAAGTTATAGTCGGACCTGGTTAACTTGTTCCTCAGCAGAAACCTTTACCTCCGCTAAAATAACCTTAATATCTTGTAGCCACACATCTGCTATGATGGCGTCCTCCATGCCATCGAAGTATCTTAGGTTAAGTCGGCAAAATTTGATCGCCACTCCCGAATCTATCCTTCCACCCCTCTTTAGAACCATTTGTAATTCTTGTTTCAACAAGATATTTTGCTCGTATTGCTGAAGCTGCTGATGTTGTTGCATAACCATCTGGTGTTGCAGTGTGGTCCTTTAATAACCTCTAGTAGTGTTAGGGAATCAAGGTTTAATGTTACTACTGGTACTACAGGGGGTACCAAAACTTCTGGTATATAGTGTTCGACATTCTTTTCTAAAGGATCAACCACTAGTTCGACCAGCATCTGACTTTGAGCAGGTATAGTCCTTTTTTGATCCCCAGTAGAACCCTGTCCTACTGGTTTTTCTGCCATAACTGCCATTGTAATGCCTCATTACCAAAATACGGAGACGAACATGGTCAAGTACCCCATACAAGGTACTATACGTCATATGGTGGTCACAGATGTAACTAGATAAGAGGGTGCATGCTATAATCAAGTCTCTTAGGGCCAAAAACTTATATGTCTCAATCATTCAAACAAGAAGCAATAATATAGAACACTTTAGAATAAGCATTAAGATATCCCAAATACCATATCAGAATGTTTTATAGAGATCTGGCGATACAGAATGATGTGCTAGATGCAAGATCAAGGTATATATGACAGTGAGTCAGATGCAGTTTGAATATATACAATCATATAAGGAACAAGTATCCAGATTTGCCGGCTAACAGGTATCGATTGCCTAAATATTCAAAAGAATATACTTTACAAAAGACGAGCAATGAATAAAGGAACCCACTCGTTATCCTCGGCAGCCATGTTCCTGGTACACGCCATTAGTCATGGTAAAGTACGCTGGATCCTCGGGTGCTGGCTCAAAATCTGACCTTGCAAAACTAGTGGAGTTAGACCCCAAATAGCAAGTACCACAAAGGAAGCACGAAAAGATAAAAAAAACCTAAAGCAATAAATATATGTAATAGTTCTGTGTCGTAGCATAGGTCCGTGGCATATCCTAGCACAAAGGACCAAACCCTACAACCAAATAAGGACAAGGGTTGAATCCATCACACTATGATAGTCCATTTTCTTAGGCTACTAACAGAATAATACAATCATAACCAAGTCCAATTTATAAATTTGGACAAAAACTTGTACGGCTTGCTATTTGTAGAGCCTGAGGTTATCTCAGAATAATGCATAATAGGTATTCTCAGATCACGGCATTGCCGAACATGAGCTAACATAGCCAAAAGATGAATATACAGTTATTTCATGAGTTGTACCAGTTTTTCGTAGGGCTACTGCAATAAAAATACGGTATTAGCGGTTCCAATATTCTTATAGTGGAATAGTGGCTCGGCATATATAATAGGTCAAATACTGCACTCTACTAAGATAGATAATATACAGTATTTATGGTGGCCAAATATCACGCCCCAGTACCGGAATACGAAGACGGACATGGCCAATTATCTTGTACAAGGTACTATACGTCATACGACGATCACGGCTGTAATAAGACAAGGGGTGCATGCTACAATCAAGTCACTTAGGGTCATACGAATATCTATGTCTCAATTAATCAAACAAGAAATAATAAACATAGAGCATATATGATAAAATAATAAGGCATCCCAAATGCTTTCTTAAAATATTATGGAGAGCAGCTATACAAAATAAGAAGCTGACAGATTAATAAAAGTACATGACAATAATCAACTACAGTCTGATTTAATACAATTATCTAAAGAGACTAATGTCCAGACGTGCCGGCTAACAGGTGTTAGTGGCTAAATGCCCAAATGAAGAAAATATACAATAGCGAGCAGGGAAGAAGAAAATCCAGTCGTTATCCTTTGCGACCATGTTCCTGGTACGCGCCATGAGTTGGGAGAAAATACGTTGGATCCTCAGGTGCTGGCTCAAAATCTGGCCATGCAAAACCAGTGGGGTTAGACCATAAATAACAAGTACCACAAAGGAGCACGAAATGGAGAAACAAAACCTAAATAATATATATATATATATATATATATATATATATATATATATATATATATATATATATATATATATATATATATATATATATATATATATGTATGTATGTTATGTGTCATAGTTCAGGTCCATGGCATATCCTAGCACAAAGACACAACTATGTTGTCTGATAAAATAAATGAAAGATATGGAAACGGGGATTTATACGAAAACCCGCTCTTTATGTTTACAAACAAGCAGTACAATTAATCCTATACGAGGATGTCGAGTATAATTTTTTAATCTGGGTAAATATTGCTATAGGAGTCTGATCTGCAGTCGATCACTTTGTCCCTTGGACCACACGATGATGAAGAAGTGCCGTAGAAGACAAAAAGTAGCTTCGAAGGTTGCTAAAGAGAGTGGATGCTCGATGCCAAAGTCGTCGATCACTACTCTTTGCCTGAGCTCTGGATTCTTCTCTCTTGAAATCTGTGACCAAATCTCGACCTTTCAATCTTTCGTTTCTTGACCAATTTTTCTCCCCCCACCTCTATCAATAGAGGTCTCTATTTATAGAGTTTTAGTGACAGTGACCACTCAGTCGGCGTAGAAACCGAGTAGTGAAAAGTACAGCACCCTTTTACACTATGGTTAAAATAACCGTTGCCCGCGTATAAATGACCTTTTGAATGAGCGTGTGACGCATGTCCAATTAAAAGACAACGCGTATAACTGCTGCGAAGATTACGGCATAAAAGCCTCGTAGGTAGTTATCCTTCGGGTAGAAGAGGTTGGCGTAGAACCCAATAACTGTCACCATGGCGTAGAAGCCAAGTAGGCATAGAAGCCGAGTAGGCGTAGAAGTCGAGTAGGCATAGAGGCCAAGTGGATGTAGAAGCCGAGTGGGTGCAGAAGATAGCTGATCCTCTTCTCCTGACTGAGGCATGAGTTGGCAAAATGTGCCAAAGTGATGATGTGGACGTCTTAGCCAAAATTACGGCTCTTGGAGATATAATCAAATCTCTTGCATTAAATGCAGAGATCTGTCCCATCCTGCGCATTAAATGCAGAGGCGTGTCTTAAAGATTTGCCATCATTCTGCGCATTAAATGCAGATACGCGCCTCGAATCCTGTACGAAGAGCAACCGCTGACGTAGCAGTCTGTTTGTCTTCTGCGGAGCGTAAGAAGCTCACGTCTGCCTGTGTAAAACTAGGCAGCGTATCCCCTTGAATGCGTAAAAGCAGTTTACGCAAAGAGGATGTCACTAAACGACAGTTCGGTGATATTTAATCAAATCTCCTGCATTAAATGCAGAGATCAGCCATTATCCTGCGCATTAAATGTAGAGGCATATTTTAAAGGTCTGCTACCCTTTCTGCGCATTAAATACAGAGACGTACCTCGAGTTCTGTAATCACTCTGCATATTAAATGCAGAGACGTGCCTCGAGTCCTGTACGAAGAGCAGCTTTTGACGTGGCAGGCTGTTTGTCTTCTGTAAAGCGTAAACAGCTCACATCTGCCTGTGTAAAACTAGGCAACGTATTCCTTTGTATGCGTAAAAGCAGTTTATGCCAAGGAAATGGAAGTAAATGACAGCCTGGATTGAAGTGCCGCCCCATCATTATAGCCGTCGCCTGGGTAGTCGTACAGTACTCTTTGTCAGGAGTCCAGATGTCAGGTTCATTGCATGATCTGACAGGTTCATTTCGAAGAATACGAAGCGTTCCTCGTACACTTCAATGCTGTATTGAAAGCGGATGAGTTTTACGCCATAAAGGCGATGTAGCACCCTTTTTACGCTGAAGCAGCTTGGACATACTGCATTACGTGGATGGTCCTTGAGCTTATATTTTATGCTGTGCTCAGCGGAAAAGCTCTGTTTCACGTAGTGGCTCTAAAGTCATCTTTTTACGCTGACCAGTATCAACATGCTGCGTATGGCTATCCAGCGTATTTTTTATACTTCTACAAGACCCCCTTCAAAGCTTTTAAATTTTTTATAATTTGAAACGCTTTGAATGAAGCATGAAACGGTCAGGTCTGACACGTCCTTCAAGGCTGACTTTATGACAGAGTTATTGGGGATCCGTTAGGATTCGGAGGGTGCTCTCTTGCCTATAAAAGGCTGAGGAGTTAACCTGTTCTTCCTACTCCTTCACCACACAGAGATGATCGTCGGAGTTCGTCGGGTCGACTTGAGGAAGAAGAAGATCATGTTCTTCCAGCATGTGAGGAGCCGAAAAAGACGTCTTCGAGCAAATATCCTCTACAACGATAGATCATGGAAGGATATTATAGCCTCCTTTGCTCGGGATAATCAGCAACTTTGTATGGCGGTTCTTCCGGAGAGAGGAAGCATCATATTTGACCACACAACTTACAAGTTGTATCTTCTCCTGATACTTTCGTGGACCAGAGCGGAAACTAGCTCTGTCCTCGAGTATTGAGTTGGGTGAAATACCTCAACTCAATCTGTCATGGCGTACGGAGCATGGGATTTACATAATTTATGCATGCCCAGTTCTGTATCCTCCCGCCATATATCATTTTCTTGTTAGTCAGTTACGGAAACCGACTAACTACTGGAGAAGATGGATGAAGAAGCCCACCAATGCGAGAACCTGGCAGAACAGACTCTAGGGGTGGCCTTCCGACGACGACGAGGAAATCCTTTGTAGACGGGATTTTCCTTATATGTAATCATAAAAATAAAGAAAAACCCATTTGTAGACTGGATTTTCCTCATATGTAATCATGAAAATGAATAAAATTGTCTTCTTCTGTGCATATGATTATTTTGCCATATACTTTGCTGTGAAGTATGAATATGTGTAGCTTCGACACGTCTGGTAACTTTACGCCGACTCTGTTAGAAAGAGTGCTAGGTCTCGTCCTGTCTTTTACGTATAACTAAGGGTGCGTAGAAAGCCGCTTAGCATTCGAGTATTCGAACTATCCTGCTGTTAGGAATGAGGAACCGCGTAAAATTCTGAACTTTCGCTTCTAATAAACAAAATTCTTGTTCAGACATCATCTTCAGGAATGATTTCTTGAAAATTCCTTAGAACAGGGCGAGAAATGGCTGTCAAAAACTGAGTCGCCATCTTGAATTCGTAGATGAAATATTCAGACTGGAGTCTGGATGAACTTCCAATCGACCCATGGAGAAGAGTAATTTTTAATGTTGAACTCTGTATGCTTCGGGTACTTGGGATATTTTGAGGTCAAGAAGGAGTATCTTCTGTGTGAACTCTTGCAATTGACCGCCTTAAGAATCGTTCAGATGTACGCGTACTCTGGCCTGCGTATTTTTCAGATGTGCGGAAAGTCCTAGCATAAAATCATAAGTTCGTAGCCTCTCGAGCGTAAAAGCTGCTGAGCATGAGAGCATCCGGGCGTAGAAACTGTAGATTTGTAGCTTCTGAAAAGGAAATCTTCCGAGCGTGAAACTGTGGATCTGTTGCCTCTGAGCGTAAAAGCCACCGAGCGTGAAATCATAGATTTGTAGCTGCTGAGCGTGAAGTCGTAGGTTTGTAGTCTCTCGAGCGTAAAAGCTACCGAGCATAAAAGCATCCGGGAGTAAAACCATAGAATTATAGCCTGTGAGCATAAAACCGTAGATCTGTAGCTGTCGAGCGTAGAAAGCTCTTTAGTGTAAAAACCAAGAATCTGCTTTGCACGAAAACTTTTTGAATTCGCTGACTGTCCGCCTTCTCTGAGTAATAGGCTGACGTAGTACCCAATCATAACCGAATATTAATTATGAGATTTGGTTCGGGATTCGAGGAGTCCATCCGAACTCTATATATATCCCAAGCTTTGAGAGAAACTTTTTATCGGTCTTCTTCGAAAGAAAGCATTCGACTGTTCGAGTTCTTCTTCGTTTCCTCTCCGAGCCTTCAAAGTTTTCAGTAATGGCCCCGAAACAAATCCCCTCCACTAAGGGAAAGAATGTTGATTCTTCTTCTCGCTCTTCTGCTCAAGCGAGAGCGTCTTCGGTCGGGCAAGGTGAACTTCATTCTGAGCGAAGTATCCCGCCGACGAGCAGTGCACCCGGCCTTAGAGGTAGAGCTTTTGGGACGAAAAAGAATGACTGAAAATCCTTCGCACACGTTGTACGTGAACGCGCTAGGTCGTATTCTGTGCTGATAGCCTCTTTGAGGAAGATGATGCACAGAGACGTTTCATCTTTTACGTCCACATTTCTAATCTGTCAGCGTAAAAACTCCATATTTTCGCAGTCGGACGCAAAAGCGCAGACTGTCGAAACTTGGCGTATACTATAAATTTGAGTATTACGCTATCGGCGTAATAACTCAAACTTTGGCAGTATTGCGTAAAACACAGACTGTCGAAACTTTGCGTATACTGCCAGCCTTGAATTTTATGTCTTAGGAAATGGATTCCAGCGTAATGATCAAGTTTTTAAAGTCTTGGCGTAAAGAACAGACTGTTGATTTTTGGTGTATGCTGCAAGATCTGTAATGTCTATTTATAGGAATTGATGTGTTTTTCTTGCACTTTTGCAGTTAACTTGCATGCGTCTTCGCTAGCCGATATGATGGGTTCTGCCGCCGGGATGCTGCACTCCAACTATCTGGAGGATCTGTCGCACGTGACATTTCCTATCTCCGGGTCCCAGTACCCTGAAGGAAGGGAAATTTTAATATCGGCTCAGGACGAGCGAACGCTGCTGAACATGATTAATGGAGAGCCCCTGACGTACATAGACGGAGACCAATATGTAAAGTCGGCTTTCCTCTTCGGAGACATGATTGACAAGCAGTCCCAGACGAAACCCAAGAAAGAACTCTGGGTTTTCCCTGCCGGAGGCTTGGTTTTGTATCTGCCCAAGATGCTGAGAGACTATCCCATCTCGGCATTCTTCCATGCTATACATCCCAGGAGGATGTCGTGGACGCTGACTCCCGATCTTCACGGCAGGCCGGGGAAGATCTTTCATCAGAAAGAATCTGACCAGGGGTCATTTGTCAGCCGCCCTTCCGGCTCTGTGATGCCGTTCAGAGGACTGTACCCGGATAGTATCCTGAGTGAAGATAGCTTGGTGCTCCAGCTGGTTGAATTACCGTCTTTCTGCAATGATTTTATGGGGCACGGGAGAGTATACCCCAAGGTGAATCCTCGGTGCAATAGGTGGATCACCCCGACAAATCTTCGATGGGCTCGCTTAGCTGACTGGGCCCTGAAGCATTTTCAGACTGAACTGGAGAGCATTGGTCTGTTTGCAGCTGTGAGCGCTACCAGCGTTGGGTTATCTCCCAACCCTAATCTGTTTCTGGCTCTGATGGAGCGATATATCTCGCTCACCGGGACTTTCGCCACTCCACTGGGGGAGTTGGGATTGGCCCTCCATGAGATGGCAGAGATCTCGAGACTGCCGATGGGGGATACTCCATATGAAGAGTATGTTCCCATGAACCGGGAGTTGGGGGATTCAGACCCTCGGGTAGTTGCCGTGTACCAGGAGCTGATGTGCCACTACCTCGCTTGCACCACTTTTTATGGTGAGCCTTCAGATTTGGCTCACATCAATAAATGGGCGTCCTACCTCTTCTTTCACCGGGCCAGAAATGCTAAGCCGGAGAAGGTCTTGGATAGCAAGGATTAGCCTTTGAATCTTCTAAGCGTGCTTACTTCTCAGGTAGTCGACGATCTTATGGAGGATGCTGGGGCTCTGGACCAGATTCTCGATAAAGGGATAGGGAAATATCCCGCAGGCACTAAGGCCTACAGCTATTTGAGGCATTGCTGCAGGCCTCTGTCCAAGGAAGCTCAACTGGCTGGCTTCCTCTCCATATGGCTGCGCCGACTTGTGGTACCCGGCATCGCCTCTGCGGACCGTATTCACCGCAACACTCTATGGCCTGCAGTACGTCTGGTGTTCGGGGCAAGACTGGGCTTGCTCTCTGCCATGGTGTGCCGTATACAAGCTGGCCCGAGGGCCATGACTGATGGGCTGCTCGTCGAAGACACCCGGCGTGATAGCTTTCCCAAGGTAGAATTACCATACCTATATTTGATGGGATGGTTAATTCTCCATAACCCCAGGGTTATGTCTCCCGGCTCTGGCAGTAGTTCGGGGGGTAGTTTCTTGTTGAACTACAAGAATTCCTCCTGGAACGTGACCACAGTTTTAGACTGTCGGCGGGTGCTGAACTTCAGTCACAGCTGGAAGCTTTTCTGCACTATCCCCTCTGTACATCTCAATCAACAGGGGATCAGACTTCAGGATGTAGGCGATGGGCAGACCATTCTTTCTCCTGAGGCTTTTAATTGGTTGGTCTGCATTAGACCTTCCCATTTACTGTACAGAAGCGAAGACCATTGCTTCTTGGAGCCCTATCTGCCTAGTCGGTTTGCTAGGCAATTCGGGTACGACCAGTTGCACGTGGGCAATGTCGTCACCAGCTTCAGGTCCAGGGGTGGACTCATTGATGGAGCCAGAGGATGGCGATATTTCATCATGGGTTGCACTGAGGCAACTTTTACCGTGCCCATGATTTCACTCTCCACGGAGCTGCGCATTCTCTATTCGTATGCCCAGTTCTACGTGGCAACCAATACCTTCCATCGCGATTTTGATATGCATGGAAGTTTTAGGATGCCATCTTCCAAGCCTGGGGGAAGAGTCAAAGTCCCCTTGGTCTCTTCTAACGAGGGTGAAGAGTCCGTGACCCCAGATGAGCCTCTATTGTCGGTACCGACGGGTAAAATACCTTCGCCTGCAGGGGCTTTGGTATTCTCTGGGAAGCGAAGGGCTCCTTCTCCGGAGGAGACTTTCCCTCGCAAGAGAAAGAAGAAGACGGTTAATCGTCCTCTCCGAATTCCTGGTAATGATGCTCCTAGAATTGAGCCTGTATCTTCCCCTGTTGGGGATGATTCTTTGATTGGAGGTTCCTCGCCTTTTAGAGAGGGACCCTCTAATATTTTGGCTGGTGGTGTCGGAGAATTCCCGTTTGAGGCTGCTGTCGCTGCTACCACTTCAGATAGTGGAACGAGATCGCCTTCGGGGTCGAGCCAAATAAGGATATCTCTATCCGGGTCAGCATCGGGAGAAACCCCTGCCGTGTCTGTCGGTGCGCCCAGCGAGATTCTACCTGATGAACCTCGGCTGGACCTTGACGAGGGCCTGGAGGAATATTTGTCGGTGTCGGTTGACACACCACCTTCTCCAGGTATGACAGCTTGCCTAGCATCATTAAGAAATAATTTAACTGTACTGGCTCAGACGCGACATATACACCATCGACCATGGGTAAACGTCGTCTTTATGCCTCTTTTTAGAAAAGTTAACATCATTTTGATATTAACTTTCTTTTGTCTTCTTTTCAGGGGAAGACATCTTCGGGGAGGGCAGTGTAGATGCGCCCTTTGGCTCTATGTCAGGTCTTGGCGGCGACACGGAGGTGCCTGACTTTGAAGAGGAGACACTTTCGGGTGCCGGCTCGCCCGTCGAAGAGATTCCGATATCTCAAGAGGAGGACGAGCCTGTTGTTGCGACAATGCCTCCCTTGAGTATGTCGATCACTTCGTCCGGTGTTGGCGCTTCTTTTTTTGTCGCACCACCTGTTGAGGCGACGGCTGTGGCAACATCGTCTGCGGTCGTTCCTGGAGAGAGGTTCGCCAATATCGCAACCACTTCCAGCGTTCATTTGGACCTGGCTATGCTGACTGAGCAGTATGTTGGTATCTTCTACACCACTATGAAAACATTAATATCAATGGTATTGGAGAAGAATCTGAACTTTAAGTCTCTGAGGAGGTCCTCACAGTTCGTGATAGTGTCGATCAGGGACTTTAACGACACTGGGGTAGCTGATACACTGGAGCAGATAGTTAATGGTTTGGAGGAACCCATTAACGAATATCAGCAGCTATCTCGAGGCAGCATTGACGACCTGGTCCAGGCTAGGTTCGACTCCTTGACTGCAGAGCTTGCTAGGCAACTGGAATCTCTGGACAAATTCGTCCAGGAACAGCAGCAGGAGATGGATCAGGAGCGTGCCCAACTGGAGTACGTCATTCCTCAGCTGACTCAGTGCGAACTCGACTATAAGGAAGTGACAGCTAGGGTCCGCAGATTGAGAGATGAACTCGCTCAAGCGGAGGAACTGGCTGTCTCCTTGTCGGCAACTCGAGACGTGCTGACGAATCGGAAGGAGATCGCCCAACAGAATCTGACGCAAGCGGGTATTGTCCGTGCGGGTTTCGTACGTACTCGGGCCGAGCTGGCTGCTTTGAACAATGATGTAGCAAGATTGGAACGGGCTCGTGCCGACATCCTGAACTCCAGGGATGAGAGAATGGATGCTCTGGCACGGCAGATTCGCGACCTAACTGCTCCTCCCAAATGATGTACTTTTTCGCTTTCCAATATAATTTTGCTTTTTTTGGGAATAATAAAGAGGCTTTCATCTGACTTTGTGGACCCATCATTTTGGAATATAAATGACAGGTTTGGGTGAGAGTGATATCAGAGGTAATATGGATGTGATATACTCTCGGTAAGTTTTAGTAGGACATATCTATTCAAAGGTTATATAGACATGATAGAATATGCTTCAGCTAAAATTTGTACACAAAATACTATCAGAGGTAATATGGACGTGATAGGTCTTGAAGTTCCAAATTAGTTAAATATATCTATTCAGAGGTTATATAGACATGATAGAATATGCTTCAGCTAAAATTTATACACAAAACACTATCAGAGATAATATGGACGTGATAGGTCTTGAAGTTCCAAATTAGTTAAACATATCTATTCAGAAGTTATATGGACATGATAGAATATGATCCAACTAATTTCGTTTTGGAAGTAGTTTTGTCAGAATAAGATTTTCCATATTCTACTTGAGCAGAGGAGGTTAAGCATAGTACCTCTTCAGGAATTTGCCATTGATAGGAGCCATTAACAGGTCTCCATTAGGCTTGGCTAACCTGTAAGCGCCGTTTGAGAACATCGTCTCGATCACATAAGGGCCTTCCCATTTGGGCTAAAATTTGCCCTTACTCCTATGAGTAAGAATCATCGGCCTTCTCACAGCTAAAACTAGCTCGCCAACTTTGAACAATCTTTCCTTTACTTTTTGATTAAAAGCTCTGGAAATACGTGCTTGGTAGAACGCGATGCACTGTTGAGCTTGGAGGCATTTCTCGTCTAATCCTTCTAGCTCTTGAAGCCTTAACTGGTCATTCTTTTCTTGAGTTAACTCATTAGCCACGGCTATCCTGAGTGACGGAATTTGGATCTCGATGGGAAGAACTGCTTCGCTCCCGTAAACTAATGAGAATGGGGTGCAACCTGTCGGTGCTCGTACCATTGTGCGGTATGCCCAGAGATATTCTCCCAGCTTCTCATTCCAATCCCTCTTATTCGAAGAGACGAACTTTTTCAAGAGCTTGATAATGGTTTTGTTGAAAGCTTCCGCCAAATCATTAGCAACAGGATTATATGCCGTAGAGGCCACATTTTGTATTCGATTTTTATCACAAAATCGATGAAACGCTTGGCTGATGAATTGAGGCCCATTGTCATAAATTATCCTCCGAGGTATCCCGAAGCGATAAATGACGTGATGCTTGATGAAGCTGATCATATTAGATGCCTTCACCTCAGCAAGAGGGATCGCCTCTGCCCATTTAGAGAAATAATCCGTGATGGCCAGTATGAACCAGTGATCTCTGGAAGAAGACGGGTGAATAGGACCAATGATATCCATACCCCATGCTTCGAAAGGCCAGGACGCAACCATTGGATGTAGATATTCAGGAGGTTGATGTATAAAGTCTGCATGGACCTGACATGCTCTGTATTGTCTTGCATACTTCATTGTATCTATGATCATAGTAGGCTAGTAATAGCCCATTCTTCTGATACGATCCTGTAGCTTAGGACAGGGTTGATGAACTCCGCATACGCCATCGTGAGCTTTACGGATAATCCGCTGTGCTTCATCACCAGAGAGACATCGTAATAATAGTCCGTCATAAGACCGACGATATAGGCATTGTGAAGATGCGTTAAAATAGAAGCACAATGATCGTCTTTTGACGAATACTGCTTCTTTAGGGTCTTCTGGAAAGATTTCGTATGCTACAAAATCTATAAAGGGACTTCTCCAGTCTCTCTGCGAAAGATCTGTGTTCACCGCGTAGCTGTGTTCTATGTGAAAGTTATTTTTTACACAGAATAAATCTCTGTTAAGAAGGATCACCGAATTCTGCCTTCTTATAGTGGTAGCTAAATCTGCAGCTAGACTGGCTAGGGCATCAGCTTCCAGATTCTGAGATCGAAGTACATGCTATAGGAAGAATCCTTTGAATGTCATGGCTATCTCGACCGTTGCTCGGTGATAGGGGATGAGGTCTGGATTCCGGACTTCATATATTCCTCTAACTTGATTGACGATCAGCAGAGAATCACCGAAAGCTTCCAAAGATTCGACGCCCAATTCTTTAGCGACTTGGAGCCCGATTAGTAGAGCGTTATACTCCACCAAATTGTTAGAACAGGGCTCGCTAAGAGAATATGCTCGGTAGATGACGAGCTTATCAGGAGTAACCAGGACAATCCCTACTCCTGAGACCACGTTTCCCCTAGGACCAGTCCTGGAGGCACCGTCGAAGAATAGTTGCCATGCATCACTTTCTATTGCGGAATTATATTCTGCAACTTCGTCGGGAATATCCTCGTACAGTTTAGAGGCCTCCGGGATCGGATGAGCAGCTAGGAAGTCAGCCAACGCTTGGCCTTTGACGGACTTCTGGGGGACGTACACCATGTCATACGGTGTTAATAATATCGCCCAAGTCGCGAGTCGGGAATTAAGAACACTTGGCTTATTCATCAGTACCCGAAGAGGATTGATCCTAGAGATGATGTGAATGGTTTGGCCTATGATATAGTGCCGCATCTTCTGGATAGCGAACATCAGAGCCAAGCATTCTTTCTCTACTGAGTTGTACCGGTGTGCGGCTCCGACCATCATCCTGCTGAGGTAGTAGATAGCCTGTTCATGACCCATATCGTTCTTTTGTATGAGAAGAGCTCCCAGAGAATGATCCATCGCTCGAACATACAGCACGAATGGTCTTCCTATGACGGGAGGCACCAGAACTGGCGGACTAGTGAGGTAGCATTTGATATCGTTAAACGCTTGCTAACAGGCTTCGTACCATACGAAGGATACACCTTTCTTCATGAGACGAGAAAAGGGCAGACATCTCCCAGAGAGGTTGGATATGAATCTTCGGATATAAGCCAGACGACCTTGAAATCCCCTAAGTTCCCTCAGATTGTGGGGCGGTCGTATTTCTAAGATGGCCTTGACTTTATCAGGGTCCACTTGAATGCCTTTGGCGGTAATGACAAATCCCAAAAATTTTCTACTAGATACCCTAGAAAGGACTTTGTAGGATTCATTTTGAGTTGATGTTGGCGCATCAATTCAAATACTGTCTTCAAGTCTTGGATGTGATTATCCTTGAGGTGGCTTTTGACAGCTATATCGTCCACGTAATACTCTACTGTCTTGCGTAAATGCTCATAGAATATATTACTCATAGCCCGTTGGTACGTAGCCTCGGTATTCTTCAATCCGAAGGGCATGACCGTATAGCAATATACCCCCAATGGTGTCCGGAAGGCAGTATGCTTCTCGTCTTCAGGATGCATCTTGATTGATTGTATCCTGAAAATCCGTCCATGAAAGACATACGTTCAAAACCATATGTATTGTCAATCATGACGTCCGTGATAGGAAGAGGATACTCATCCTTGGGGCATGCTGCATTCAGATCTCGGTAATCGATGCAGACACGTACTTTCCCATTTTTCTTCATTACCGGGACAACATTGGCGACCCAGTCAGGATGTTGTTCTTCCCGGATAAAATCGCAGGCTTTCAACTTCTTAATTTCAGCTTCAATGGCGTCTATCATATCCGGGCGGAACCAGCGTTGGTGCTGCTTCACAGGCTTCAAATTGGGCAATATATTGAGCTTATGAGTAGCCACATTTGGATCAAGGCCTGGCATGTCCTCATAATTTCATGCAAAGACGTCGATATATTCTTTTATCAGCTGGATAACTTCTTTCCTTTCTGCTTCGGAAGGATTGTTACTGATAAATATCGGCTTTGGCGAAAGTTTATCCCCAACGTCAATCTGGATAACTTTATCTTCAGTGGAAGGTTCTCTCTGCTCGAAGCGAAACTCCCATTGTGTATCCATTTGCTGAGCCCAAGCGTCATTCTCAAATATTTCAGATTCTTGTTTGTCTACTTTGAAGGAATCCGTCACTACCATATTTACTGATAATGTTCGTTCGAGAGCATGAGATGAGTCAGAGGGCGCTGAGCCATTTTGAGAAGAGGAAAAGATATCCTCGTTTGACTCAGGAGCTGCAAGGGAGGTGGTATACCCTAACCCAAAACGAGTTCGTTGATAGTAGGGATCGCCGTGCAGCGGCATTCGTCTGCCTTTCCCGTAGTTGAGACCTGGTTCCAGCTTCAAGTTATAACCCATACTTTGTATATTCTTCAAAGCTTGTGGGCTGTATCTGTGAACCTACATTTTACCGGCATTGTCATCGAAAGAATCTTCTTGCATAGTCGGTTCATTGCGCATACGGCCGAAGACTATTGAATGCTGACTGTTGCAAGTAGGCGAGACAATGAAGATAGAATCCTCATGCGGTCCATATGTCATGGTGACATTGGATGATGACGCCACTTTCCATATATACGGATGATAGGAATCTATAGCTTCCAAGAATTTTTGTGCTATAGGTTTTATATCGTCATGGGGAGAGGATTCCTGATTTGGAATTTGAGCATCAATATACTGGAAAAGAGGATATTTATTATCATCTGAAACTTCGTTCCCGGTTGCATTTACATCAATCGGCTGCCTATTGCGCCAAAGGTTGATGACCAAGGGTGGAGGCTTCTGGTTCAAAGTGATCACTAGAGGATCACCCCCTTTTCCTGACCTGGTTTTGTTCAGGTGGATAGCCATAGGCTCTATGGCTTTCTGACGAGTAGTCCGTCCTTTCACCTAGATTGACAGAGGTTGCTCGGCAGAGGGTTCTTCTGGCTCCCGGTAGAACTCCTTCTCTGCTTCGGCTGACACCTCTTCCGTGTAGTCTTGAGAGTAGAACACGGTATCAGAGTAGTAGGATTCTACTCCTTTGAACGGGTTCAGGTCAGCAAACTCCGTTTGTACTGTTTCTTGGGCGTCTACATATTTAAAGCATTGATGTAGAGTCGAAGGAACGATGTTGTGGTCGTGGATCCAAGGTCTACCCAGCAGAATATTGTAGGACACCTCTGAATCAATGACATAACATGTAGCCACCGATCTGAGGTCGCCAATCTGGATCCTCAGGCAAATTTTCCCCAACGGTTACTCTTCCTGGTGTTGAAACCCACAATTGTAGTGGTGGTGTAAGCCAATTCGCTGGTAGGAATCCTCAGCGTTCTAAGCAGACTATGAGAAATGATGCTGATTGATGATCCCGGATCTATGTGAATCCGGTCGACCTCCATGGAACCGACGTACCCGATGTAATAGAGGGGTCTGTCATGCCTATTATGTTTTAACAGCATGTTGTCTTGAGTGAAAGTGATATTCGGGACCACCTCCATCACACTGTGGCATTGAGGACACGCCACGGGTTCTTCATCAGGGGACTAGAGCTGGGTCAAGTATGCATCCTCCTGCATCAATGCTTCACTCAGGGCTTGACGAGTGTCTTGAGAGAGCCTGAGTAGTTCAAAGATGGACAACCTGGCTGGTGTATTAGCCAATTGGGCCAGGATGTCGAAGTTGTACGGCTTCTCTAAACTTTTGTTTCAAATATTTTTCACAGGTTTATCGAAACGTACTTCTTTTTGCTTTCTTTTGTCCGCCGAAGTTGTTCTCGAAGGACCGGGCTCTGGTACGGCGGGTTCTTGCTCTGAAGGCTTGGTAGCTGAAGCGTCTGCCGGTGCATCTTCCTGACTCGCTCTATAGTCCTGAAGGTAAGCTTTCCCTGAACGGGTTCCAGTAGCCAAGACCTCGTCTTCTGATGCTGAGTGTACCATAATCATGTGATACGGTTTGTGCTTTGAGTTCTTCTTAGACTTAGCCTTAGCAGCTTGAGTCTCTTTTTCGATCTCTGGCACCAGATCTGGATGAACCCATATGATCTCGCCTCGCTGGGTAGTTAGGGGTAGCAGGTCATGATTTTGACCCCTAGCCGGAGGTAGATTAACGATGTTCATCGTTGTCCGAAAAATAGGTGTAACACTCCAGGACTTCTTGGGGAGGTAGATTTCCAAATTGTAGAGAGATCATGTTGGCCGTGACCGTCTTCTCGCTGTTGTGCAGAGTGATGGCCTTAGCATCGATCAGCTCCTGGATCTTCCTTTTCAGTACATAACACGCCTTTGTAGGGTAGTGTACATATCTGTGGAAGATGTAGTACTTGGGGTTGTTAGTACTGCCGACTTTATTAGGCCGCTTCTCCTTAGGAAGGGTAATCTTGCTACTTTTGACGAGACACTCGAATATGCTCGGAATATCGTCGTCGTTGAAAGAGTATACTTCAATGGGCCTGGAAGTCCCAGGTTTTGTCTGCATGGTTGCCGCAGTCTTTTGTCTGGACGTATTGATCGCCAGAGCTTCTTTTCCTTTGGAACTATGAGGATGGTCGCTGTTGGGGGATGACCTCTTGCCTCTGTCGGAGGCAGAGATCATGATGCCATTGTCACGCGCCTTTCGACTGTTGTCCTCGGCAGCTACCGCTGAGATGATGAACGAGGGCCAATCATGGAACTGATATGGTCCTGTGAACACCAAGATCACGGGAAGAAGGTTCTTCCTGTAAATGTCGACCAATGCCGAGTCTGGAACTCCGGGAGGCATTTGTAAAGTGGCTTGACGAAAACGTTCGATGAAGGTGCGAACGTCCTCTTTTTTCTTTTGCTTCACTTCGATGAGAGAGGACATCGACATGTCCATCCCTCCCTCGTAGAGTCTTGCAAAGAATAAGGCTTTGAAGTCGTCGAAGGAAGTAATACAGTTGTCCGCCAGGCTACGGTACCACTGGTAAGCTACTCCCGAGAGACAGCCCTTGAACACCCGAGTGAGGAGGGCGTCATTCCCTTGTAGTAACACCGTTATCATACTGAAGTAGTTCATGTACTGACTCGGTGATATTTTTCCCTCGAACAGAGCCATGGTCTGTGGTTTGTATTTAGGAGGGAAAGGGGCCTCTTCCCAGATAGTCGGGTAAGGTTGGTTGATTCCCAATTTCTTAAGCTGATCTTTGTGCTTCAAGGCATCAAATTGGGCTTTCAACTCCCGTACTGCCTGCATCAGATTTTCAGCCGGTAGCAGGACCACGGAGTGGTGAGGAATCGGTTGTATTATGACTCCAACGGGAGGTAATACATTCTCCGAGTGAGGAGGCGGAGGAACTGCTGACTCTTGATCTTGAGCCAGCTCTTGGATCGTGTTGGATGGTGGTAAGTCCACCCCCATACGTATCTGAGTTGGAGGGACCGATGCTTGAGCCATAGCAGTTGTGTGTTGAGTTAGCATCATCTGGTGCATGTTCTCCATCATGGATTGCATCTCTTTCAGAGACGTCTCCAGTACAGTAATGCGTTGCTCAGCGCTTCCGGACGGGGAAGCTTCCTCGCGTTCATCTCCAATGGCATAAACTCCCATCTCCCTGGGTGTCATTAAAAGATTAGTATAGGTCTCTGTAGAAGTTGACTCTATACTTTCGACGTCTGATTCGGGAGACTGGCGACCCCAAGCATCGGAATCAGAAGAGTACGAAGTCGGTTGTCGTGACCTCGAACGAGTGTTTCGAAACACCCCAGCTTCGGTGTTCCTAAGGAGCATGTTGAATCTTCTTCGGCTTGGAGTTCTAGAGGGATGACGTCTTGAGCCCGACCTTCCTCTAGGTATGTGTGAAGCCATGTTCACAGATGCATGCGTGGGCTCTTCTTTCTGGAAATACGGAGAGTAGCTCAACCGGTCAAAAATTGACCATTTTGCTTCGGAACAGCAATAATTAATTACAATCCTATGACTATTACAACAGTGCTCGCTAGGAGGCATAATATCCATGCTGGAAGATCCTCTCTCATTGCGTTTCTGGATCAGATACTTGCGCAGGTCAGGAGGAGTTACAGAAGAAGAAGATGATGGCTTGTTCCTTCTGTTCACATCAGTGGGCATGCGGATCTTGGGAACCATAGTTTTCCCTGTGCCACCTATATACAATAGGTTGGCCATCTGGGTAGCGGATAATCCCCGAGGAGGGTGTCTTTCTGCAAATTGAGCCTTCTTTACGCTGAGGGGCTTCTCCTGGCGTAATTTGGAGCTCTGTTCTGGTTGGCGTAAAGCTGAGGATGTCCTCAGTCGGCCGTCAGCCTCTCGCGTAATCCGGAGGGCGGGCAGATCGTTCCCTTGCTGGCGTAAAGGTCGAGAAGTTGAGTAGTCCGCCGCTTGCTTTCCCTTGCGTAGATTACAGGGATCATCTGCTTTTCCGCGGAAGGCAGATGCATTTTTATGCGCAGAGCGCGTTTGGGATTCCTGATTTGGCGCTAAGGCATTATCAAAAATTTTGTCTATTCCGTCACAGATGGAAGACAGAATTTTATGCGCAGAGCGCGATGTGTACTTCTGGACTAGTGCTGAGACATTGCCAGAAGTTTTGTCTATCCTGTTAGAGACAGGCGACTGAATTTTATGCGCAAGGCGCGGAGTATACTTTTGGATTGGCGCTGAGGCATAGCCAGAAGTTTTGTCTGCCCTGTCAAAGACAAGCAACTAAATTTTACGCGCAAGGCGCGGAGGGAGCAATGCTACAACCTTGTTGGTCAGAGAAATTGAAGAGATCGGAGAGTCGACATGAATGGTAGAGGATGTCTTGGGCATCCAAACCTTACGCAGCTTCCTGTTGTCTTGGACAGAGAGAGAGTGAGAGCTACCCCCTGTTCGAAGCATGTCTTCGTAGGCAGACTGGTCGAACTGTACGGCCAGTGTCTTCTTCACGGATCCCACGGATACCGCATCGTATTGAGCAATTACTTCCTCATCAGAAGAGAAAGATGTCCCCAGCAGAGTCGCCATCTTGTCGTCTGATAAAATAAACGAAAGATATGGAAACGGGGCTTTATACGAAAACTCGCTCTTTATCTTTACAAACAAGCAGTACAATTAATCATATACGAGGATGTCGAGTACAATTTTTTAATCTGGATAAATATTGCTATAGGAGTCTGATCTGCATTCGATCACTTTGTCCCTTGGACCACACGATGATAAAGAAGTACCATAGAAGACAGAAAGCAGCTTCGAAGGTTGCTAAAGAGAGTGGATGGTCGATGCCAAAGTCGTCGATCACTACTCTTTGCCTGAGCTCTAGATTCTTCTCTCTTGAAATCTGCGACCAAATCTCGACCTTTCAATCTTTCGTTTCTTGACCAATTTTTCTTCCCCCACCTCTGTCAATAGAGGTCTCTATTTATAGAGTTTTAGTGACAGTGACCACTCAGTCGGCGTAGAAACCGAGTAGTGGAAAGTACAGCACCATTTTACACGATGGTTAAAATAACCGTTGCCCGCGTATAAATGACCTTTTGAATGAGCATGTGACGCGTGTCCAATTAAGAGACAACGCGTATAACTGCTGCGAAGATCACGGCATAAAAGCCACGTAGGTAGTTATCCTTCGCGTAGAAGAGGTTGGCGTAGAAGCCAGTAACTGTCACCATGGAGTAGAAGCCAAGTAGGCATAGAAGCCGAGTAGGCGTAGAAGCCGAGTAGGCATAGAGGTCGAGTGGGCGTAGAAGCCGAGTGGGCGTAGAAGCCGAGTGGGTGCAGAAGATAGCTGATCCTCTTCTCCTGACTGAGGCCTGAGTTGGCAAAATGTGCCAAAGTGATGATATGGACGTCTTAGCCAAAATTACGGCTCTTGGAGATATAATCAAATCTCTTGCATTAAATGCAGAGATCTGCCCCCATCCTGCGCATTAAATGCAGAGGCGTGCCTTGAAGATTTGCCATCATTCTACGCATTAAATGCAGATACGCGTCTCGAATCCTGTACGAACAGCAACCGCTGATGTGGCAGTCTGTTTGTCTTCTGCGGAGCGTAAGAAGCTCATGTCTGCTTGTGTAAAACTAGGCAGCGTATCCCCTTGTATGCGTAAAAGCAGTTTACGCAAAGGAGATGTCACTAAACGACGGTTTGGTGACATTTAATCAAATATCCTGCATTAAATTTAGAGATTCGCCATTATCCTGCACATTAAATGCAGAGGCGTGTTTTGAAGGTCTGCCACCCTTTCTGCGCATTAAATGCAGAGACGTGCCTCGAGTTCTGTAATCACTCTGCGCATTAAATGCAGAGACGTGCCTCGAGCCCTGTACGAAGAGCAGCTTTTGATGTGGCAGGCTGTTTGTCTTTTGTGGAGCGTAAATAGCTCATATCTGCCTGTGTAAAACTGGGCAGCGTATTCCTTTGTTTGCGTAAAAGTGGTTTACGCCAAGGAAATGGCAGTAAATGACAGCCTGGGTTGCAGTGCCGCACCATCATTATAGCCGTCGCCTGGGTAGTCGTACAGTACTCTTTCTCAGGAGTCCAGATGTCAGGTTCATTGCATGATCTGACAGGTTCATTTCGAGGAATACGAAGCATTTCTCGCACACTTCAATGCTGCATTGAAAGCGGATGAGTTTTACGCCATAAAGGCAATATAGCACCATTTTTATGCTAAAGCAGCTTGGATATACTGAATTACACGGATGGTCCTTGAGCTTATATTTTACGCTATGCTCAGCGGAAAAAGCTCTGTTGCACGTAGTGGCTCTGAAGTCATCTTTTTACGCTGCCCAGCATCAACATGTTGTGTATGGCTATCCAGCATATTTTTTATGCTTCTACAAACCCTTCAACCAAACAAGGACAAGGGTTGAACTATCATACTATGATAGTCCATGACCATAGACTACTAACAGAATAATAACAATCACAATCAATTCCAATTTTTTTATATCGACCAATCAGTTGTACGGCTTGCTATTTATGGATTCTGAGATTATCTTAGAAATAATGCATAATATGTATTCTTAGATGAAGTCATTACCAAACATGGGCTAATCGAGCTAAAATAAAGGAATATACAGGCACTTCACTGATGCACCAGTTTCTCGCAGGGCCACTGCACTAAATCCTAGTATTAGCGGTTCCAGTGCTCCTATAGGGAGTCAATGGCTCATAGTTATTTATAATTGGTCTGATACTGTACTCCACTAAAGAGGATGATGTACAGTATCTGTGGTGGCCAGCCCCCAGCCCACTAGGATGATTCTCTTTGGAAAGCTTTGTTGGCATGATCTGGGGACATCGTTTCCTCCATATGTTACTACCACTAGTTACTAAATTAGCCCTAAATTGTGTTCGAAATCTCAAAACATAGTCATATAAGAATTTTTCTTAAGATGTCATACAAAGTATGGGTATGCTAGATACGAATCCATGAAAGTTCGGTCTGGGTTCACCGAGCATGTATGAAACATTCAATCAATCAATATCTTAGCCACGCTTTTAGTACTTGACTCAAATATCATGCCCGTGCTGGGGAATATATATATATATATATATATATATATATATATATATATATATATATATATATATATATATATATATTATCACACATTCAAGAATTTGGAGGCATTCTCGATGCGCAACCCAAATATAGATCACTTAACAAGTGACACGGTATATCGTACCTCAGTACACATCCGATCATATACACTTTCAGGCAATAATTTGTATCAGCACGAATACAGTATTCGGGTCTAATCACCAATTATACATTGGGTCACACAAATCAAGATCATATTATAACACGAATGTTTATGTCATGTACATAGCTGGTTTGTCACTTATCACTAAGTCTGGTTCATACTAAAATCTCAGTCCAATCACTCATTCATTCCATGTACATGCCAATCTTAGCCCATGGTTATGTCTAGTACGAGGTTTTGTTACTAAGTCCAATCTTTCTTAGAATCATAACACAAGCGTTAACCCAAATCAATCATAAAAGAATAAGAAAAATATTCAATAAAGCACCAAGGCCCGCATGGGAAGCCCTGGCCGCATATGAAGTCTAGGCCGCATATAAAATCTAGGCCACATATGTCAGGGTTAAAGTCTACTCCTTGGGACAAGTGTCGAAGCGACAGCCAATAAATAAAGTGTTAGTGAAGTGAGATAAAGTTATTGGTGTAACATGCAATAAAGTGTGTCAGAGAGAAAGGACAAAATCATATAAATATGCACCAACGATTCAGAGTCATGCGTCCAAGGAAGTTGGCCGTATACTCTTCTCACCGTATATGTCACTCGGCCGCATGGATGTCTCTTGGACTTAGAAAATTTCTCATTCGTTCAGCGAGTGAAAACACAAGGATTTCATGGACATTTGTGTAAATAAGCAGTCATGCTTCCAACAAAGATGGACGCATGCTGGTCAGTATGAGGCAAAGAGCTCAGGCCGCATAGCCCTTTCAGGCTGCATAGCACTCTCGGCCACAAGAAAACTTCGTCTTCTATAATAGCAAGTTCATCCATAGCGGAAGCTCCAAAAACCAAAAAAAAATTTCCTCCAAAAAACTTTATTTTAACTTCGAATCAAGTAAACCAAAAGCCAAAATACTAGAAATAAAGTGCTTCATCAACCCCAAAAACTGTCTTTCAAAAATACCATATTTTAATAGATCAAAACCATACAAAACACATGGCACCCACGAAAATCCTAAACTTTAAATATAGATCTACTTAAATCTACCCATCAAAATCAAAAACTCCAAGTATAAAAAGCATTTAGAAATACATAACAAACATAATGAACTAATAAAATGCAGGGTTTCTCCATTTCTAATGCAAGATATACTTGCCTAAGACTTGGAGGAAGAAAACAGAAGGGAGAGAAAGAAAATGAAGTAATGAAGAGAGAGAAAGAGAGGTTTGGTTTATATACATCATGGGTTTGTGGTTTAGACCTTAGTGAACCCATGATTAAACCAACCCAACAAATAAACCATGAACCAAGATAAACCAAAGAATGGGTCTAGTCTCAAGCAAGATACTAGACATGCAAAAAAAAAAATAATACACTCCAAAGACGTATATTTGGGAACTAGGAGTGACACTAGCTCACAGCGCACTAGATGTGGGAAGCTTCGTTGGCATAATCTCGGGATACCATTTTCTTCCCATGTTACTACCACTTTATAATTGCTTAATTAACCCTATATTGTGTTTAAAAATCTTAAGGCTTGGCCACATGAGAATTTTTCTTGAGATGTCATACAAAGTACGAAAATGCTAGATACGAATCGATGAAAGTTTAATCTGGATCCACCTGAGCGTGTATACAACATTTAATAAATCAATATGCTAGCTATGCTTTGGTATTTGACTAACATATTATGCCCATGCTGTAAAAATAGTATATTTATAGTATCACGCATTCAAAAATTTGGAGGCATTCTTGATGCACATCCCAAATATAATCACTTTAACACATAACACGATATATCGGATCTCAGCGCATATTAGATCAAGAACTTTATCAGGCAATAATTATATCAATACGGATACAGTATTCGAGTTCAATCGCCAATTATCATTGGGTCATATGAATCTTGACCACATTATAACATGAAGCTTATGTCATGTACATAGCTGGTTAGTCACTATTCACTTAGTCTATTTTATCGAGAAAATCTCAATCCAATACATATTCATGCCATATATGAAGCCAATTTTACCACATGGTCATTTCTAGCATGAGGTCTAGTTTTTAAGTCCATTATTCCTTAGAATTATAATACAAGCTTATTTCTGTGAGTTAGTGCGTCGCTCCCACAGTCGAGAACGAAGCAGCCCTAAAGAAAGGACACAAGATATCAAATGACAGTACTTGAAGGAACAAGTAGACAAGCAGTATTTTCAGTTCAAGAAGCAGGTATCGAAGAAGACGAATTTGGATTTCAAGGGAAATATGCTTGATTGAGAATCCTAAGACCATAACACCCCACAAGTCTAAAGACACCGACATGCATGGGCCACCACTAAAACCCTGTCATGCTCCAGTACTAAAATACGAAGATGGACATGACCAGCTACCCTGTACAAGGTATGGAACATGGTACGACTATCACTACTATAACTAGACAAGGGGATACATGCTACAATCAAGTCACTTAGGCCACATATAACATCTATGTCTCAATTCGTAAAACAAGAAGCAGTAAACATAGAACAAGCATGATAAAGCAGAAAGGCATTCCAAATGATCTCTCAAATTATTCTAAAAACTAGTTGTACAAAATGAGAAGCTGTTGGAGTAGCAAAAGTACAAGATCGAGATCAGCTGCAGTCTGATTAATTACAATCATGTAAAGGAAACTAAATGTCCAGATAATCAGGCTAAGAAGTGTCGGTGGATAAACACCCAAAAGAGTAAAATGTACAATGACGAGCATAGAATAAGAAATCCACTCGTGTCCCTCAGTGGCCATCCGTCGGGTGCGTGCTAGAAGAAAGTAAGCAGTATCCTTAGGTACTGGCTCTAAACCTGGCCATGCAAAACCAGTAGGGTTATACCCTAAATAGCAAGTACCATAAGGAAACACTATTAAAGAAATAAAACCCAAGCAGTATAAGTATATATAGTTCATGAACCAAGAACCATAGGCGTATACACCATCATCGAGAAAATATGACACTCTTACACCAAACAAGGACAAAAAGTGACATACCATATCGAGATGATGCACATCCTCTGATTCAGGTCAAACTATAGGATTCTGCACCACAATCTCGGCACATAGCCTATCATAACACATTAACCAACCCTACAACCAAACAAGAAGAAGGGTTGAACCATCACACCATGACAGTCCTTGTTCCTAAACTGCTAACAAAAGATACAAAAATGATCAAGCTTAATTATAAAATAGCCAATCACTTGTATGGCTTTCTATATGGTATTTCGGTTATCCCAAAATTATAATGCAAATTAATAGGAATACTCAGATTATGCGTTATTCAAGCGGGGATAGCTTAGCCATAATAATCGCCGCATAGAACGTAGTATTATGCACCGGTCCCTCATAAGGCCACCATGCTAAGATCGCATAGAACACATAGTACAATTTAGTAATCAGATATTGTAATCCATTAATACAGATTTAAACAATATCTATGGGGGCCAGCCTTGCACACCCCAGTTAGATACCTAAGGGCAGCTTATCATACACGATCTTGAGATTCTGTCCCTCCCAATTCTCTACAAGGTTTAGTTGCCAAGTTAACCCTATGGTTAGCTGAAATCACATGGCGTGGTCATATTTTATTGCTCATCTATGTCGTACCGTAGTACAACCATGCTAGATACGAATCCACTTTATCACTTGATAGTTCAATTTGGATTCCTCCCAACGTACTATAATAATCAAACAATTCCTAACCATACTTTATTATTGACTATCAGGTCCATGCTGGAGAAATTGTATCATATCACATATCGCATAGCACATAGGTACACCTCGGTGTAAAATATGTAACATATAACATATAGGAACACTTAGCACATAGGAACATATAGCACGTGGTAAGTGTATCAGCACAGATGAATAGTTGAGTCAAGTTACCAATCATTAGTTAATCATATGAGTTCTGTTATATTGTAACACATAGGTTAAGTCAAGCACATAGGTAGTATAGTCACTTAGTGCATGGTCTAATTCTACACATACTCCGGTCATGCCCACAGTTTTATCAATTCAGGTACTGGTCACTGAGCATAAGAATCTTGGATACTGTCATTCACTAAGACCATTGGTATTTGTAACATACTAGGGTCTGGACTTGGAATCAAAAAAGTCAAGTAAAAGTAACAGAACCAAGCAAAACAACCAAAATGAGCAAAGCTGGCTGCGTGAGAAAATCTGGCCTCATAAGCAAGTTGGCCTCATGAGAGAGCTTGATGCAGAGACATACTAGAAGCGAAGACAAGCTGGATGCAGAGACATGCTAGACGTAGAGACAAGGTAGATGCAGATACTGCTGGATGCAAAGACAAGTTGGGCGCAGAGATAAGATGGACGCAAAGACTTCTGGATGCAGAGACAAGCTAGACTCAGAGACATGTTCGACGCAGAGACAAGCTGGACGCAGAGACTGCTGGAAGTAGAGATAAGCTGAACGCAAAGACATGCTTGACGTAGAGACAAGCTTGATGCAAATACATGCTGGACGCAGAGACAAGCTTGATACAGAGATATGCTGGACACAGAGATAAGCTGGACGTAGAGACATGCTAGATACAGAGATTGTTGGACACAAAGACTGTTGGAAACAAAGACTGTTGGATGCAGAGAGATTTCTTCATCCCAAAATTGCAAGAACACCATGAAAAAGGTTCCAAACTTATTTTCTTCATAAAATTCTCATTTTAACTCCAAATCAAGTAAAACAAAAGTCAAAATCGCACAAAATTTAATTATCTACAACATAAAAGAATTAGTTTTCAAAAATAACAAGTTTTAATAGATCAAGACCAAGGAAAACTCATGGAACCCATAAAAAATCATAACTTTAAATGTAGATCTATACTAATCTACCCATTAAAATCGAAAACTCCAAGTAATAAATATGTAGAGGAACTCATGGCACACATATTAGACTAATAAAATATAAAAAAATAAGAAATAAAATCTAAGGTGTTTCTCCATGTCATGCAAGGTGTACTTGCCTAAAATGAAGATGAAGAAGAAAATGAAGAGAATGAGGGAGGAGAGAGAAAGTGAGGGTTTATATATGCTAGGGTTGGGTGCTTGTCCATTAGATCAAGTTATGACTAATTCTAGCCATACAAATGAACCATGAGCCTAAACTCGACCAAAGAATGGGTCTAGTCTTCATGCACATGCAACTATGCTAGTAAGAAATAAATACGTTCCAAATATGTATATCGGGAACATGGAGTGACATTTGTACTCTGATATATGTAGCTGACTTTGTCTGGTCCTGGGGCGTGACAAATTTATCCTAATATAAATTAAATGATGAATTATAACATCGACAAAAATTGTACTCGAGATGTACTAAAACTTCAGTTACATATCTAGATTGTCCTACAAATTCTACACAAAATGTGATCTGAAGCTCAAATATATGTCAAAAACTATACTCACTTAAACTTTATACAATCGTACTATGTGGTTAATATATAGATCTGACAATCCATCCATCAAAAATCTATACTAAATGGAAAAAAAGTGTGTTGAGTTGGTCAAAATGTCCATGATGACCCAAATCATATAATTTCCACTCTGTGTTCTCCATAATCCAGTCACAAAATCTATGGTAACATATACCCACATCTACTTCAGAATGGGTAAAGACTGTTGTAATCCTCAAGCTTTCTAACACTCTTCCCCGACTTGCTAGCACACTAAATATATATCTAACAAAGCGAACAATGTAGCATCCGCTACCCCAAAAGTTAAGCTATAGAATTGGTATTATTTTATTTGATTTTTGTAGAAAATCTTTATTTAAGTTTTAGCAAATAGATGATATAGTAATGAGCATGAGAAATATTATATTAGAGATATTGGCCCATCTGGTCATGGTAAAACCGATTTTAATAATCGATCCAAACTACGAATCCATACATTGTTACTCTGATGGTTTTGTTCAGAAGATGTCGCATTACTTCGCCACAAGCTATGACTACAAGATGATTGTGTTTGGGTTTCTTTTTATGTTTTGTTATGTAATTTCTATTTTGATTAGACTAAGGACTTATGTGAGTTGGAACAAAAATTTGGCTTTTAGATTGAACCTTTATCCAAAGCCCACTTGAACATAAAGCCTACCAAAAAACTAGAAATTCATTTAAATTCTAGCCTAAACCCAAACTCATACAAACTAAAAGTCAAAACAGTCTGAAAAAGACAAACCATACTCAGAGTGAGTTCTGACCGAACTCGGTACGAGTTCTGCCTTAACTCGGTTACTCAAAATCGATTTTCTAGTCAGACTCATCTCCTAAAGTTCAGGCTCCCAACTTTCAAAATTTTGAACGTTATGCATCCGAACTCGGCCCGAACTCTATCTACAAAAGTCCTATAAATAGAGAAGAATTTTCCCATACTAATATACCTCATTCACTCTTCTCTTTCTTTATTTTCTAAAAGAGCCTAGTCCTTCACATTTCCAAGACAACTCTTCTTTCCTTATAAGTGCCCAAGTGTCATTCCGATTAGAAGTTCAGTCGAGTTGTACAAGCTTGGTTAGAAAGTTATTTTCTTAATTTCTGTCTGATGTCTTCGAGCTCTTCGGATCAAAAGCTCGGGTTATAAGAAGTTGGCATGCTCTTCGGATTAAAGGTGCGTGTGTACCCCATTTCACAAATAGTAGATTAATACCGAGAAGAGTTCTCGGTCCTAGACTAGTCCTCCACGAGGGGAACTAGGATAAAATTCTCTCGGTTTGAGTTTGTTATTCTATATTTTACTCATACTCAGCTTATTATCTTTCAAATATTTGTTACTGCAGTTTATAAGTTAGCCTAGACATAAAATTTCTTAATTGGTGATTATTTTCCGCTGCACACGCACTTACTCTATTTACCCCCCTCTAGAGTTGCAATACGATCCTACAATTGGTATCAGAGCACGGTTCTCTTGATAAAGGATTAACAAGCTATAATTGATGGTTAACATGAAGTCTAGCTTTACCCGATTAGGCTAATCCATATCCTCCACTATTTAACGGAACCAATTATACTTATTAGAAGACATGGATGAGTTTTTATTTAAAATGACTTAGTTTTGACGTTTTGACCAATGTTATTGAGGGTTATAGAAATCCTACCATCATTTCTCCCCTTACATCAAATTTAGTTAATAAACCCTATTATGATTACACGGAATAAGAGAAGAGGTTAGCTAGTTGTAAACCCCTCACCCAAAATAGGTATTTTGTGTGTATTTTATATTATTATATTTATTATAGATTATTTTAAATATTGAATTACTTTAGAGTATTCTCTTAGTTAATTAGAAATTAAATTTCTTAGTATATTTACTTATGTAAATATTTATTTAGAATTATTTTTAGGCTATTTTAGATTTTTGAAGATTTTTCTAGAATTTTTAGATAATTAAAACATAGGGAACCTAAATTTCTAGGACTTTTATGATTTACTATGAAACCATACTTGCATATTGTTCCTACCAAATATTTATTTTAGGTTAAAATATTTAATTATATTTTTTGTAATTTATTTAGAATTTTAAGAAATTTATTTGGATTTTTGATATTATTTAGGATTTATTTGGATCTATATGGTCTTAATATTAGATAGATGCTAATTTAGTGTAAATAGATATTAATAAGATTATATATAAATTATTTGTATTATCTTTAATTCTATTTAAGATTATAAATAATTAAGATAAATTCAAACTTTATTTTAAATTAATTCAAATCCTGAGCCTACTAGGAAAGCAATTCATGCATATCCTATCCTTATTTAAACTCATCCTAATCATATCCAAATTAGCCAATCCTAGTCGTATTCAATTAAGTATTCTCCAAATTAGCCAATACTAGTCGTATTCAATTAAGTATTTTCCACCATTATAAATACCTATTAGACTTATGGAATAAACTATCTTTCATAATTTTCTTCCCCAAACTCCTCTCTTTTTCGTTCAAAAATGGTCAAAATTCGTCATAAATTCAGCCTCATTTTCTAGTAGTTATGACGACTTAAAAAGACGATATCTCCTACCTCTGGACTCCAAATGTGCTCCAATTTTTTTTGTTAAAAATATATCAAGGTTAGTTTTTTGAATATATAAATTATTTTAATAATTTATGAACCTATTTTTCCCGAAAATTCTAAAAGTGCCAGTTGTCCAAAATCAGACATATTTTCGTATTTTTGAGATTTCGGGAGATTATGAATTCAGAATTATAAACCGTTTGAAGTTTTAGAAAGCTGACATGATGAACTTACATAAAATAATATTTCCAGAATTTAACATGTAAGTTTAATTTACTGTAAAATTCATAAAATGGTAAATAGAAAACCACCGAAAATTGTTATCTGTGCGTCCTTGTGGACATAACTCTTTACCGTCTTGTAATTTTATAAAACCGTTGATTCCGGTATTTAGGTAGCAATAAAATCTATAGAATTCTACACACAAATCAAGGATTTAAGTCTGTTGACTTTTTGGTCAACGGATTGCCTCGATTTGCGTGTCACAGATCACAAATCCGTAAATTTGACTTTCTTTGGACCAAAATTAGGATTTAACAATAAAATCAGATTATAAAAAGATTAAAATACTATTTTATGTTATTTTATTCAGAATTAAAATAGATTAAAATGGAGGAACCTATTCACCCACTTTTGTAACCTAACTTGTTTAATTTATGTGACGGATAGATCGGACGACGCCTTGAGTTGCGACTTCATCCCTTTTCAGACAAGGCAAGATACCTTACCAAATTGCTTACAGTACTTTTGCATGCTTATTATATTTTATATATTCATTGCATGTGTGTTTTCTTTCAGTCATAATTATATACTATATATGTTGACACATACTTGACACATAGTATGATGGGAGGGGAGGACAATCAGTAGGCGTTTGGGCTATGACCACTCTGGTAAACCGTAGTAACTAGCACGCACTACGGTAGTTGTGTCGCGCTTATCGCTACCCTAGAGGTATGTCGATTTCTGGTGTCGCGTTGGTCACTACCCTTGAGGTATGTCGATTTTTGATGTTCCTAACGTGTGAGTGAGTTGTGAGATTAGATAGAGTAGCCTACCCATGCCCATACGTCAAAAAGTTGTCCTCACTATGTATTTTATATAGATTGTCTAGTACAGCGTACTTATATATTTTCTATCTATTATGCATGTTTTACTGTATTCAATTGGCATGCTTCTATGTATCTTGTTACGTCCCTCTGAGGACCTAGTCCCTTTCTAGGTATAGTCGATCTTGACTATTCGCAGGAGCACGGATCAGGACTTGCTACTTATCTCTTTCGAGGAGGTCTTCTCTTCGAGTCTCATTGTTCATTAGATATTCTTATGTGGTTTCTCTTATATTCGAGTTTGGCAGTGGATTTGTTTACACCCGACTATCATTCTTTGATACATCATATTGAGATTCAGTTATATAGTAGATTGGTTATTTATTTCTATTTAATTATGTGGATGAGATTTAGTTTATGTCTTGTGACTTGTGATAATATATATACCACGTGTGAGTTAACATTCATATTACAGCGTACGTATGTATTATGGTATCCATATATTAGAGTGGCCATATACATATGGCTGTCATGGTTACGTATTCCTAGTCCTACGTATTTTAGGATTGGGGCGTGACATATTTTTGTGGTGGCCCATGAAGGTCAAGAGCATATTGTCTTGGTTACGTTACTGTACCGAGCAAGCCTGCGCATAAGATTAGAGTATAGGATCTCATTCACTTTTTTAATCACCTCCCTTGATTTCATTTTGCATCCTTATTTGATTACTTGCATTGCATCTTGCTTGATCCTTTCACAACGTCAATCTTATTTTTTCTTTCGTGCTTAATAGGGGTTAGGAAGGTGACTTGTACTAGGTATATACACTCTATTGTTCAATAACACTATTAGTTAAATTCTTGTAAGTTGGATAGTATACCTCATAACCGAGTATCATATAGTCATTTTAACCCATTAATGAATTATAATTGAATGACACCAATTATAGACTTGCATAAGATGATAATGTTTATCCAGACTGTAGAACATAGAGGTCATACCCCTATTTGGTCGACCAGAGACTTAGATAAAAAGTTAGTATAGCAACTGTAGAGGCACAACACCAATCTTCTAGGTGAACTTGAATTATTTTTGTACCTTCTTTCATCATAATCTAGCATACTTATATTTTCTGAACTACCTCGACTTATGCTGCTATTATAGCATAGTTTTGCAAGCTTATTTTTTTATCGAGCCTGTTCATGACATATGTATTATTGGGTGCACACACTAATACAATTGTCTATTTTGAATTAGTGTATTATGGTCTGATCAACCTTAGTGCGCTTGGTTCGCTCTTCGCATGACTACCTTACGTGGATTGAGATGTATAGTTGACTCAACTTGTTAGATGAATATACTTGCCCTCTAGACAAGTCAGAGCATATCATATCAGGTACATAACTGTTCTGATATGAACATGTGAATAGGAATTTACCACAAAAAAAAAGATTTTAATCCACAACTGCCTTAACAACTCTCATTTGAATTCTTAAAATTTCCTTGAACCCCGTACTTGTATTCTATTACCTTCTTTTTGAATTCTTTATTATTGTTCTCCGTCTTCTCCTAATTCGAAAAGACAAAATCTCGTGCTTGGTATAAGTTTGATACACGGATAGTACTATATATACCCCATAGGCCAATCACATTACTTGGTAACTATCTTTTGTAATTAAGGGCATAAAATATGTGAGATATTTTATGATTGAATAACACGATTAAATAATTTGAGAAAGTTTTTCTTAAATGTATAGCCTATGTAATAGATCGGTAAATTCTAAGTAGGGTAGAAGTCGCATTGTCAACTTGAGGTAAAAAATATTTAGATTATGATCAAGTAAGATTAGATTGAGAGATTTAAGTCATTTTAATTTTGAGAATTTTTAGAAGAATAATTTAGATTATGATGATTTAACTTTAAAGATAAGAATACCTTATAGAATAAATTTTAAAACTTTGATATTGTAGACCAAATATTTATAATTTGAGCACATGATTTAAATTTTGAATATTGGAGATTTAATTAACAATTTAAATCTTGAGAAAAAAATATAGAACTCTAAACATGAACATTAATGGATTGAATTCAAAATTTTACAATTTGGTGATTTGAACTAAAAGTTGAATTTTGATTGTTGGATCACCTATTTGAAATGTTGAAATTGAATTTAAAATTTGAAGAGAAAAAATTCCTAAGTTAAAATATAGGAATAAGATTTGATTAGAATTGTTTAAAATTTATAGGAGATTATGATAGTTAGAAATCATGACGTAAAATTTGGTGTGGGTTATTTAAATCTTCAAGATATCATATAGATTTGAATCAAATTTGGATGTTGATTATTTAAAAATCTAGAAGAGATTATGATAGGTTAAATTTTGATTTAAACAGGGGTTATTTTAATTTTGAAGAGATTATGATAGATTTGAATAGATTTTGTCATTTAAATTTTAAGAAGATTGCGGTTGACTTGCCTTATATACGAATGTGAAAGATTTAACAAACCATTCATTATTTTAAATTTCGAGGACGAAATTTTTGTAAGTTGGGTAGATTGTAAACCCGCTCACCCAATAGGTATCTGTGTGTATTTTATATTATTATATTTATTATAGATTATTTTAAATATTGAATTACTTTAAAGTATTCTCTTAGTTAATTAGAAAATAAATTTCTTAGTATATTTACTTCTGTAAATATTTATTTTGAATTATTTTTAGGCTATTTTAGATTTTTGGAGATTTTTCTAGAATTTTTAGGTAATTAAAACATAGGGAACCTAAATTTCTAGGATTTTCATAATTTACTATGAGCCCATACTTGCATATTGTTCTTACCAAATATTTATTTTAGGTTAAAATAGTTAATTATATTTTTTTAATTTATTTAGAATTTTAAGAAATTTATTTAGATTTTTGAAATTATTTAAGATTTATTTGGATCTATATGGTCTTAATATTAGATAGATGCTAATTTAGTGTAAATAGATATTAATAAAATTATATATAAATTATTTGTATTATCTTTAATTTTATTTAATATTATAAATTATTAAGATAAACTCAAACTCTATTTTAAATTAATTCAAATCCTGAGCCTACTAGAAAATTAATTCATGCATATCCTATCCTTATTTAAACTCATCCTAAACATATCCAAATTAGCCAATCCTAGCCGTATTCAATTAAGTATTCTCCACCATTATAAATACCTATTAGAATTATGAAATAAACTATCTTTCATAATTTTCTTCCCCAAACTCCTCTCTTTTTCGTGCAAAAATAGTCGAAATTCATCATAAATTCAGCCTCATTTTCTAGTAGTTATGACGACTTAAAAAGACGATATCTCCTAGCTCCGGACTCCAAACGCACTCCAGTTTTTTTGTTAGAACTATATCAAGGTTAGTTTTCTGAATATATAAATTATTTTAATAATTTATGAACCTATTTTTCCAAAAAATTCTAAAAGTGCCAGTTGTCCAAAATTAGACACATTTTCGTATTTTCGAGATTTTGGGAGATCCCCAATTCGGAATTATGAACCGTTTGAAGTTTCAGAAAGTTGACATGATAAAATTACATAAAATAATATTTTCAGAATTTAATATGTAAGTTTAATTTACTGTAAAATTCATGAAACGTAGAGGTAAATAGGAAACCACTAAAAATTATCATCTGTGCGCCCTTGTGGACATAACTCTTTATCGACTTATAATTTTATGAAACCATTGATTCCAGTGTTCATGTAGCACTGAAATCTATAGAATTCTATACATAAATCAAGGATTTGAGTCGGTTGACTTTTTGGTCAACGGATTGCATCGATTTGTGTGTCATGGATCACAAATCTGTAAAGTTGACTTTCTTTGGACCAAAATTAGGGTTTAACAATAAAATTAGATTATAATAAAATTAAATTACTATTTTAGTTTATTTTATTCAAAATTAAAATAGATTAAAATGGAGGAACCTATTCACCCACTTTTGTAACCTAACTTGTTTAATTTATGTGACGGGTAGATCGGACGATGCCTTGAGTTGCGACTTCATCTATTTTCAGACCAGGCAAGATACCTTGCCAAATTACTTACAGTACTTTTGCATGCTTATTATATTTTATATATTTATTGCATGTGTGTTTTCTTTTAGCCATAATTATATACTATATATATATTGACACACACTTGACACATAGTATCATGGGAGGGGAGGACAATCAGTAGGCGTATAGGCTATGACCACTCTGGTAAACCATAGTAACTAGCACACACTATGGTAGTTGTGTCGCGTTGGTCGCTTCCCTCGAGGTATATCGATTTCTGGTGTCGTGCTGGTCGCTACCCTTGTGGTATGTCGATTTCTGATGTTCTTGACGTGTGTGTGAGTTATGAGATTAGATATAGTAGCCTATTCATGCCCATACATCGAAAAGTTGTCCTTACTATGCATTTTATATAGATTGTCTAGTACAGCATACTTATATATTTTCTATCTATTATGCATATTTTACTGTATTCAATTGGCATGCTTCTATGTATCTTGTTACGTCCCTCTGAGGACCTGGTCCCTTTCCAAGTGTAGACGATCTTGATTATTCGCAGGAGCACGATCAGGACTTGCTACTTATCTCTTTCGAGGAGGTCTTCTCTTCGAGTCTCATTGTTCATTAGATGTTCTTATGTGGTTTCTCTTAAATTCGAGTTTGGCAGTAGATTTGTTTCCACCCGACTATCATTCTTTGATACTTCATATTGAGATTCAGTTATATAGTAGATTGATTATTTATTTCTATTTGATTCTGTGGATAAGATTTAGTTATGTCTTGTGACTTGTGATAATATTATACCACATGTGAGTTAACATTCATATTACAGCCTACGAGTGTATTATGGTATCCATATATTGGAGTTGTCATAGATATACGACTGGCATGCTTACGTATTCCTAGTCCTACATATTTTGGGACTGGGACATGACACTAGTCTTGATACAAAAGCAATGAATGCTCTTTACTATATTTTAGACAATAATAAATTCAATCGTATTTCTTCTTGTGCAACCTCATATAAAATCTGAAAACTTCTTGAAGCCACTCATGAGTGTAGGAACAAAGAAGAAGCTAGCGACATGGAAGAAGAAGATGATGAAGAAGAAGAAAGCGCAAACATAAGCATTTGGCATAAAAGTGAAGCCAGCGACTCAGACAATGATCAATCAAAAGATACTATAAATGTTTGTCTAATGGCTTTCGATCAGGTATCTACGAACCCCCTATATGATGACTTTATATTTAATGAACTAGGTGATGCCTTTAGTGGCCTTCTAGATGATCATAAAGTGTTGTTTGATAAATATAAAAACTCAAAGAAGGAACTCAAGGACACAAGCTTGAGATTGATAAATTGTCCATACTCCTAGATGATATCGGAAAGACACAATCCCCAAATGATTCAAATAAATTAGCATCAGTTAGATTGAACTTATATAAAGAACTTCATAGAAATGAGCAACATGACAAGGATTATATCAAGCTCAAAGAAGATTATAAAATATAAAAAAGTTGGAAATTAGATTAGAAAACTAGCCTTTACAAACTGCTTCCTAATCTAACACGTGTCACTCAAGCCCTAAGAACACATACCAGACACAAGCGAAGAAAGACAGACCTTCAAATCAGTCATCCTATACAAGTATCCATGTAAATCAAAGCATACTACCTCACATATACATCATGCATCTGCACCTAGTATCAACTCATATGCTACATGTCATTATTGTGGTACTAAAGGACATATATCACGACAATGTAGAATTAGAAAATTAGTTGATATGCATGTATATATCTGGATTCTAAAAACTAACATATCAGGAACCTCAAAAAAGTGGGTACCAAAGGTTATATATTCAACTTTTGTTTTAGGTGGACCTTCCTTCTCACACTAGAAGAAAATAGATTCTCGATAGCGGTTGCTCACATCATATGACCGAAGATGCAAATCTATTCGAAACTCTATCGATGAAGAAAGAAGGATATGTCTCCTTCGACAATAATCTAAAAGGGCATATTATAGATAATGATAATATAGGTATTCATCATTTCCATGTTTTTTTAAAGATGTACATTTAGTAACAGAATTAAAACATAACCTACTTAGCATTAGTCAATTGGCTGACCATTGTTATGGTATTAATTTTGTGAAAGACAAATGTTCTATTTATGATAAATCTACTGGTAAGATAACTTATAACGGAATAATAGAAGATAATTTTTTTTTCTATCTCTAGGAAAGTATTAACATTACAGAAAGATACTTATACGTAGCCAAAGACGAAAGCTGGTTGTGACATATGAGCTTTGGACATACAAATACGGACACCTTAGCCGGACTATCTTCAAAACAATTGGTAAGAGGTTTACCCAAAATTACCTTTAAGAGAGATATGGTCTGTGCTGAGTGTGAAAAGAACAAGGCGACAAGATCTCCTTTTAAATCAATAAATGTTGTAAGTACTTCTATACCCCTTCAACTTTTGCATATGGATTTATTTGGACCTAACAGAGTTGCCAGTCTTGGCGGTAAGCTTTATGCCTATGTTATTGTTGATGAATTTTCAAGATATACTTGGTTTATTTTTTTGCAAATAAAAGTGAAGCTTTTTCAGAATTTGTTATATTTTGCAAAAAGGTACAAAATAAAAAAGGCTTCATGATTACTCATATTAGAAGTGATCATGGAGGCGAATTCAAAAATTCTGATTTCAAAACTTTTTGTAATTTAAATGGATTTGTGCATGAATTTTTTTGTTCTAGAACTCCTCAACAAAATGGTGTTATGGAGCGAAAGAACATAACTCTTGGCGATATGGCTAGAGTCATGTTAAATTAGTATAACCTTCCAAAATATTTTTGGGCTGAGGCTGTCAATACAATATGCCATATTTTGAATAAGGTTCTTATTCGACCTATATCTAAGAAGACTCCCTATGAGCTTTGGTTTAATAGAATTCCTACCATCAGTTATTTTAAAGTATTTAGCTACAAATATTTTATCTTGAATACTAAGGATAACTTAGGTAAATTTGATTCTAAGGCTGATGAAGATATTTTTCTTGGTTATGCTGCAAAGAGTAAAGGTTTTAGAGTTTTTAATAAAAAGTCATTGACTGTTGAAGAATCAATTAATATTACTTTTGATGAGCTTAACAGTCAAGTAGCAAGTGACAGTAATGATGAAGATATCAGGACGACATCCAATCAGACCCCTGAAGATGAAACTGGAACAAATTATCTGGACAGTTTATAAAAAAGAATGAAATTCTCAACCAACCATCCAAAGAACTTAATAATTGGTGAGGTATCAAAAGGTGTAAGTACTCATTCCGCAACTAGAGATCTTATTATAAATGTTGCTTTTATTTCTCATGTAGAACCTAAGAATGTTGTATAAGTTTTTGATGATAAATTTTGGATTTTTGCAATGCAAGAGGAACTCAACCAATTTGAACAAAATTGAGTTTCGTAACTCGTTCCCAGACCTAATAATTATCCAATCATTGGTACCAAATGGGTTTTTCGAAATAAACTTAATGAGGATGGTATAGTCACTCGTAACAAAGCACGTCTCGTAGCTCAAGGTTATAATCAAGAAGAAGGTATTGACTATTATGAGACATATGCTCCTGTCATGAGAATAGAATCTATCCACATATTTTGTGCTTTTGCAAGTTTTTACAATTTTAAATTATTTTATATAGACGTCAAAAGTGATTTTTTAAACGGTGTTATAAAAGAGGAAGTTTTTGTTGAACAACCCCCTGGTTTTGAAGATTTCAAATTTCCTAATCACATTTTCAAGCTTAGAAATGCTCTATATGGACTAAAATAAGCCCCTCGTGCTTGGTATGAGCACCTTAGCTCCTTTTTACTTGAAAATAGTTTTTCAAAAGGGAAAGTTGACACTACCTTATTTATAAAATCCTATGATGACAATCTCTTATTAGTGCAAATTTACGTAGATGATAATATTTTTGGATCTCCTAATGAGATGCTATGTAACGAGTTTGTTAAGTATATGCAGAAGAAATTTGAAATGAGCATGATGGGAGAACTTACTTTCTTCCTCGGATTATAAATCAAACAGAATTCTCAGGAAATATTCATCAATCAAGCAAAGTACACAAAAGACTTGCAAAATAAGTTTGATATGGATAATATAAAATCTATTGGAACTCCAATGGCAACATCAATCAAACTTGATCTTGATAAAAATGGCAAGCCTACAGATATACGTAAGTATCGAGATATGATTGGTAGTCTCTTATACCTAGCTGCTAGTCATCCAGATATTATATTTTCTGTATGCCTATGTGCAAAATATTAGAATAACCCTAAGGAATCACATGTATGTGCAGTTAAGCATATCCTTAGATACCTTAAGGGTACTCAGACGATAAGCTTGTGGTATCCTAAAACTACATCCTTTGACCTTATTGGTTATTCAGATGTTGATTTTGCTGGATGCAAGGTCGATCGTAAGAGTACTAGCGGTACTTGTCATTTATTGGGAAAGTCTTTAATCTCTTGGTTTTCTAAGAAATAAAACTTTGTTGCATTATCAACTAATTAGGCCGAGTATATCGCAGTAGGATGTTGTTGTACACAAATTTTATGGATGAGACAAACTTTAGAAGACTATAATTTATTCTTTAAAAATATTCCCATCTTTTGTGATAACACTAGCACTATCAATCTCACTAAGAATCCAATATGTCATTCACGCACTAAACATATTGAGATTAGACACCACTTTTTAAGAGAACATTAATTGCAGGATAATATCTGTTTAGAATTCATTGACACAGAACATTAACTGGCATACTTTTTCACTAAACCCTTAGTTGAAGATTGCTTCAATTTTATTCATCGAGAATTAGGTATTTTGAACTCCAATACTCCATAACATGTTTATTTACTACTCTACATGTCTATAAATATAAAAATTATTTTGGGTATAAGCTAAAAGGGCCCTTCTGTCAAAGACGTTTAAATAGCCTTAAGCGACATCGTACTTAAGTATCTTCGGACCACCGCTAGCTGGGATCCGGCCCCTACAGCTAAACCAAGATGATCGATACAATATAGAATAATGAGTAATAATAAAATTCAATATATTATAGTATTGAATCCAAAATCCTAGATTCAAGACTTAGAAAATTAGACTAATTAAACAAATATAAATAATTGAGTCTCATAATGAATTATGGTTCAAAGGAACCAAATTCGGATAGAGTTCGGATCGAATTCGGGCCGAACTCGGTTACCTCTGTTTCAGAATTTGAACCGAAACCCAACTCCTTATATTTTGGCTACTTGTCATCATAAATCCTAAACTCCGAACAACAGCCTCTCTTTTTATTTTCTTCCTCCTTAGTACCCTAGGTTTTCAAACCCTAGCTTTTTGTTCTCTCTCTTCAAGACCTCTCACCGCTACAAACTTTGGATTCTGGTGTTTCTCAGGGTTCTCTATCACATTCTCTATCTACTTTCAGGTATAATCATCATTTTCTCTCATATTATTTTTCTTTTAATGGATCCTAAGTTGTTTAAGAAAAGAAAAGTTGCTGGAGAAGCATCCTCTTCAGATATTTAGGAAGAGATATCCTATTCCCTATTCAGTCCATCAATGCCCAATGAGGGTGATTATGATGGATTTCTATTTTTATCTCTTTGAGCAATCCATAGAGTGGTTTGGTGACTTTGTTACTAAGACTGTTTGTCCTAGAAATTCTATTAATTTTACTCTATTTTTTGCATATCTGCCTACCTTACGTTCTTTGGGATTTAGTGATTTAGTTGTCTCTTGATTTCTAATTTATATCAATGCTATCAAAATGTTATACTGAAACCTAATATTTGAAGATGATTCTATCATTCTTTTGATGGCGGGATAAACATTGAGTTTGATGCTGATGATTTGGGGTAGATAATTCATATTCCAAACGATTGTGAACCCCTTGTCGATTTCACCAAATTTACGTTTCCCGTAGGCACAACTCTAGACTCCTTTAAGGATTCCCTTTGCACTGTCGTCCCTCGTTCCTAGGGTAAGCTTAAAGCCACTTACATCATATTATTTCTCTATGATCATTCCTAAGCAATCCTCCACTGATGATATCACAAACTTAGAACTGTGTGCTATCTACTATCTCCACTTTGGGATTCAATTTAGTTTTTCAAAGACTATTATTCAGTCTATGGTTTGGGTACATAAGAACATGCAGAATATGTTGTACGCTATGTACTTACCTGTCATATTTCAAAACTTTTACATTCGTTAGATGATTGTCCTTATCTAGCAGAGCCCTCCTACCTCTTTACTATCCGTAGGACGGACCCTGTTTTCCCACTATTCCACCTGGTTGTGCTACCTCTGGTGCTGGCCCATCTGCACCTCCTTATGCTACTACCTCAGCTGCTCCACCCATTACTCTTGAGTACCTCCAAATTATGCTCCAAGATCGCTTTCGGCTAGAAGATGATCATTATAGATTAGAGGATGATCGCTATCATGCTATGGATTACCGTACCACTCTTTAGGCCCCGGCTATATCCAACTCTTTTATGGATATACGTTACAGCTTCTCTCTGTACCCTGGCAGCGGACCGATTCACATGGTTTGTGATCCATCCATCTCTGGATATCGCATTGATGATTGCGATGCTCAGCGATACTTTGATCATGCTGCTGCTTTTTATGATCCCAACCATTCAGCAGATACCGGTAATGATGATCAGTAGTAGAGTAGAGATCATTAGCTTAGCATTCAGTGATTATGTTGATCTTTTATGAAATATTATCTTTAGTATGTTGCTACATTATGTCACGCCCTAGTCCCAAAATATGTAGGACTAGGAATACGTAACATGTCCAGCCGTATGTATATGAACTCCAATATATGGATATCATATACACACGTACGCTGTATATGAATATGACATCCACCAGTGGTAATATACTGTCACAACAAGTCACACACAATCTATATCTCATCCACAGCACAAATAATAAGTCTGAATAGTAACTGAATATCAAATATAAGTATCAAGTCTGATAGTCTAGTGGAAACAAATCCACTACAAAATGACTATACTAAAGTAGCAACAAAATCTTTAAACAGTAGAAATAAATCACAACTACTCTGAGAGTAAGACCTCCTCAGTCAGGTAAGTAGAGTCAGGTCCAGGTCCGTACTCCTGTGGGTACTCCTGCTCGTCCATATCTGGAAAGGGACCAGGTCCTCAGAGGGACAAACTAAGATACATAATAACATACCAATAAGTACTGAAAATAAACATCCACTGGGTCGCCTAACCGTCTAAGTAAAATACAATTTGAGGACAACTTTGAGCGTAGGGAAAGTGTAGGCTAGACATATGCTGACGTAATTCGCCAATAGTGACAACTGGCTAGTATATGCCACATATGCCCCCCCAGTACAAGGGCGCATATATATAATAACCGTCGATTGTGGAATCTGCATAGAGGAAGTGGGTGTCCCATACGCCTACTAGTAGTCCTCCCCGCCCAATGCTCTAATCATGCCACATCCATGACACGAGCTTGTTCATAACCTATTTTTAGTACCCTAGCCCAATCCTACAACCAAACAAGGACAAGGATTGGACCACCGTACTACAATAGACTATGTCCATGGACCTCTAATAACTGCTAAGTCTTCTAGCATACAAAGTTTCTATCAGCAGTCATCCCTAACGCATGGCTCATACGTACAGGAGGCCAGACCTGTCATGCAGTCCGTGATCTATATCAGACTCACAACTCGTGTAACAATTGTGTCACGGCCAATGAATCTAATGATGCTCCATAATACTGGGGTGGTCTCATAAAGTAGGTCCAAAATCTACATAAACAACTATCTATTTAAGCAGAATTAAACATGCATGCATCAGCTGGAATATAAATAATAGTACAATGGCAAGGTATATTTGCCGAGCAAAGGTTCTGTAAAGTGCAACGTCCAATATATGTGTTTAAGTTTGTTGTAAGAAGAAGTGAGATTAGTTAGAGAGAGTTATAATATATATAGGGTCAAGAGGCGATGGGGATACTTAGTCTCAAAGACTACTACTGCTGCTGTTTCTTCCTTTCATTGGTTTAGGTTTCGGTTGAGGAGAGTTTAGTAATAATAGGTAAAGAGGCGGTGGGGAATAAGTCACATGCAAAAAAAGGGAATGAATATACGCGGGGGGGTTACTTTACGCGCGGGTGAAAGGAAATTAAGCGGTGGGGTTGTTGCTGATAATTTTCTTTTTTACGCGCGGAGAAGGGAAGAGAAAGGTAGGTTTTGCGACTGCTGCTGTTTCATAATTGTTTTACGCGAGTTAGGGTGCAAGCGGGTAATGGGTTTGGGTTTTGGTTTTGATACCCAATAGGAATTGTATATATATACACATATCTATTCACAGAAAATTCTAAGAATTATATTGGAGCATACGGTTGCTAGCAACTGTCCAAAGGGTCTTCTACATGAAAATAAATTAGGAAAAATTTATAATGGCTCTATAAATCCTCTAAATGCACAAACACCTCCAATAAAATCTAATAAAATCTATTCTCTCTATTTAGCTCATAACTATAGATAAAAATAATTAATAAAAATAATTAATACGGTTTTCAGAATTAGGGTTCTTACACATTATTTACTTTATTATGAGACTATTTATGAGATGCTGTCTTTAGTATGTTGCTACCTAAATTACTATGTTGATATGGGCAAGTTATTTTCTTGTTTATTAGTTATTTAATAATGGATGCTTCTTATTATTATTTTTGTCATATCCTGCTTCACTTTTTTTTGTTTCCCTTGTCTCCAACATTATGGGGGAGAGTTACCATTTCGATCAAGTGTCAACGGGGGAGACATCTACGATACGCATTACATCACGACCACATCATAACAAGCTATTATTGTAGGGGAGCAACTTAAAATAAATTTTATCTTAGTTGTCGTATCAGTCACAGTTTTGTCAATTATCAAAATAGGGGAGATTGTTTACCCATCTGGTCATGGTCAAAACGATTTTAATAATCGATCCAAACTACGAATTGATACATTACAACTCTTATAGTTTTGTTTAGAAGACGTCGTATTACTTCGCCACAAGCTATGACTACAAGATGAATATGTTCTGGTCATTTTTTATGTTTTCTTATGTAATTTCTAATTTCTTGAGTATAAGAACTTATGTGAGTCAGAACAAAAATTTGGCATTTAGATTGAACCTTTATCTAAAGCCCACGCAAATATAAAGCCTACCCAAAAACTAAAAATTAGTTTGTACTAGCCTAAACCCAAACTCACACAAACTAAAAGTCAAAACAGTCTGAAAAAGATAAACCGTACTCGGGATGAGTTCTGACCGAACTCGGTATGAGTTCTGCCCGAACTCGGTCACTCAAACCGATTTCCATGTCAGACTCATCTCCTAAAGACCAGGCTCCCAACGTTCAAAATTTTGAACGTTATGCATCCGAACTCAGCCCGAACTCTGTCTACAAAAGTACTATAATTAGAGAAGAATTTTCCCATTCTAATATAACTTATTCACTCTTCTCTTTCTCTATTTTCTAAAAGAGCCTAATCCTTCTCATTACCAAGAAACTCTCATTTCCTTCTAAGTGCCCAAGTGTTGTTCCGATTAGAAGTTGAGTCGAGTTCTACAAGCTTGGTTAGAAAGTTGTTTTCTTAATTCATTTTTGAAGTCTTTGAGCTCTTCGGATCAATAGCTCGTGTTATAAGAAGTTGGCGTGCTCTTCGGATCAAAGGTGCGTGTGTACCCTATTTTACAAATAATATTCACACCGAGCAAGAGCTCTCGGGCCTGGACTAGTCCTCCTCGTGGAAAACTAGGATAAAATTCTTTGTGTTTGAGTTTGCTACTATAAACTTTACTTATACTCTCCTTATTATTTTTCAAATATTTGTTACTATAGTTTATAAGTTAGCCTAGACTTAGAATTTCTTAATTGGTGATTATTTTTCGCTGCACACACAGTTACTCTATTCACCCCCCCTCTAGAGTTGCTATATGGTCTTATAAGAGAGAGTTTAAATACCTTAGAAACCCATAGAATGATTTAGAAACTTATTTGAGAATTTTAAGAATTTTTTATGATTTATTATAAATTAGTTTAACCTAAAACTATTTATTTAGAATTAATTAGGAAGTTCTATAATTTCAACTGCTAGCACATGTGAATATTTTAGTCTCAAATTCTTATACTAGTGTATTAAGGCCATAATTTGATTTTCTTATCTTTTTACATAACTTTAGAGGATTATTTTATAATAATTTAAGAAAAAAATTAGAAACTACTTATCTATAATTAATTTTTAGCAACTAGAATTTTAATAGGAGTATAGGAAACTATTTATCCCTAAACATGTAAGCTTGTTAGACCATATTAGTGTTTCCCTCAAATTTTCATGATTTTAGGAATTAATTTAATATTTTTATTTGAGTAGAAATCCAATTAGAAATAGGAATATAGACTAAAAGAAAAAATAAAACAAAACACAATCCTAAACCAACTACCTACCCACCAACGAGGTCCCACCCATTGGTCAAACACGTGGTTGACCCGAATTGGAACCTTCCCTCACTCCCTATATATATTAGGTTTTAGGGCTTTTATTAAGGGAGATTTTGAGGAGCTGGATTTCAACACTTAGTTTAGGAGGAATTTTGAGTTTGAGGGAGGATTTTGCATCAAAACAAATTTTGTAGAAAATTTAACATCTATGGACATAAACTTATGAAGGCGCATGTAGAAATAATTTTTGTGTAATTTCCTAGAGTTTTTTCTAATGGTAGATTTTACCATTTTGACTATTCCAAAATTTAGCCAATTTCTAGGAGAATCTCAAAATCAGTAAATCATTTTTACATAAAATTTAATCAATAGTATATTTGATATATTAGCTCACCCTGACAAAATGTTTAGCCCTAATAGACTAGTATATTAGTAGATATCATTCTTACTTTCTCTATTATCGAGATTAAACCTAAAAATTGTTAAATAATTCATATAAGCTATAAATCATATAGAACTAGGTATTGAAAAGAATACACATGTTGTGATGATTAAGAATAGACTAAGCATATTTTTTAAATTACTAGAGTAATTTTGATAGTTATTAATATTTTCTTAATATCGTAAAATTAATCTAGAAACCATGAAAGTGAGAATAGTTCTTAGAAACAAATAGGTAGATCTATCCTAAGTAGCTTATTAATGAATATAGTATTATTTTGTGTTATGTTTGGCATAGGAATAGTAAGGGAAGCTACGTACGACCACCCATCGGTCTGCAATAATAATCCATTTGTAGGCTAAGGCTTGTACCATTAATAATATTTCATTCTTGTTTCTATACATGTCTCATAAAATATTTTAGTTAGAACTATTGTAATCATATATGACATATATTTTCATTATATGTTATATTATTATCTCGCATGTGTATTAAACTCTAGTAGTTTCTATAAATGATTGATTCCAATTGAAGTCAAGTTCTAGTTCTAGTTGTTGTTTATATCTTAGATAGTGAGTGTGGGTATCGAGGAAAAAACTTAGTAGGCATCTGGACTACGTCTAGTTTTGGCCTCGAATGCGGTAACTTTACTCGTCTAATCCAGTGCTTATTGGTAATATACTTGCATATTGCTAATGAGTTATCCCAAGTCATCCACATACTGAAAGGGATTTTCTAAAACACACAGAGTAGCGTATATCTAGTATTTTTTTTACATGATCAATTATTGATTATCGTATGATATCTAGTACCTTCCATTATTTAAATACAATTTAATTTATTATAGTTCACCTTTACATGTATGAATTGTAACCTATGTTATTATAGTTATTTTTAAAATACTATAGTTATATTATTCTTCTAAACTGTTGCTTGCCTATGTAGTCACTTGTTTTGAGGTGTTGGTTTTGTGTATTTGCTCCAATCCTGACTGGATAATATTTTTTCAATTTAAGACGATGGCTACCCTACGTACTATAGACCCACGATGGAGATGTGGACATTTTTATAGCTATTAGATTGTTTAGTTAGTTCTTATAGAACCTTGAAATAAATCTTTTAATTATAAGTAGGTTGTCCCCGAATTTGGATTCTAATGTATTGTGGATCTTTTATCAATTTAAATATTGTAGCTTTGTTCTATATTATACCTAGTATGTTATTATTGTGAATGAGTAAAACATAGTAATTTATGACTAAAATAATAAATGTATGGAATGAAGATTATAATTGAGGTATAGACAATATACTACTGTTGATGTTGTAGCATAGGCTAGGCTTGGCAACGTATTCGTATCTTAAAGTATGAGTGGGTCGTGACAAAAAATCTTGCGCTTCAAACATACCACCACATATGATTATGCAAGTCCTTGTACATATTTGTTGCACACGAGTGTATGGAATACAGTGAACTATGTACCTCATTCAAAATCTTCTCCCAATGTTTTCTATTAGGCACACAATTCTATCGCTATGTCACAATGACCTATACTCTTGAATTTGAAATCCATCTATTAATCCAACCATGACATGTTTTTTTTGACCCTTTATAGTCCTTGATCCAAATAATTGTGCATGTATAATCTTATTCATCAAGGTAGATTAAATTTTAAAGTTCATCAATTGATCTTATACTCAAGATATGACTATATGTATACCAAAACTCTCCAAATATTCTAATAATTATCGATCCATATTCAAGTACATGGCTACTAGGTTTTGCTCAAAGCATCACCGACCATGTTCGTCTTTTCCGAATGGTACTTTAAAGTATGTCAAAGTATTTTATCAGCTCCATACATATTGTCATGGCCTGCATCCAGATGAACGGGGCACGAGTACGTGAGTACATCCAGCTTACGTCACAGCATCGGCGGTAGAACGATGTCTATACCTCAATAGAACCATATTAATACAACTAATTTTGTCATATACTCAACCACAATATTATAAAGGAAGAAATGAACAAGGATGAAATAATCGAAAAAATAAATTAAGATAAATGATGTCAAATATGAAACTGATATAGAGAAATACTACCCTATATCTCACTAGAGGTCACCTCTAGGTCCATAATGCAAAAGTAGTCATGACTATAGCTTCCCTCCGAGGTCAACATTGAAAAATGTTATCCATTCAGGATTGGAGCGAAGCACATAAACTAACAAGAATTTCAATTAAGTTGATAAAGACTCTAAAATAATAAGTAATGTGAATACATGATGGAATAGTAATGCTAGAATCATAAGGAACAAATAAGTCAAATATCATATCACTTACATATAATAAGACTGTAAGTAAACAGGTAATAGCATGCATCATCATATATGAACTGAGATAAGGGAAAACTATAAATAACTAAGTGTTTGAAATATTAGCTTGTTATGTGATCGGTTTGGGATCTTGATCAGGCTCACTACCAAAATATAAAGAAATAGCGACGTCTTTAGCGACATCTTTTTCTGACGTTATATTTTATGAATTTAGCGATATCATATAATAATGTCGTATGATATCGCTGTTAGCGACTGTCAGCGACGCATAGCGACTATCAATAATATTACGGAAGCTGATGTCGCCAAATAACGTCCCTATTATTTTTATTGTAGCAACGTTTAGCGACTTAATATTATATATGTTGCTAAATATTATAATGTCAGTGACGTTTAGCGACGTATATTTAAAATGTCGCTAGCGTTTTTCATATAGGTTTCCAGAACGATTTTATTTCCTCCCTTCCAAAAAAATTTCCCAAAAATTCCCTCCTTCCCGCACGAGCCTCCAGCGACCTTCCCCTCCGACGCCGACCGTGTTCCCCCCTCAACCCTCTCCGATCGACGGCTCAGGTAAACCTTAACCCCCCCTCTCTCTCTCTCTCTCTCTCTCTCTCTCTCTCTCTCTCTCTAACTATCTTAGTTTGGTTAGGGTTAGGGTTTCAACCCCCTCCGGCGGTGCTCCCCCCTCGACCTTCTGCTTCGACAGTACGCCCCCCCCACGCAACCCCCTCCGGCAGAACACATAAATACATACATACACACACTGACCCCCCTCTCTCTCTGACACACATACATACACACACACTGACACGGCACGAACACACAAATACAAACACGATATGGACATACAAACACTGACACAAAACTAAGTATAGGGCTAGTATGAAGGAAACAAACACAGACATGATACGGACACACAAAACTGACACAAATACAGACACGACATAGACACACAAACACTGACACTTACACGAAACTAGGGTTGGATCCAACCTATTCCAATCCGTTCGGTTTAAATTTCTAGTGTTTACAAAGATTTACATAAAAAAGTATATAAATCAATAAGTAAAATAAAGTTATATATCTCTAAAATTTATACGTAATGTGCAGATTTCTAGTTAAGATTGTGTGTGCTTATGTGTATCAGTTATATATGAGTGAGTATCATATAGGTAGATAAGTACCTAGAAGGAGATTATATGTGCATAGTGTGTACCAGGGAGTATCATATATAATGTTCTATGTGTATGTCTATGTGCGGTTAAGATTAGTGAGTGTGAGTGTGAGTGTGAGTTAATGTCATAGTTAAGTAACAAGAAAATTTGAGTTTGTATTTTAGTCAAGATATTGTGTTTGGGTATGGGTAGTACCTTGTGTGTCAAGTGTATGAGAATCCACGTGTTCCATGTGAGCCCTTCTCCGAAATAGAAATTTTGAGGCTTTTAGGTCTAGAATATTAATGACTAGGCTTTTAGGTTCTACCATGTTGAATACTTAGAGTCCACGTGTACCTTGTGTGTGTGTGTGTGTGTCAAGTTTATGAGATGGTATCAGCCATGGATTTATACAATGCTCGATTGCTAGCATTGGAGCAAATACGTCTGCCTGGTCCGCCAGCATCGACACCGACACTGACTCCATCGATTCTACTGCCTCCTCTATCGGGACCGGTGATGCTTTCTGAGGAGCAGTTTGGATTCCTCTTATCCCAGATGCGCGACAGTGTTCCTCCTCCTCCTCCTCCTGATCTGTAGTAGTTCTTATTAGGACTTTTTTAGTATTTTTGTGTGTATTGGCATATTCTTGGGTCTTCGATGTACTTATTTTATACTTTTCACTATATTATTTGGATGAGACGGATGTGACATTATTTTAGATTCATGTATTTATTTGTTGGGATATTCCTGCATATTTTGATATTCTTGACGTGTTTGTGTATGTACCAGTGTTGAGTGTTCCACCGAAGGGGTCGACGAACATGAAAAATTCAATGGAGGGTTGCTCCAGTTCTATTTATATAAACTGTGATTTTATAACTGCAAGCAGACTTTTGTTGGAAAATAATTTTAGAAATTGCATGCTTTTTCTAGTTTTTAAAATTTAGCGACGTTCTGCGACATTTACCGACGTGACAGTACGTCTCTATATTGAGTTAAAACATCACTAACTAGTAACATAGACATCGCTAATATGTGTCAAAATATCGCTATACGTCGCTAAAAAGATAACATGGCAATTTTTGTCAGGTTAGCATTGGTGTAGCAAAACGTCGATGATAATGTCGCTGATTTGGCGACATTATGCGACAATATACAATATCGCTGATATACCGACATAGTGTAGCTGAACGTCGCTAATAATAAAATATTTGGCGACGTGTACGCGTCACAAATATATCTCTATAATGACGAATAGCGACGAATTTTTTGTCAGCGACCATGGATTACGCGACAACACCAAAACGTCGCTAATTACGTCGCTAATATATTTCAGCGATATTTTTTTAACTCCTAGCGATATTTTTTGACGTCGCTAATATGTATTATTTTGGTAGTGGCTTAGCTATATATGATTGACTATGATTAATATAATATAATAGGGTCAGGCACAATCATATATAGCAATCTATGATGCATGTAGTAGGGTCATGCTAACCATACGTAAGATGTAAGGTTAGATATGATGCATGTATAAATAGGGTATGATCATATAACCTACTAATACTTTCCCAACCCCCGACTAATACAATGGACTCGAATCACAACGTCTCATGACTAGAATCTATATATACTAGCCCGTATACCATCGTATCAGGAATCAGGTATAACACTACAATACTGATATCAGAATAATAATCAAAATAAAGAAAACTATCAGATAATATACTTGCTTGAAATCTGGTGCTGAAACTCAAATAGTGTCCAAAATAGTGCCTCAAGGACGAAAATATGAATTTGATGAAATTGAGAGAATTACCTAGTATTTCGATAGCCTCTTTGAAAAAATTTGAATTTGGATACAAAAGAGATGAGTCGGACACAATCCTCCAAGAATTGGAATCTTTCTCAAACTCCTCCTTATTCTCCAAGCTCTTGCTCTCCAATAGAAGTAGAATAAAATGGTTTGGTGAAGACATAAAATGGAAAGTCATTTTTAGATCTAAATTTAGGAGAGAAATTGAATTGGTGTTGCATGAAAAAGAAGTTGGAATAAATGGAGAAAAATTAGAATTCAAATATCTTCATGACAAGATGGTCCACTACAAGGTCTTATAATTGGTTCTAATTACTAATTGTGCCATACCATCTTTCAAATAAAATTCAAATTAAGGAGAAAAAGAATCTAATTTATTAAAGAAAGGAATCTCTACACTAAAAGGGAATATTCTCTCCATGACAACTAACTAATTAATTCTAACTAAATTGCAATAATATTAAAACTAATTATTTTAAGGCATCACAAATAATTTCTAGACTAAGTACATAATTGAAAAAGTTTACACATACAAAATTACCAAAATACTCCTAGGGTAAAAATTGGTGGTTACACATCTTCTTTGTCTTATATTGAGATCCTTTTGGGAAACACATGTTTCAAAATCTAATGGGAAGTAAAATTTTGACTCAATCACTTTCCATAAAGATAGTTCTTGCCCTTCTTCAAAACAAAGACAACCACCGCTAACTCCAAGTCATGCTTTAGATAAATTTTCTCATGTGGCCCTAATTGTCTAGAAGCATAGTTCATCACTCTTTTGTTCTGCTCCACCACAAATAAACCCTTCCCTAATGCATAATAATAGATCACAATTGTCATGCACGATTTTGTAGAATCGATAGTCGCCACTGGTTGTGATGATGTACGAGCCTAACTTGCGCTCATACAAGACAAAATTGTGTGAAGTTTAAGGTATCATAAATTTATAATAAAGCAACAACAAGGTTATGCAGAGATACTGAATAACATATGGTACAGACAAAAATATTTCTTTTATTGATAATGTACATCTATTACATGGTTCTGAGTACAAGTAAAGGGTGTCGCACAAGCTTATCCTTTACAAGAAACAAAATATAGAAACATCTTCAATAGGAGCTTTCAAGATGCAACTGTAGAGACTTCGAGGTACGGTTGGACTAGCTTCAAAAGTATTCACAAGCTTTTGTTGCATGAGACGAGTCTTCAGCTCCTCGTTGCATCGTCTTCATTAGAAGAACCTACAGAGACGTGGGTCAGCACATTTGAAATATACTGGTGAGGGAGAGTTAACCCAACTTACTAAATCAATACGGTATTCATGTGAAGCAAACAATATTATTATTATTATGTGATCTTTTATCTTACCATAGATCAATTTTATAGAGCATGTCATAGGAAAGTAATAAAATAATGATAATATGTATCACTGATACGTTGTTTCTTACCCACGATCGACTTATCTTTCCTATACATATCTTACCATGTTCTTCTTTGTGGATTAGACAATATTAGCACAATAATTTAATATATAAGAGGGATACTAGCACTATAAGAAATTTTATACTATAGTCTGGTTAGACGAAGATCCTTTCAGCGCGGTAGCGAGCCCTGCTAAATTTTTTGAATCACCCGTGCTAATTCGTCAGCACATCTATCCCTGTTCTCCTAGGCTGAATCGATCCCAGTACCCCAACTACCACTCGAGGAACCATATCCTTGGGCACAAGTTGTCTATGACCATGCAATGTCTAAAAAACTAAATTAATAAACACAACATGCAAGACAATAGGAATTAAAGGTAACTATGTAGTATATTCTCGTTGAATTGTCTACCTGCCCCGAGCAATTGCTCGTAAATGATACTACCAATTGCATAATTATAAATGAGGCAATTCTGTCAACAACAACATTATATACATTAAAGGCTAGCAAGCAACATTATGATTATTGCATGTTTTTATGTGGCAAGCAACGATGTTCCACACTACTCTACTTTATTTTATCTAGTTTCATTTACTAAGGTATCATTGATGGAAATACGCAACAAGAGAGTCATTTTTTTAAGTATAAAGAAAATGAGAGAAGGGTCAAAGATACTCACTGTTGGAGAATTGTCAAAAGAAAGAGATCTTCAATGATTAGCTTATGCTTCACCTACATGATGACCTACATTTGCACCAACAGATGATCAATACCTTCTCTTATCTTTCTCCCAAAATTTGATATAAATGCATAAATCAAAGAATGCAAGCAATAAAAACCATAAAAAATATTTACTAAAATACATTCATAAAACTAATAATGAAAGCATCAGCAAAATAGCATTAAAAAAGCGCAATAAAAATAGTATTAAAAAGGTCCAAGGGAGTGAATCTTATCTGATGTCCTTCCTCGAGACACAATCCACTGAATATGGGACCTAATTTTGAAAAGCTTATCCAAATATAGGAAGAGTCTTAATTTAATCGGTCTGAATTAATCCAAATAGAGGAAGGGTCTTAATTCAACCGATATTGACATTGTTCCATACAGTGCCCTACACTATAACCAACTAAGAAAAATTTTGATCCTCAAACTTAGAAACAGACCACTAAAAAAATTATAAAGAAAAGTTTTCCTTTATCTCGAGTTCAAGCTCCCAACCAACTTCGCACCTCAAAGTCTCTAGAGTTGCATCTTGAAGGCTCACGTTGAAAGTATTTATATATCTTGTTTATAGTAAAGGGATATGATGTATGGAATGATATATTTCATTTTTTTTCAAGTTGTAAACACGTGCGACACCCTTTACTTGTACTCAGAATCATGTCATATATGTACATTATCAATGGAAAAAAAACTCGTTTGTACCATATGTTATTTAATATCTCTATATAACTATGTTATTTCTCTATTATAAATTTGTGATACCTTAAACTTCATATGATTTTTCCTTGTATGAACATAACTTAAGCTCATATGACATAACGCCTAGTGGTGAATATCGATTCCACAGAATCGGGGCATAACACAAATCCTCCTAATCAAGATAGAAAAGTCAAAATTAGTGTCATAGTCAACCTCTTCTTTACTTTCTCAAAAGAAATATGGCACTCCTTCGTCCAACAAAACGTTCACTTTTTCTTGTCAACTTCATAATAAGCTCCACAATCTTGCTAAACTATTTCATAAACATTTGAAAGTATCTTGTAAATCCAAAAAAAAAATCTCACCTGTGCTACAGAACCTGGGGTAGGCCATCACTATGCTGCCTCTATCTTTTTTTGATCCATTATTATGTCGTCAATAGTAACTATATGCCCAATAAAACCAACTTGATCCAAAAAGAATTTATACTTTGATAATATTTTATGAAGCTTCTCATGCCATAATGACTCTAGCACAATTCTCATATGTGTTTTCGCTCTGGAAAGGGAAAGTGTTCATATAATAATCTTTTGCTCTTATGGGAGCTTCTCGTGTAAAAGAATATACTCGTATTATAATCGCTGGTATGCAGATACAAGTATTGAAAGAATACTTTTATTGGTTGTGTGAGTTCTTTGTGAGAACATGATAATGAAGATCTCGTTCAACCGATATTATGGTTAATTCTCTTTGTTGATGGTCTGGTGTCGTCCAGTGCTTTGATAATACTAACCTTGTTCATTCCAAAGTAGATGTGACTAATCAAGAATTATATATTTGGGCATATGGGGGGTATATAGTTCCCCGTTTACGTTATTGGGCACGGTGTAGGCTAGCGGCTGGATTTGCTGAGTTGGAATCAGATAATGGGAAAAACTTACCAGTATCGATTGATCGAGACAAGTAAATTATGACCCTTTTCTCTTCATAGATTCGATTCTGTAGAATTATGCCCAAGATATAGTGAATCGTGTCTCGGGGAAAGAATTCTATGTTAGAGTCTCTGTCTCAAGACCTTTGCACTGTTAGTTTTTGATGTTGCTTTCATTGTTGGTATGATGATGCATTTTCAAACAAAATTTTGATAATTTTTTTTATTGCTTGATTTCACTGACTTAGCATTTATATCAAATTACTGATAGAAAGAGAAGAAGAGTTATGAATCATTGATGGTACAATTTTAGGTGAACAAGTAAGTGGAGCTTGTTGCCGTGTAGAAGATCTCTCTCTCTCTCTTTCTCTCTCTCTCTCTCTCTCTCAACAATTCACTAACTAGTGAGTGACTTTAATCCTTCGATAAATTTTTAATCCTTATACTTAACTAAAAGGATTACCTTTTTATTGCGTATAGATCAATGATACCTAGCAAAAAATCCAAAAAAAAAATAAAAGATAAGTAATCACATTTCTATTAACCTATGTTGTTTTAGAATGATGGGATTATGTATTATTGTAACAAATATGGGGAATGTTACATCATAATTTATGGTAAGTCCTTGGATTGGACGGTAAGTATTGCGAGATATGACTCGAGACAAGTGATGAGAACTGTGGCATCTTTTTATCAACTTTTCTATGTGTGCATGATATGTTCTTTTGTTATTAAAGTTGTATATGCTTGCATAGTCATAGAAAACTTGGGCATAAGGTTTAGTTCCTAGAACGAGACTCTGGGGCACGAACCCAATTCGTCGTAGGGGAACAAGGATTTGTAGTGAAGTAGTAGCACCGGTGATTCAAAAACCTCTAGGAAGGCAATTACCCATCACTGGATGAGAGCTGTCCAATCACACATTGCACAAGATGGCGTATAGTCGGTAACCTTCATATAAACATATGGCATAGCTAATGATGTCTGATGTAGGCAGTGTAAATTATTACTCATTTATAGGAAAGGACAAACGACCATGGGTAAGATTTAATGATTGGGAAAGTCATAATATTGCTTTATATTTTAGATTATATATGAATTATTAATTGAACATAAGGCAACATAGAAAGATTGCTATTATATTATTTCTCTCACATCATCTACTTAGTGTTTGTGGTATTAAACGAAAGAATGAAAAATGTATTCAGGATGGGGTTTATAAGAAACCCACCTTCTTTGGTTTACAAACAAACTTGTACAATTTGATCCTATACGAGGATATGGGAGTAAAATTTATTTAATCTGGGTAAATATTGCTATAGGTGTCTGATCTGCAGTCGATCACTTTAGCCCTTGGACCATACGATGTTGAAGAAGTGCCGTAGAAGACAGGAAGCAGCTTCGAAGGTTGCAAAAGAGGGTGGATGCACGATCCCAAAGTCGCCGATCCCTACTCTCTACCTGAGCTCCGGATTCTCTCTCTCTCTCTCTCCCTCTCTCTCTCTTGACCTTGGATCTGATATTGGTTTCTTGACCAATTTTCCGACCTTCCAATTTGTCGAACTTGTTCCTCATTGATAGAGGTCTCTATTTATAGAGTTTTAGTGACAGTGACCACTCTGTCGGTGTAGAAACCGAGGAATAGAAAGTACAGCACCCTTTTACACAACGGTTAAAATAACCAATGCCTGCGTATAGATGATCCTTTGAATGAGCGTGTGATGCGGGTCCAACTAAGGGACAAAACGCGTATAATCGCTACGAAGATCATGGCGTAGAAGCCACGTAGGTAGGTATCCATTGTGTAGAAGAGGTTGGCATAGAAGCCAAATGTCTGTCACCATGGCATAGAAGCCAAATAGTTATCAAACCGGCATAGAAGCCGAATAGGCGTAGAAGCCGAATAGGCGTAGAAGTCGAGTGGTCATAGAGGCCGAGCAGGCATAGAAGCCGAATGGGCGTTGAAGCCGAGCAGGCGTAGAAGCCGAGTAGGAGTAGAAGCCGAGTAGGCGTAGAAGCCGAGTGGTCATAGAGACCGAGTGAGCACAGGACCGAGTAGGCGTAGGAGCTGGATGGGCATAGAAGCCGCTGCGTACCGTGCCAGAGTGCTAATGGGGACGTCTTAGCCGGAATTACGGCTTTTGAAGATATAATCAAATCTCTTGCATTAAATGCTGAGATTTGCCACCATCATGTGCATTAAATGTGGAGGCATGTCTTTGAAGGTCTGCAACCCCTTCTGCGCATCAGTCGCAGAGACGTGCCTTGAAAAACTGTCATCGCTCTCTGTATTAGACGTAGAGACGTACCTCGACCCCGTACGGAGTGCAGCTTTTAATGTGGCATGCGGTTTGTCTACTGCAGAACGTAAACAGCTCGTGTCTGCCTGTGTAAAACAAGGTAGCATATCCCTTCGTGCTTGTAAAAGCAGTTTACGCAAAGGGAATGGCGGTATTTGACAGCCTGGGTCGCAGTGCAGTACTGTGCCATTATTATAGGCGTCGTCTGGGTAGTCGAGCCGTATCCTTTTGTCAGAAGTTCAGACGTCAGGTTCATTGCAGGATCTTTATTGCAGGGTCTGACAGGTTCACTTCGAAGAATATGAAGCGTCTCTTGTACACCTCAATGCTGCGTCTGAAAAGAGGATGAGTTTTATGCCCTAGAGGCGATGAATCACCCCGTTTACGCTGAAGTGGCTTGGACGTACTGCCTTACGCGGGTGGACTTTTGAGCTTTTAATATTTTACGCTGGGTTTAGCGGAAAAAGCTCTGTTGCATGCTTGGTAGCTTTGAAGGCCTCTGCTTACGCTGCTCTGCACCAATATGCTGCGTATAGCCATCCAGCATATTTTTCATGCTTCTACAAGACCCCCTTCAAAGCTTTCAAATTCCTCGGAATTTGGAACACTTTGAATGAAGCATGAACCGCTCCTCGTGACTCGAAACGTTCCTGAATGGGGCATTGAAACGGTCGATGCTGACTTTATAGCGGATTTATTGGGGACCGGTGTGACCTCTTTCGCCTATAAAAAGGCTGGGGGAGTAAACATGTTCTCCCTACATTTCCATCACCACGCAGAGATGATCGCCGGAGTTCGTCGGGTCGATCTGAGGAAGAAGGAGATCATGTTCTTCCAGCGTGTAAGGAGCCGAAAAAGATGGCATCTTCGAGCAAATGTCCACTGCAACGATGGATCGTGGAAGGATATCTTAGCCTCCCTTGCTCAGGATAATCAGCAACTTTATATGGCTGTTCTTCCAGGAGAAGGGAAGGGTCATATTGGACCGCATGGCTTGCAAGCGGTGTCTTCTCCTGTTACCTCCGGGGGTGAGAGCAGCAACTAGCTCTGACCTCGGGCATTGAGTTGGGTGAAATATCTCAACTCAATCTGTCACGGCGCACGGAGCATAGGATCTGCATAATTTATGCAAGCCCCAACTCTGTATTCTCCCGCCGTTGATCATTGCCATGTCAGTCAGTTCGCTGGAACTGACTGACTGCTGGAGAAGATGGATGAAGAATTGTGCCCCTGCGAGAACCTATCAAAACAGCTTCTGGGCAATCTTCAGACGATGATGAGGAAGCCCTCCTATCGACGGAGTTTCCCTCAGTTGTAATCATAAAAAATGAAGAAAAACCCTTTGTAGACAGGATTTCCCTCATATGTAATCATGATCTTAATTTTAATAAAATCGTCTTTCTTCTCTGTATATGATCGTTTTGCCATACGTTGCTGCGAAGTCTGAATATGTGTAGCTTCGACACATCTGATTCTTTACGCCGACTCTGTATAGAAAGAGTGCTAGGTCATGTCCTTTATGCATTGCGAATAGTCCATAGAACGTTGTTGAGCATTTTGAACATTTAGAAGAACTGTTCTGCTGCTAAGACTGAGGAACCGCGTAGAGTTTTTACTTCTGATGAACAAAATTTTTGTCCAGACTTCGTCTTCAAGAATGGCTTCTCGAAAAATCCCTTGGAACAGGGTCGAGGAATGGCTGTCGAGCTGAGTTTGCCATTTTGATAGACGAGATATTCAGACTGGAGCCTGGATGAATCTCCAATTGACCCGAGAAGAGTAATTTCTCAATGTTTAAACTCTGTATGCTTCGGGTACTTGGGATATTTTGAGGTCAAGAAGGAGTATCTTCTGTGTGAACTCCTGTAATCGACCGTCTTAAGAACTGTTCGGACATGCGGAAAGTCAGAGATCCGTAGTATAGATGAGCTGAAAATCCTGAGTTCGTAGTCTATTGAGCGTAGAAAGCCACCGAGCGTGAGATCGTAGATTCGTAGCTGCTGAGCGTGAAGTCGTAGGTTTGTAGCCTTTCGAGCATAAAAGCTACTAAGCACAAAGGCATCCGAGCATAAAACCATAGACTGATAGCTTGCGAGCGTAAAACCGTAGATCTGTTGCTGTCGAGCGTAGAATGCTCCTTAGCGTAGAACTGTAGATTTGTAGCCTGTGAATAAAAGAAATCTTTCGAGCGTAAAGGTTGCGGATCTGTTGCCTCCGAGCGTAAACTAAACGCCACCGAGCATGAGATCATTGATTTGGTATCTGCTGAACGTAAAGTCGTAGGTTTGTAGCCTCTCAAGCATAAAAGCTACCGAGCACAAAGGCATCCGGGCATAAAACCATAGACTTATAGCTTGCGAGAGTAAAACCGTAGATCTGTTGCTTTCGAGCGTAGAAAGCTCCTTAGCATAGGAACCGCTGACCTGCTTTTGCACGAAAAACTCTTCGAATTTGCTGACTGTCCATCTTTTGAGAGTAGTGGGCTGACGTAGTACCCAATCATAACCAAATATTTAATTTGTGAGATTTGGTTGGGGTTTCGAGGAGCCCGTCCGAGGATTCGAGGAGTCGACCCGAACTCTATATATATCCCAAGATTTTGAGAGAAAAACTTTTTATCCGACTTCTACGAAAGAGAGCCTTCGATTGTTTGAGTTTTTCCCTTCGTTCTTTCTTCGAGCACTCCGAGTTTTCAGAAATGGCGCCGAAACAAACCCCCTCCACTAAGGGAAAGAGCACAGGCTCTTCTTCTCGTACTTCTGCCCTGGCGAGAGAGTCTTCGGTCGGACAAGGTGAACTTCCTTCTGAGCGAAGCATCCTGCCGACGAGTAGCGCACCCGGCCTTAGAGGTATAGCCTTTGGGATGACAAAGAACGACGAAAAAAAATCCTTCGCACACGTTGAACGTGACCGCGCTTGGTCGTCTTCTGTGCTGATAGTCTCTTTGAGAAAGATGACGCACGGAGACGTTTTCATCTTTTACGCCCACATTTCTAATGTGCCAGCGTAAAAACTCCATATTTTTGCAGTTTTGAGCGTAAAAGCTCTGACTGCCGAAAACTTGGTGTATACTATAAAATTTTAGTTTTACGCTTTGGATGGGACCTCCGGCGTAATAACTAGAATTTTGGTAGTCTGGCGTAAAGCACAGACTGTATACCGCCAATTACGCTTCAGGATATGACTTCCGGCGTAAAATGACCAAATTTTGTACAGTCTGGACGTAAAGCACAGACTGTCGTCTCTTGGTCTTTATGTTGTAAGAGTTATAATCACGTATTTTTCTTGCACTTTCGTAGTTAACTTGCATGAGTCTCCACTGGCCGAGGTGATGGGTTCCGCTGCCGGGATGCTGCACTCGAACTATCTGGAGGATCTGTCGCACGTAACATTTCCTATCTTCGGACCCCAGTAACTTGAAGGAAGGGGGATCTTGATATCGGCTCAGGGCGAGCGGATATTGCTGAACATGATTAACGGAGAGCCCCTGACGTACATAGACGGGGACCAGTACATCAAACCAGCCTTTCTCTTTGGGGACATGATTGACAAACAGTCCCAGACGAAGCCCAAGAGAGAACCCTGGGTTTTCCCCGCTGAGAGTGTGGTCTTGTATCTGCCCACGATGCCGAGAGATTATCCCATCTCGGCTTTCTTCCATGCCACACATTCCAGGAGGATGTCGTGGACGCTGACTCCCGATCTTCACGGCAAGCCGGGGAAGATCTTTCGTCTGAAAGGAGCTGACCAGGGGTCGTTTGTCAGCCGCCCTTCTGGCATCGTGACGTTGTTCAGGGGACTGTGCCCGGGCAGCGTCCCGAGTGAAGAGAGTTCAGTGATACAGCCGGTCCAATTGCCGACTTTCTATAATGACTTCATGGTGCGAGGGGGGGTATACCCAAGGAGAATCCTCGGTGCAATGGGTGGATCACCCTAGCAAACCTCCGATGGACTTGCCTAGTTAACTGGGCTTTGAAACATTTTCGGAGAGAGCTGGAGGTCATAGGATAGTATGCTGCCGTAAGCGCGACGAGTGTTGGGTTGCCTCCCAATCCTACCTATTTCTGGCACTGATGGAGCGATACATTTCGCTCACCGGGACCTTCGCCACTCCACTGGGGGAGTTGGGGTTTGCCCTCCACGAAATGGCAGTGATCTCGAGACTGCCGATGGGGGACACCCCATATGAAGAGTATGTTCCCACCAACCGGGAGTTGGAGGACTCGGACCCTCGGGTTGGGGAGGTGTATCAGGAGCTGATGTGCCACTACTTCGCGTGCACTGCTTTTTATAATGAGCCTTCTGATTTGGCTCACACCACTAAGTGGATGTCCTACCTCTTCTTTCACCGGGCCAGGGCCGTCAAGTCGGAGAAAGTTTCGGGGGGCAAGACTGAGCCTGTGAACTGTTTGGGTGTGCTCAGTGCCCAGGTCGTCGAGGATCTTATGGAGGAGGCTAAAGCTCCAGATCAGATTCTCAATGACGGGGTAGGAAAGTACGCTGAAGGCACCAAGGTCTATAGTTACTTGAGGCGTTATCGCAGGCCTTTGTCTGAGGAAGCCCGGCTGGCGGGCTTTCTCTCCCTATGGCTGCGTCGAGTAGTGGTGCCCGGTATCGCGTCTGCGGACCGCATCCACCGGAACATCCTGTGGCCCGCTGTTCGTCTGGTGTTCGGGGCAAGACTGGGCTTGCTCCCTGCCATGGTGTGCCGTATACAGGCTGGTCTGAGGGCTATGACTGACGGACTGCTCGTTGATGAAGCTCAGCATGATAGCTTTCCCCGGGTAGAGTTACCATACCTGTACTTGATGGGATGGTTAATTCTCCACAACCCCCGGGTGATGTCTTCCGGCCCTGGCAGTAGTTCGGGGGGTAGTTTCTTGCTGAACTACAAGGAATTCCTCTGGAACGTGAACACAGTCTTAGACTGTCGGCTAGTGCTGAGCCTCGGTCATTGCTGGAAGCTCCTCTGCGCTGTCCCCTCTGTGCATCGTAAACAGTCGGGGATTAGGCTTGAGGATTTAGGTGGTGTAAACTCCCTCACCCAAAATAGATATTTTGTGTATATTTTATATTATTATAGGTATTGAATTTCTTTAGAAGTATTCTGTTATTTAATTAGCAAATGAATTTCTTGATATATTTACTTATATAAATATTTATTTAGAATCATTTTTAGGTTGTTTTAGATTTTTAAAATTAATTAGGATTTATTTGGATATATATAGTCTTAATATTAGATATATGCTAATTTAGTGTTAATAGATATTAATAAGATTTTATAAATTATTTGTATTATATTTAATTATATTCAAGATTATAAATTATTGAGATAGATTCAAACTCTACTTTAAATTAATTCAAATCATGAACCTACTAGGAATACAACTTAATGTATATCATATCCTTATTTAAATTCATCATAATCCTATCCAAATTAACCAATCCTAGTTGTATTTAATGTAGTAGTCTCAACCATTATAAATACCTCATCCTTCATATTTTCCCCCAAATTCCTCTCTTTTTCGTCCAAAAATAGTCAAAATTCGTCATAAATTCAGCCTCATTTTCTACTGGTTATGACGAATTAAAAAGACGATATCTCCTAGCTCCGGACTCCAAATGAGGCCTAGTTTTTTTTGTTAGAACGATAATGAGGTTAGCTTTCTGATTATATAAATTGTTTTTCTAAATTATGAGTATTAAATTCTAGAAAATTCGTAGAGCACAGCATATCCAAAAATAGACGTGTTTCGATGTTTTCGCGATTCCGGGAGAACCAGGAATCAGAATCATGAACCGTTTAAAGTTTCGGAAAGCTAATGTCGAGATCATCGACATATATTTTTCCCAGAATTTAATTTGAAGTATTTACATACTGTTAATTCTGTAGAACTTCTAGGTTAGAATTTAACCATCGGTGCACAATACAAAATTTGTATGTGCCATAATTCCCAAACGAATTTGAATTCGGACGAGCCGTAAATTCCAGCATATTTTTGACACTGAAATCTACAGGAAATCATGCATGAAAGTTGAGTTTGTGTCGGTTGACTTTCGGTCAACAGATCGCCTCGATTTACGTGCCATGAGTCTCGAGTTGATAAAATTCAGTTTCTTTGGACAAAATTTTGGAATTAACATAAAAATAAGAATAATAAGATTAAAATAAGATTTTAGAGTAACTATTCCAGAATTAAATAAATTATCTTTTGACGTGATAAATTTGTAATACATAGGATATTGGATTTGTTCTGCGCGACTTCTGGAGCAGGTTATTGGTACATCGTAGCTTCCTTACCAGGCAAGTGTACCTTGCCAAACTCTGCAGTATTGTTACATATTTTCCTTGCTTTATTTTATTGCTGAGCATGCTTAACCTAGGACCGTGTGACGTACTTAGCGTCCGATTATTAGTCGGGTGCCAACACCGTACGCGGTGTTGGGTACGATCATCTAGAGATGGACATTCGTGACACTATATATTCTCGTACTTGTCTTACCAAGTACGCTTGACTCAGGACACTTGACACTATTCATGAGACAGGATTTTCCTGAGATATTCGTGGGGATTCTGTATAGGATACAGAACTTGGACATTATATTCTTAGATATAGTATGACTTGTTGCATTAGTCTTGATCCTGCGTGTCATGGACATGAGACGTGAGATTTCATTGGGTGGGGAGAGTATTACCATATGAAAGGCTGATTATATTATATATTGACATCTGGATGTGTCTTAGTCTCTGACACAGAGCTATTGCACCAGTTCTGGCCCTTCGAGAAAATACTGCTATGGGTTTCTCCGACACTGATCCTGTAGTAGTTTCAGCCCGAGTATGGAATAATGTTCTCAACTTGCATATCACTTAGCTGGTTATATATTTACCCTATTTGTTTCATTACTGCATTTATTTTGGCTTGTATTTTCTGTACCTTGCTGTCCCCTGAGGACCTGGATCCGGATTATGTCCCCAGATATTGCAGACAAGATCGATCCAGAGGTTTATGGAGCAGGAGCATTATCAGGAGCCGACATTGGAGCAGTACCAGATCCAGTAGATGCGTGATCACCGAGGGTATCTTCTGAGTATATACTGTTCCATACTCAGTATTTGTTGTGGTTATCTTTATTCTTGTATCTTGACAGATGTATTCAGACTCATTATCGGGTTATTTCCCCGAGTTTATATTATATTGAGATTGATCTTTCTTTATGATTCTGATATTGTTGTATTCATTTCTGTGGATGAGATTAGTATATCTAGACCCTTATTGTTGTACTACAGCTTAAGTATGCCCTGATGGATCCATTAAATTGGGTTGTCCATCGGTGCGTACTGCTGGCCATTATCACGCGTCCGGTCCCTCGGTATTTTGGGACTGGGGCGTGACATGGTTTTTGTGGTGGCCCATGCAGGTCCCGACTAAATTGTTCGGTTTCAACTTAGGGACCGAGCAAGCCTGCAATAAGAATAGGATAAGGATCTCATCCACTTGCTTGAATCGTTCTTGACATCTATATCGGGTTCGAATTAATTTCTTAACTTACATCCTGCCTTGACTCCTGTGCGCTCCTTATTGTTTATTTTGGTTGTTACTCTTGAAATTTTTGAATTATGTGATCGGTAATTAGAACTTGACAGTTAAAGTTAGTAATATAGATTATGACCCAATGATTACCCCTTAGCTCTAAGTCACGTAAATAGTACCCCCACCTCGATACCAGTTAGATCCCTTTCCCCCTAACGGCTAGTAACTCTTCTATCCTCACTATCGACGCTTGTCCTATAAGTACTAAGACTAAGGCTTAAGACGACCATGACCTATGTAATATAGGAGGATACCCTAATAGGTACCAAGACCCTTCTCGTAGACCTTAAACAAGAGTTTCCACGATATCCTTAAGAGATTTCAGTATTAGTTTATTATAAGTTGGGTAGTATGCCTCACAACATAGTACCACCTGGCCCTATTGACCCATTGACGAAGTAAACAAGGATGACACAACTTTAGACTTGCGTAAGAAGATAGTGTTTATTCAGACAATAGAATTTAGAGGTCCTTGTCCATATTTGGTCGACTAGCGACTTAGACAAGGAGGTTGTATGATGACTGTAAGAGACTGGGTATTCTTTATTTATTATTGCTTATTTTGTGTTGTTTTGTGAACTTGAATTAATTTGTACCTCCTTTCATCATCATCTAGCGTACTTATAATTGTTATACTACATTGACTTATGCCGCTATTATAGCCTAGTTTTTGCAAGCTTATTCCTTGTCGAGCTTGTTCATGACATAGGTATTATTGGGGAGGCCCACAATAATACATTTCAGAATCAGTATATTAAGGTCTGGCCAACCTTAGTGCGCTTGATTCGCCCTTCGTAACGCTAGTTTACATGGATTGAGATATGTAGTGATTAGTAGACGAATATACTTGCCCTAGACATGTCTGACATATCGTATCGGTTACATAACTGCACCGATATGAGCATGCGAATAGGAAATTACCAAATTAAGATTTCAATCCACAACTGTCTTGACAATTCTCATTTGAATTCTTTAAACGCTTTGATTCCCATACTTCCATTCTATTACCCCTCCTTGAACTCTTTTCCGTTGCTTTCCGTCTTCCCTTGTTTCGGAAAGACGAAATCTCGTGCTTGGATATAAGTGATACACGGATAGTACAAGATATACCCCATAGGCTAATCATATTATTTGGTGACTATCTTTCATAATTGATTAAGGGCATATCACATATGATATAGTTGGTGTTAAAGTTTTGAGGATTAAATGACATGAGAAAATAAATCGAGGAATATTTTTCTTAAATGTAAGAGCCTTATGTGATAGATGGGTAAATTCTAAGTTGGGTAGAAATTACATTATTAAACTTGAGGTAAATTCTTTTAGATTGTGATCAAGTGAGATTAGATAGAGAGAAACTATGTTCTATTTTAATTTCGAGGACGAAATTGTTTTAAGTTGGGTAGATTGTAAACCCCCTCACCCAAAATAGATATTTTGTGTATATTTTATATTATTATAGGTATTGAATTTCTTTAGAAGTATTCTGTTATTTAATTAGCAAATGAATTTCTTGATATATTTACTTATATAAATATTTATTTAGAATCATTTTTAGGTTGTTTTAGATTTTTAAAATTAATTAGGATTTATTTGGATATATATAGTCTTAATATTAGATATATGCTAATTTAGTGTTAATAGATATTAATAAGATTTTATAAATTATTTGTATTATATTTAATTATATTCAAGATTATAAATTATTGAGATAGATTCAAACTCTACTTTAAATTAATTCAAATCATGAACCTACTAGGAATACAACTTAATGTATATCATATCCTTATTTAAATTCATCATAATCCTATCCAAATTAACCAATCCTAGTTGTATTTAATGTAGTAGTCTCAACCATTATAAATACCTCATCCTTCATATTTTCCCCCAAATTCCTCTCTTTTTCGTCCAAAAATAGTCAAAATTCGTCATAAATTCAGCCTCATTTTCTACTGGTTATGACGAATTAAAAAGACGATATCTCCTAGCTCCGGACTCCAAATGAGGCCTAGTTTTTTTTGTTAGAACGATAATGAGGTTAGCTTTCTGATTATATAAATTGTTTTTCTAAATTATGAGTATTAAATTCTAGAAAATTCGTAGAGCACAGCATATCCAAAAATAGACGTGTTTCGATGTTTTCGCGATTCCGGGAGAACCAGGAATCAGAATCATGAACCGTTTAAAGTTTCGGAAAGCTAATGTCGAGATCATCGACATATATTTTTCCCAGAATTTAATTTGAAGTATTTACATACTGTTAATTCTGTAGAACTTCTAGGTTAGAATTTAACCATCGGTGCACAATACAAAATTTGTATGTGCCATAATTCCCAAACGAATTTGAATTCGGACGAGCCGTAAATTCCAGCATATTTTTGACACTGAAATCTACAGGAAATCATGCATGAAAGTTGAGTTTGTGTCGGTTGACTTTCGGTCAACAGATCGTCTCGATTTACGTGCCATGAGTCTCGAGTTGATAAAATTCAGTTTCTTTGGACAAAATTTTGGAATTAACATAAAAATAAGAATAATAAGATTAAAATAAGATTTTAGAGTAACTATTCCAGAATTAAATAAATTATCTTTTGACGTGATAAATTTGTAATACATAGGATATTGGATTTGTTCTGCGCGACTTCTGGAGCAGGTTATTGGTACATCGTAGCTTCCTTACCAGGCAAGTGTACCTTGCCAAACTCTGCAGTATTGTTACATATTTTCCTTGCTTTATTTTATTGCTGAGCATGCTTAACCTAGGACCGTGTGACGTACTTAGCGTCCGATTATTAGTCGGGTGCCAACACCGTACGCGGTGTTGGGTACGATCATCTAGAGATGGACATTCGTGACACTATATATTCTCGTACTTGTCTTACCAAGTACGCTTGACTCAGGACACTTGACACTATTCATGAGACAGGATTTTCCTGAGATATTCGTGGGGATTCTGTATAGGATACAGGACTTGGACATTATATTCTTAGATATAGTATGACTTGTTGCATTAGTCTTGATCCTGCGTGTCATGGACATGAGACGTGAGATTTCATTGGGTGGGGAGAGTATTACCATATGAAAGGCTGATTATATTATATATTGACATCTGGATGTGTCTTAGTCTCTGACACAGAGCTATTGCACCAGTTCTGGCCCTTCGAGAAAATACTGCTATGGGTTTCTCCGACACTGATCCTGTAGTAGTTTCAGCCCGAGTATGGAATAATGTTCTCAACTTGCATATCACTTAGCTGGTTATATATTTACCCTATTTGTTTCATTACTGCATTTATTTTGGCTTGTATTTTCTGTACCTTGCTGTCCCCTGAGGACCTGGATCCGGATTATGTCCCCAGATATTGCAGACAAGATCGATCCAGAGGTTTATGGAGCAGGAGCATTATCAGGAGCCGACATTGGAGCAGTACCAGATCCAGTAGATGCGTGATCACCGAGGGTATCTTCTGAGTATATACTGTTCCATACTCAGTATTTGTTGTGGTTATCTTTATTCTTGTATCTTGACAGATGTATTCAGACTCATTATCGGGTTATTTCCCCGAGTTTATATTATATTGAGATTGATCTTTCTTTATGATTCTGATATTGTTGTATTCATTTCTGTGGATGAGATTAGTATATCTAGACCCTTATTGTTGTACTACAGCTTAAGTATGCCCTGATGGATCCATTAAATTGGGTTGTCCATCGGTGCGTACTGCTGGCCATTATCACGCGTCCGGTCCCTCGGTATTTTGGGACTGGGGCGTGACAGGTGGAGAGAAGACCAATCTTTATCCGGAAGCTTTTAATTGGTTGGTCTGCATCAGACCCTCCCATTTGCTGTACAGAAGCGAAGATCATTGCTTCTTCGAGCCTTATTGTCCAGTCGGTTCGCCAGGCAGTTTGGGTACGATCAGCTGCACGTGGGCAATGCCGTCACCAGCTTCAGGTCCAGGGGCGGACTCATTGATGGAGCCAGAGGATGGAGGTATTTTATCATGGGCTGCACGGGAGCAATCTTTATCGTGCCGGTCGTCACACTCTCTACGGAGCTGCGCATCCTTCATTCGTATGCCCAGTTCTACGTGGCGATCAACACCTTCCATCACGATTTTGACATGCGTAAAAGCTTTAGGGTGTCTTCTCCCAAGTCTGGGGGAAGAGTCGAAGTCCCCTCGGTTTTATCTGACGAGGGTGAGGAGTCCGTCACTCCGGATGAGCCTCTGGTGTCTGTGCCGAGGTGTGAAGTGCCTCTGCCTGCGGGGGCTTTGGCGGTCTCTGGGAAGCGAAGGGCTCCTGCTTCAAAGCAGACTTCCCCTTGCAAGAGGAAGAAGAAGACGGTTGCTCATTCTCTCCGGATTTCTGGCATCGAGTCTCCTAGAGAGGAACCTGCTGTCTCTCCTGTTGGGGATGTCTCTTTGATTGGAGGTTCCCTGCCTCTCGGAGAGGGACCCTCAGTTTCGGCTGGCGGTGCCGGAGAACTCCTGCTTGAGGCTGCCGTTGTTGCTACTGCCTCCGGTAGTGGAATAAAATCGCTTGCGTGGCCGAGGCAAATGAGAGAATCTTTCCCTAGACCAGCAACGGATAAAACTCCTGCCGCATCCGTGAGCATGACTAGCGAGATTCCAGCTGACGAACCTCGACTGCGTCTTGGTGAAGGCTTGGTAGAGCTTCTGGCGATGTCGGTTGGCCCACCTCCTTCTCCAGGTATGACAGTCCGTATTGCGTCATTAAGGCATGATATAGCTACATCGGCTGCAGACGCGGCATATATACCGTTGGCTACAGGTAAAGGTCATCTTTATGTCTCCTCTTAGAAAGATTACTATCATATTGATATCAACTTTCTTGTTTTTTCTCAGGGGATGGCGTCCACGGGAAGTATAGCGCTGAAGCTCCTTCTGGCTCTGTTGGCTCCTGACGATGATACGGAGGCGTTCGACTTCGAGGAGGAAATACCTTCGGAGGCCAGCTCGCCCAGAGTAGTTTCGTCACCTCCAAAGGAGGACAAACCCGTTATCGTGACCTTGCCTCTTGCGAGTATGCCGATGACTTCGACCGTCATTGTCGCACCTTCTTCGGTCGCACTACCGGTCGAGGCGGCGGCTGTGGCCATCTCGTTTGCAATCATTCCTGGAGGGTAACTTGCCAATATCGCGGCCACTCCTGGCGTTCAACCAGATCTGGTTGCGTTGACCGAGCTGTATACCAACCTCTTTTACACCAGTTTGAAAATGCTGATATCAATGGTGTTGGCGAAGAATCTGGATTTTGAGAGTCTGAAGAAGCCTTCCCAGTTTTCGATTGGGGCGGTCAGGGAGTTCGGCGATTCTGGGGTAGCTCACGACCTGGAGGCGATGGTTAATGGATTAGAGCAACCCATTAACGAATACTTGCAGCTGACTCGAGGCAGTTTTGAAGCTGAGCTCCAGGCCAGATACGACCTCATGACTGCGCGGCTTACCAAACAGCTGGAGAGCCTAGATAACTCTATCAAAGCACATAAGCTGGAGATGGATAAAAGAAAAGCTGTCGTGGAGGAGGCTCTTGCTCTTCAGACGAAGTGCCAATCCGAGCATGAAGGGAACGTAGCGAGGGCCTGCAAGTTGAAGGAAAAACTCGCTCAGGCAGAGGAGTGGGCTTCTCAGTCGTTGGCAGGTCTAGATGTAGCGACTGGTCGACTAAGCACAGCACGACGAGACCTGGAGCGTGCTGAAGCTGCCCGAGCTGGCTCTCTTCGGGCAAGGACCGAATTGTCCTTTACGAACAATCCCGAGGCACGGCTAGAACAGGCCCGCGTTGATGCCTTGGTTTCCAGGGACGAGAGGGTAGCTGCACTGGCGAAGCTGATTCGCGATCTGACCGCTCCCCCACAATGATGTACCCTTTCTTCTTTTTGCTTCCCCTTGTCCGCCGGAGTTGGTTTTGAAGGACCGGCATCTGGTACGACGGGGTCTGGTCCTGAAGGCTTGGCAGCTGAAGCACCCACCGGTGCATCTTCCTGACTTTCTCCGTAGTCGTTGAGGTAGGCTTTCTATGAATGGGTTGCAGCAAATACCTCGTCTTCGTCTGACGGCGAAGAAGTTGCGACCATATGGCATGGTTTGTATTTGGAGCTCTTTCTAGACGTAGCCTTAGTAGCTTTAGTCTTCTCCTCGAGCTCTGACACCAAATCCGGATGAACCCACATAATCTCGCCTTGCCGGGTGGTTAGGGGTACCAGGTCATGATTTTGACCCCTAGCTGGAGGTAGGTTGATGATGTTCATCGTGGTCCGGGAAATGGGTGTGACACCGTCCGAGACCTTTTGGGAAGGCAGATTACCAAACCGTAGAGAGATTATGTTGGTCATGACCGTCTTTTCGGTGTTGTGCAGAGTGATGGTCTTAGCATCGATTAACCTCTGGATCTTCCTTTTCAGTATGTAATATGCCTTTGTTGGGTGGTGTACGTATCTGTGGAAGATGCAGTATTTGGGGTCGTCAGTACTGCCGACTTCTTGGGGCCGCCTTAGCTCCGGAAGGGTGATCTTGCCACTCTTGACGAGACACTCGAATATACTTGGGATATCGTCATCGTCAAAAGAGTAGACTTCGACGGGCTTGGAAGTCCCGGTTCTCGTCTGTGTGGTCGCTGCAGTCTTTTGTCTGGACGTATTGACCGTCAGAGCTTCTTTTCCCTTGGAGCTGCGAGGATGGTCGTTGTTGGGAGATGACCTCTTGCCTCTATCAGAGACGGAGATCATAATGCCATTGTCGCGTGCCTTGCGACTGTTGTCTTCGGCGGCCACTGTCGAGACGATGAACGAGGGCCAATCATGGAACTGATATAGTCCTGTAAACACCGAGACTACGGGAAGGAGGTTCTTCCTGCAAATGTCTACTAACGCAGAGTCTGGAACTCCTGGAGGCATCTGTAAGGTGGCCTGCCGAAAATGTTCGACGAAGGTGCAAACGTCCTCCTTTTTCCTCTGCTTGACTTCGCTGAGAGAGGACATAGACATGTCCATTCCACCCTCGTAGAATCGCGTGAAGAATAAAGCTTTGAAGTCCTCGAAGGAAGTAATGCAGTTGTCCGCCAAGCTACGGTACCATTGATAGGCTACTCCTGAGAGGCAGCCTTTGAACACCCGAGTGAGGAGGGCATCGTTTCCTTGTAGCAACATCGTCATCATACTGAAATAGTTCATGTACTGACTTGGTGATGTTTTTCCCTCGAACAGAGCCATAGTCTGAGGTTTGTACCTCGGAGGGAAAGGGACTTCTTCCTAGATAGCTGGGTAAGGCTGGTTAATTCCCAGTTTTTTGAGCTGATCTTTGTGCTTCAAGGCGTCGAACTGGGCTTTCAACTCCCGTACTGCCTGCATCGGATTTTCAGTTGGAAGCGGGACTACGGTGTAGCGCGGAGTTGGTTGTATCGTGACTCCAACGGGAGGTAATATATTCTCCGAGCGAGGAAGCGGAGGAACTGCTGACTCTTGATCTAGAGCAGGCTCTTGGCTTGGGTTGGATGGTGGTAAGTCCACCCCCACACGTATCTGAGTTGGCGGGACCGACGCTTGAGCCATGGCAGCTACGTGCTGAGTTAGCATCATCTGGTGCATGTTCTCCATCATGGATTGCATTTGTTTCAGAGATGTCTCCAGCACAGTGATGCGTTGTTCCGCGTTTCCTGATGGCGAAGCTTCCTCGCGTTCATCTTCAATGGCGTAAACTCCCATTTCCCTGGGCGTCATCGAAGGATTAGTATAGGTCACTGCAGAAGTCGACTCTATACTCTCAGCATCTGATCTGGGAGATTGGCGACCCCCAGCGTCGAAATCAGACGAGTAAGAAGCTGGTTGCTGTGACCTTGCACGGGTATTTTGGAACACCCCAGCTTCAGTGTTCCTGAGGAGGTCTTCGAATCTCCTTCGGTTCGGAGGCCTAGAGGGATGACGTCTTGAGCTCGACCCTCCTCTAGGTATGTGTGAAGTCATGTTCACGGATGCATGCGCGGGCTCTTTTTCCTGGAAAGACTGAGAGTAGCTCAATCGGTCAAAAACCGACCGTTTTGCTTTAAAACAGCAGCAGTCAATCACAATTTTATGACTATTACAACATTGCTCGCTAGGGGGCGTAATAGACATGTTGGAAGGTCCCCTCTCCTTACGCTTCTAGATTATATATTTGCGCAATTCAGGAGGAGTAGAGGAAGAAGACGACGGCTTGTTCCTTCTGTTCCTATCAGTGGGCATGCAGAGATTGGACACCATGGTTTTCCTTATGCCACCTGTGTACAACAGGTTGGCCATCTGGGTGGCGGATGATCCCCGGGGAGGGTGCCTTCCCGTAACCTGAGGTTGCTTTACGTCGTGGGACTTCGCCTGCGTAATTTAGAGATTTGCTCAGACTGGCATAAAGCTGAAGAGGTCCTAAGTCGGCCGTCGGCTTTCCACGTAATTCGGAGGGTAGGCAGATTGCTTCTTCGCTGGCGTAACGGCCGAGAAGTTGTGTACTCTGCCGCTTGCTTCCCCCTGCGGAAATCACAGCGCTCATCTGGTTCCCCGTAGAGGTCAGATATTGTCTTGCGCATGGAGAGTGATTTGTACTTCCGATTTGGCGCTGAGGCATCATCAGAAGTTTGGTCTGTACCGCGTGTAGCGGGAGACTAGTTTCTACGCGTATAATACAGTGGATACTTCTGGGTTAGCGCTGAGGCTTTGCCCGAAGTTTCGTCTGTACCGCGCATAGCGGGAGACTGGTTCCTACGCGTAGAGCACAGTGGATACTTCTAGGTTAGCGCTGAGGCTTTCCCGAAGTTTCGTCTGTACCGCGCGTAGCGGGAGACTGAATTTTACGTACAGGGCACGGAGGGAGCAGTGCTACAACCTCATTGGTCGGAGAGGTCGGAGAGATCGGAGAGATCGGAGAGTCCACAGGAATGGTAGAGGATGTCTTGGGCATCCAGACCTTGCGCAGCTTCCTGTTGTCTTGGACGGAGAGAGGGTGAGAGCTACCCCCGGTTCGAAGCATGTCTTTGTAGGCAGACTGGTCGAATTGGACGACCAGTGTCTTCTTCATGGTTCCTACAGATACTGCATCGTGTTGAGCAATTACTTCCTAATCAGAAGAGAAAGATGTCCCAGCAGAGTCGCCATCCTGTTTGTGGTATTAAACGAAAGAATAAAAAATGTATTCAGGATGGGGTTTATACGAAACCCGCATTCTTTGGTTTACAAACAAACTTGTACAATTTGATCCTATACGAGGATATGAGAGTACAATTTATTTAATCAGGGTAAATATTGCTATAGTTGTCTGATCTGCAGTCGATCACTTTAGCCCTTGGACCACACGATGTTGAAGAAGTGCCGTAGAAGACAAGAAGCAGCTTCGAAGGTTGCAAAAGAGGGTGGATGCACGATGCCAAAGTTGTCGATCCCTACTCTCTGCCTAAGCTCCGGATTCTCTCTCTCTCTCTCTCTCTCTCTCTCTCCCTCTCTCTCTCTTGACCTTGGATCTAATATTGGTTTCTTGACCAATTTTTTGACCTTCCAATTTGTCGACCTTGTTCCTCATTGATAGAGGTCTCTATTTATAGAGTTTTAGTGATAGTGACCACTCCGTCGGTGTAGAAACCGAGGAATGGAAAGTACAGCACCCTTTTACACAACGGTTAAAGTAACCAATGCCTGCGTATAGATGATCCTTTGAATGAGCGTGTGACGCGGGTCCAACTAAGGGACAAAATGCGTATAACCGCTACGAAGATCACGACGTCGAAGCCACGTAGGTAGGTATCCATTGTGTAGAAGAGGTTGGCATAGAAGCCAAATGTCTGTCACCATGGCATAGAAGCCAAATAGTTATCAAACCGGCATAGAAGCCGAATAGGCGTAGAAGCCGAATAGGCGTAGAAGCCGAGTGGTCATAGAGGCCGAGCAGGCATAGAAGCAGAATGGGCGTTGAAGCCGAGCAGGCGTAGAAGCCGAGTGGTCATAGAGACCGAGTGAGCACAGGACCGAGTAGGCGTAGGAGCTGGATGGGCGTAGAAGCCGCTGCGTACCGTGCCAGAGTGCTGATAGGGACGTCTTAGCCGAAATTACGGCTTTTGAAGATATAATCAAATCTCTTGCATTAAATGCCGAGATTTGCCACCATCCTGTACATTAAATGTGGAGGCATATCTTTGAAGGTCTGCAACCCCTTCTGCGCATCAGTCGCAGAGACGTGCCTTGAGAAACTGTCATCGCTCTGTGTATTAGACGTAGAGACGTGCCTCGACCCCGTACGGAGTGCAGCTTTTGATGTGGCAAGCGGTTTGTCTACTGCAGAACGTAAATAGCTCGTGTCTGCCTGTGTAAAACAAGGCAGCGTATCCCTTCGTGCTTGTAAAAGCAGTTTACGCAAAGGGGATGGCGGTATTTGATAACCTGGGTCGCAGTGTTGTGCCATCATTATAGTCGTCGTTTGGGTAGTCGAGCCGTATCCCTTTGTCAGAAGTCCAGACGTTAGGTTCATTGCAGCATCTTCATTGCAGGGTCTGACAGGTTCACTTCGGAGAATATGAAGCGTCTCTTGTATACCTCAATGCTGCGTCTGAAAAGAGGATGAGTTTTACGCCCTGGAGGCGATGAAGCACCCCGTTTACGCTGAAGTGGCTTGGACGTACTGCCTTACGCGGGTGGCCTTTTGAGCTTTTAATATTTCACGCTGGGTTTAGCAGAAAAAGTTATGTTGCACGCTTGGTGGCTTTGAAGGCCTCTGCTTACGCTGCTCTGCACCAATATGCTGCGTATAGCCATCCGGCGTATTTTTCATGCTTCTACACTTAGTGTTAATTTTAGGTAAAATTGGTTATGTCCGCTCACCAATACGTACAGTAATATACTGACCCTTGTCTTTGTGGATATCTATAGGCGTTGAGAACTTAGTAGAATGTAAAAGTCGCTGAAGGCTTTTTACCGACTATTTAGAAGCCTTGTACTCTTCGAAGCTTCCAAGTAAAGAAGAAGAATCCAGCCAAAGGTCTTTATATTTTATTTTAATTAAGGATATGATGTATGGAATAATTATATCTTATTTTAATATTCTGCAAGTTGTAAGCCAAGTTTGACATTTATACTCGTCAATCTTAGAGCCTTATATTTTTTTCTGCTACAAAAGATATAAATAAAAGAATTATACATTTCTATTTCAATATGTGTATTCAATTTCTCTAGGATTCGCTACAAAATTCTCTGTAAAATATATGTTGTATAAAATGAGCACGAGCATGCCTTGACCAAGTGCAACTCAAGCTTTTATGAAATTACTCTTAGTGGAAATATTTTGACTCGACAAAATTAGGAAGTGGCAGATTGGTATCAGAGCACAACTTTACTTCCTTAAAATTTCTTTGTTTTATGATTTTTGAAAAGATACTAGTTTTATTGAATTTAAAATTGATTTTTAATGTTTTATAACTCTTCGAGACTTTTAACCAAGATCGCACTTAGCAATAGAAGGCTATTGGAGTTGCTCATGGAAATTAATGGGACGATTGTAGCTCAAATAAAAAATATAAAAGATAAGAGATAATTGATTAAAATTGATTTATAAGTATAAACAATGTATACTAGTTTCCCTCATTGAGGACTAATCCAGTATCGAGAACTCTACTTAATGTTAATCAATTATTTGTGAAATAGCTTACAGCCACAAGCTTTGATCCAAAGGCTTGGCAACTTGTTACAACCGCGAGCTTTGATCCGAAGTACTCACCAAATCCTTACAAACTCACATGCTTTGATGCGAAGAGAATGACGACTTCTAACTTAGGAAGTAGTAACAGAATTCCAAGCTTTTACAACTCGGACAATTTTTTAATCGAAACCGCACTGGCACTTAAAAGGCTGGGAGAGTTGTATGAGACTCGTCTCACAGTATTCATATTTTATGCAGATACGTATTTCTGTGCTATCAAATATTTTTATTTGGTTCTTGAGGCAGCTTAGAATTTTTAAAAATTAAAACTTTACTATCTGACCGGTATACCGACGATATACTGCAGTATACCGACGGTATACCGTTCCTAAAGATATTTGTTTCACTTTTTGAGATTCCTATATATAGTACTTCTTTTTCTTTCTTTCTCTTTTCTCTCTCTCTTCTCTTCTTTTCTCTTCTCTTCTCTTCTTCTTTCTCTCTTGAGCTTGGAGCTTGGTCTTGGGACCTGGAGTGTGATTTTGAACCCCTTCGAGGAGGTGGACTAGAAGACTTAGGCTGGGAGCTCGCTTTAGGCAAGTACACCTTACCGATTTCGTGAACTTCTTTTACTTTCTATCATTTTCTTTCCTAAATCTTCGGTTGTTGCTTTGTAGCTTAGACTTGCTTTACTATATTTGTTATTCTCATGATTTCTAGTCTTTTGACCGTCTTGGTTTTAAATTCTGGTAGAATCCTTCCCCGTCCCTTTTTGGTAACTCGGTAATGAAGACGCTACCGGAGTTTTGACCGTAAGTTATAGTCCATATTGTGATATGAGACTTACCCCTTGACTTGACTTATTTCTAGATTTGGTTTTGGTGATTTTTAGGGATTGATTTGGTTCCCGAAAATCAGATTTTGACTTTGGCCAATTTTTCATCAGAAATTGGCATACCGACGGTATACTACAGTATACCGATTTTTATCTCTAGATATTTTTGTGGACCTTATCAACATACCGACGGTGTAGTATAGTATACCGACGGTATACCGATTCTGCCGACACTTTAGAATATTTGTCTTGGTCGGCATATCGACGGTACACTGGGTTGTACCGACGATATACCAATTTGTGGAACTTTATTTTCCAGCATCTTTCTTTCCTACTTGGAACGGCATACCCACGGTATACTCCAGTATACCGATTTATTGGAATCCAAAACTTGCTATATTTTTGCTATCTCTTGATAGTTAAACCGTCGATGTACTGGACTGTACCGACGGTATACCGATCAGGTTCGTTCTTTAGGAATTCATGGTTTATTTGAGTTTCTGTTTGTTTCTTCTGGCTTTTGTTTGGAAACGTGATTTACTTGAACTGTCTTGATATAAACTTACCTGGCTTTAGAGGGTTGGACTTGACTTGGCTTTACTTTGTTTCACCCGGCTTTGCCCGGCTACACGTGACATGATTGGCTGGACTTGACTTGGCTTTATATGGTTTCATCCGGCTTTCTCCAGTTACACGTGACATGATTGACTGGACTTGACTTGGCTTTACTTGGTTTCACCCAAATTTGCTCGGCTATACGTGACATGATTGACTGGACTTGACTTGGCATGAATTAACATGGCTTTTCATGGTCATACTTGGTTTTACTTGGTTTCATCTGGATTGACATAGCTTCACTTGGCTTTTTCTGGCTTCACTTGGTTTCACATGGCTTGGTTGGTGTCATGGCTTACATGAGTCTGTATGTGCAACGTATATTAAAACTGGACTATTACTATTATAACTTGATTTATCTGCATTATGTCTAGGATAGATTCTGCAGAATGCTACATCCGGGTTCATACAAGAAAATGCTAATAATTAAATAACTAGACACTCACATAGTTTGTGGCTAGGGATTTTCTTAGATTGTATGCAATCCCGGTTACCCACAACAAAGAAATAGATTTATATGGCTTTATCAAGTAGATTTACATAGCTTCATTGTATATTTTCTTGGTCTCAACGTGCACTAGTGGGTATCCCGGACGGACTGCAGAGGCATACGATCAGAAGGAACTCTAGCATCGCATTGCATTACAATTGTCAGTAATTAAGGATTGTGATAACCCTAGTTAGTTAAAGTATCAAGCCGTACTTATATGATTCGCCATAATTGATGGATGATGATTAGTCTAGGCCTTACATGATCACATATTTATCTTCTAAACTTGTTATTTCTTATTTTTTATCAGTTCAGGATATGTCTTATTGTAGGTTTTCGGTATTTTTTTATCCAGAGATTATTTACTTTCAGTATTTGCATTGCTTGTGTTGTTGGTTTAAGTTCCTAGATTAGTTTCCTTTGTGGTACTTGCTATTTGGTGTTTGACCCTACTGGTTTTGTATGGCCAGATCTAGTAGCCGCACTAGAGGATCTCCCATATCTTCCCGAGGATGGGGACCACCAGGAGCACTAGACCTCTTGAATGGGTTCCCTTACTACCCTGCTCTATTGTACATTCTTATTTTGTTGGAGTTTAGCAACCGAGCACGTGTTTAGCTCATATTTTGGATTGATCTGTTAACCTACGGGCATTTACATGATTGGGATATCCTAGGGTTGATCATGTATGATATAAACTCTGGCTAGTTTACTTATTTTATGTTTACTAGCATCATGATCATCTGTATAGTATAGTTTAGGATGTTTTACTACTTTATTTCAGCTAATCTTATATCTTGTTATTATATATGTTGTTCATGTGATTGAGACACTAGGTTTGTTGGACCTAGGCTTGACTGTTGGATTATAGTTGTGACCCCTTATGTCTTACAGCTTTACCGTATATGCGGAATATCGGAGTGCTCTAAGTATACGTAGCTGGCCTTGTCAGTCCTGCTATCCCGTATTCTGGATTCTGGGATATGACATAATTTTAGTGTTGGCCTATCTAGGTTTGGTTTTTTATATATGTGGGGGATCGTTGTTGTTGCTAGATGTCTCAATCATAAATTGTTCCCCTTGATCCCTAGTCATTTATCTCCATCACTGATTCTTGATCTGATACCTGCTTATTCGTTGATCTATCATGTTCTTCGATTGACTTTTGTGTCCTTATCTTTCAGGGGCACTGTTCCTGAGCTGCTAGATATAGCTTACTTTATGTTACTACTGGCCAGATGGATCGAGTGCATCTTGAGGAGGGCAACATTCAGGAGCCCAACGTATTCCTGGGGATTAGCCTCATCATTCAGGGGCAGGGTCTAGACTAAATCCGGAGGCAGATCGGTCGACAGTATCGGACCAGCAGGCAACACCGGTACAGCCGGTGCACCTAGTTTAGCCCGAGCAGCTAGAGGGTATTTTTGGAGCACTGATGGATGTTCTTCGAGATTTTATGGCGATCCAACAGCACCAGAGTGACATACTCACTTAGTCGATCCAGACAACATTGGAGCGAGGTGGTTCCCATATTCATAATTCTGCGACCAGCTTCAGGAGACTCAGTCCTCTGTTCTTCTTAGGCACAGAGGATGCAATTTCGTCCAAACCATGGTTGCAGGACACTGAGGCCATCCTAGACGCAGTAGGGACTCCAGCAAAAGAGCGAGTAGTTATAGTGAGGCTACAGTTATTGAATTTTGCTCATAATTAGTGGGTAGCGCAGGAGGTTTTCCTCACATCCCCGATTATATGGGAAATTTTTACTCAGAGGTTCCAGGCAAGGTACTTCAATACGGTGGTATATTATGAGTTACAACAAAGGTTTAACAAACATAGACAAGTGGGCAGGACTGTTGACAGATATGCGACAAAGTTTGCGAGACTTAATCAGTTTCCTTCCACCTTGGTAGCAACCGAGTTTGAGAGGGCAAGGTGGTTCCAGCAGGGACTTCATTTAGAGATTAACCTGGTGGTAGAGCAACATGAGTTTCAGACATTCGACGCGGTAATACGGGCAACCAAGAGGTTTGAGTATACCTCGCTGAGGATCACAGATCGAGTTGGGGGCCAGAAGATATCCCATGTTTCAGGAGGATCATTATCCCAGTCATCAATACTGGCTCCAGCAGTTCGAGCCTTGATGATTGGATCCTCGAGGAGGACAACATCGTCTCAGCAGTCATCCCAGACGTGCCCTCAACAGAGGTAGTCATCCTATTCTTCTTCCTACGGTTATTTCTATTACAAAAAACCTGGGCATATTATATCAGAGTGTCGTTGGGCACAGGGATTGTGCCTGGCGTATAGGGTATCAGACCCCCAAATCGGAGCATATCCTAGGAGGAACCAGACTGGATCATCATCATCCCAGTCAGCTGTTCGGCCAGTAGTATCGTTGTACATGGTGTCAGTACCAGTACAGCAGCAGTAGATTCAGAGGCCTTTGCCACAACAGGCTTAGGCATTCCAATGGAGGCCACAACAGTATGCGTAATCCCAAGCAAGTCCCCGAGGACAGCAGTAGAGGGAACCAACACTTGGAGGACAGGGTCGAACATTCTTGCTATCGATGGCGGAGGCTTTGGCAGCATGAGAGGTGGTAGCATGTACCATTCTCGTCCACTTTTATTTATCTAATCTTTATTTGATTATGGTACATCATATTCATTTATATCTTTACGATTTAAGATACGAGTTGGATTGGAGTCCGAGTCCTTACCTGTAAGGTTGAATATACTTATTGGTAATGGTCTCATGGGAGTAAATAGAGTATATCCCTCATGTAGAGTTATAGTATGCGGAAGAGACTTTCCCGTAAGGATGATAGAGTTTCCTATGGACGATTATGATGTCGTCCTTGGGATGGATTGGTTTAGTGTTAGGCACGCGATGATAGATTGACATGGTGGCATATTTATCTTTCGTGTACCTGGTGGAGAGGAGTTATCATTCTTTAGAGGTACAGTAGAGTTATCGAAGGTTACATTGATGTTGGCAGAGGCCGAGAAGGTAAAGCTTCCTAGGGTAGTTTGTGAGTTTCCTGACGTATTTCTCGATGAGATGCCCGATGTACCACCAGTTAGAGATGCAGAGTTCTATAACGATTTGATCCAGGGAGCAGAGCCAGTTTCAGAGAGAGTTTACAATATGTCACCATCTGAGTTGAAGATCTTGTACCGGATGATAGAGGATTTGAGAGCCAAGGGATTCATTAGACCTAGTGCATTGCCTTGGGGAGCCCCATTTCTTTTTGTTAAGAAGAATGATGGTTCATTGCATTTAGTTATTGATTATAGAACACTAAATATGCCAACTATTAAGAACAAGTATCCCTTGCCTAGGATATATGACTTGCTTGATCAGCTCAGTGGGGCAGCTGTGTTTTCTAAGATCGATTTACGGTCAGGGTACCATCAGATCAAAGTAAGAGAGCATGACATACCCAAGATGACACTCAGATCTAGATATTGTCATTGGGAGTTCCTAGTGATGCTATTTGGAGTGACCGATGCACCAGCTATATTTATGTCTCTCATGAATAGCATCTTCATGCCTTACTTAGACCAGTTTGTGATAGTGTTCATTGATGATATCTTGGTCTACAGTCGGAGTGAGGAAGAGCATGAGCAGCATCTTCGCGTAGTTCTTCAGATTTTATGAGAGCAGTAGCTATACGCGAAGTTCAGCAAGTGTGAGTTCTAGCTTGATCGTATCTTATTCTTGGGACATATTATTTCTGGTGGAGGAGTTAAGGTAGATCCCGAGAAGGTAGAGGCTATTGAGAGTTGGCCAGTACCCTGTACAATTTTAGATATGCACAGTTTCTTGGGTCTAGCAGGTTACTACAGGAGGTTTGTGGCAGGCTTTGCGAGGATCTTTGCACCCTTGACACGGCTGACGTGTTAGGATGTGTGCTTTGAGTGGTCAGATGCTTGTCAAACTTCTTTTGAGAAGCTTAATCAGAGTTTGATTTTGGCTTCTATCCTGATACTACCAGTGGGATCAGGTGGATTCTCAGTTTACTGTGAGGCTTCAGGAGTGGAACTAGGATGTGTCTTTATACAGTATGGTAGAGTGATAGCTTAAGCATCTCGGCAGCTTCGAGACCATGAGAAGAGTTATCCGATGCATGATCATGAATTAGCAGCAGTAATATTTACACTTAAGTGCTGGAGGTATTACCTATATAGTAATTGAGTGGAGATCTTCACAGATCACAAAATCTTGAGGTATGTGTTCACACAGAAGGAGCTCAACATACGATAGAGGAGGTGGCTCGAGTTATTGATGAACTATGATATTGACCTTCAGTATCATCCAGAAAAGACCAATGTCATAACAGACGCCTTGAGTATGAGAGAAGGAGCTTACTTCTTGATAGAGTAGCTTCATATTTTGGAGGATCTTCAAGGGATGGGTTTCGAGGTAGTATGACCTGGTGATACCGGTTTGATGGCGAGTCTGCAGGTTCAGTCTTCTATAGTTGAGAGGATCAGAGTAGAGCAGACTAGTGATGTCCAACTTCAGCAACTCAGATAAGAGTGTGAGTTAGGATGCAGACCCGAGTTGAGCATTCATGAGAATAGGACACTCAGGTTTGGGAGTCAACTTTGTGTGTCGAGAGAAGATATTTGGCAGGAGGTTATGTCAGAGGCCCACAGTTCTCAGTACTCGGTGCATCCAGGAAAGATAAAGATGTATCGGGATATTCATCAGCACTTATGGTAGAATGATATGAAGAGGGAGATAGCTCGGTTCATTTCTTGGTGTTTAGTCTATCAGCAGTTCAAGGCTGAACATCAAAGACCAGCCGGACTACTTCAGCCTTTACCAATTTTGGAGTGAAAGTGGGACCATATCACTAGGGACTTTGTGACCGATCTTCCTAGATCCCCGTCTAGCAGAGATGCTATATGGGTTATAGTGGATCGACTCACGAAGGTTACTCACTTTCTTCCTTTCAAAGTGGGCCAGTCTACAGAGCATCTAGCTAAGATGTACATGTGGAAGATAGTCATATTACATGGCATGCCGGTCAGCATAGTCTTAGATAGACATTCGCGTCTCATATCTCACTTTTGGTAGAGCCTACAACAGAGTCTAGGTAGTAGGTTGAAGTTCTGTTCAGTCTACCATCCGCAGACAGATGGGCAGTCAGAGCATACTATTCAGAATTTGGTGGATATGCTTCGAGCTTGTACACTTGACTTAGGTGGATCTATGGAGGATCACTTGCATATGGTAGAGTTCTCCTATAATAATAGCTTCCAGGCGAACATTTAGATTGCACCCTTCGAGGCTTTGTATGGTAGGAGATACAGATAACCATTAGCTTATGATGATATTGGCGAGAGACAAATGCTATGTCCAGATATGATTGCTCAGCCGGTTGGAGTAATTAGGCAAATCAGAGAACATCTCAGAGTATCTCAGGATCACCAGCATTATTAGGCAGATCAGTACCGTCGTCATCTTTAGTTCTCTGTCGGTGACCATGTATTTCTGAAGATTTTGCCTACCCATGGATTTATCAGATTTCGAGTACGGGGGAAGCTTCGTCCCAGATATATAGGCCCGTTCGATATTCTTGAGCGAGTTGGAGATGTAACTTATCGTCTAGCTCTTCCACTATCACTTCATGGAGTAGATGATATTTTTACGTATCTCAGTTGTGCCGATATATTCCAGACCCGAGCCACATCCTAGATCATTCTAAGTCAGTCGTTGGTACCGACCTATCGTATGAGGAGAGGCCCGTGTCTATTATGGACTAGAGGGAGAAGGTTCTCAAGAATCAAACTATTTGATTTGTTCGTGTTGCTTGGGGGCATCTCTCACTGGATAAGTCGACGTGGGAGCGTGAGGATGATATGCGTATTCATTATCCATTTCTCTTCAACTCGGGAGGTATAGTTGTTCGTATACTCGTGTCCTATCCTAGCTTGTGCATATGATTGATTGTTAGCATATTTCTTATGCCTATTATTGTTCTTTCTGATTTATTATTGTGGCCCAGGAAATTTTATGCACACATGAGTTACCTGCTTGTTGAGTTCGTGCTTATTTTCTTGGATTTTCTTGCTAGTTGATTTTTGGATCCTTAGAAAATTTTCGAGAACAAAATTTTCTAAGGAGGGGAGGGTTGTGAGACTCGTCTCACAGTATTTGTATTTTATCGGATACATATTTCTGTGTTATCTATTATTTTTATTTGGTTCTCAAGGCAGCTTAAAATTTTCAAAAATAAAAATTTGACTACCTAATCGATATACCGACGGTATATTCTAGTATACCGACGTTATACCGATCCTGAAGATATTTGTTTCACTTTTTGAGATTCCTATATATAGTATTTTATTTTCTTTCTTTCTTCTTTCTCTCTCTCTTCTCTTCTCTTCTCTTCTCTTCTTCTTTCTCTTTTGAGCTTGGAGCTTGGTCTTGAGACCTGGAGTGTAGTTTTGGACCCCTTCGAGGTGGTGGATTAGAAGACTTAGGCTGGGAGATCGCTTTAGGCAAGTACACCTTGTCGATTTTGTGAACTTCTTTTACTTTCTGTCATTTTCTTTCCTGGAGCTTTGGTTATTGCTTTGTAGCTTAGACTTACTTTACTATATTTGTTCTTCTCGTGATTTCTAGTCTTTTGACCATCTCGATTTTGAATTCTGGTAGAATCCCGTCCCGTCCCTTTTTGGTAACTCGATAGCAGATACTCTACCGGATTTGTGACCGTGAGTTTTAGTCAATATTGTGATATGATACTTACCCCTTAACTTAACTTCTTGCTAGACTTGGTTTTGATGATTTTTGGGGCTTGATTTGGGTCCCGAAAATCAGATTCTGACTTTGGCCTATTTTCTGCCAAATACCGGAATACTGACAGTATACTACAGTATACCGATGGTATACCGATTTGGACTTCTAGATATTTTTGTGGACCTTATCGGCATACCGACGGTGTACTATATTATACCAACAGTATGCCGATCCTGCCGACACTTTAGGATATTTGTCTTGGCCGCCATACTGACGGTACAATAGGCTGTACCGACGGTATACCGATTTATAGAACTTTGTTTTCCAGCAGCTTTCTTGCATACTTGGAATGGCATACTGATGGTATACTCTAGTATACCAACGGTATACCAATTTGTTGGAATACTAAACTTGCTATGTTTTTGCTATCTCTTGACCGGTATACTGTCGGTGTATTGGACTGTACCGACGATATACCGATCATGTTCTTTCTTTAGGAAATCTTGGTTTTTTTGAGTTCTTGTTTGTTTCTTCTGGTTTTTGTTTGGACACGTGATTGACTTGACCTGTCAAGACATGAACTTACATAGCTTTATAGGGTTGGACTTGACTTGGATTTACTTGGTTTTACCCGGCTTTGCTCGGCTATACGTGACATGATTGACTGGACTAGACTTGGCTTTACTTTGTTTCAACTGGCTTTGTCTAGCTACACGTGACATGATTGACTAGACTTGACTTGGCTTACTTGGTTTCACCCGGCTTTGCCCGACTACACGTGACATGATTGATTGGACTTGACTTTGTATAACTTGACACGGCTTCTCATAGTTATACTTGGTTTCACCTAGATTGACATGGCTTCACTTGGCTTTTCCTAGCTTTACTTGGTTTCATGTGGCTTGGTTGTTGTCGTGGCTTACATGAGTCTGTTTGTGCAATATATATTAAAACTGGACTATTACTATTAGAACTTGATTTATTTGTATCATGTCTAGGATGGATTATGCGAAATGCCACATCAGAATTTATATAAGAAAATGCTAAGGATTCAGCAACTAGATACTCACATAGTTTATGGCTAGGGATTTTCTAGATTGTATGCAGTCCCGGTTACCCACAACAAAGAAGTGGATTTACATGGCTTTATCGAGTGGATTTACATGGCTTCATTGTATGATTTTTCTTGGTCTCAATGTGCGCCAGTGGGTATCCCGGACGGACTGCAGGGGCATGCGATCAGAAGGAACTCTAGCATCGCGTTGCATTACAATTGTCAGTAACTAAGATTGCGATAACCCTACTTAGTTAAAGTATCAAGCCGTACTTATATAATTTTTTCGTGATTGATGGATGATGATTAGTCTAGGCCTTATATGATCACACATTTATCTTCTGTACTTGTTATTTCTTATTGCTTATCAGTTCAGGATATGTCTCATTATAGGTTTTCAGTATTTTTTTCATCCAGAGATTATTTACTTTCAATTTTTGCATTGCTTGTCTTGTTGGTTTAAGTTCCTATATTGGCTTCTTTTGTGGTACTTACTATTTGGGATATGACTCCACTGGTTTTGTATGGCCAGATCCAGTAGCCGCACCAGAGAATCTTCTACATCTTTCGGAGGATAGTGACCACCCGGTGCACCAAATCGCTTGAGTGGGTTCCCTTACTCCCCCGCCCTTTTGTACATTCTTCTTTTGTTGGCGTTTAGCCACCGAATAAGTGTTTAGCTCATATTTTGGATTGATCTGTTAGCCTACGGACATTTGCATGATTGTCATATCTTAGGGTCGATTATGTATGACACAGACTCTGGCTAGTTTACTCATTTTGTGTTTACTAGCATCATGATCATCTGTATACTATAGTTTGGGATGCTTTACTATTTTATTTTAGCTGATCTTATATCATGTTATTATATCTGTTGTTCCTATGATTGAGACGCTAGGCTTGTTGGACCTAGGCTTGACTATTGGATTATAGTAGTGACCCCTCATGTCTTATAACTTTACCATATATGCAGAGTACCGGAGTGTCCTAAGTATACTTAGCTGGCCTTGTCAGTCCCGCTATCCAGTATTCTGGATTCTAGGGCGTCACAAGTTGTCTTGCTGATGGGAAGTTTTATAGCTCAGGTAATAGAGAATATAAAAGTTAATGAGTTGATTATTGAATGCTAGAATTTTATCTCTATTCAGAGGCTTTTTATAGACCGAGTTCGAGCATATTTTTTTCCTCAAACATTCATAAATATGAACGTTGCACCATGTTCTTGTGGATGACTGAGACAATCCAGGAAGACTGAATTCTAGGGTCCGAGTTTGGCCCGAGTTTGGTCCGAACTCTGTCTATCCATATCAGTACAGTTCAGTCCATGTTAACTAGGTTTTGGTGTCATTTTATAGACTTGGTTTTATGGCCTGAATGTTGGGTTTGTGTCAGGTATAGGTTTGACCTTCCTAATGCCAATGCGACTCTTTGTGCACATTCCTAGACTCAAAATAAAATTCAAATGCATAGACCAAAGACACAAACTCTTCTGTTGCAGTATCGTAGTCTTAATTTTGATATTTTTCTTGAGTTCTCCTCAAGGTTCTCTTTCATCTTCTCCATCCTTTTTGAGATATAATTCACTATCTTTCTCATTTCTTTCCAAGGCACCAAAATTCTTTGGTAAGAAAAGAGGAAAACTGATGAAGCATCCTCTTCTAATCCTCAATAGTATATGCCACACTCTATTTTTAGTCCTCAATTGCCCAAAAAAGGTGATTTCGATGGGTTATTATTTAGATCCTTAAAAGCCTCCATGGAATGGTTTAATGATTTCCATATGAGCAATGTATGTGGTGGCAATCCTATTAATTTTAATATTTTTCATGATTACTTGTCATACTTTCAAGATCTATCCCTTCATGAATTAGTGTCAACGAGGAATCGCGTTTATTTAAATGTGATACATATGTTTTATTGTAACTTAACATATGAACATGACACCATTCGTTCTAATGTCTGTGGCTTCGACATTGAGTTAGATAATGACGATCTAGGGAAGATTCTTCACATTGCTAACAATGGTGAAGCCCTTGTCAACATCATCAAAGTTAAATTTTAGAATGACATGACACTGGATTATTTTAAGGATTCTATGTGTTCTCCTCATCCTCGTCCACCCGGACGCCTTCATGCAAAATTCTTGAATCAACACTTCTACAAGCTCCATAGGATGATATTATCTGCTATCATTTCCAAGAAAGGATCTAATGATGAGATTACTTATTTAGAGATGTCTTCTTTGTATCATCTATAATTTGCTATTGAGTTTAGTCTTCCAAAGACTATTATCAAAGCTATGGTTCGATGTTGTATGAAAGAGCGTAACCTTCTCAATGTTATGTACCTGTCCATCATCTTTCAACACTTCAATGTACCTTTGGATGCATATCCTTTCTTAAATGAGCCTTCTTACCTCTCTCAAGCCCGCAGGACTGCACCTGCTTTTCTACCTCCACCTTCTCCTGTTGTGGTTGACTAATCTTTATCGAGTTCACATGGACATCCTGCAGATGCCCCTGTTGCACCTGCTCCACCTGCTACTCTGGACTATATTCAGGACTTGATTCAGGAGTGTTTCCGATTGCAATACCAGATGATCACCAAATTGATCATAGATCGTTTCCATGAGCAGGATACGATGGTTACCACTCGTTTTCTCTATCGGGATTATTGTTCTACCATCATTGCTAGTGCTACATCCAACACCTTGGCAAAAATTCAGTACAACCTCTCTCATCATCCAGCCGGACCGTTTCCGATGGGTCGTGATCCTTCTCGTTTTGGATATCAGCTTGACGACCCTTTTGTTCAGAGGTACTTGGATCCTGCTGTAGTCTATTATGATCCAAAACGATCAGCGGATGATGCTACAATTGGAGAAGATAATTAGACTTCTGACGTGATTCTGGAGTTATCTTTTAGTTGATGTTTTAGATTTTATTTTTGGACTATGTATGCATTTTACTTTCCTAGTGAGATTCCATTTCAGCATTTAAGTTGTAGTTTTTCGTAACTTTAGTTTTAGACTTTGTACTAAAAACTAAAAGTTTGCATTAGTATCCATAGATTTCAGTTTCTCTTATCGCCACTTTTGTTGCATAATTAGTTTGGTATATTTATTAGATACATTAGTTTATACTCTATTGTTGATCTATGGAAATTCTTTAAATGCATAGTTCAATTGGTTAAAACAAACTATTGTATTTGATTTCTTATTCTATGCAATTTTAATTGATTTAATTTGTATCTATTAAATACTTAATTTTCATACAAATTATTTAATTTGTTACTACATTTAGATCTTTAATGTTATTACATATTATATTGTATCCATTTCTCTGTAAAAAAAATTTATGTCATCAATTTTGGGGGAGACTCCATTTTGTTCAAATAAAAAAGGGGGAAAATCATAAAAATACAAGCATTCAAATGCCAACGGTACCGATACTCTGGAAGAATGATCATTACAAGTACTACGGGGAACTTCCTCGCATCCTCGCATCGTATCGGAGTTACCGTATCCAAATTTATATTGGTATAGTTTTTCAATTATCATAATGGGAGAGATTGTTGGCACAACATGGTCATAGTTAACCTGATTTGATGATCGACATAACTAGACTTAATACAAATAGACTGCCACAGAGTACAACTACATTACATCTTCCTGAAGACATCAGCTATAGCCTTCTACAGTTATTGGGACTTTCATTTTTATTCATTATTGTATATTTATCTGAGTCTAGGACAAATATAAATTGAGTCGCATATGATATCTAGATGGCACTCAAGTCCACTCAAATAAGCCTTCCAAGAAATTAGTTCAAACCCAACTCAAACTAGACCAAAACCTGAAAACTAGGTTCTAGAAAATGGGTGACAAAACTCGACCAGAGTTCGGGCCTACTCGGACTGAAATAGGTCAGCCCAAAATCCAGTTTCCTGGTCTTTAGTTCATCCAAGATATTCTGGACTCCAACGTTCAAATTTTGAGCGTTTGAGGACCAAACTCTGCCTGAACTCGGACTAGAATAGCCTATAAATAGAGACAAAATTTCATCATTCAATAATCTCCCGCAGGATAATTGGCCGTCCCCACTAAGCACGAATCATCGTGCCAGCGCTCCAAGGCTCCAGAGTGAACTCCACGCCTTAGCACGCATGAAGGAGGCATCCGCACCAAACGAGGTTCTTCCGTACCCTACAAGCAATCTAGTGGATTATCAGTACATGAATGCACTGGTGGGGAGGCTACTCACCCGCTCGACAAATCCAAACACGTTATAAGGGTTCCGTGCACCGTCTATTTAGTTATCTTTCTAGTCTTTCAATAGGATCAGCTTTATGGCAAAGATGAATAGCCTAACTCATGTAGCAGTACGCCTTACGATATAAGAGAAAACACGGTGAGACTTACCAACTTAACATTCGTCCTTCCCTATCCAAGGCAAACCAAGTTAATTCAAGCACGAGTATATATATAATAAATCCAGGGGCAATAGCATATGCAAACACAAGTGTTGTGAGCGAGATTATATTTTGGGGGCACAAGTTACACGAATTATCAGGTGTGTTGTAGAAGATGTTAAAGTGTTCCATATATATACAAGTGTGTTATACTCATGATCGTTCAGGTATTTTAGATTATTCTTGATGCGATACAATGACTCGTACGAGGATTACCGCTAAGCGATGATGACTTATCTATATCAACAATTATTGCTGGCATAGCCATAAAAGACCAATTTATAGTCTCGGAGCGCAGATGATGGAGGTACATGTGTCGCTGCACGCCATCCCCCTCAGTCAGAGACTATTTTATTGTTCTATTCGGATCGAATCGGCCCCAGTGCCCCGGTGACAGTCCGTAAAATAAGATCTGAAAATCCCCTTGTTAACAAGTTGTCCATGACACACAGTCTTGGGTCTTCCAAATTTACACAACTTGACATGATAATCCATGATTCTTGTTCTGATCGAGCATTTTCTCTGCGAACTATGATTTGCTTGACATGATTCTCATTCGGATATAAACTTGACATAATTCTCGTTTAGTGTTCAACTTGCCTCGATGCATTCCCCTGGTTCGGGGACTGCCTTGACGACCTAACAGTCCCGGATACTTGCAGGTTCATTTTGCACAGAAGAGTTATTTGATAGTCTTCTGGTTAACTGAATGCATGCACAATACGCGATATTATTACTTGTTTGTGGCAATGGTTTCGTGTGGCAAATATTAAAATGAGGCAACATTACAAGTTAACATAAAGTAAGCAAGCATTTCGTTCATATGGACATGAGCATTTACTTTGTCATAGTCTATGGATAAGGCGAGGAGTAAAATTGTAAAGGGACATACCGAGCGACATAATCTAGGAACGTATAGTGTGAACAAGTGAACGGTGCACTACGAGGAGCACACAATGATCTACTCAAGGCATAGTGGAATATAGTTGCACAAGAAAAGGTAGCATGCAAGGGTCCAATTATAGGCAAAGTTTTATTTCCATGTTCTAGCACAAGCAATACGAGTTAGGATTATTCCCTTAGTTAGGTGTGTTATATTCTTTATTATCATGCAGAGGGTGATTAACCTAGCGACTAGCATGTATCGTCCATATTTTAAGTGTGATGGCTAAGCAAAGACAAGTTTATCATAGCGACCCACCTTAGTGATGATTTGCCTCGGTCGAGCGATACTCCGAGCGAGGCTCTGAAAGCTTAAGCAGGAAATCCTTAAGGAACAAGTCTGGAAATCCTTTTTGCCTCAAACGAGCATTCTCACTGAGCAAAGTAGGTTGGGTCATTGTACTTTAGCCGTTTGAATCGGCTGTTCGCTTGAGCGGAATGGGTTGTTATATTATACACCACTCAGAAAAAGTCTCATCCTCGAGACTTCCTGAGCGCAAGCCATTCTATCACATTATCAAATTTATCCTAAGCATAGCAATCGGTACCACTAGATCCATTCGAACACAATTCCCTACTCATTCCTTATACTGTATCGAGTGTATGTTGGGTCAGTCTCATTGAATGACTCTATCATTCAATCAAAGTTCTGACTCGGTCTTTATTGCGCCTTAGTGCGGAACATGCTGCTTAACGCGGGGTCTATTTCAATCCATCGTGAATGCTGATCTAAGGCTATGGCAAACTTATACAAGTCATTATACTTGTCCATGCAGATATTTACTTGCACTAGCATTCGAGATCAGCATACCGCGAGTCTAGATCGTGCACATATTCGAAGTGCACCTCAAACATATGCATGCCAACCAACTTAGCGATAGCGAAGTCTTAGCCCTCAAGTTTCATATATCATTGAGTCTTAGATCGTGCACACATTCAAGACGTCCCTCAAACATATGCATTCAACCAAACTTAGAGATAGTAAAATCGGACAAGCTACTTGAAAAAATCTCAAGGGTCTCGTTTTATGAATCACAAGGATACTTTCCAACAGGGTCAATCAATTTCCAAGTCATTTTCCTTCCAACTCAAATCAAGTTTTGCACTACCGTTAAGCACGATCTATCCGATCAACCGACTAGCGTCCATCTGTTTGGGTTAAACATAGCATACGCTACCGTTCCAAGTCTAACACTAAGTTTTGTTGCCCCAGTTCTATGGTTTGTTCAAGCAATATTCTAAAGTCGGTCAAACAGGTTCTTTCACTCGGCACAAGGTCGCCTGCCTAATTACTAGGTCATCTCAAAGGGTCATAGGTACAAGTTCAAATATACGATTCATCGTACAAATTTGTCGTACGATGCTCCCCCAATTCCTAGGTTTAAACCATTATTCGTTTGCACGGGGTATTCTATCCAAGCTCATTTTACTTAGATTTTGAAACATCGAGCACGGATCATCCTACACACAATAACACATTTATTTGTACATTTATTTTTAAATTTGTTTGCCTAGTGATTTGCATAGTCTATCTTCTTAAGTATATTTGATAGAATCCATATATCAATTCTAAGTCTAGACCACCAAGCCAAGATTCGATTCTAAACCTTTTGTTTATGTCACGACCCGCACCCGGTGTAAGGGTACAAGTCAGAAATAACGCCTAGCCTACACCTAAGAATCGGCGGTAGAACGTTGTCTGGGTAATCTATCTAGCAATATAATGAACCACCAATAATAACAATATACTCAATCACAGAACTAAGATGGAAATAAGCAAGAATTAGATAGAGAATATTATAGTCATAAAACAACTCATGAGTCTAAAATAATACATCAATGAGTCTGAAAAAATGCTAACAAATAAGCTGGAGATAAATCCAGTACAAAATACTAAGAAGGTACTAAACCCGGGTCATTTGTCTCAGTTGGGATAAGTCCCTCATGAGTCAAGGTCTTTGTCTCTAAACCCACAATATCCTCAGGTCCATAATGTGTAGGTTACCACTCCTCAGTGTCATCTGGGAAATATATATCCAGTCAGGAAAGGAGCAGAGTACATCTCTAACAGCAGTTCTAATCAATGATAAAAACTATATAACAGTAAATAGATGTGAATATACAAGATGCATAATAGATACAATGAGATATATACTTATAAGAAAATACTGGAATAAATACAATAATGATCAATATGTCAATGAACAAGAATACTAATGACTAAGTGTATGAGTACTAGCTTTAACATGTGATCGACTTGGGAACATGATACAATATTTATGGCCTGGCTAATCATACGTGCGATGTATGATTAACACTATTCAATAACAATACTTGATACAATAGGGGTATTGATCACATATGTACACTAAAGTACTCTCCACCCTCGACTGGTATAATAGATCCAACTACGGTATGCTATGGCACGAGATTCCTCAAGAAGATAGCGACTCTTCCTTAGAATCAGTGTTTGTTCATGTACAAGATAACCAATGAACAATACTTGCACCATATACACCATATACCAAGGAATAATATCCCATGACGAGATCCGGATATACCAATCCGTGTAACCATAGATTCAAGAGAACATGGATATCTACACTAGATACAATGAACATAGATGATATCATAAATGAGAAACTATCAGAGAATGTATTCGCCTGAAGTCCAATAAATAGTCTCATTGATGTCTGATACGGTACCTCGAAGACCTAGATATAGAGTACAACATCAATACAAGGTTCCGGAAAGAAAATAAGTTAAACTAGTCAACTTCTAGGTCAACAAGCCAATTCTAAGTCAAAAGTCAACTAAGTCAACTCTAAGTCAACTATGGTCAACTATAGTCAAACTATGGTCAACTATAGTCAAACTATGGTCAACTACCTATTTTTAGGTTGCACAAGTCTAACACAAAAATATTGGTTCAAAATACTATAGTCTAGGTCACAAAACCATATCTTAAATATTAGGATACCGTATCTCTAGATACGTAATTCCATAGGTAAAATATCAATATATAAGTCAAACAACTATTAATAATATAGAATCCTAATTACAAACATTAAATAGGTACCTTGGTTTTGAACCAACTTGGTATCACAACATAAAACATAATCTTAATACCCCAAGCCCAATACCTTGGGTATCCCCAATTACCTTGGTACTTACCTTGGTTTCTCAAGGTAATACCCAAATACTAATTATACTATCTACCCGTAGATATATACATATACTACAATAATTATTATACATAGAGTATATATTAAATACTATTTAGCACATAGAAATATATTTATATATAATTCAAATACCATATACATACATACATACATATATATATATATATATATATATATATATATATATATATATATATATATATATATATATATATAACTGCCAAATGTAGCTAAAGACTCTGCCCGCTGTCGCTGAAGGCTGCTGTTGATATTGATACACTGCTATTTTAGTGACAGTTTTCTGCACTGACGCTAAAAATTGTCACTAAAGCTCCTGATACGTTGTTGTTTTAGCGACAGTTTCCTGATATTGTCGCTGGCTGCTGTCACTGCTTCCCTTCTCCCGCTGCTGCTGCTTCCCTATTATTTGCTATTGTGACAATTTTGTTGTTGTTGTTGCTCCCGTTGTTGCTGCTATTGGCATTTGTTACTGCTGTTGCGACGCTCTGCTGTGTCTCCTTTGCTGCTGTCGCTGATACATATATATATCTATAATATATATATAATAACGTATGTATATAAAACCCACAATATATATATGTATTCCATATGCATAATTAATACTAATAATTATACATACACCCTCACATAGTATTATATACATAAAACATATAGTAACACAAACACACATACATATATATATATATATATATATATACACGTACATATAATCATTCACCATATATAACACACATTATATAAATATAATTATAACTATAACAACCCATAAATATTTATTTACATATGCATATTTATACATGCTACCATATACAATTATATATACATATATAAGAATAGCTACATACAATATACATAATAAATACATAGATCTAAGACACAAGAAGCATAATTATATATATCATATTATATATATATATATATATATATATATATATATATATATATATATATATATATATATATATATATACAATTACATCTCCAAGAACACAAGAAATAGATCTACATATAATTTGTACAAACAAATGGAGAGTATCACACCGTATCCCACTAGATCTAGGATACGCATGTGACATGAGTCCACCACACATCCAAACGTACCCCGAAGGACACAAACAAGTTACATATATTATTTATGAACAATACGAAGAGTCAAATATAAATCTATGTGTCCGTATTAAAATATGACATGTACTAAGTCTCGTGTCGGAGGAAAAATCCCCAAATAAACACGTATCACCAAATTATTGGGATACGACCTACACGTACCCAATTATGGACATGACACTAGCCCCAAACACACAAGAACATGAAATTGATCTATAGGACCAATTGACACATACAACAAATGTCAAACTCGAAATTCCTACAAAATTGACACAAAAAGCACCATAACTTTCTCAATAGGCCTCCTATGAACACAAAACAAATTTCTATGGGTAGCCTATATATATGGATTAATTTTTCATGGTTAAATATCAGATTTATAACCTAATTTAAGGGGAAAACTGAATTATAGCTATTGGGAGATGGATTTCCAATGCAACCTCCAAATATGATAAAATTGCCTCCAACTTGTAGATCATTGCTCCTCTTTGTAGATCCTTACTTCCTCCTTCTTGATCCTTGCTCCACTAGCCTCCAATGATGATTTGAAAAAAATTGGAATGAAATTTGGTAGAAAAATGATGTGGGAATGAAGGAATTTGGTTGAGGAAAATTCTAGATATAATTTCCAAATGAAAGGAGGAGAGAGAAAATTATTCTTCCTCTCTAAATAGGCCGGCCCCCTTTCCCCTTCCTCAATATACTATGAATTGTCCAATATACCCCTTGGGGCCTCTCATAAAGAAATAATTAAGGAGGGAAGCTTCTAGTCTAATGGTTTAATTAATATAATTCATCTCCTTAACAATGGGCTTTATAAATGGGCTAAATTCTAACCAATTAATTCATGTTGGTCTATGAGTCTAAACTAAACTATTTAGGACCACTAACACAAGTCTAAAATAAATAACTAATATATAATAAGAATTAAATAATATAATAAATAATTATTTATCATGCACAATATTTAATTAAATATAAAATTACTAAAATACCCTTTCCTAGAAATGTGGTAGTGAGTCTACCCTCCTTAAAATAATTTTGTCCTCGAAATTCAAAGACGAAAACTACCCCCAGATCATCACAAAAGAACAAAACTAAAGAACATAACTAACTATGAAAGAACATAACAACGAACAGAACATAACCAGGAAATAACATACCTCAAGGCACAAACAAATATGGATAACGCCATCGTATTTCATCCTCTCTCTCCCAGGTAGACTCCCCCGGAGAGTGATGTCTCCATGTGACGCGTACCAAAGGAATAGTCTGGTTCCTCAATACCTTCTCTCTCCGATCCAGAATCTCAACTGGCTGCTCTAGATAGCTAAGGGTAGGGACCACCTTTATCTCCGAGTGATCCAATACATGACTAGGATCTGCCACATATCGTCTCAACTGTGACACATAAAACACGTTGTGCACTCCCTCCAATACAGGTGGCAAGTCTAGCCTATAAGCAACTGCATCGACCCTCTTTAGAATAGTAAAAGGTCCAATGAATTGCGGACTAAGCTTCCCACCTCCACCGAAGCGAATCGTATCTCGTGTCGGAAAAATCCTCATAAATACCAAATCACCCACCTAGAACAAAACAAAACCTTAAGAACTTAATCTATAATAAACAACCAATAACAAGCACAAAACAAAATCTAAACAATACCTCAAACTCCAAAGGTCTCTAATGGCTATCGGCCCAATGCCGCTGTCTGTCCTGCGCCACACAAAGTCTGTCTCTAATCAACTGAACCTTTTCTGCTGCATCTACAACCATCTCTGGCCCAAGCAAAACTCTCTCTCCAACATCGTCCCAAGACAAAGGAGTACGACACCTCCGACCGTACAGAGCTTCAAAAGGTGATATCTCCATACTAGCATGGTAGCTATTGTTATAAACAAACTCTACCAAATGGAGATGGTCCTCCCAAGAACCCCCGAAATCTAGTACACAAGTGCACAACATATCCTCGAGAGTCTGAATAGTCATTTTTGATTGTCCATCTTTCTGGGGATGATATGCAGTACTGAACTTGAGCTGAGTGCCCAAACTCTTTAGCAAACTCCGCCAGAAATGAGAAGTGAAACGACTATCTCGATCCTAGACTATGCTGACAGAAACTCCATGTATCCTGACGATCTGCCTCATATACATCTCTGCCAGCTTCTCCGTAGTCAAACCCACCTTAAAAGTCAAAAAGTGGGCCGACTTGGTCAACCTATCAACGATGACCCAAATCACGTCTTTTTCTCCTGGAGATCATAGAAGTCCGGACACAAAATCTATAGTAATGTGCTCCCACTTTCACTCCGGAATGGGTAATGGCTGAAGTAAACCTCCTGGCCTCTGCCTCTTGGCTTTCACCTGCTGGCACACTAAGCTTCTGGATATAAACCGTGCCACTTCCCTCTTCATGCCAAACCACCACACACTCTCTCACATATCCCGATACATCTTGTTGGCACCTGGATGCATAGAATATTGAGAGTGATGCGCTTCCTGCAACACCTCTTCACGCAGCTCCCCACTAGGCATACACAATCTAACTCCATGCCTCAAAGATCTATCCTCAGAAATGGTGAAATCATCCTCCAATCATGCTCTCACCTGAGATCTGATGCTTCTCAGAGATACATCCTCGTACTGTGCTGCCTTGATCCTGTCCATTAAATCTGAATATATCTGCAATCCCCACATCTGCATAGCACAACCAGGAACTATCACCTCGATGCCAAAGCTCTCCAAGTCCTCTAGCAAATATCGATCATGCGTCAAGAACATAGCTACCGGATACCTACTCAAAGCATCGGCAACTACATTAGCTATTCCAGGATAATACTGCAATGATATATCAAAATCCTTCATCAGTTCCAACCATCGACGCTGCCTCATGTTCAACTCCTTCTGCATGAAAATGTACTTCAAACTTTTGTGGTCTGTGAAGATCTCCACACACTCTCCGTACAAATAATATTTCCACAACTTCAGAGCGAAGATGACTGCTGTCAACTCTAAATCATGGGTAGGATAGTTCTTTTCATGAGGACGTAATTGCCTGGATGCATAGGCAATCACTTTCCCATTCTGCTGAAGAACACAATCCAATTCTTTCTCCGATGCATCACTATAAATAGTGAAACCTCCAGACCCTGATGGCAACGTCAAAATAGGGGCAGACGTCAACCTCTTCTTCAATTCCTCAAAAGTAATCTCATAATCCTCTGTCCAAACAAACTCTGTATCTTTCCTGGTGAGTCTGGTCATCGGCTCGGCAATCCTCGAAAAATCTTGCACAAACTTCCTATAGTAGCCTGCCAATCCCAAGAAACTCCTGATCTCTACTACCGAACTCAGGGTCTTCCAAGATTCCACTATTGCGGTCTTCTTCGGATCTACTGAAATACCATAACCAGTCACAACATGCCCCAAGAACTCTACCTTGTCCAGGAAAAACTCACATTTGGATAACTTTCTATACAGCTTCTCCTTCCTCAGCACATCCAACACAATCCTTAAATGCTCCTCATGCTCCTCCGGGGTCTTAGAGTATATGAGTATGTCGTCGATGAACACCACCATGAACTTGTCAAGATATACATGGAACACCTTGCTCATCAAGTTCATAAATATCGTCGGTGTATTAGTCAAACCAAATGGCATCACCATAAACTTGTACTGACCATACCGAGTTCTAAAAGCAGTCTTCGGTATGTCCATCGGTTTCACCTTCACCTGATAGTAGCCTGATCTCAAATCTATCTTAGAAAACACCTTGGCACCACTCAACTGATCGAACAGAATATCAATCCGTGGCAAAGGGTACTTATTCTTAATAGTGAGATAATTGAAAGCCCTGTAATCAATGCACATGTGCACCGATCCATCCTTCTTCGGTACAAACAATCTTGGGGCTCCCCACGGTGAAGAACTCGATCTGATAAACCCCTTATCCTGCAATTCGTTCACCTGCTTCTTCAGCTCGACCAGCTCGCTATTGTTTACTCTATAGACATATTGCGAAATTGGTTCTGCACCTGGCACCAAACCTATAGAGAATTCAACATCTCGATCTGGCGACAATCCTGACAATTTCTCAGGAAACACATCCAAGAACTCTGCTATCAACGGATGCGACAACTCTTTGTCTTCCACCATAGCTCCACAAATAATGCCTTCTCCCTGCTCTGCAGCTCCTCTAGCAAACTCGAACTCTGGCTCTCCTGGCGAACCAAAAAAAACTCTACCTCATCTACAATATATACTAGCACGGTGCCTACTCAACCAATCCATCCCGAGTACAATGTCGTAGCTCGAAAGTGGTATTACAAGTAGACACGCAATCAACTCCCGGCCTCCTAGAGTGACTCTCCGATCCTTGCAAATATCATTAACCAGGATAATGCCTCCCCCGGTCATGATCTTGCAAGTCCTAAGCAAAGACTCAGCTACCAAACCATGCTTCAGAGTAAAAGAAACAGATACAAAACTATGGGAAGCAACACTATCAAACAAAGCTAAATCTGAAATAGAATCAAGAAGAATAGAACCTGCGATGACATCTCCGGTGGGTTCGTCCTTCTCGATGGTCATAAAAAACGCTTGTCCTGACGGGCACCTCCCTGTTGTTGATGTTGTACATAACGCTGCTGCTGTGTCAAAAGTGGTCCCCTCGACTATACTGCAGGTGGTCTCGTTTGTGCCCTCGGAGTTGAAGCTGCTCCCTGAACTGCACGACAAGAAAACTCTCTCGACTGATGCCCTTCAGTACCACAATACAAACAAACTCCTAACTTTCTCTTGCAAACTTTCCAGATATGGTCGGGCTTCTTGCAGTAGTGGCAGAAAGCTTGTTGTAACTGTCTCGGCTGATGTGGTGCCTGGTAAAAAGGTGCCTTAGTTGGAGTCTGGTTCTGTTATGGCTGTTGGAAAGGTCTGGACAGGAAATGAGGACGTTTTGCAGATACTGCACTGCTGTTGGCCTCCAGAAAAGAATTACGGTCTCTCTTGGGCTTCAAACCCAACTTTCGCTCAACCTTGCGTGCCTTCACAAGTATCTCCTAGTATGTCTCATAAAAAATGGAACGAGGATCTTTACTTCATAGTTTAGACCCTCACGGAAATGAATAGCCGAAACCTCCGACTCTCTCACCAAATACTCTACAAATCGGCTCAACCTGCCAAACTCCGCAGCGTACTCCTCCAAAGATGTGCTCCCCTGAATGAGACTCTCGAACTGCCTCCCCAAGTCTAGCATGTCTGCCCAAGCGAAAAACTTTTTTCTTGAAAAGGTCCTTCAATACCTCCCAAGACTGTCCCGCATCAACAAGAATCGGCTCATTCCTGAACCAAGTACGAGCGACGTCGAACAGTTGAAGTCCTACCGCCTTAACCTTCAGATCCTCAGAAAGATGGGACACCCTCATAAGACGCTCAATGTCCTCGAGCCAATCATCAGCATTGATGATGCCCTCCGTCCCCTTGAAAACCCTAGGCTCCATCTTCTTGAAGTCCTGAATGTTGCCTGGCCGAAGCTGAGCAACCTGAGGAACAACTTGCTGCTGGACCGAAACTCCCTTCTCGACTACGGCACGAGCAAGCTGATGTGTACTCTCGATGCCCTGTCGTAGAATATCGGTTTGCCTCTGATGTGCCTCTAACTGAGCCCTCTGTGCCTCGAGCATCTTATGAAATAGTGTAAACATCTGTGTCGCCTCTGCTAGCAACAGAGGTGGAGGTGGAAGCCCCTCAGATACAGCTGGAACAGTCCTCTAAGTAGGTGGTGGACCTCCGAAAGCAGCTGACACTCCAATCACCGGAGAAGTGACTGGTGCAGACCCTCGGGACGTCGCAGACCTCTCAGAAACTGCTCTCCCCTACTGCGATCTAGTCTTAGGCGGCATCCTGAGACAAAGCGAAAGAAAGAATCAATATGGCATATGATATAAGACACTCAAGGAAAGGACAGTTTAAGAGATCAAGTATCAATAAAAAAGGAGAATAGTTGAATCAAAATAATTTTCCTAGATGTGATTGAGTATCCTCAGCCTATTGCCTATATCCTATATCCTATCGCAGGCTCGCAGTAGTACAACTAAATCGTCGCACTACCACGACATCACATAACCTGCGAAGCTTGACCTACATGGGCCACCACTAAAAATGTGTTATAACCCGCACCCGGTATAAGGGTACAAGTCAGAAACAACACCTATCCTACGCCACAGAATCGGCGGTAGAACGCTGTCTGGGTAATCTATCTAGCAATATAATGAACCACCAATAATAACAATATACTCAATCACAGAACTAAAATAGAAATGAGCACGAATCAGATAAAGAATATAATAGTCACAAAACAACTCATGAGTCTAAAATAATACATCAATGAGTCTGAAAGAATGCTAACAAATAAGCTGGAGACAAATCCAGTACAAAATATTAATAAGGAACTAAACCGAGGTCATCTGTCGCAGTCGGGATAAGTCCCTCCTGAGTCAAGGTCTCTGGCTCTAAACCCACAACATCCTGAGGTCCATAATGTGTAGGGTACCACTCCTCAGTGTCATCTGGGAAATATATATCCAGTCAGAAAAGGAGCAGAGTACATCTCTAACAGCAGTTCCAATCAATGATAAAAACTATGTAACAGTAAATAGATGTGAATATACAAGATGCACAATAGATACAATGAGATATATACTTATAAGGAAATACTGGAATAAATACAAAAATGATTAATATGTCAATAAACAAGAATACTAATGACTAAGTGTGTGGGTACTAGCTTTAACATGTGATAGGCTTGGGAACATGATACAATATTTATGGCCTGGCTAATCATATGTACAGTATATGATTAACACTATTCAATGACAGTACTTGATACAATAGGGGTATTGATTACATATCTATACTAAAGTACTCCCCACCCTCGACTGGTATAATAGATCCAACCACGGTAAGCTATGGCACGAGATTCCCCAAGAAGATAGTGACTCTTTCCAAGAATCAGTCTCTGTACATGTACAAGATAACCAATGAATAATACTTGCACCATATACACCATATACCAAGGAATAATATCTCATGACGAGATTCGGATATACCAATCCGTGTAACCATAGTGTCAAGAGAACATGGATATCTACACTAGATACAATGAATATAGTAGATATCATAAATGAGAAAGTATCAGAGAATGTAATCGCCTGAAGTCCAATAAATAGTCTTACCAATATCTGATACGGTGCCTCGAAGACCTAGATATAGAGTACAACATCAATACAAGGTTCCGGAAAGAAAATAAGTTAAACTAGTCAACTTCTAGGTCAACAAGCCAATTCTAAGTCAAAAGTCAACTAAGTCAACTCTAAGTAAACTATGGTCAACTATAGACAAACTATGGTCAACTATAGTCAAACTATGGTCAACTACCAATTTTTAGGTTGCACAAGTCTAACACAAAAATATTGGTTCAAAATACTATAGTCTAGGTCACAAAACCATATCTTAAATATTAGGATACCGTATCTCCCGATACGTAATTCCATAGGTAAAACATCAATATATAAGTCAAACAATTATTAATAATATAGAATCCTAATTACAAACATTAAATAGGTACCTTGGTTTTGAACCAACTTGGTATCATAACATAAAACAAAATCTTAATACCCCAAACCCAATACCTTGGGTATCCCCAATTACCTTGGTACTTACCTTGGTTTCTCAAGGTAATACCTAAATACTAGTTATACTATCTACCCGTAGATATATACATATACTACAATAATTATTATACATAGAGTATATATTAAATACTATTTAGCACGTATAAATATATTTTTATATATTTCAAATACCATATACATATATATATATATATATATATATATATATAATATCTAATATATAAAACTGCCAAACTGTCGCTAAAGACTCTGCCCGCTGTCGCTGAAGGCTGTTGTTGATATTGATACACTGCTATTTTTGTGATAGTTTTCTGCACTGATGCTTAAAAACTGTCATTAAAGCTCCTGATACGCTGCTGATACGCTGCTGTTTCAGCGACAGTTAACTGTCGTTGGCTGTTATCACTGCTTCCCTGCTGCCGCTGCTGCTGCTTCCCTGCTGTCGCTGATGCTACTTCCCTGTTGTTTGCTATTGTGATGCTTTTGTTGTTGTTGTTGCTCCCGCTGCTGCTGCTGTTATTGGCATTTGCTGCTGCTGTTGCGACGCTCTGCTGTGTCGCCTTTGCTGTTGTCGTTGATACATATATATATATATATATATATCTATAATATATGTATAATAACCTATGTATATATAACCTATTATATATATATATATATATATATATATATATATATATATATATTCTATATGCATAATTACTACTAATAATTATACATACACCCTCACATAGGATTTTGTACATAAAACACATAGTAACATACACACACATGCATATATATATATATATATATATATATATATATACATATATATATATATATACATATATATATATATATACATATATATATATATATATATATACATATATATATATATACGTACATATAATCATTCATCATATATAACACACATTATATAATTATAATTATAATTATAACAACCCATAAATTTTTATTTACATATGCATATTTATACATGCTACCATATACAATTATATATACATATATAAGAATAGCTACATACAATATACATAATAATCACATAGATCTAAGACACAAGAAGCATAATTATATATACCATATTATATATATATATATCTATATATATATATATATACAATTACAACTCCAAGAACACAAGAAATAGATCTACATATAATTTGTACAAACACATGGAGAGTATCATACCTTATCCTACTAGATCTAGGATACGCATGTGACACGAGTCCACCACACATCCAAACGTACCCCGAAGGACACGAACAAGTCACATATATTATTTATGAATAATACGAAGAGTCAAATACAAATCAACGTATCCGTGTCAAAATGTGACATGTACAAAGTCCCGTGTCGGAGGAAAAACTCCCAAATCAACACGTATCACCAAATTGTTGGGATACGACCTACACGTACCTAATTATGGATACGACACTAGTACCAAACACACAAGCACATGCCAAATTGATCTATAGGACCAATTGACACAGACAACAAATGTCAATCTCGGAATTCTTCCAAAATTGACACAAAAAGTACCATAACTTTCTCAATAGGCCTCCTATGAACACAAAACCAATTCCTATGGGTAGCCTATGCATATGGGTTGATTTTCCATGGTTAAATCTCATATGTAGAATCTAATTTAAGAAAAAAAAACTAAATTATACCTATTGGAAGATGGATTTCCGATGCAACCTCCAAATGTGATAAAATTACCTCCAACTTGTAGATCCTTACTCCTCTTTGTAGATCCTTGCTTTCTCCTTCTAGATCCTTGCTCCACTAGCCTCCAATGGTGATTTGGGAAGGAATTGGAATAAAATTTGGTAGGAAAATAAAGTGGGAATGAAGGAATTTGGTTGAGAGAAGTTTTAGATCTAATTTCCAAATGAAAGGAGGAGAGAGAAATTTATTCCCCCTCTCTAAATAGGCCGGCCCCCTTTTCCCCTTCCTCAAGCTACTATGAATTATCCAATATACCCCTTGGGGCCTCTCATGAAGAAATAATTAAGTAGGAAAGCTTCTAGTCTAATGGTTTAATTAATTTAATCCATCTCCTTAACAATGGGCTTTCTAAATGGGTTAAATTCTAACCAATTAATTCATGTTGGTCCATGAGTCTAAATTAAACTAGTTAGATCTACTAACACAAGTCCAAAATAAATAACTAATATCTAATTAAATAATATAACAAATAATTATTTATCAAGCACAATATTTAATTAAATATGAAATAACTAAAATATCCTTTCCTAAAAAATGTGGTAGTGACAGTTTATAACTCCAAGTCTTCCAACAAGATTTTATGTATCCGTTCACAAAACTATCAAGCATGATTTATTTCAGGTTCTAGGCTAACTTATCCCTGAAACATTTTTGATTCAGTTGCTACATTTCCAAACTCGTGTTACCGTGTCGAACCAAAAGTCAAGATGATCCATCAGTTGTCACGCTCCGATCTCCAGTAAGTTCGATCACCCTCTTTGGACGTGAGATCACCATGCCAACGCTTCCGCTGGATAATATTCCTAATTCGGGCGTAATGTATATACGAGCATAGATTTACGCTCGTACAAGACAAGAACATCAAACATTATGGTTATCTTCAAAATGATCAAGATACCTTTATCATTTACTTCCCTCCATCCAAGTTATATATATATATATATATATATATATATATATATATATATATATATATATATATATATATATCCATCAAGTCAAGTCAGTTCATGTAGTGATTATAACTTGTCTAGCAGAATCATCGAACTTCAATGTTACCGTTCGATAAATCTATAGTCTTATTTTTAGCATTCTTCAAATAACTAGGTTTCAAATATTCAAGCCCAAGTTTATCCACTTTTGATACGTTCTATTCATCGAGTTTGTTTGGAATAATCACCGAACATGTTCATGTGAGTTCGATCATCCCCGCCGTACATGAAATTACCACGCCGGCGCTCCCGCAGGATAATTGTCTCGCTAGGACTAATTTTGAAGGTTATCTTTTCAAACTAGATTTCAATATCGTTCTTCAAACTCCAGGTCAAATCTGTTATCGCTTATCTCTTTCATCGAAACGCAATATTCATTTTTGGCTAACTTCTATTCGAGCGATATTGTATTCAAGTTCAATCCGTTTATTTCAATCCAAAATCGTTCGCACGATCCTCAAGTTTCCAACAAATTTTACTAACCAAGATATCGATTTCTATTTCCATGAATCCCTATTCGATATAAGCCTTATCATTTATTCAAGACATTCTCAAATAGTTTGATCCAACTATCGCACGAGACCTATGAATCCGTTTGGATATTTTTAAATGATCCATACACCACTCGGAATTGATTCAGCCAATTAAATCCTCAATCGATGTTCGCATCAATCGCTAGCATATTCACCAAGTTTTTTCTTAGAATTCCTGTATGATACTTAGGTATCGTCTGATAAATCTTTAGTCTCGTATAAATCCTGTTGATAGTCATCCAAGTAAACCATATTCAATTTGTATCTTCCGACATAAAATATCGTTCGAACTATTTTCCAAAATCCAAGCATGATCCCCTATATTCACCTAAGCGATAATCTAATAATGTTTATATCGGTTGCCATTCTAAGTCTGACTTATTTCTTATCTAAACGATATCCCAATCTCGTTTACAACTAGCTTACACTAAAGGGTCTTGGCGCGCGATACTCAACACAACTTAGCCAAAAGACTGTGTGCATTGCTAATCGTTCGGACGATATTCTATTCCGCGCACTAACCAGTTGGATATCACGTATAGGTATTCGAATTTGCACATAACTTGCAAATTTTTGCACGAGTCTACTCCCACAAGTCTAACACGGGTCGGCGGAACAAAGGCCTTCGCATTACTATTTAATACAAGCAATCACATCATTCACATGCACTTTTTGAAAGTATTTAGACTCACTGTTTGGAATATTCCTATGGGACATTGAAAGAGAGCGTATGCACATAACCCATGAACGAGCTTTCAAAACTGAGAAAATTGAAATGAAGTCCAAAGGCGTAAAGCCATGCTCTATACCAATATGTCACGCCCAAATCTTCCGCAGGATAATCGGCCGTCCCCGCTAGGCCCGAATTATCGCGCCAACGCTCCAAGGCTCAAGAGTGAACTACATGCCTTAGCACGCACGAAGGAGGCATTCACACCGAACGAGGTTCTTCTGTACCCTACAAGCAATCTGGTGGATTATCAGTATATGAATGCACTGGTGGGGAGGCTACTTGCCTACTCGATAAATCCAAACACGTTATAAGGTTTTCATGCCCCATCTATTTAGTTATCTTTCTAGTCTTTCCTTAGGATTAGTTTTATGGCAAATATGAATAGCCTAAGTCTTGTGGCCGTGTGCCGTACGGTATAAGAGAAAATACGGCGAGACTTACTAACTTACCATCCGTGCTTTCCTGTCTAAGACAAACCAAGTTAATTCAAGCACGAGTATATATATATAATGAATCCAGGGGCAATAGCAAATACAAATGCAAACACAAGTATTGTGAGCGAGATTATGTTTCGGGTGTATGAGTTACATGGATTATCAGGTGTGTTGCAAAAGATTTTGAAGTGTTCTATATATATACAAGTGTGTTATACTCATGATCGTTCAGGTGTTTCAGATTATTCTCGATGCGATACAACGATTCGCACGCGGAGTGCCGCTAACCGAGGATGACTTATCTATATGAATAATTGTCGATGGCATAACCATAAAGGACTTATTTATAGTCTCGGAGCATAGATGACGGAGGTACATGTGTCACTGTACGCCATCCCACTCAGTAGAGACTATTTTATTGTTCCATCCTGATCAGATCGGCCCCAATGCCTCGGCGATCGTCCGTGGAACGAGATCTGAAAATCTCCTTGTTAACAAGTTGTCCGCGACATGCAGTCTTGGGTCTTCCAAATTCATACAACTTGACATGATAATCCATGATTCTTGTTCTGAACGAACATTTGCTCCGCGAGCTATGATTTGCTTGACATAATTTTCATTCATATATAAACTTGACTTGATTCTTATTTCGTGTTCAACTTGCCTTGATGCATTCCCCTGGTTCGGGATTGTCTTGGTGACCTAATGGTCCCGGATACTTACAGGTTCATTTTGCATAGAAGAGCTATTTGATAGTCTTCTGGTTAACTTGATGCATGCACGATACGTGATATTGTTATTTGTTTGTAACAATGGTTTTGTGTGGCAAACATTAAAACGAGGCAACATTACAAGTTAACTTATAAACTGGCAAGTATTTCGTTCATATAGACATGAGCATTTACTTTGGCATGGTCTATGGGTAAGGTGAGGAGTGAAACCGTTAAGGGATATACCGAGTGACATAATGTAGGGGTACAGTGTGAACAAGTCAACGGTATACTACGAGAAGCACACAATGATCTACTCAAGTCATAGCGGGGTCTAGTTGTACAAGACAAAGGTAGCATGCAAGGGTCCAATTATAAGCAAAGTTTTATTTCTATGTTCTAGCACAAGCAATACAAGTTGGGATTATTCCTTTAGCTAGGTGTGTTGTATTCTTTATTAGCATACAAGGGGTGAATAACCTATGATCATCCATATTTTAAGTGTGCTGGCTAAGCAAAGATGATACTCCGAGCGAGCCTCTGAAAGCCTAAGCAGGAACTTATGAAGGGCCAAGTCTGGAAATTCTTTTTGCCTCAAACGAGTATTCTCGCTGAGCAAAGCGGGTCGGGTCGTTACACTTTTGCCGTTTGAATCGGTTGTCCGCTTGAGCAGAACGGGTCGTTATATTTTGTTACTACTTTCTAAGTTTGAAGTTGTCGTGCTCTTCGTATCAAAGCACCTGAGTTTGTAAGAAGTTGGCAAACCTTCGTATAAAAGCTTGTGGTTGTAAGCTATTTCACAAATAGTGGATTAACGTCGAGCAGATTTCTCGAGATTGGATTAGTCCTCCATGAAGGAAACCAGTATACATCGCTGTGTTAGCGTTTGTGAATTCTTACTTTGCATCTACTTTGCTTAGTTATTCTAAACTTATTGCATATTAAAATATTTATTCGCATATATTTTAAAGTTGGTAATTGCCTTAATTTTTAGTTAGATTATTGTCACATACTTTATTCACCCCCCTCTAGAGTTTCTTCTCAGTTTGAGGCACAGCAGAAGCAGTTAAACATATTATAGCAGTTAATCTAGACAGTCGTAACTAACAGTTCAAATGCTACGATAGTAGTTGCCCCAAAGATGACCAAAATAGTGGATGTGGATGAGCTTCAACCTACAAAAAAGAAGAGTTTCGCTAAGGATATTACAAAATTCAAAAAAATATAATATACCATTTAAGGGAGCAGAGGAAGCCACCTTAGCTATGGGCTGGCTGGTGGAAGTCAAGGATCTCCTCCAACTATTGAGCATCATTAACACAAAGATGGTATCATGTGCACATTAGGTATTGGTCTCTAATGCACACTACTGGTGGCAAAGTCATTAATAAATTTTGGCAAAAGCTAATGGGACTACAAAGGTTACCTGGCCTATGTTTAGAGAAGCTTTTTTTGTCGCAGTACTTTTTCTCTAGCCATTAGTGATAGAAAGATCAGGAACTCAACAAGTTAGAACAGGGGAGCATGACGGTAAAATAGTATACGACAATTTTCTAGACTGTCTCGATATACGAGTTCCAAGTTTACAAATGAAGTATCTAAGGCTCATTAATTTGAGCAGGGTGTTAGGCCTGCTCCGCAGTCTCAGGTCGTAGTTCAGAAGTACCAAACTTTCACTACTAGAAAAAGCGGATTAGCGACGTATTTTAGCGACTCCATGTAAAAACGTCGCTAATAAAAGATAAATTAGCGACTCCATGTAAAAACGTCGCTAGACGTCGCTAAATGGCGACATTTAGCGACGTTTAGCGACTTTTATTAAGTTTTTAAAAGATTAGTCGCTATAAGTTCAATTAAGGTCGCTAAACGTCGCTAATATGTCTAATTTAGCGACATTTAGCGACATATTTAGCGACGTATATATTAAAAATATTTAGCAACGTGTTTGGCGACGTCTATGACGTCGCTAAATTTATTTTAGCGATATTTTTATTTGACGTCGCTAAAAGTTGCTAAATTTTGGTTAATTAGGGCTCAGTTTTCTTTTTCCCCATCTGTCGAAATTTTTGAAAGTTTTAAAAAACTTTAGATTCCCCTACCCCCCTCTCCGGCGACCGGCTCTCCACGGCTGCGGCTACTCCGGCATCCCCCTCCTCCTCCTCGAGCTCTAGGTAAGCCCTAACTCTCTCTCTTTCTCTCTCTCTCTCTCTCTCTCTCTCACAGGACACACATGTGACACTGACACAACACACACTTGACAGACATGACACACACACACACAGATACTGACAGACATATACGACACACACACACACAGACACACACACACACAGACACTGAAATTGACACAAACACGACACACACACATACACACTGACACAAATATTGATCAGGACCTAGGGTTAGGGTTAGGTTTTTTGACCTGGGTTAGGGTTAGGGTTAGGGTTAAGGTTAGGGTTAGGGTTAGGGTTTTGATCAGGATTGATTCCTATACATCTATTTTATTCAATATTGTCAACTATTAGTTTATTCATACAATATTTGATCTATTGGATGTGTCCATGTGAATTGAGGGTTGGTATCATGGTGGTGTGGTGTATGGAGGATGTATCCTAGAGTATCTTGGTATTGCACACCAAATATTTATGAATTGGACTAGTAGTTTTGTGTGTGTGTCTATTTATGCCTTAGACTATCATATGATATGTATATATAAATTGGTGTATTATCTATTTGCATATGAGAGAGTATATGCATATATAGGTGCATCTCGATATATATATAGATAGGTATATAGCTACTGTTATCTGTGTTGGTGTTCATAGTGTCTTCTAGCTGTGCTTGATGTAGGAGAGGGTAGAAGAGTCGAGTTGTGTGTGGGTGTCACTACTGAACTATGAGGCTTCAGGAACTGAACTCAATTCAGTTTGGCCTAGTGCATTAGGCAAGCTGGCAATGTGTTGCAGTGGTGTCGGGTTGGCACTGTGAGGAGGGGATTGGTTCCTGTCATCTTCTACAGTGGAAGAGTATTGGTGCACACTTGAGCAGCATCAAACACATGCATGCTTGAGCAATGGCAAGGCAGCAGCAAGCACTGTTGTGAGCCATGGCAGTAGCTAAGGGCAGTTGGAAACAACTAAGTGAAAGGAAGATTTAGCCACTGCAGCAGCAGTACAAAGTATCAGAGGTTGCAGACTTAGTTAGGGTCTACAGGCATGTGTTTGGGTTAACGTATAACAAAGTATCAGGTAGGTGTTCACAGGTCACTTGTTGCATGCCAATACAGCCCTTAACTGATACTAAAGTATCAGTTCCACTATTTGAGACTCATTTATATATATAATCATTTAACTGGTAATAAGGGATGTGGGTGTTGCATAACTTAGGGACACAAGTATTGTGATGTCTGTGGGTGCAGAGATATTTCAGCAACAAGTAGAGTACAGACTTGTGTGATAAAGGATTTAATTGGCAAGAGTGATCAGTGCAGTGTAGTTCAATTAGAGCACAACAGTGCTGTGTAGTGAACTGATACTGTGGTATCAGGGAGGAGTGACTGCTTTGGGTTGTAGTCCAGTAAGCAAGTATAAGAATGAAGTGCAAGGTGCCAGGCCAAGGGGTTGCAGTTTTGGAGTGAAGAGTATTCAGGTAAGAGGCTCTCAGTGTGGATAGTAGAGTACTTAATATCAAAGCAGAATATCCTAGTAGTCCAGTATCAAGTGGGAGTAACAAGTGACTGGGACCAAGGTATTATTGTGACATACATTTATGAGCTAAGATGTGAGTTGGGGTAAGGTAAGATATTAGTTAAGTTATACTAGTAGTATTTAGTATAGCTAATATTAACTAGTATACTTAGTAATAACTAGTATTAGCTAGGCATTAACTAGTACAAACTAGAATACCTGAGTACGACCTAGAAGACATAGTGTAGCAAGGTATTAACCTAGTATTGACTAGTATAAACTAGTATGGATATAGAAGTGGCTTAGAAACATCACCATTAACTAGTTAACCATGTTTATCATTTCAAAACACTCATTAACATTTATATTCCATATCTAGGGCTCTTGGACTTTGACAAATAAAAGTATGTATTATATCAGTTATGAAATAAAATTATTGCTTATTTTAGACTTTGATAAATGGTCAGTTGTTTTGAATATTGCTTATTTTAGACTTTGATAAATGAAAGTATGTATTATATCAGTTATGATTTTTATAGTACGGTTAAGTTATGAGGTTAGGTGATAAACCACTGTATGTAATAATTTATATGATACATACTGTCATTTTTGTAGAAGTATCTAGAAATGGATATGAATTACTATTTGCGTCATCGTTCATGGATATACAACCGTCATCCTGATGACATGTGCGGTGTGTGGGATGAAGGTTGGAAATATAAACTACAAGCGTAGATATCAACGGAAGTGGATATAAACTGGAAAATTGACATATAATTATGGCACAGAACCTGTTAATATTGTGCTATTCAGGTGTGAATGGTTCGATCCGATTCAAGATCAAGGTTGGAAAATTGACAAGCATGGCCTTGTGGATATAAACTACAAGCGTAGATGTCAAGGCTACGAACCATTTGTCCTATCAAGTCAGGCTCAGCTCGTGTACTTCATAACTTATCCTAGACGGGGGACAGCGTAGTCGGATTAGTGGGCAGTATGCAAGACTAAAGCTAGAAATACCTTTGACATTGACAAAATAGCTTATCAGGAGGACGATCTACCTCTTGTAACAAATATTGTAGATGTGGACTCAACGGAAGTTACTCATTATACGAGTAATAATGTAGAAGATGTAGAATTATCCGAAGAGGAAGACAAAGTAGATAAAAGTAAAGACGAGGAGGAGGAAGAGGAGGACGAGGAAGGTGAACAAGATGAATTTTCTGAAGATGATTGAAAATAAAATATATTGCCTGTAGAATGTAACTATATTTTGATTGTAGAATGTAGATCAAGGTTGGAAAAATAATGAAGTAGATGTACTATTTTAACGAATATATGTATTATATTTTGACTATAGAATGCTTTGAGACATGCATCATATATTGACTGTAGAATGTACTATATATTTGTGTTTTTTTATATTCATCATATGTTGTTATCAGATATGACAGGACGACGCGGAGGATTCGACAGGTCCCTAGGTAGACAGAGTTCTCCTCAGGTACTGCCTACTGTTGGTTCCAGATCATCGTCGCCCAGTACTCCAGTATATCGATCACTCACATCTCCGACTGTTGGGACGAGTAGTTCCAGGCGTGATAGTACACCCTCATCCTGCGTTCCTCCTACTGACGAAACCATGGGGACAGATGAGCATATCGAGGAGGTCATGCCTACGTTGTCCCATCATCAGCAAGATCCTCCATGCGCACCTCCGGAGGAGACGAGGACAGAGATTTGGGCCGACGGTACAAAGTAAGTCAATTAGATGGTTTAGTATAATATATATCGTATATTTCTTTATTCATCGTATATTGACTTTTTCAGTATTCTAAATAATTATCTCTGTATAGATATCGTCCATCGTCGGTTCAGAGACGCCTGGGCCAATTTCTGAGGAACAACTACGGTGGCCCTTGGATCAACTACTCTGAGGCTCCAGAGGAGAGGAAGGCATTCTGGTTTGCGCACTTCCAGGTAAAAGTATATTAAATAAATCCTCTAATTTATGCATATTATATAACTTATCCGTGATACTCACTTACTAAATTATTTATTATAGCAAACGTATTTCTATCCTCCACACCGGGCCGAGTTGATCGAGCGGCTCTTTCCTACCGTTGCCGCCAAGCTTATCCGCGATGCTCTGGATGACCAGAAGGCTCATGATCGTGCTGAAAAATTAATCCAAGGTTGGATCACGCCTGAGTAGTGGACTGCGATAAGGGCTAGATTCGACGATCCGAGCTACAAGGAAAGGTCTGAGAAGGCCAAGGCGACTAGGCGGAATGCTGCCAAGTGGTGTGGTGGCTCAATTTCGATGACGGAACATTTTCGTCGTTTGGTATGTTTTTTCTTTTAAAATATATTATTTTAATATAAGTACCATAAAATGGTACTTGGAAAAAATGTTTAAGTTTAGTACTAAATAATATATTTTTAACAGGTACAGAGGGGGGAGGATGCAAACATGGTGACCGTCTTCTTGGCCACCCATCGCAAGGACGAAAATCTCATTGATGAGAGGGCCTCGCAGACCTATGTAAGTATTACTTTACTTTGTGTTAATTTTAATATAACTTAGGCAATTATCGAGTTTCCAAACCTTTCTAGGCCGAGTATCTTAGGCTGTGTGAGCGGGCGACTGCTAGTGCACCTACACCTGGAGAGGCTGGTACTTCGTCGAAGCCCGCTCCAGCTCCGTCGGCGGACGACCTGTGGGTGACCGCAGCTGGTGGTCTCCAGAGGGGTACGTACTACGGTACGGGCTCCTATGGCGCCCTGGTTGCGACGCAGTCATCTAGGGCCTCACCGACAGCTGCGCATTCCACACAGCCCTCGCAATCGTAGCCCTCGCAGTCGTCGACCAGAGTCAAGGAGGCCGTCCAGGAGGCCGTTGACCGTCAGATTGTGTCTCTCCGTGACGAGTTGCTATGAAGGATGGAGGAGCAGACCCGGTCCCAGCCGCAGACGGACGATCCGACGCTCATCGCATAATTTGATATGCTCGACCGCAGCATAACGGAGATCCGGGATTTGACAAATGATATTAGAGCCTCGACAGACCGCAACATCATGGAGCTGCAGGCGTCACAGCTATCGATGGACGAGAGGCTGACGATGATGCAGGATTCAATGGTTCGTAGCAGTACGAGGCTGTTATCTACCATGAATTCTTACAACCAGCAACTCGCAGACTTGGAGCGGGTACGGCCTCCTGGTGCGCCTACATAGATACAGACTCCACCGACGTCACTGCCTTCTCTATCGACATCGGTGTCGATTCCACGGGACGAGTATGAGCAGTTCTTATCCTTCAGGCGCGCCTGTGGTCAGCCTTCTGCAGATCTGCAGTAGTATAGCTAGGTTCTGGATATTTATATTTTTATTATTATTTAGGATGCGATTGTATGGATATAAATTTGCCATATTCTTTACGATGAGATTTGCTGGATGTTTTCTTTTCTTCAAATTTTATTATATTATTCATATTAAGTATGTTATTTTACCGGTGTTGAGTGTTCAGTGCCTATTTTTCCTTATTTTTTCCAGTTTAATAATACAAGTTGCAATATAATACACAGTCCCTGTACAAACTCAAATACACTGAATTATAATACACACACTCTCCCTATCTCTGAGCACATTAAGACCAACACACAACACAGATAGTACTGTCTTAATTCACTGATATTCATACAGTTCCTAATATATTTTGGTTTACAACTGATGACTGATACTTGGCATGTATTTACCCAGTGCAATAGAATTTTCCCCCTTATTGCTGCTACTGTGTCCCTTATTCAATTATTTCTACTACCATCATATACCTGATAATGAACCCAAGGGGGTTGGCAAACCCAGAAATACAATTCAGTATTATTATTTTTATTTTTTCTGTAAAATTAACGACATTTTTAGTGATGTTTAGCGACGTTCATATACGTCGCTAACTACATCGCTAATTAGCGATGCTGTTACACGTCGCTAATGACGTCGCAAAATAAGTCGCTAAAATTGTCGTTATACGTCGCAAAATGCTGACGTGGCAGTATTGCCAGGTCATTAAAGACGTGGGTGTAACGTAGCTATATAAGTCGCTAATTAGCGACGTTTAGCGACTTTATTAAACGTCGCTAATTAGTGAATCTGCGTCGCTAAATGTCGTTAAATGTAGTGACACATTAAAGTCGGTAAAAAACGTCGGCATAGCGACGTTTAGCGACGTTTTTTGTTTTAGCGACTTGCTTTTTTCCGACTTCTTTAAAACGTCGCTAATTACGTCGCTAAAATTATTTAGCGACATTTTTTGGTCATTTAGCGACGTTTTTAGACGTCGCTAATTTGACTTTTTATGGTAGTGTTTTAAGGTAAACCAAACTTTTAAGGAGTCTTATGACCATGTAAAGGAGTTAGACCCGCACTGTCCTCCAACTGCTCTAGTGCCATACAAAATGCCCATAACAAATGACCAAATTATAGAGAGGGAATAATGTAGTGCTTAAATAACGGCAGCTTCCAAAGGCATAATCATGGTGGACCATTTTTTACTAGGTGTCGTAACAAAGGGCATATCGCTAATAATTGTAAAGTCCAAAGGTGGGTGCTTCAAGTGTGGTCACCTCGGCTACTGATTTTGAGATTATCAAAAAATGATAGCAAATCGGGGTCCTCCGCGAAAGTAGTAACATCAGAACCATAGGCAGGCACCACTGTAGAACCATAAAAAGTGTTCCTCATGAAGATGGTGCAGTTTTTCTACAAATAAATCTAACAGTAGAAGAATTGCGCACTTTTTATCTATTTGGCGCACTTTCTACTTGTTTCCGAAGAAAGATGTGCATTTTCTTAGTTCTCAATACTTTGGCTCACTTTTGGAAGATGGAACACTTTTTTAGTCTTATGAAAGTTGGCGTATAAACGATCTTCCTCTCTCAACATTTAATGCAGCAGACTGACAGCAGAAAGATGGAGAAACTGAAGAGTCAGAAGTTATCATTATAGTTAAGCTGCGTCACGCAGACCCAGGTTGTCGTTTAGTGGCCAGAATAATCCAACTTCATCTCAAGTGCGCCATTTTTCTAATTTCATCCAAAGTGTGCCGCTTTGCAAAATTTCACAAAAAATGTGCCATTGTGCCAATTTCTTCAAAAGTGCACCGCTGTGCCAATTTTACCAAAATTGTGCCACAGTACCAATCACTTAAAAGTGCATCGTTGTGCCAATCTTTTTAAAAGTGCACCACCGTGCCCATCTATTCAATAGCACATCGTAGTGCTAATATCTTTAAAAGTGTGTCGCAGTGCCAATCACTTCAAAAGTATGTCGCAGTGCCAATCACTTATAAAGTGCGCATACTATCCTAACTAACAGTGGGCAGTTATGAGTGCGTGTCTTACATATCATACTTTTCGTGAAAGGTTTACAAATAACTATCCCCCATGACCTATGCTTTCCTCGTATAGGAATTTACATGTCAAGCAGGCAGTAAGTTGTGCACCCACTCATTCAGAATATTTGGTGTTAGTCCACCAAAAGTGCGTGCACAATGGTAAAATAATATTAACTGTCCAGAGTGTGCGTACACTCTCATAACCACTCATAAACTCTATAAATATAGGTTCTATACAACCATTGGCAGACACAAACATAGAGACAAAGGAGACATACAAAGAAAAGTGCTAGAATTCTCAAGTCTTTGAAGTTCAAAACAGAAGGAGATAGATAGAAGCTTCTCGTGACGTTGTGCCAAAGTTTTCTTATTGCCCAACTCTTCAAGTTGTTCACAACTTTCTCTGTATTTCGTCCAGTTCTCTGCATTTCTTCATCATCGAGTGGTCCAAGGAGTAAAGTGATCGTCCACGGATCAGATCTCTATAGCTATACTTTTCCAGAATCAACTGTACTTAGATTACTATTTAGAATCTCTTATACTTTTCTTTCTTTTCAATAGTTTATAACACAAAAGTTTTGTATAAATTTTCTTCACAAACAGCCACGGGCTCCTCAAGCAGTACAGAATTAAAAACCTAGTATACAGGGCCGAGTTTATTCTTTGACTCAAGAGGAGGCTCTCGCCTCGGATATAGTTTTGGCAAGTATACTGTTATTTAATGGCATTCATGTACGTGTTTTATTGGATTTCGGCATAACACATGGGCATAACACATGGGCATAACACATGGCTTTATATCTACAGACTATGATGAAGAGAATACAAAATTGATTAAAAAAGATATTATTATATTTAAATTTTAGTGTTAGCACTCCATCTGGGGTGGAGATGCCTACTAACTTAATATGTAGGAATGGCTACATATATTTCTGAGGGAAAAAGTTGCCATTATATGTAATTATTCTCGATATCAAGGAATATGATATCATTCTTGGAATGGATTAGCTCAGTACATGATTTATGATAATTGATTATGCAAGGAGGAGTTGTCTTTCGTCTACCCGGAGAAACATAATTTTTATACGCGTATGGTGCGGCATCGATGAAATCATCGATGGTGATTTCAACAATAACGGATCAACGAATGTTACATTATAGTTATGAAGGGTACTTAGCTTCTACTAGAGACACACGCAAGGAAGGTGCAGACACAGTTCATACTAAAATTGTGGTAGAATTTTTTGATATGTTTCCCGATGAGATACCCGGAATGTCATAGGACTGAGAGATTGAATTCATCATTAATACTTTTTTCAATACTCATACAATTTCAAGAGCCCCGTAAAGAATGGCACCAGCATAAATAAAGGAACTTAAGATCCAATTATAGGAATTATTGGATCGTGAATATATTTACCCTAATATTTCTCTATAGGAAGCTCTGGTACTATTTGTGAAGAAGAAGGACGGATCGATGCTATTATGCATCGACTACGATGAGCTGAATAAAATTATAATCCAGAACAAGTACCCATAACCAAGAATATATGACCTCTTCAATCAACTATATAAGATGTCTGTGTTTTCAAATACTAATCTTTGTTTAGGCTATCATCAGATGAAGATCAAGCCGAAGGATGTGCTGAAGTCTGCATTTTGTACAAGATACAAACATTATGAGTTTATGGTTATGCCATTTGGTTTGACCAGTGCTACAACAACCTTTATGGATATGATGATTAGAGTCTTTCGACCCATTTTGGACAAGTTTTTGATCGTGTTCATCGATAATATCCTAATCTACTCCAGAAGCAACGTTCATACCGAGTATTTAAGAATTATGTTATAGACTCTGTGAGAGAATCAGCTTTATGTTAACTTGAGTAAATATGAGTTTTAGATGAGTAGTGTGTCATTTCTTGGACATATTATCTCAGTGGAAGGTTTTTCGCAGACCCGGAGAAAATTGAGGCGGTGGTGGACTAGAAACAACCCACATTAGCTAGTGAGATTCGCAGTTTCCTTGGCTTGGCGGGTTATTATTCCTTAACTATCTCCATGTTCCTTCTTGATCAACTTGTCTATTCCTTAATTTTTTTAGGTCAAACTTTTTTCTAACGTGGGTAGAATGCAAACCCCCTAATTTTTTATTATTTATCCATTTATTTAATTATTTATTTACAAAAAACTTGAAGCTACCTACTTGATTTATATTATATTATTATTATTATTATTATTATTATTATTATTATTAGTACTACTACTACTATAAATTTTATTGTTCATTATTTCTAATCATCGATAATATTAATAATGTGCTAATCTTATTAGTGCTTTATTCACTAAGATTATGGTTATTAAACATATTATTTTTATTATCCCTTTTTGTTATTTTTAAGTTTACTATTATTACTAGTTTTATTAATTTTATTACTTTATCATCATCAATATTTTGTTATAATCAAAACGTCTTAATTAAGATTGGTAAGTAAGTTTTAATGAAGATTCTACTATTAATTCAACCTAATTATCTACCTTCTCTCCCAAACAAACTCTTCATACACACACACATAAACAATACCACTCTTCTCTTCTCTTCTCTCTCCTCTCACAGCTCGATACGATGCCCGCTCTCTACCATCTCCAGTATCCTCTTTCTCTCTCTCTCTCTCTCTCTCTCTCTCTATTGTACAAAATAACCAATGCATTCTCCTCCTCTCCCCATATTCTTCTTTAGCATACACTACTGCCTCAATTTTTAAGTCCCTCGGTCTCCTTTTTCTATTGTTTTACTTCTATCCAACAGCAGATCAACCCTTGCCGAGCCTCATTGTCATAGCTAGAGCACCACTACCCCTGCAGAACACCCGATTATGGTTGTTGAGAATCACTCGAGTGCGCGATACCTAACCCCAGGAACCCAACATGCCTACCTCAAAAAATCTCGACTTTGTATCGTAGTCATCGATGTTCGGCCAAATTACTAGCCTGGCCACCTAGGACTGATAGCTAAAGAAACCCTATCATCCCTGACCCATCGTCGGCCACCCTCGTCCACCATAACAATCGATCCCTTTATTTTTTAGTAGAACCCAATGATGCATGCATTGAATATTGTTCCATTAAAGCCAATTTGGACAGTTTGTAGCATCGTCTTCGTATTGAGTTTTCTCAAAATCTAATTGTTGGATCACAAATCAACTATTATGTATTAATTTGGGTATATAGCTCTCCTCCTATGTCAATTTTAAATTGTTAATTGTGTCGTTTGATTGATCAAAATCAACCACCAAGTCGATTTTCTAAATTGTATTTATTTTGGACAGTTTTGAGATGTCAACTTTGTGAGCTCATATCTTCATCGTTAACATAGATCGTTGAACCACATTTGCCTATTCACAAATGCTATATATATATATATATATATATATATATATATATATATATATATATATATATATATATATATATATGCTCACGTAATGTTTTTAGCAAACTTTTGTTATTTGGCAAGTCAAACTCTAAAGTTGGACACAGGAAACAAATTTTTCATACTTAAAATATCTGGAATAGACGTTATTTCGTCAAACCGGCCATCATATCCTAATTCTGACTTTACTTTTGGACTTGCGGCATCGTTTTATCCTAACAACATATAATTTGCCAAGTTTAGACACCAACCATCCTGGTATATTTTTTGGTACAATGTGGCTACATGCGAACTCCCGTTTTACCCGAAATAGCTTTTTTTTGTCCTGTGTGAAATTTAGACTTATGTGTAAAAAATATTAAGTATCTTACCTATTCTTGATGTATTAGTGATTTTTATTTCAGCATCCAGTAACATCTGTTCATATTTTATTTTTTGTGCCACTACTTATTTGATGAGTTCCCATCTGAATCTTCGTCAGCTCTCTACCCAACTTCCATAAAAGTATATCTTGCCTTATATTTACTGCTTCCTTATGTTATTATTTTTTGATACTATTACTACATTTTTATAGTATTTGCTGATATGGTATGTGTTCGAGAATCACTCGGATACGACCGACGATAGACATTATTTTTATTTATTTGCTTGGTCTCGATGCTAGTAGACCACCATAACTCTGTAACAGAATACACTAATATCTCACATGACATGGATATGTGATACTCATTATAAGGTACGTGCTCTTGAATCTGATTGATCATCGATACGATTGGGTCATATATCGGTATAGTTCATGCTTAGTTTTTTATATTATTGTTTTATAGTAATCCTTTTACCGGTCATGTTACTTGATAGACTCGGGTAGGACGTGTCACAACACACTTAATATCATGGGGTAGGGAGGACAACCATTAGGCACATTACACTTTTTTGGTAGCCCGTATACTCCGCTAGAGTTACGGGTATATTGACCCCTGATATATATAGCTAGCCTATGACGTTTAATGAAGGTTAGATATGTTTTATAAATAACTACTTGCAGTATATGTACAGATCTTATTTAGCAAAGTTCCCATGGGTGTGACATTGACCTCAAAACTACAGTTGTAGTACACCTTGGTCTTGAGTTTTATACATATATTACAGTTTTATATTTTCCATGTATATTAGGTATTTTGCTACTCCCCTCTAAGGATCTGGTTTCCTTCCATGTTAGTAGAGTAGTTTATGTGGATACTATTCTAGAAGAAAGTGGTTGGTTCTATTCTCATATTTGAGTATTGTTTATCATTTATAGTTATATTTTTATTTCATATATTGTTATTACATAGTATTTATAGGCCTATTAATATTATTATGCTATTGGGCTACAGATCAGTATTCATATTGTCAATTCTTTATATTCATGTCCTATGGATTGAAATATAAAAGTCCTAAGTTATTATAGATATACATACCAAATCTTGGATAGCGTATATGTATTCGACTTGGTCTGAAGTTTACTTGATGCATAGCTAGCTATCGCCACATTTATAATCCTTTATATTTGGGACTATTGTGTGACATATGATTTGTCTTCCCTTGTAATTATAGATTTTTTTGTTTTCAGCATATATTAGCTAGTAGTTGATTTATGTCCCTTTATTTTGATTTGATATATAATGTGTTACACTTGATGATGCAATAACTTAATTATGTTATTGTTCTTCATATGAAATCTCAATAAACTAGATCTTGATTATCGACTCGTACTTGCTATCGTGATAAGCTCGTCTTGTTAGTATCCACAATGATGTCCAGTTGACAACAATATTATTTTTTTGACATGTTTACCCGTGACAAGTTTATTTATAAGTATATGCAAGCATGTCATGCTATGTTTCTTGATATTATGTTAGGTCATGGACTAGGTCTAGGTTTGCTAGTTGTATTGGTATTTTTGTTTAGTTATTGTGAAATCAAACAATCTTATAGTTATTTGATAAATTTTTAATACATTATAGAGTCTTGCATTCACCGTGAGTGACATATAGATGATTTACCAAGTATCCACGGCTTAGGAATCAAAGACCTCAAAATTGACTAAAGACTAATCATTGGTATAATCACATAGTATATAAGGTGGGGAGGATTCCAAGTTCATACAACCACGTTAACTAGGGATCTCGAACAAGGCAACCCTAATTGACGTGGGCCATGCCCATGATCCTTATATGGCATGCTAATTATTTATATACATTTATGTATATCTGGATATGTAAACATAAAACCTTAGTCAACCTTGCTACCTGCAGCGTGCTATAAAAGAATCATCGATTGCATGATAACCTAATAATTGTATCAAGTCTTAGTACATGTTTGTCCACTTGAATATTGGTTATGATCTACTCATATTCTTACATAGTTAGATTTACTTTTCGTTTAATTACTTTTGAGGACGTACATTGGTACCTCAAAGTTCCCAATGTCATAATTTTTTTTATGCATTAGTTTTAATTTATTGCTTTGATAGTTATACTTTATGTCATTTATATTTGAGGTTGTACATTAGTACCACACCATTCTCGTCTTTACTTTTATTCTATGTGTTATTCCTAAGATATTTGTTTGTTATGGATTGTGATTGCTATTTTTTGACCTTTATTAGAGATCATTTATGGTACATTGCTATTATGGATTGACCCCTCTAGTTTTGTATGACCAAATCTTGTACTAAAATATGAAGATATAACAATAATTCTACTCGATGGTTCAGCTATGGAGAGTCATAGTCATGGAGCAACATGTAGTGCCCCGCTCCTATCGGTAGCACTGTATCAATGTTGATATTGGTTTGCTGGCTCAAGTAAGAGGAAGCCTTAAAGAAGAGCTCACTTGTTGGGACAGAAAAATAATTAATCATAGTGAGTGGGAAAGACTTCACTTTCTGATTCTTTTACAATTAATAAAGAATCCATAAGAATGGATGTATGCTTGTTGCTAAGAATAAAGTTCATAACCACTAAGAATGATAGTACATGACTCGGTATATTTTAACAAGAGAATTTGCTTGCTTACGTAATGGAAGAAACTGTTGTCATGCTTGTTAAGGAAAGATAAGAAGATTGTATGCTAAAAGTTCAACTGTCACTACAATTGCAAGAACCATTGTCATGATTAATAATAGAAAAGAGAATGTTCGTAAAACTTTTATCATATGCTATCAAGAGTAAAATTACATCTTAAGCTACAAAAAGATGAAAGAATGGTTGTTATGCTAGTAAATAAGAATGAGTACATATTTCTTTATTGTTTGTTGAAAAGATTGAATTAGATAAAAAGAACTTGTATTGTTGTATGGAATGATATGAAAGAAAGAAAAGAATAAGAATACTGCATGGCCGTGTGAAAGAGAAAAGAAGAATAGAGCCATTAACTCTGTGGTTTGAAAAGAGAAGAGAAAAGATAGAGATGTTTACTTGCTTGTTACCTGTTGTATCATACAGACTTTTTTTATCTGATAGAAGTTGCATATCATGCATCAGTCTCAGAAAACTTATGCACAAGGGCAATCGATCGATTCTGGGACACCAGGATCGGTCTGCCTAGGAGGAATTAGAGGGCACCCTGAGGCTTATATGTCCTCACGATCAGGAGAGTGCTAACTATATTAGTGAGATGGACTTGTACGCCTAATACTTTGATGTAGAGACAGACATGGACTATCATGGAAGTCATCCATGGACTATCATACAGTTAGGATGCATGCTAGGATATCCTTCTTGTAAGCCTAATACTTTGATGTAGAGATGGACATAAAATTTATTATACATATGCAAATAGATCTAATCTTTGTTTATTACAGGGATGAATCGTCGATCGTGGATAAATCATTGTATAATGATGCTTTATATTGCTTATATTTTCTTATCGTAACTACTCTATGAAGAAGAAGTTGGGTTAAATAAAGTGATGTTGTCCCGCTTATAAGAATTGTGTTTACTTAATTATGTTATAAAGTCCTTAGAAAAAGATAAATATGAATTAAGAGATACGTTGTGCATGTTATGTTAGAAAAATAGATTTCATGCAAGAAACTATCCCTTCCATTTGCTTTAATGAAAGATTAAAATATGTCCTTTGATTATGTTTTCAAAAGATGTAATCTGACTCTTGTATTGTACTTCGAATGAAATGATTGTAGGTAAAAGATAGCAAGATCACTATTAAAATCTATATTTTCTTACATGATTACTTAGTAATTATTTTATACAGAGTACCCTTGTTCCTTACCAGTGCATTCTCCAGTAGTGCTGACCCCCTACCAGATTGTTCCACAGGTGTAGATGTTCTGCTGGATATTTGGACGTGATGGAAGACCCTCATCCTTGAGAGCCGGAGATCAGAAGTTTTATCATGGCTGTATTTTATATAAAGAGATGTAATGTATGGAACAGAGTCATTGTAATTGTTTTAAGTTCAAAATAGATGTAAGCCAAGTATGGCATTTTTAGTTGGCTAGCAAGCGTAAATTGTAATCCCGTTTCAAATTATCAATAAATAATTTATTTTGTTCCCGTATTAATGTGTATCATTTAGTTTTCTTTATTAAAGTTTCGCTGCTTCTATATCCATTCAGTCTATTTTGTTACTGTGCATGACTATGCTTTTACAAGCACAACTTAGGCTTATACGATATAATGTCCAGTAGTGCCTTCATGGTCCTACGGGATCGGGCGTGACATAATGGTATCAGAGTAATTTGATCCTCTGGCCATTCCTTAGTTTATTTTAATTCAAAGATGTCTCGTTGATCGAAATCCCTTAGCCTCCCTGATATCGTTGATGAGATATAATAAGTTCGTAAATATTTTTATGATATCGACATGTGTTTTATTAAGTTTTATTGATTGATGATGGTGCTTCAAGAGGATTGCCGATGCGTGAGATGTTGGTAAATTTTCTCTAAGTTTCAAGGATGAAGTTTTTTTGGTGGAATATTATGTAGTGCCCCGCTCATAGTGGTAGCACTATATAGATATTGATATCGGTTTGCTGGCTCAAGTAAGAGAAAGCCTTCAAGAAAAACTTTCTTATTTGGACAGGAATACAATTGATCATGGTGAGTGGACAAGACTTCACTTTCTGATTCATTCACGATTAATAAAGAATCTATGAGAATTAATGTATACTTGTTGCTAAGAATAAAGTTTGCAAACAGTAAGAATAATAGTATATGACTCTGTATGTTTTAACAAGAGAATTTTTATGCTTACATATTGGAGGAAATTGTTGTCATGCTTGTGAAGAAATGATTAGAAGATTGCTTGCTAAAAGTTAGACTATTGTTATAATTGTAAGAACCATTGCCATGCTTAATAAGAGAAAAAAATATTGTTCATATATCCTTTATCGTAAGCTAGCAAGAGTAAAATTACATGCTCAAGCTATTAAAAGATAATAGAACTATTGATATGCTAGTAAATAAAAATAATTACACGTTTCCTTATTGTTTGTTGTAAAGTTGGAATTGTATAAATAGAACTTATATTGTTGTATGGAATGATATGAAAGAAAGAAAAGAATAAGAATACAGCATGGACATATGAAAGAGAAAAGAAGAATATAGATATTGGCTCTATGGTTTGAAAAGAGAAGTGAAAAGAAAAGATAGAATATTTACTTCCTTGTTACCTGTTGCATCATATAATTTTTTTTATCTGATTAAAGTTACGTATCATGCATCAGTCATGCATAAATTGTGCACAAAGGCAATCTTTCGATCGATTCTAGGGCACCGGGATCGCTCAGTCTATGAGGGATTAGAAGGCTCCATGAGGCTTGTACGTCCTCGCAAGTAGGGGCACCAAGTCTATTAGTGAGATGGGCTTGAACGTCCCAACTGCTAATCATTAGAAGTCACCAATGGTCCATCATATAGTTAAAGAAAGGACAACAGCTGGAGCAGACAGAACATGAGGATCCATAAAGATGGAATATTGAGATGTGGTGATCATTTGTATGTTCCAAATAGAGAACATAGACAAGAGTTGATGACAGAGGCTCATAGTTATATCTATTATATTCATCATGGAGACACAAAGATGTACCAAGACCTGAAACAATACTTCTGGTGGCATGGTATAAAGAGCGAGATAGCCCATTTCGAGGATAAGTGTTTGGTGTGTCAGCAAGTCAAGGATGAACATCAAAAGACAATAAGGTTCTTGCAACCACTTCCAATTCCTGAATGAAAGTGGGAGCACATTACCATGGACTTTATTATGAAATTTAGAAGGAGTCCTCGTGGATGTGGTACGGTATGGGTAATAGCCGACCATCTCACCAAAGCAGCTAACTTATTTTCGTTCAAAGTTGGACAATCCACAAAGGTTCTGGCAGATATATACATGAAGCAGATCATGAAGCTGCATAGAGTACCGGTTAGCATTGTGTCAGACTGAGACTCGAGATTCATAACCTATTTTTTTAGAAGCATGCAAGGGAGTTTAGGACTAGTTTGAAGTTCAATACGAATTATCATCCTTAAACATATGGTCAGTAAAAAAGTATCCAGACTTTGGAAGATATGCTTTGAGCTTGCATGTTAGATTTTGGAGGCTCTTGGGAATATCACCTACACTTGGTGGAGTTTTTTTATAACAACAACTATCAAGTGAGTATAAAAATGGCTCCGTTTGAAGCATTGTATGGTAGGAAGTATAGGTTTCCAGTTTATTGGAGTGACATAGGAGAATGTCAAATTTTGGGACCTGAGCTAGTAGTCAACACAGTTGAGAAGGTAAAGATGATTCAGGGACTCGAGTAGCATAAGACTAGCAGAAATAGTAAGCAGATCTACATCATCGACCTTTGGAGTTTAAGTAAGGCGATCATGTATTCTTGAGAATATCACCAACTCGAGGCACTATTCACTTTGGAAGGGAGGAAAGTTGATATTTTGGATCGTATTGGAGAGTTGCTTACAGATTGGCATTGCCACCTTCACTTGAGGGAGTCCATGATGTCTTCCACGTATTGTAGTTGAGGAGATACATAACAGATAGCAGCCATATTCTAGATTATTATGAGATTACAATAGGGCCAAGTTTATCATATCAAGTGCAGCCTGTGGAAATTCTAGACAGAAGAGTGGAGGTTTTGAGGATTCAGTCAATTTTCTTGGTTCGTGTGTCATGGAAGCATCACTCGCCCGGGGAGTCTACATGGGAGCGTGAAGATGACATACGCAACCATTTTCTCTATCTCTTTGAGAATCTAGGTACGGCTTGACGTACTTGACATTTTTCTTTGGTATTAAATTATGTTATCTTTTATATCGTACTTTAGTTTAATTTTGATGACAAAATTTTTATAAGTTAGATAGAATATAATCTCTTTATTTTTATATTATTTTAATCTAAAAATATATTTATTATTATTATATGTGTGTGTGTGTGTGTGTGTGTGTGTGTGTGTGTGTGTGTGTGTGTGTGTGTGTGTTTGTGTGTTTACCTATAGTTTCCAACCCATTAAATCCTAAACTATAAGCGCATTAATTACTTCTACCCATAACACATTTATTTCAAAACCAACAAAACTTTACTACCCATTACATTTCAATGACCAAAACCCATTAGTCATTCTTAAAGGGTTCAAAGCCATTTCCTAACTCACAAACCAATGCCTATATCAAACCCAACACATACACAACTAAACCATTAACTAACTAAACACACACACACACCTTCACTTAAACATAGCCTCCGACTTTGCCAAGATACTGTAACTTGATTTCAATTCAGAATTCAGTTTAAGGTACACACATTGGAAGCCTCGTAACTCTCCATATATTTTATCTTTTCTAGATCTAATGACACCATTGCATAGACAATGTAACCCTCTATAATATCCAAAAATTACTTTATTATATTTCCCTATAATTATCTGTTAATTTATGTTCCAATTTCTAAAATAATCACAATATTCCTCTGAATTCAGCATTCTGTAGATTTTTTCCAACTTGGAATGGGCATAACTTAATGCTCGTTCAACGAAATCCAGTGCCACTTGTGCTAATGAACTCTTTGTTAACTTGGCTATAACTATACCAAGTTCTAGAGCTTAACTCGACCTGTAGATAGATCAAACTAGGGCTAAAGTAGGCAACTTGTGGGATTTGGCAAATTTTGAATTTGTCGCGTGTACGCGACGAATTTGTCCTGTATCCATCAAAAATTATCGTATCGAGAATTTTTGAGAAAATGTAATACTTTTTGTATGCTCATCGTGTCATAACCAAACTTGTGTAATTGGACTTGTAGCATCTGACTTATTCTATGAATCAAGTTTCTTTCAATTCTGAGACAGTCGACCAGATCGCCTTATTACGGGTCCTATAATCTGAATCAATGGGCAATTTTGTGATCAGCTCATCGGAATCCAAATCTAGACGTACTATTTAGTTTATATCATCGTTTAGACTTTTTTTGACAAAAAAATTTCAAAATTTAGAGACCTTTAGATCTGGCACATTTTTTGGTGCAAAGTGGACCATATTTTGACCCAAAACTGTCAATTTTGACCATATGTCCAAATTGGACTTATAGGTAGACTTTTTAGAATATTTTATTAATTTTGGAAACGTTGGTGATGTTTATATCAGCATCCAGAGTTTTCCATTTCATTTCCAACTTGCATGCTACTCCTGACTTGACGAGTTCACTACCAGAACATCGTTTAGACACTTCCCGGACACCAGTCAAGTATACCTTGCTATGATTACTGATTATATGCATGTATTTCATAATATCATATATTTATTTCTTATTTAATTTTGTACTTGTATTATAAACTGTGTATCCAAGCTTGACTTGGGTGCGATCAACCGGGTTCGTCGATTCACTTGATTATTATTTATTGTATGCATCTTGACTTAGTTACTAGACGACTACCCTATATTTATGGATATTTTCATCTCTCCTTGGCCATGACACCCACATAACACAGATATGAGACTCAAGTTAGGGCACAAACTATTATACTCGATTGGCCATCGTTACGTACGAGACGTATAACGGTTAGAAACATAAATGTTGTGATTAATGCACTAGATATTCAAGTAGTTACAAACTGGACATGTTGTGGATACAACTTGGTTAGTATGGAGGGATTGAGGGGGAGGACAGTCACTAGGCATATGGGCTTCCCAAATCGGTGAACTATAGGTTCTGGATGGAACCATGGAAGATTATGAGATTTATTATATTAGCCTTTGATGTTCGTCGAACGTTATGTATAGATGCAGATGACTGCTTGCAGTATATATGTAGATCATGAGCCTATACTTTCCCACGTGTTAAAAGTTTTCCTCTAAATATGCACTTAGGAGGCTAGAAAATCCTTATGCATTTATTTATATTGCAGTACAAATAGCATATTGTTTGTATCTTATTACATCCCACTGAGGACCTGGTTTCCATCCGAGATGAGCCGACCAAGAGTATCCAGAGGTGTATAGACCTAGACCTGATTCTGCACTTACAAACAAAGAGGTCTTACCGGCAGAGTTACTTTGGTTTTATATCTAAATGGATTATTTATTTCTTGCTCTTTCCTTTTTTCTTTCATATTGTATTGAACTATTTTCTATTTTCAGTATTAAATAGTCAAGTGGTAGTGGATTTGTCTCCACCCGAATATCAATACTTCTGTATTATTACTTTTCTACAGTTCATACATTCTTATTGTTTCCTGCTTAGTTATTATTCTTAACTTGTGGATGAGATTATTACTTTATATATGTTACCTATAGCTATACCTTATGAGATGGAGCTTAATTACAACGTAAGTATGCATCTTAGGTTCCCTATATTGGAGTAGCCTATGTATGCATGCTAGCTGGCATAGTCACGTACCGGTTCTAAGTACTTTGGGACTGGGGCATGACACCTATGGACCATCATGTAGTTAGGATGCATGCTAGGTTATCCTTCTTGCAAGCATAATACTTTAATGCTGTGACGGAGTGGAAACTTATCGTACATATGCAAATAGTTCTAATCCTTGTTCATTCCAGGGATGAATCGTCGGTCGTGGGTAAGAATCAATGTATAGTGATATTTTCTTTTCATAACTACTCTTAAGAAGAAGAAATTGGATTAAATGAAATGATGTTGTCTCGCTTATAAGAATTGTGTTTACTTAATGCTTACTAAAATGTCCTCAGAAAGAGATAAATATGAATTAAGAGATATGTTGTGCATGTTATGTTACAAGAAATAGATATCGTGTATGAAACTATCCCTTCTGTTTGTATGAATGAAAGACTGAAATATGGTCTTTGATTGTGTTTTTAAAATATGTAATCAAACTCTTGTATTGTACATGTTATAAAATGATCGTAGATAAAAAAATAGCAAGATCACTATTAAAATACATGTTTTCTCACACAATTACTTAGTTATTATTTTATATAGTATAGCCTTGTTCCTTACTAGTGCATTCCCTAGTATGGTGACCCCCACCAGATTGTTCGACGGGGGTTATATTTTCTGCTAGATATTTTGACGTGATAGAAGAGCCTCATCCTCGAGAGACGGAGATCAAAAATTGTATCATAGCTGTATTTTGTATAAATGAATGTAATGTATGAAACAAAGTCATTGTAATTATTTTTATTTCAAAGAGATTTAAGCCAAATATAGCATTTAGAGTTGGACAACAAGTGTACTTTGTAATCTAGTTTTAAATTATAAATAAATAATTTATTTTGTTCCCGTGTCAATGTGTATCATTTTGTTTTCTGTATTAAAGTTTCGCTGCTTTTATATCCATTCAGTCTATTTTGTTATTGTGCATGACTATGCCTTTTACAAGATCAACTTAGGCTTATACGACATCATGTCCAGTGGTGATTATACGGTCCTCCAGGATCAGGACATGGCATAATGGTATCAGAGTAATTTGATCCTCTGACCATTCCTTAGTTTATTTAAATTAGAAGTTGTTTGCGTAATCGAAATCCCTTGGCCTCCCTGATATCGTTGATGAGATAAAATAAGTTAGTTATTATTTTTATGATGCCGGCATATGTTCTATTAAGTTTTATTGATTTATTATGGTTCTAGAAGAGGATTGTCGATGCGTTAGGTGTTGGTAATTTTTATCTAAGTTTCGAGGATGAACTTTTTTTGGTGGGCCATGTATTGCCCTTCTCCTACGGTAGCACTATATGGATATTAATATCAGTTAACTGGCGTAAGAGGAAGCCTTCAAGAAGAGCTACTTTGTTGGGATAGAAGATGATTGATCATGGTGAGTGGACAAGACTTCTTTCTGATTTTTCACAATTAATAAAGAATCTATAAGAATGAATGCATGGTTTTTGCTAAGAATAAAGTTTGTAACCACTAAGAATAATGGTATATAAATTTGTATGTTTTAACAAGATAATATGTATGCTTTCATAATGGAGGAAACTATTGTCATGGTTGTTAAGGAAAAACAAGAAGATTGCATGCTAAAAGTTAGACTATTGCTACAATTGTAAGAACCATTACCATGCTTAATAAGAGAAAAAATATTATTTTTATGCCTTTATTGTAAGCTATAAAGAGTAAAATTACATGCTTAAGCTATAAAAAGATGAAAGAATTGTTACTATGCTAGTAAAGAAGAATGATTACACGTTTCCTTATTATTTGCTGTAAAGAAAGAATTGTATGAATAAAACTCATACTATTATATGGAATGATATGAAAGAAAGAAAAGAATAAGAATACACCATGGCCATATGAAAGAGAAAGAAGAATAGAGCTATTTGCTCTGTGGTTTGAAAAGAGAAGAGAAAAGATAGAGATGTTTACTTTTTTGTTACCTATTGCATCGTTGAGTTTTATATCTACTAAAAGTTGCATATCATGCATCGGTCATGGATAACTCATTAATAATGACAATCTCTCGTTCGATTCCAGGATACCAGGATCGCTCGTCCTATGAGGGATTAGAGGGCACCCTGAGGTTTGTACGTCCTCGTGGTCAGGGGCTCCAAGTCTATTAGTGATATGGGCTTGAATGTCCCAACTATTAATCATTGGAAGTCACCTATGGACCATCATATATTTAGGATGCATGCTAGGATGTCCTTCTTGTAGGCATAAAAGTTTGATGTAGAGATGGACTAAAATTTATTGTTTATATGAAAATAGTTCTAATCCTTGTTTATTTTATTGTATAGTAATATTTTCTATTGCTTATGTTTTCTTATCATAACTATTCTTAGGAAGAAGAAGAAGAAGAAGTTAGGTTAAATGAAATAATGTTGTCTCTCTTATAAGAATTGTGTTTACTGAATGCTGCTAAAATATACTTAGAAAGAGACGAATATGAATTAAGAGATATATTGTGCATGTTATGTTAGAAGAAATAGATATCGTGCAGAAACTATCCCTTCTGTTTGCTTGAATGAAAGACTGAAATGTGGCCTTTGATTATGCTTTCAAAAGATGTATTTTGACTTGTATTATACATGGCATAAAATGATCGAAGGTAAAAGATAGCAAGATCGCTATTAAAATCCATATTTTCTTATATTATTACTTAACAATTATTTCAGAGGCTGTAGCATTGTTCCTCACCAGTGCATTCTCGAGTGTGCTGGCCCTCCACTAGATTTTTTCACAAGTGTTATATGTTCTGCTGGATATTCTGACACGATGGAAGACCCTCATCATCTAGAGCCGGAGATCAGATGATGTATCATGGTTGAATTTTGTATAAAGGGATATAATATATGGAACAAAGTCATTGTAATTGTTTTGAGTTCAAAAGAAATGTAAGCCAAGTATGGCATTTTGAGTTGGCTAGCAAACATACTTTGTTATCCCGTTTCAAATTATTAATTAAGAAGTTATTTTGTTCCTGTCTCAATGTGTATCATTTGGTTTGCTGCATTAAAGTTCTACTGCTTCTATATCCATCAGTTTATTTTTTATTGTGCAAGACCATACCTTGTACAAGTATAACTTAGACTTGTTTGGAATCACGTCAAGTGATGAATTTATGGTCCTCTGGGATCAAAGTGTGACACAACATGAGTGGATTTTCTTTTATCGTGCACTCTTTTATCTTTTCTTGTCTTTATCATTATTTTACTAGGGCATATGTTGGCCTTTATTTCGGGAGCCTATTCCTAAGTCTATAGACTAGATGATTATTTATACTAGATTGTGGTGGCTTTAGTCATGATTGTTTAATCATTTACTAGTACTCTATTTGAGATATTTAGTTTCATATTCATATTTATGTCATAGCTTTGGGATGCCTTATTGATTCACACTTATGTGATATTCTTGTTGCTTGTTGATTTGGTATGGATTAAGAATTGGATTTTATTTAATAGGCTAATAGAATTGACTTGATGAAATATTAGCTAAACCCATGTCTATTGTACATTGTAACCGCATTCTAAGGTGCTGGAGTACCCCGTATGCGTAGCTCGTTCTCCATATTTTGATACTGGGGCATAACATTATCGATATATCACTACCTATTAAGACTTTTATCCTAAGTAACATGTATTTATTGTAATATTCCAGGTGCTTCTTGTGACTTCCTAGCAGCGTAGGTACATATCTGTCACGATCCTTACCCGGTGTAAGGATGCAAGTCAGAAACAACGCCCAGCCTACGCCGCAGCATCGGCGGTAGAACGTTATTTGGGTAAACTATATATCTATAATCAAGATATAACAATGCCACCATCAATATAAATATACACAATCATAGATCTAAGATGGAGAATAGCATGAATATGATAAAAGAATAGAATAGTCACAAAATAACTCATGAGTCAAATAATAACATCAATAAGTCAGAGAAAAGTAAGTTGGAGACAAATCCAGTACAAAAGGAATAACTAAGATGATACAAGTCCCTGGTCGTCTGTCTCAGTCGGGATGAGACCCTCCTGACCTAAGGTCTCTAGCTCTAAGCCCACATCATCCTGAGGTCCGTAATGAGTGGGGTACCACTCCTCAGTATATCTAGAAAAAATATATCCAGTCAGAAAAGGAGAAGAGTACATCTCTAACAGCAGTTCTAATCAATGATATAAACCATGTAACAGTAAATAGATATGAATATACAAGATGCAATATGTAGATATAAGAGATATACAATAAAAGAAATACTAGAAATAAATACAAGAATGAACAATATGGCAATGAACAAGAATACTAATGACTAAGTGAGTGAGTACCAGCTTTAACATGTGATCGGCTTGGGAACTTGATACAAGATTAAGGCCTGGCTAATCATACGTGCGGTATATAATTAACACTATTCAATGAACAAGACCTGATACAAGGACGGTATGATCACATATCTACACTATATACTCCCCAACCTCCGACTGGTATAGTAGATCCAACCATGGTACGTTATGACACAGGTTTCCACAAGAAGGATGCTACTCACCTCATAAACCAATATTTGTACATGTACAAGAAGAACAAATAAATAATTCTTGCACAAGATATACCATAAATACCAAGGAATAACATCTCATTACGAGATCCGGATATACCAATCTGTGTAACCATCGTATCAAAAAATCAAGGATATCCACACTAGATACAAGGAACATAGAGGATATCATAAATGAGAAATTATCTGAGAATATACTCGCCTAAAATCTGATGAACAGTATAACAGATGTCCGGTACGGTACCTCGAAGACCTAGATAGGGAATATAACATCAATACAAGGTTTCAGAATGAAAATAAGTTAAACTAGTCAACATCTAGGTCAAAGAGCCATTTCTAAGTCAAAATAATCAAACTAGGTCAACTCTAGATAAAACTGGTCAAACTTGGTCAAAGTACCTATTTTTAGGTTGTATGAGTCTATCTCTAAGATATTGGGTCCATACACTATGAACTAGGTCACACTAGCTAAACTAGGATATTATGAAATTACTAAGATATCATATCTCAAGATACGCAAACAATAGATATGGAAATATCATATTATCCATATATAATCATCAACAATATAATTTCTAACTAATATAATGCTAAGTGGATACCTTGGCTTTGAACTAAATGCGGTATCGCACCACTATACCCCCATCTTGTTACTCAAATCCAATACCTTGAGTATCGACCCAAAACCTTGATATTTACCTTGGTATCTCAAGGTAATGTCACTCTAGCATATAGTTAACTATCCAACACTAACTATATATATATATATATATATATATATATATATATATATATATATATATATATAAACTTCTACGTATCTGTGTCAAAATGTGACATGAACAAAGCCCCGTGCAGGAGAAAAAACCCTCAAATCACGTATCACCAAATTATTAGAATACGGTCCACATGTATCCAATTATGGACAAGATACTAGCCGCACACAATCAAACACATATCCATTTTATTTAATTGACCAATTGACAAACACAACATGTGTCAATCTCAAAATTCTTTCAAAATTGACACAAAACATACCATAACTTTCTCCATATACCTCCTATTAACCTAATTCCAATTCCTATGGGTAGTCTCATTATATGGGGTGGTTCCTAATAGTTAAAATATAGATTTAGAACCTAATTAAAGGAGAAAAATTAAATTATACCTATTAGGAGATAGATTTCCAATACAACCTCCAAAATTGATGAAATTGGCCTCCAACTTGTAAATCCTTGCTCTCTTTGTAGATCCTCGATTCCTTCTTATAGATTCTTACTCTTCTAGCCTCTAATGGTGATTTGGGAAGGAATTGAAAAGAAATTTGGTAGGAATTTGATATAAAAATGAAGGAATTTGGTTGAGAAAAATTCTAGATCTAGATTTGGAATGAAAAGAGGAGAGAGAAATTTCCCTCCTAATTCTATATAGACCGGCTACTAACCCCTTCCCTAAGTTTCTATGAAATGTCCAACATACCCCTTGGGGCCTCTCATGAAGAAATAATTAAGGAGGGAAGGTTCTAGTCTAATGAGTTTAATTTAATTAATCATCCTTCTAATGAATGAGCTTATAATTGGGCTCAATTCTAACTAATTGTAAATGTTGGTCCATAGGTCTAAACTAAACTAGTTAAGTCCACTAACACAAGCCCAAAATAATAAGCTAACATCTAACAATAATTAAAAAATATAATAAATAATTATACAACAAGCACAATATTTAATTAATTATAAAATAACTAAAATATCCTTTCCTAGAAAATGTGGTAGTGACAAGTCTACCCCCCTTAAAATAATTTTATCCTCAAAATTTAAAGACAAAACTACCCCAGAAAATAAAACAGAATAAAACAGATGAGAAAAGAACAGAACATACCTCAAGGCACAAACAAATATGGATAACGCTCTCATATTTCATCCTCTCTCTCCCAGGTAGACTCCTCTGGAGAGTGATGCCTCCATGCGACGCATACCAAGGGAGTAGTCTGGTTCCTCAGCACCTTCTCTCTCCGATCCAGAATCTCAACTGGCTGCTCTAGATACCTAAGAATAGGGACCACCTCTATCTCTGAGTGATCCAACACGTGACTAGGATCCGCCACGTACCATCTTAACTGTGACATATGAAATACATGGTGTACTCCCTCCAATACAGGTGGCAAATCTAGTCTATAAGCAACTACACTGACCCTCTCTAAATAGTGAAAGGTCCGATGAATCGCGGACTAAGCTTCCGGCCTCCACTGAAGCGAATCGTGCCTCGTATCGAAGAAATCCTCAAAAATACCAAACCAAAAATCTAGAACAAAATACAACCTTAAGAACTTAATCTATAACAAACAACAAATATCAAGCACAAAATAAAAATCTAAAACTATACCTCAAACTCCAAAGATCTCCATTGGCTATTGGTACAATGTCGATGTCTGTCCTGCGCCACTCAAAGTCTGTCTCTGATCATCTTAACCTTCTCCGCTGCATCCACAACCATCTCTGGCTGTAGCAAAACTCTCTCTCCAATATCGTCCCAAGACAAGGGAGTACGACATCTCTGACCGTACAGAGCCTTAAATGGTGACATCTCTATACTAGCCTGGTAGCTGTTGTTGTAAGCAAACGATGTTCCTCCCAAGAACCCTCGAAATCTAGTACACAAATGTGCAGCATATCCTCGAGAGTCTGAATAGTCCTCTCTGACTGCCCATCTGTCTGGGGGTGATATGCAGTACTGAACTTGAGCTGGGTGTAACGACCCGTTCCGCTCAAGCGGACTGTCGATACAAACGGCAAAAGTGCAATGTCCCGACCCGCTTTGCTTCATCGAGAATACTCGTTTGAGGCAAGAGGATTTCTAGACTTGGCCCTTCAGGAGTTTTGGCTTAGGCTTTCAAAGGCTCGCTCGGAGTATCGCTCGACCGAGGCGAATCATTGCTAAGGTGGGTGGCTACGATGAACTTGTCTTTGCTTAGCCAGCACACTTAAAATATGGATATTTTATGTTAGTCGCTAGGTGAATTACCCCCTGCATGCTAATAAGAATCCAACGCACCTAACTAAGGGAATAATCCCAACTTGTATTGCTTGTGTTAGAATATGGAAATAAAATATTGCTTATAAGCAGACCCTCGTATGCTACCTTTGCCTTGTGCAACTAGACCCCGCTATGCCTCGAGTAGTATGATATGTATATGTTTTGTAGTGTTCTACTTTACTTGCTACACAGCATGACCCTAGATAATGTCGCTAGGTAAGTCCCTTTACGGTTTCACTTCTCGGCTTACCTTCGGGCCCGAGCCAACGTGAATGCTTAAGTTTCAATATAATACATGCTTGCCTACTTATATGTTAACTTATAATGTTGCCTTGACTCAATGTTTGCCACAATAAACTTATGCCACAAGCAAGTAAAACTATCGCGTATCGTGCATGCATTGAGTCAGCCAGAAGACTATCGAATAGTCCTTCTGTGCAATTGAACCTGCAAGTACACGGGACCGTTAGGTCACCAAGGCAATCCCCGAACCAGGGGTATCCATCAAGGCAAGTTGAACACTGAACTAGAATTATGTCAAGTTTATAACTGAATAATAATCATATCAAGTTTACCACTGAACAAGAATCATGTCAAGCAAATCCAGAATTACAGCTCATGGAGCAAATGCTCGGTTAAGAAAAAAAATCATGGATTATCATGTCAAGTTATGGATTTGGAAAGACCCTGACCTGCATGTCGCGGACAACTTGAAAAAAGTGATCTTCAGATCTCAGTCCCACAGGCGGTCGCTGGGGCACCGGGGCCGATCCGATCCGGATGGAACTTAACGTTTAGTCTCACGTGATTGGCGGGATGGCTTGCAGCGCACTACGTACTTTCGTTGTATACGCTCCCTGTCAATGACTAGGTCCTTTATGGCTAAGCCAGCGACAATTGTTCATATAGATAAGTCATCCTCACTTAGCGGCTATCCACGTGCGAGTCATTGCATCGCGCCTGTAAATCAGAAATACTTGAATGATCTTGAGTATAGCACACTTGTACATATGGAACACTTCAACATCTTCTTCAAACACCTTGAAATAATTGTAACTCGTTCACCCAAAATGTAATCTCGCTTATAACACATTATTTGTACATGTTATTGCACCTTGATTCATTATATATGCTGCTTGTGCTTGAATTAACTGGGTTTGCCTTGGACAGGGAAGGACAAATGGTAAGTCTCACCGTGTTTCCTCTAATATCGTACGACGTACTGCTACATGAGTTAGGCTATTTATCTTTGCCATAAAACTGATCCTAAGGCAATACTAGGAAGACAACATAATAGATGGTGCATAAAACCTATATTATGTATTTGGATTTGTCTAGCGGGCGACAAGCCTCCCCACAAGTGCATTCATGTACTGATAACCCACCAGATTACTTGCATGGTACGGGAGTACCTCGTTCTGTGCAGATGCCTCCTTCGTGCGTGCTAAGGCGTAGAGTTTACTCTGGAGCCTTAGAGTGTTGCAATCCGGAACTGAAGCACATATACAAGACATAATGTTAGAACATCGCTTATACATCATTCCACAAATGTAGCCACTTGGCACGCTTTTACTATTTCAGAGAGAAGCTTGAGCGACTTATAATCTCGGCCATGCGCCACCTGTAACACTAGTTCAATATCAATAAAGAGTTTCCTTTACTTATATACTTGTGTTATTCAATGCTTCCGCTATTGACGACTCAGTGAACTTGTTACCAATCGTCTATGCATTTATATTCTGCTGCACTCGAATAATCTGTGCGACTATGTGGCTTAGACCTCATACTGCCAGCCAGAACCACGGCCTTGCACGGACGTGGCTTACGTTAGTGCGGTATCACACCCAGAGAGGTCAAGAGATCATCCCGCGGGAGTGCTGGCCCAGTGATTCTCGCCTAGCAGGGACGGCCGATTAGCCTGCGGAAGATCGGGGTGTGACAGATTGGTATCAGAGCTTGGCTATACGCCTTTGGACTTTATTTTGATTTTCTCAGTTTTGAAAGTTCGTTCGTGGGTTATGTGCATACTCTCTCTCAATGTCCTAAACAGAATGTTCCAACAATGAGTCAAAATACTTTCAAAAAGTACATGTGAATGATATGATTGCTTGTACAAAATTGTGATGCTTAGGCCTTTGTGCCGACCTGTGCTAGACCCTTTGGGATTAGACTCGTGCTAGAATCGCGACTTATGTACAAACCCGAAATGCATATACACGATACCCAACTGGTTAGTATACAGAATCGAATATTGCCCAAACGGTTAGCTATGCACACAGCCTTTTGGCTAAGTTGTATAGAGTATCGTGGACCAAGACCCTTTGATGCTAGCTAAGTTGCAAACGAGTAGGGGTATCATTCAGAAATAAGACAAGTCAGACTTATAATGGCAACCGATAGAAATATTACTCAATTTATCGCTTAGGCGAATATAGAAAATCGTGCTTGGATTTTGGGAAATAGCTCGAACGATATTTTGTGTCGGAAGGTATAAATCGATTGAGGATTTAAGTGGATGACTCAATTCCGAGTGGTGTATGGATCATTTAGAAATGTCCAAACGGATTCATAAGTCTCGTGGGATAGTCGGATTGAACGATTAGAGAATATCTTGAATAAATGATAAAACTTATATCGAATTGGGATTCACGAAAATGGAAATTGATATCTTGGTTAAGGAGACTTATTGGAAACTTGAGGATTGTGCAAGCAATTTTGGATTAAAACAAATGGATTGAACTTGAATGCAATATCGCTTGAATAAGTAGTTAGTCCAAAAATGAATATTGTGTTTCGAGGAAAGAGATGAACGATAATGGATTTGGCTTAGAGTTTGAAAGAACGATCTTGAAATCAAGTTCGAAAAGAAAATATTCAAAATCAGTCCCAACGGGAGCGATTATCTTACGGGAGCGCCGGCGTGGTAATTTCACGTACGGCGAGGATGATCGAACTCATGAGAACATGTTCGGTGATTATTCAAAACGAACTCGATGAATAGAACGTATCAAAAGATAGTCTTGGGCTTGAATATTTGAAACCTAGCTTCTTGAGGAATGATAGAAGTAAGACTATAGAATTATCGAACGATAACATTGAAGTTGGATGATTTGGCTGGACGAATTATAATCACTGCATGAACAAACTTGACTCGATGGATATTATATATAACTTGGATGGAGGAAAAGTAAAATATTAAGGTGTCTCGATCGTGCCAAAGATAACCATAACATTCAAACGTTCTTGTCTTGTGCGAGCGAAACTCTATGCTGATACATGCATCACGCCCGGATGAGGATGATTATCCAGCGAAAGCGTTGGCACAGACATCTCACGTCCAACGAGGGTGATCGAACTTGCGGAAGACCGGAGCATGACAACTAATGGATTATCTTGACTTTTGGTTCGACATGATAAGACGAATTTAGATATGCAAGTGAATCAGAAATATTTCGAGGATAAGTTAGCCTAAAACTTGAAATAAATCACGCTTGATGGTTTCATGAACGGATACATAAATCAGGTTAAACGGCTTGGTATTATAAATAAAGGTTTAAAATTGAATCTTGTCTTGGTAGACTTGGAATGGATAGGGATTCAATCAAAACATGTTTTGAGAGATAGACTATGCAAATCACTAGGCTTGTCCTGTAACTTGGATATATAGCAGATTTTACTGAATGAACTCGAGCCTTGTACAAGCAAACATGTTGTTGAGAGTAGGAAAAATCTATGTTCGATGTTTAAAAATCTGAGTGAAACAAGCTTGGGTAGAACACCCCGTGCAAATGAACAATGATTTGACCCTAGGAATTAGTGCGAGCATCATGCGACAAAATTGCACGATGTATCGTGTGCTTGAACTTGTAATTATGACCTTGTGAGCTGACCTAGCAATTAGGCGGACGACCCTGTGCCAAGTGAATGAACCAGTATGACCGACTTAACACATTGCTTGAACAAGCTATAGAACTAAGACAGCAAGACTTAGGGTTAGACTTAGGACGATAACATGCACTACGTTTGACCCGAATGGATGAACGCTAGTCGATTGATCGGATAGATCGTACTTAACGGTAGTGCAAATATTTGAGTTGGAATGAAAAAATAATGTAGGATTGGATTGACCCTATCGGAAGTATCCTTGTGATTATAAAACGAGAACCCTTGAGATATTTTGCAAGTTGCTTGTCCGATTTTACTATCTTTAAGTTTGGTTGAATGCATATGTTTGAGGGACGCCTTGAACGTGTGCACGATCCAAGACTCAATGATATGTGAAACTCGAGTGCTACGAATTTGCTATCGCTAAGTTAGTTGACATGCATGTGTTTGAAGGACGCTTCGAATATGTACACGATCCAGACTCGCGATATGCTGATCTCAATGCTAGTGCAAGTGAATATCCATATGGGCAAATATAATGACTTGTATAAGTTTACCTCAGCCTTAAACCATCATTCATGATGGATTTAAATATACCCCATGTTAAGCAATATGTCATGCGCTAAGGCACAAATGAGACCGACTCAGCATATACGCAACACGGCGTAAGGAACGAGTAGAAGATTGTATTCTAACGGATTTAGTGGTACTGATTGCTATGCTTGGGATAGATTTGATAGTGCAATAGAACGGCCTACGCTCAGGAAGTCTCGAGGACGAGACTTTTTTGAGTGGTGTATAATATAACGACCTATTTTGCTTAAGCGAACTACCGATACAAACGGCAAAAGTGCAATGTTTTGACCCGCTTTGCTTCAGCGAGAATGCTCGTTTGAGGCAAGAGGATTTCCAGACTTGGCCCTTCAGGAGTTTCGGCTTAGGCTTTCAGAGGCTCGCTCGAAGTATCGCTTGACCGAGGTGAATCATCGCTAAGGTGGGTGGCTACGATGAACTTGTCTTTGCTTAGCCAGCACACTTAAGATATGGACGTTTCATGTTAGTCACTAGGTGAATCACCCCCTGCATGCTAATAAGAATCCAATGCAACTAGCTTAGGGAATAATCCCAACTTGTATTGCTTGTGTTAGAACATGAAAATAAAATATTGCTTATAATCAGACCCTCGCATGCTAACTTTGTCTTGTGCAACTAGACCCCGCTATGCCTCGAGTAGTACAATATGTATATGTTCTGTAGTGCTCTACTTTACTTTCTACACAGCATGACCCTAGATAATGTAGCTTGGTAAGTCCCTTTAAGGTTTTACTTCTCGGCTTACCTTCGGGCCCGAGCCAACGTGAATGTTTAAGTTTTAATATAAATGGATGCTTGCCTGCTTATATGTTAACTTATAATATTTCCTCGACTTAATGTTTGCCACACGAAACTTATGCCACAAGCAAGTAAAACTATCGCGTATCATGCATGCATTGAGTCAGCCAGAAGACTATAGTCCTTCTGTGCAATTGAACCTGTAACTACCCGGGAACGTTAGATCACTAAGGCAATCCCCGAATCAGGGGCATGCATCAAGGTAAGTTAAACACTGAACTGGAATCATGTTAAGTTTACAACTGAATGATATTCATATCAAGTTTACCTCTGAACGAAAATTATGTCAAGCAAATCTAGAATCATAGCTCGTGAAGCAAATTCTCGGTTCAGAACAAGAATCATGGATTATCATGTCAAGTTATGAGTTTGGAAAGACCCTGACCTACATGTCGCGGACAACTTGAAAAAGGTGATCTTCGGATCTCAGTTCCACGGGCGGTTGTCGGGGCACCGGGGCCGATCTGATCCGGATGGAACTTAATGTTTAGTCTCACGTGATTGGCTGGATGGCTTGCAGCGCACCACATACTTTCATTGCATACGCTCCCCGTCAATGACTAGGTTCTTTATGGCTAAGCTAGTGACAATTGTTTACATAGATAAGTCTTCCTCGCTTAGCGGTTATCCGCGTGCGAGTTATTGCATCGCGCCTGGAAATCAGAAATACTTGAACGATCTTGAGTATAGCACACTTGTACATATGGAACACTTCAACATCTTCTGCAAATGCCTTGAAATAACTGTAACTCGTGCACCCGAAACATAATCTCGCTTATAACATATTGTTTGTATATTTTATTGCCCCTTGATTCATTATATAGGCTGATTGTGCTTGAATTAACTGGGTTTGCCTTGGACAGGGAAGGACAAATGGTAAGTTAGTAAGTCTCGTCGTGTTTCTCTAATATCGCAAAGCACACTGCCACACGAGTTAGGCTATTTATCTTTGCCATAAAACTGATCCTAAGGCAATAATAGGAAGACAACATAATTGATGGTGCACGAAACCTATATTACGTGTTTGGATTTGTCGAGCGGGCGAGTAGCCTCCCCACCAGTGCATTTATGTACTGATAACCCACCAGATTTCTTGCAGGGTACGGGAGAACCTCGTTCGGTGTGGATGCCTCCTTCGTGTGTGCTAAGTCGTAGAGTTCACTCTGGATCCTTGGAGCGTTGCGATCCAGAACTGAAGCACATATACAAGACATAATATTGGAATATCGCCTATACATCATTCCACAAATGTAGCCACTTGGCACGCTTTTAATATTTCAGAGAGAGGCTTGAGCGACTTGTAATCTCGACTATGCGCCGCCTGCAACACTTGTTCAATATCAATAAAAAGTTTTCTTTACTTCTATACTTGTGTTATTCAATGCTTTCTCTATTGACGACTCAGTGAACTTGTTACCAATCGCCTATGCGTTTATATTCCGCTGCACTCGGACAATCTTTGCAACTCTGTGGCTTAGACCTTTTACCGCCAGCTAGAACCACGACCTTGTACGGGCGTGGCTTACGTTCGTGCGACATCACGCCCAGAGGATTCAAGAGATTGTCCCGCGGGAGCGCTGGCGCGGTGATTCTCGCCTAGCGGGGACGGCCGATTAGCCTGTGGGAGATCGGGGCATGAAACTGGGTGCCCAAACTCGCCTGCAAACTCCTCCAGAAATGAGAAGTAAAACGACTATCCCGATCCGAGACTATGCTAACGGGAACCCCATATATCCTGATGATCTGCCTCACATACATCTCTGCCAGCTTCTCCGTAGACAAACCTACCTTGAAAGGGAAAAAGTGGGCCGACTTAGTCAACCTGTCAACTCCAAAATGTTACCCAAATCGCATCTTTCCCTCCTGGAGATCGTGGAAGTCCAGACACAAAATCCATAGTAATGTGCTCCCACTTCCACTCTGAAATGGGTAATGGCTGAAGTAAACCTCCTGGCCTCTACCTCTCGGCTTTTACCTGCAGGCACACTAAGCATCTCGATACAAAGTATGCCACTTCTCTCTTCATGCCATACCACCACACACTCTCTCGTATATCCCGATACATCTTATTGGCACCTGGATGTATGGAATATTGAGAGCGATAAGCTTCCTGCAATACCTCCTCACACAGCTCCCCACTAGGCATACACAATCTAACACCATGCCACAAAGATCCATCCTCAGCAATGGTGAAATCATCCTCCAATCCTACCCTCACCTGAGCTCTGATGCTCCTTAGAGATACATCCTCAAACTAGGCTGCCTTGATCATGTCCATCAACTCTGAGTGTATCTGCAACCCCCACATCTGCATAGCAAAACTAAGAACTATCACCTCAATGCCCAATCTTTCCAAATCCTCCAACAAATATCGATCATGTATCAAGAACATAGCTACCGGATATCTACTTAAGGCATCGGCAACTATATTGGCTTTCCTAGGATGATACTACAAAGATATGTCAAAATCTTTCATTAGTTCCAGCCACCGACGCTGCCTCATGTTCAACTCCTTCTGTATAAAAATGTACTTCAAGCTCTTGTGGTCTGTGAAGATCTCTACACGCTCTCCGTACAAATAGTATTTCCATAATTTCAGGACAAAGATGATTGCTGCCAACTCCTAATCGTGGGTAGGATAGTTCTTCTCATGAGTACGCAATTGCCTGGATGCATAGGCAATCACTTTTTCATTCTGCTGAAGAACACAACTCAAATCTTTCTCTGATGCATCACTATAAATAGTGAAACCTCCAGACCCTGATGGCAACGTCAAAATAGGAGCAGATATCAACCTCTTCTTCAATTTCTAAAAAGCAACCTAGCACTCCTCTGTGCAAACAAACTCTAAATCCTTCCTAGTGACTCTGGTCATCCGCTCGGCAATCCTCAAAAAATCTTGCACAAACTTTATGTTGTAGCCTGCCAGACCCAAGAAACTCTTGATCTCTGCTACTGAACTCGGGATCTTCCAAGACTCCATTGTTGTGATCTTCTTCAGATCCACTGAAATTCCATCACCAGTCACAATATTCTAAGAACTCCACCTTGTCTAGGAAGAACTCACACTTGGACATCTTCCCATACAGCTTCTCCTTCCTCAGAATATCCAACATAATCCGCAAATGCTCCTCATGCTCCTCCGGTGTCTTCGAGTATATGAGTATGTCATCGATGAACACCACCACAAACTTGTCAAGGTACTGATGGAACACCTTGTTCATCAAATTCATAAATACCGCTGAGGCATTAGTCGACCCAAACGGCATCACCATAAACTCATACTGACCATATCGAGTCCTAAAAGCAGTCTTCGGTATGTCCTCCGGCTTCACTTTTACCTGGTGGTAGCTTGATCTCAAGTCTATCTTAGAAAATACCTTAGCACCACTCAATTGATCGAACAAGTCATCAATCCGTGGCAAAGAGTATTTATTCGTGATAGAGAGATTATTCAATGCCCTATAATCAATGCACATGTGCACCGATCCATCCATCTTCGGTACAAATAATATTGGGGCTCCTCACGGTAAAGAACTCGATCTGATAAATCCCTTATCATGTAGCTCGTCCACTTGCTTCTTCAGCTCGACCAGCTCGCTATTGTTTACTCTATAGACATGCTGTGAAATTTGTTCTGCACCTGGCACCAAGTCTATAGAGAATTCAATATCTCGATCTGGCGGTAATCCTAGCAATTCCTCAGGAAACACATCCAAGAACTCTGCTATCAACGGATATGGAAACTCCTTATCTTCCACCATAGCTCCACAGATAATGCCTTCTCCCTACTTTGCAGCTCCTCTAGCAAATTCAAACTCTAGCTCTCCTGGCGGACCAAACAAAACTCTACCTACTCAACCAATCCATCCCGAGTACAATATCGTAGCTCGGAAGTGGCATTACAAGTAGACACACACTCAACTCCCAGCCTCCTAGAGTAACTCTTCGATCCTTGCAAATATCATTAACCAGGATAATGCCTTCCTCGGTCATGATCTTAAAAGTCCTAAGCAAAGACTCAGCTACCAAACCATGCTTCAGAGCAAAAGAAACAGATACAAAACTATGGAAAGCACCACTATCAAACAAATCTAAAGCTGAAATGGAATCAAGAAGAACAGAACCTGCAATGACATCTTCGGTGGGCTCGACCTCCTCGATGGTCATAACAAACGCTCATTCCTGACGTGCACCTCCCTGATGTTGGTGCTGGGCATAACGCTCCTGCTGGGTCAGAAGCGGCGGTCCCCTCAGTTGTACTGCAGGTGGTCTCGCTTGTGTCCACGGAGCTGTAGCTGCTCCCTGAACTGCACGAAGAGGATTGGAAGGACACTCTCCTAGCTGATGCCCTTCAGTACCAAAATACAAACAAACTCCCAACCACCTCCTGCAAACTTCCCAGATGTGGTCGGGCTTCTTGTAGTTTTGGCAGGAAGCTTGTTGTAACTGTCTCTACTGCTGCGGTGCCTGGTAAAATGGTGCCCTAGCCGGAGTCTGGTACTGCTGCGGCTGCTGGAAAGGCCTGGACTAGAAATGAGGACGCTTAGCAGTCATTGTGCTGCTGTTTCCTCCCAAAAAGAATCACGATCTATCTTGGGCTTCAAACCCAACTCCCGCTCAACCTTGCGTGCCTCCGCAAGTATCTCCGAGTAGGTCTTATAAAAAGACGAAATGAGGATCTTCACTTTCCAGTTTAGACCCTCGTGAAAATGAATAGCTTGAACCTCCGGCTCTCTCACCAAATACTCCGCAAATCGGCTCAGCCTGCCGAACTCTCCCGCATATTCCTCCACAGATATGCTCCCCTGAATGAGGCTCTCAAACTACCTCCCCAAGTCTAACCTGTCTGTCCGAGCAAAGAACTTATTCTTGAAGAGGTCCTTGAATACCTCCCAAGACTATCCTGCGTCAGCAAGAATTGGCTCATTCCTGAACCAATTGCAGGCAACGTCGAACAGCTGAAGTCCTACCGCCTCAACCTTCAGATCCTCAGAAAGATGGAACACCCTCATGAGACACTCAATGTCCTCGAGCCAATCATCAGCCTAGAAGATGCCCTCCGTCCCCTTGAAAACCCTAGGCTCTAGCTTTTTGACGTCATGAATGTTGCTTGGCCGATGCTGGGCAACCTGAGGAGCAACCTGCTGCTGGACCGAAACTCCTTTCTCTACTATGGCACGAGCAAGATGATGAGCACTCTCGATACCCTGTCGCAAGACGTCGGTCTGTCTCTGGTGTGCCTCAGGCTGAGCCCTCTGCGCCTCCAATATCTCGCAAAATAGTGTGAACATCTGTGTCGCATCTGTCGGCATGGAAGGTGGAGGTGGAAGTCCCTCAGATACAGCCGGCATAGTCCTCTGAGTAGGAGGTAGACTCCCAAACGCAGCTGACACGCCAATCACCCAAGAAGTGACTGGTGCAGGCCCTCAAGAAGTCACAGACCTCTCAGAAGCTACTCTCCCCTGTTATGATCTAGTCTTAGGCGGCATCCTGAGATAAAGCGAAAGAAAGAATCAATATGGCACATGATGTAAGACATTCAATGAAGGACAGTTAATGATCAAATATAAATATCAAGGAAGAATAGTTGAATTGAATCAATAAAGTTTTTTTCTAGATGTGATTGAGTATTCTCAGCCTATAGTCTATATCCTATATCCTGAAACAGGCTCGTAATAGCACTCAATTCAGAGCACCACTACGAATTATACTAATTGCGACCTCGAAGACCTGCATGGTCCACCACTAAAAATATGTCACGACCCGCACCCGGTGTAAGGATGCAAGTCGGGAACAACGCCCAGCCTACGCCACAACATCGACGGTAGAACATTATTTGGGTAAACTATCTATCTATCTATAATCAAGACATAACAATGCCACCATCAATATAAATATACTCAATCACAGATCTAAGATGGAGAATAGCATGAATATGATAAAAGAATAGAATAGTCATAAAACAACTCATGAGTCAAATAATAACATCAATGAGTCAGAGAAAAGTAAGCTGGAGATAAATCCAGTATAAAAGGAATAACTAAGATGCTACAAGTCCTGGGTCGTCTATCTCAGTCGGGATGAGACCCTCTTAAGCCAAGGTCTCTGGCTATAAGCCCACAATATTCTGAGGTCCGTAATGAGTGTGGTACCACTCCTCAGTATCATCTGGAAAAAATATATCCAGTCAGGAAAGGAGCAGAGTACATCTCTAACAGCAGTTTTAATCAATGATATAAACTATGTAACAGTAAATAGATGTGAATATACAAGATGCAATATATAGATACAATAGATATACAATAAAGGAAATACTGAAAATAAATACAAGAATGAACAATATGGCAATAAACAAGAATACTAATGACTAAGTGAGTGAGTACCAGCTTTAACATATGATCGGCTTGGGAACTTGATACAAGATTAATGGCCTGGCAAATCATACGTGCGGTGTATGATTAATACTATTCAATGAACAAGACTTGATACAAGGAGGGTATGATCACATATCTACATTATATACTCCCCAACCTTCGACTGGTATAGTGGATCCAACCATGGTACATTATAACACGGGTTTCCACAAGAAGGGTGCTACTCTCCTCATGAACCAATGTCTGTACATATACAAGAAGAACAAAGAAACAATGCTTGCACAAGATACACCATAAATACCAAAGAATAACATCTCCTATAGAGATTCGGATATACAAATCCGTGAAACCATCGTGTCAAGAAATCAAGGATATCTATACTAGATACAAGGAACATAGAGGATATCATAAATAAGAAATTATCTTAGAATGTACTCGCCTGAAATCCGGTAAACAGTATCACAGATGTCCGATACGGTACCTCGAAGACCTAGATAGGAAATATAACATCAATACAAGGTTTTGGAATGAAAATAAGTTAAACTAGTCAACATCTAGGTCAAAGAGCCATTTCCAAGTCAAAATAGTCAAAGTAGGTCAACTCTAGATAAAACTGGTCAAACTTGGCCAAACTACCTATTTCTAGGTTGTATGAGACTATCTCTAGGATATTGGGTCCATACATTATGAACTAGGCAACACTAGCTAAACTAGGATACTATGAAATCATTAAGATACCGTATCTCATGATACGCAAACAATAGATATGAAAATATCATATTATGCACATATAATCATCAATATTATAATTTCTAACTAATCTAATACTAAGTGGATACCTTGGATTTGAACCAAATACGGTATCGTACCACTACACCCCCATCTTGATACTCAAATCCAATACCTTGAGTATCGACCCAAAACCTTGACATTTACCTTGGTATCTCAAGGTAATGTTACTCGAGCATATAGTTAACTACCCAACACTAACTATATACTAATATATATATCAATCTAATATAAACTTTTAGTATTCACTAATATCAACTACTAGTATATACTAATATGAATATTAAATACTAACCACCATGTTATACTAACTATCAATACAAACTAATACATATACACATATATACATACATATATACATATACATAGCTAGAGATACATAAATATATACATGTAGATCTAACTTACTAATCAATCACAAGTACATACATATAGCTACTAACTAAACTAGATATCTTAAGTAACTATCAGCTAGCTACTAACCAATTTGTTAAATAACAACTAACCAGATAACTAATTAAATAGATAACTAATCACTAGTAAACTAGCTATCAAATAACCAACTAACCATACTACCTAGCTCTGAAACTTGTTGATACTCTGTTGATGGCTTGACCGTGCACTATTGCTGCTCGCAATGGTTGCACATGCTTACTTCTTGTGCAGCTCCCTCTGCTGCACTACTATTTGCTGGTGTAGCTGCAGTTGCTGCAACTACTGCATTTGCTGCCGGCCACTGCTGCTAAGGTTCTTGCTACTGCTGCTGCCTTGTGCAGCATGCTGCTGCACGCTGCCACTTCCTCGCTGTATTGCAGTGCATACTGCAGCTGTGCACTACTCGCCCTCGCTGCTACCTGCTGCTGAATCTACTCACTGCTGACCTCCCCTCTACACACATCACACACATCACACACACACAAAACACAACAATGCACACTCTCCCTAATAGCTATATACATATATATCTATATACACTTATATATAACTATATACATCTCAAAATATATAGATACATAAACATATCAATATATGGATATATTGTCATAAGTAACATACACACACTCAAACACTTGTGGTTAAGTAGAAGTATCATATATATATAACCACTTACTCACATATAAACATAACACTAATATATAGTAGATATATATCTATAACTATACATACACATACATAAACACATATACACATGGCTATATATACATAACTATGTAATATAAAAGATATACATATACATATACATATACATATACAACTCAATATATATATATATATATATATATATATATATATATATATACATATATATGATTATAATTAATATAATAATAGCTATACACAAGGTATTTGAATCTAGAAATAAAATCAAACAAACACATGGAGTGCATCGTACCCGTATCACACTAGATCTATGATACGCTTGCGATACGAGTCCACCGCACAACTAAATGTACCCCGAAGGATACGAGGAAGTCTAAAATAGTATATAGGAATAATACGAAGAGTCAATTACATATCTACGTGTCCGTGTCAAAATATGACATACACAAAGCTCCGTGTCGGAGGAAAAATCCCTAAATCAACACGTATCACCAAATTATTGGGATACGGCCTACACGTATCCAATTGTGGACACAATACTAGCCACACACAATCAAACACATGTCTATTTGGTCTAATTAACCAATTGACAAATACAACATGTGTTAATCTCGAAATTCTCCCAAAATTGACACAAAATACACCATAACTTCCTCCATAGGCCTCCTATGAACCAAATTCCAATTCCTATGGGTAGCCTCATTATATGGGGTAGTTCCTAATGGTTAAAATACAGATTTAGAACCTAATTAAATGGGAGAAAACTAAATTATACCTATTGGGAGATGGATTCCCAATGCAACCTCCAAAATTGATAAAATTGGCCTCCAACTTGTATATCCTTGCTCCTCTTTGCAGATCCTTGCTTTCTCCTTGTAGATCCTTACTCTACTAGCCTCCATTGGTGATTTGAGAAGGAATTAAAAAAAATTTTGGTAGAAATTTGATGTGGGAATGAAGAAATTTGGTTGAGAAAAATTCTAGATCTAGATTTGGAATGAAAAGAGGAGAGAGAAATTTTCCTCCTAATTCTATGTAGGTCGGCCACTAACCCCTTCCCCAAGTTTCTATGAAATGTCCAACATACCCCTTGGGGCCTCTCATGAAGAAATAATTAAAGAGGGAAGGTTCTAGTCTAATGGGTTTAATTTAATTAATCATCCTCCTAATGAATTGGCTTATAATTATGCTCAATTCTAACTAATTATAAATATTGGTCTATGGGTCTAAACTAAACTAGTTAGGTCCACTAACACAAGCCCAAAACAATAAGCTAACATATAACAATAATTAAAAAATATAATAAATAATTATACAACAAGCACAATATTTAATTAATTATGAAATGACTAAAATACCCTTTCCTATAAAATGTGGTAGTGACAATGTCACTATCGATTAGTAAATTCTAAAGTTGAAAAAGGTCATGGGGTTATCGCTAGTAGGAACACGACTAGTTGGTCTCACTAACTATGTCACTAAAACTACAGGTTTTAGTAGTGATTAATCTCCACCTTAGCTTGTAAGCTAGTGAGGCTAAAAAATAAGAAGTTCTTCCATATTGCCATCTCGATCCATTTGAACAAATAATTAATCCCACCCACCATTGAGGCCAATCCATGTATTCCCTCCAATATTAGGTCTTGTGCACCTCAGGATCAATATATTTGTCAATTTTATATTAGGAGTCAAGCTGATTATGATTATATGTATCAGCATAATATAAAAAATGATATCGAAACTAGAGTTGAATCATGAGGCATAATATTTGACTTGTCCATACGACTTAAAATAGACCGCTTATTAATTTTGGACCAATCTAATATATCTTTACCTTAACATCCCACTTTTTATTTGATATGGTACTAAAATCATCACCAATTAAACTTGCAAATCTTAAGAGCACAAGCGGATGAGAGATACAACCCAACAAATTTTGCATGCCTATTTTAGGTTTTGAATATTTGCTTTTTTTTACACATAACTAATTATATTTATTTCCAATTTTAACACTTGATACTACAAATAGGGTAATAGTATTTTTTTTTAACTCAATCTTGTAGAGGGTTATGTACTTAATTATTTCATTGACGACTTCTCATTTAGAAGAGAAAATCTATACAGGGGAGACAGAAAAATTATTGTTTAGAAGAGGACTAAGAAAAGCAAATGCATTTTTAATTGGGTTTTTTTAATATTACACTTCCTTACATCTATGTAACAAGAAACAAGCATATTGCTGCAAATATGAGTTTGCATACATATCACTAAAATTACAACATAAGAATTTGATGTGAATGTAGCAAAATACATACTATCTTGGCAGGCTATAATAAGGTATTGTTTGGTTGCAAGAAGTAATTGGAATGGAAGTACGAGCTCAAAGATGGTTTTACATTTATGTTTTTTTGTTTTTCATCCAACAAAATTATAGTTTGGGGGGGGGGGGTCTATATCCAAAATTTAAGAAAAGTTGTTTCGATGGTATCTCTCAAATTATTTTCATAAGTTCCTCTTCTATAGTAATTGTAGAACTTATTTCTTTTTTGTGTTGATTTAGAGATAGATGTTTACTTTCATGCAGACAAGGACACACCTTATATGGATGCCCACCTCTCTATTGGATTCAATTAAGTTCCAAACAGATTTTTAATATTTTTCTCAACTGCGAATCAGACAAAAATAAATTTTAAAAAATTAAGGGATAACCAGAACGACTCATTAACAGAAAAAACCAACCAACCCAACCTATAGTTTTTTGATTTGGTTTGGTTTGGTTTGGTTTAGTTCTTACTGACCCTTAATGAGAACTTTACAAGGGAACACTTTTATAATTCTTTTTATATATGAGTATCCATTCCCAAAGATCCCGAAGACGTTACTATTAATTTTTTTCCTTAGGACCGTCTTTATTGGAGTCATCATAGGAGAAATTACTTGTTGAGTATTTATCTCCTTCCTTGCAACTCAGTGAGCATCGATTTCTACGCACTACGTTATTTAGGTCTTTTACAACATTTATTTTGTTGAAAATGATGCAACTTGCTACAACAAACGTTGTAATACTTAGAATAATTACTATAGGATTTATTACAGCCTAATTACTATTTTTGGGATTTTGGATCGTGTTCACTAAGGTGATCTACTAGTATTCTTCCAAGGATTTTGGAGAAGCTCGGAAGGAGTTAAAATAGCTAAGAAAAGGAAGATTATCAGCAGGATGTCATACCATCGACCATTGTGCTTAAAGTTGCCAAAAAATATCCAGCTAGTCAGTAAGGTTCTTTTGTGCTGCCAAAGGTATAACGAATGTATACCTTCAACATGCCTTTGGGCCGGGATATGTTCAAATATTGAGCATATCTGGATAAAGATTAATTTTTTGACGATAAAGATTCCTCCAGACTTAGGTCAAGTTTTGAGAGGGTTGGATAACAAGGTACAAGTAAAAAAAACTATTAGAGTATTTTCTAGATGGCCATTAAAAGAGTCTTCAAGGAGAGCATGAGAGATCTCGTCATAAGGAGAGGATTGTGAATTGTGATGTGTGCATTTGTAACTCTTTGTAAGGTTTTCTTGAATACCGAATAAAGTATTTCTCCCATTTGTCTTATGGAGTAGGTTGAGTTTGACTAAACCACGCATTATTTGTGTTCTTGTGCTATTAATTCGATATTTGTGCTTTGCTAGTTTTTTCATCATTATAAGGTTAAAAAGTTAATATTGTTGGTGCTTTTGCCTTTGGACTAATGAAGAATAATCATAAATTGGATACACCACCAAGTGGATATCTCAATATAATACTTTATATATGTTGAGGTGTGCACATGGGGTATGATGGAGCACATGTGGGTGCCATGTGGAGGTGTTTTCTAGGAGAAAAAAAGATTAACTCCTCAAAGAAAGCATGTATGCTTGTTGTCAGTCTCATGGGAAATTTTTTAATGGTGCTTAGCTACTCGGACTCGGGCTATGCAGGTTGCATGAGTGGTTGTTGCGTATGCGTGATATGCACAGTTATGCGTTGTTATGCGCATATACGTACATGTACAACATATATGGCTATGTGCAGCTGCATATTTGTGAGTCTGCGCGCATGTGCTGATGATTGTTGTGCACATCCGCAGGCTGTTGCACGTGACTTCGTTGATGGCAAAATTTGGAATATCAATTCTTTATTTTTTGGGAGTTGGTATTTTAGTCCCACATCGGTTGGGAGTGAAAATGTGTTTCAACTCTTCTCTATAAATAGAGTCCTCATGCCTCCTTTTAGAGACACACAAAATATTGAAATAAGAGGAGTCCAGGGAGTCTGTTCGAGTCACACACAGAGTTGACTACAAGCGTTCCAGAAGTTCTCTTGTGAACTTGTTGGCTCCTGCGAGCAGATCGTTGATAGAGGGCGAATCTTGTTTTGAGCAACGATAGTCTTCATCATCCCAGAAAGAATAATTTTGTATTCTATCTTCTTCTCTCTTATGCTAGTTGTAAAAGTTTTATCCTAATTGTAACTGCGTTTGCAAAGAAGAACGTTGTTTGGTTCTTGAGCTCTTTAAAAAAGAAAGAAGTTGTAATCTGGTTTGTAGTTGTAATCGATAATTATCAGAAAGGGAGACCGTTTGGTAAACCCTTAATCTTGCCTTCATCAGATAGGGAGCCCGTTGGGTAAACCTTTGATCTCGTCTTTATCAGAGGGAGCTCGTTAGGTGAACCCATGATCTCACCTTTATTAAAGATGCGATAACCTCTATTCCTGTTCATCCATCTTTGGTTAAGCCTCGGGTCTAACAATCTCAAAGCAAGATCCGAGTAACATAGAGTACAACCGTGCAAGTCTTCTTGACACAAGATTTAACAAACTTGAGAAGTTTGACAGGGAGCATTACAACATCTAGAAGAGAAAGGTCATCCTTAATCTTCAAGTCGTAAATGGGGATTACGTGTTGACAGATCATGAGCCTGTTATTCCGGAGGGTGATGATGCTATTGTTCGGGCGATTGCTACTGCAACTACTGCGAGAAACAAGTGGAGGAGAGACAACAACCTCTATAAGTTGTTGATTCTGAACTTTATATAAGTTACTCTAGCGGATTTATACAGCATGATGAACCATGCAAAGGTATGTCTGGGAGTTACAGGAAAAGTATTACAAGGCAGATGAGAACCGCAACAAGAATCATGTAACCGAAAAGGTCTGAAAGATATGATTTGAGGACGACAAGACGTTATTGACTCAAGTAAAGGAATTTCTCAAGTTACGTCAAAAACTTGAGGATGATGGCATGCCCATGGTCGATGCTTTGGTCGTGGGGGGTAATGTCGCAAAGCTTCCGCTTGGTTGGAGCAACTTTATCTCGGACGTGCACCAAAAGAAGTGAATGTCAATTTTGATCTCCTACTGCATTATATCCATGTTGAAGATGATTTGAGGGCTCAAAACAAGGTAGACACGCTATCTAAGCAGTTGTACAAGGCCAACTTGGTACATGATGGTGACTCCAAGGGGAAGCAGAAGAATTCTCATAATAAGAAGAAGGACTTCAACCATCTGAAGGTGAAGTCGGCTTCGTTCAAGCCAAAGCCCAGATCAGATGTGACTTGCTTCAATTGTGGCAAGAAGGGCCACTACCAAAAAGACTACAGATCCAAACCCAAACAGACAGAGCAAGGTAAGCCTAACAAGGTTGCTATGATTGTGCAGGTTGTCTAGGCCGGTGTCGACACTGACTAGTGTATGGACACTGACACATCCTGCCATGTTTGCTCAAAGAAGGAGTTATTTACCACATATAGGCCTATATCTGAGAAAGTTAATGTGGCGAACCAGACACAAGTTGAAGTACTTAGGATAGGAACGGTGGTACTGAATTCGACTTCAGGAAAGTCTCTGACGCTTCAAGATGTGAAGCATGTACCGGTGATTGCCAAGAACCTGGTCTCAGGAAGCCTGCTCTGCAACACAAACTTGAGGATGGACATCAATGCTGGGCAAATGATGATGTCGTACAAAGGAACATACTTCGAAAAAGAATATTGCACCGAAGGGATGTTCAAACTCCAGCTTGTAACTCCTCCTAATAGAGTTAATGCAGTATCTTCTTCTGGTTATTCTCTTGAGTTATGGCACAATAGACTAGGACATGTTCATTGTAAAAGAATAAATAAAATGTCTAGTCTATGGCTTATCTCCAAATGTGGAGGTAAGAAGGTGGGGAAGTGTGAGGTCTGTGCGCCGACAAAGATCACAAGAAAATTATTTAAGTGGGTTAACCGAAGTTCTGGAGTTGGTGCACTCAGATATCTGTGAATTCAAACAGTTATCAACAAAGGCCAAGACGAATTATTTTATTACATTTATCGACGACTACTCAAAGTATACGTTCGTTTATCTGCCCAAGTCAAAAGATGAAGCATTCGAGAAGTTCAAAGAGTTTAAGGATGAGGTTGAACGTCAAACAGGGCAATAACTCAGGAGACTCAAAAATAATCGAGGTGGAGAGTATAGGTCTATTAAATTTGTATTATTTTACAAAGAATATGGAATTGTCAATGAGACAACTGCTCTGTATTCTCCTCAATCAAATAGGGTAGCTGAAAGAAAGAACATGACGTTGACAGAGATGGTGAATTTAATATTGTTGACTGCGGGTCTTCTAAATTGCTTCTGGAGAGAAGCTGCGCTTACGGCTACTTTTATTTTGAATATAGTTCTGTATGAAACTTTCGATGTTACTCCTCATAAACTCTGGTTCAAGATCAGACCCAACTTGAATATCATTCTAGTTTGGGGGTGTCTGGCGTATGTGAAGCTTTCAGACTTGAAGATTCAGAAGTTGGGCACGAGGACTACAAAGACTATCTTCCTGGGGTATGTTGAGAAGAGTGATGCTCGAAGATTTCTCGATAATGAATCAAATCATATCATCAAATATCGTAACGCATAATTCTTTAAAGATATGTTTATAAGACACAAGAACATTGTTATCACAAATATTTTGGAGAATAGTGTAAGTGCACAGGAGGCTAATGCCTCCAATGAAGATGTTATCCATGAAGAAGATGTCATTTTAGAGATAGCGTTCGATCTAGAACTCGCATAACTGTTGTCTAAGCGAGTGAGGAGACAGAAGGACTTCGGAGATGACTTCATCCCCTATCATGTGGAAGCAGATCTACTTACCTATGATGATGCGATGAAGACCAGAGTCAATATCTTCTGGAGGTAGGCTATCAATGATGAATATGATTCAATAACCTCCAATAATATTTGGGTGTTGGTCAATCTTTCTGAAGGAGCTAAATCAATCGTATGCAAGTGGATCAAGAAGAAGATAAAGGCCGATGGAACTGCTAATAAGTTCAAGGCAAGGCTGGTAGCCAAGGAATTTTTTCAGAAGCACAGAATCGTCTACTTTGACAAATATGCTCCAGTAGCGCGGATGATAACCCTCGGGATGTTGATTGCTCTAAACATAATTCATAAGCTAGTTATACATCAGATGGATGTTAAAATAATATTCCTGAATGGAGAGTTGACCGAAGAGATTTACATGCAACAGCCAAAAGGATTTATTGTCAAGGGCCTTGAAGACAAAGTCTGCAAGTTGGTAAAATCATTATATGTTCTGAAGCAAGCGCCCAAGATGTGGCATGAGAAGTTTGATAAAGTTATAAGATCAAACATATACAGGGTCAGTGAGATGGACAAATGTGTTTACATAAAGTTAGATGATGGGAGAGGATCTATCGTTTGTCTATACGTGAACTACATATTGATCCTGGGTACGGATCTATCACTTGTCACTGATACAAAGAAGTTTCTCTCATCCAAGTTTAGTATGAAGGACTTGAGGGAAGCTGATGTTATCCTGGAGATAAAGATCATTCGAATACTGGAGTGGCGCTATCACAATCTTATTATATTAAGAAGATGCTCACACGCTTTGGATATCAGGATCTTTCGAAGATCGATACTCCATACAGGTGTGACAAGAAGTTGAAGCCAAATCCAAGAAAAAGTGTCAGGCAAGTAAAGTAGTCAAGCGTCATCGGGGGTTTGATGTATGCAATAACTTCCATAAGGCTTGACATAGCTTTCATCGTGGGGATGCTGAGTCGATTCACGAGCAACCCAAGTATGGAGCACTAGAAAGCTGTGAAAAGAGTGATGGGATATCTCAAAAGGACTCAGAAGTATGCAATGTACTACAGTGGGTATCCAACAGTAGTAAAAGGTTTTAGTGATGCAAGCTAGTGTTCATAAGTAGAGAGCAAATGGTCCACATTATGTCACGACCCGCACCCAAAAAATTGGGCATGAGTCGTGGGTACGTCCAGCCTACGCTGCAGCATCGGCGGTAGAACACTGTCTAGGTCAACTATCTAGATAACAATCTCACGCAATCAATATATAAACCTGTCAAGATCTCAACTCCAAACGGAGGAGCAATATCATAATGATAATCACAATGTACTCAATCACGAATCTAAGTACGATAAGATAACAAAGAAGACTAACAGCTATAAAGTCTAACCAACAACAACTACTACAACAACCACAACATCAATAATAATAATACATCATCCAAAATAATATACAATACAAGGTCTCAATCCAAAACCGGAGACAAATTCGGTGCTAAAAGCTAATAAAACAATAACAAGGTCCTAGTGATCCCGGCTACCAACCCGGAAATCACTCCTAAACTAGAGGGTCCCTGTCTGCACCATCGACAGGCTCAGGTCCATAAAACGTTGGACACCACTCCTCCGGATACTCTGGAAAAATATGTCCAGTCAGGACTGGAGCAAGTACATCTCTAACAGCAGTTCCAGTTAAATGATAAAACTATAAAATAGTTATAGCAAGTAGCAAGAAGAATAAAATAAAGTATGGAACAAGAAAATATACATATATCACTGGTGCATAAAGATAAAGATGCATGGATATTAGAAGCAAGATAGTAATAACTGCAAGATACAAGAAATCTAAACTAAGATCAAGTCTGTGCACAAGAACGTGTAGTGAGTCCAGCATAAAATACATGTAGTGAGTCAAGTCCAGAAACATGTAAGTGAGACCAGCAAGAAATACAAGAGAGTCCAGACTATAAAGAATGAACTCGGTGTCTTTGAAATACTTGTTTCGACATGTAAACGGCTAGGGGTAAGTATGGCTTACCGCGCACTGGGTGCACGGCTGCTATCATTCCAGATTAGACCAGAGGGAGTGATTCCTGATGATTCCAGATGGGAATATTTATATGTCTACTCGAGTATTTCTCTGTCCCGACTAATACAAGTGAATCCAAGATCCGATACGTAAATCAAGTATGAGTCCAGCCTGAAACATGAGTGATGTCTGTAGTGATGCCTGTAGGTGATGCCAGTAGGTGATTCCAGAATAAAGGCCAGAAACATGAAATAAATATGTGTCACAAGTAAATGAATCCAGAAATACCAGTCTGTATCCCGTGTTGTGCCAAAAAAATCAGATGATACTATACTAGAAGCTGAATCATAATAATCATCAGATAATAAAAACTATCAGAGAATGTACTCGCCTGACGTCCTGAGTAACTGGCGATCCAAACTGGTATCGCAAGAACCTATTACGAAAAGCAAGGTTAAACAGGTTTCTAATGAGTTAAACAGATATAAAATAACTAAAAATAGGCTTCTAGGGTCGTTCTAGGTCAAACGGGTCAAACCGGTAAAATCTTGGTCAAAAGTCAACTCTGGGTCCAAAAAGTCAACCCTGGGTCAAATCTAGGTCAAAAGTTGACTTTGGCGGTCAACCGAGTCAACTACGGTCAACTCTAGGACAAACTAGGGTGCTCCTAAAATTCTAGGCCAAAACTAGGTCATTAAGCTAATAAACCCTCAAACTCGCCTCCTTGAGATACCGGGATACCCTCGGTATCCGATACCTCAACCTAGGCCACGCACCCCGTCTAAACCCGCTAAAACCTATGCTAGCACGTGTAAATATATACACATATACATAAAAATCTATCTCTAAACTCAAACCTAGGCAATTGCTCAAAAATTCCGCTCGAAACCCAATACCTTGGATATCTCAAGGTATTGAGATACCTCTCTAAACTCAACCCTACTACCCCTCTAGCTAACTAACTATGCATAAACATATATATCTAGCTATAATCTAGGCTAAAATATATATATCTAATACATATATGCATATACACATACCTTATATCTATATACCTTACCTTACCTTACCTTACTCTCAAATATATAAATATATCTATATCTAGATATCTAACTATCTATCTATCTAAATAATTATCTAGTTATCTATCTATCTAACTAGTTATCTATATCTAGTATTTATTTACCTATCAATCTATCTATCTATTAATCCATCTAACCATCTATCTATCTATCTAACTATAGATATATATATCTATCTAGTTATCTATATATTCGACTATCTATCTAGCTATCTATCTAAGTATCTATATATATCCACATATCCATCAATCTATCTAACTATATATCTAACTATCAATCTAATTATCTATCTACCTAATTATTTATCTATCTAACTATCAATCTATCTAACTATCTAACTATCTATATAGATATCTATTTACCTAGATATCTATCTACCTATTCATGTATCTATCTATCTAATATCTATTTACCTATCTATCAACTATCTATCTATTTATTTATCTATGTATCCATCTAGATATCTAGATATCTATCTACTTATCCATCTATTTATCTAACTATCTACCTATCTATTTAACTATCTATCTATTTACATATACACATCTATCAATGTATATATCTATTTATCACTCGCTACACGCCCCGCTGCTAATGCCATGTTGCTGCTGCTGCTCAAACCTGCTGCGGCTGCTGCTTTTTGCTGCTAAAGCTGCTGCTTGCTGCTGCTTCAACCTGCATCTGCTGCTGCAGCTGCTAGTAGCTGCTGCTGCTGTGCACAGCACAGCAGCTGCTGTGCAGCCCGCTGCCCCCCTCGCTCGCTGCACGCCCCGCTCTGCCACACGCACAAACACAGACACGCCCACACATATATATATCTATATATATATATAAACATACATATATATATATATATATATATATATATACACACAACTCTATATATATATATATATATATATATATATATATATATATATATATATATATATATACACACACACACTAACATATCTACTAACACACATACTTATGTATAAATACACACACACATATGCACAAACACACACACACTTATATACACAAACACATATATATATATATATATATATATATATATATATATATATATATATATATATATATATATATATAAACACACATATATCTATATATATATATATATATATATATATATATACACACATTAATATATATATACATATACACACACACACTCAAACATATATATATATATATATATATATATATATATATATATATATATATATACACTCACTCACACAAACTCACTCTCACACACCCTCACACACACACTCTCACACACACTAACACACACTCTCACAAACACACAACCACACACACAAATATACATATATATATACACATACACACATACATGTATAAATATACACACATACAAAAACTCATATATATATATATATAAACACTCACTCACACTCACACACACACTCACTAATACATATACACAAACACAATTATAGGTATATACACACAAATATGTATACATACAACACATATCTATAAATATATATAGAGAGGGAGACACACATACATATAAATATATATAGAGAGAGGCACATATACACCTATATACAAAACACAACACAACATACAACAACGCACACAACGCCCACCAACGCGCGTCCAATGACCCCGACACGCACAAACACCTATAAATATATAAAATATAATCCGAGAATTCTAGCACACACTCCCTGAAGCTAACCCAACGCGCGCACAAGCCCGAAACTAAGAAACCACGCCGAAATGGTCGTTCGGTTATTTCGACGAACACGCGGTGTGCGGTTCGGAAAACCTCCTGAAACGTACACCAAACCAACTCAGAATCGGCCCAAAATTTATCCACGAATTCTAAACGATGTCTAGATCCTAGAAAAAATGCTACCCCGTCGATTCTAGGCCCGTGGCAAAAACGCGCGCGTACTTAGAACCGGCGACGACGAAAATCTCGAAAATGCCCTAAACGCCCGTTTCTCCGCGACACGACTTCACGTGTCCGAACGGAGATACACACTAACCCTCTAGACACCCGACCACATCTACCTAGGTCCATCTAACCTAAGGCATCACCCAAAATTGGGCCAATTTTGGATTCCACCCGAAATTGACACAAAACCTAGTGTCAAAGTCTCCAAACACAACCCAACTAGTTCCAACTTCCTTCCACGGGTAGCCTAAGGGTCTAGGAAGGTTCTAAACTATTAATTACACTATATAAGAGTAATTACAAGGGAGAAAATTAGGGTTTACCTCTTGGGAGTTGGAATCCCAAGCCAAAGTCTCCAAAAAGCTCCAAAGCCACCACAACTAGCTTCCAAGCTCCCAATCCAAGCTCCAACACCAAATCTAAGCTCTACCCACCTAGGTTGGGGAAGAATGTAGGGTTAGGATTCACATAAGTAGAAGAAATGGAAGGAGGAAGGAAGAAAATGGGAAAACTTACTTGTTTGAAAGTGGGAAGGAGAAAGGAAGAAGGAAGGAAGAGTGGAGAAGAAGAAGAAGAAGAAGAAGAAGAAGAAGAAGAAGAAGAAGAAGTGAAGAATGGGGAGGGCTGGGGCTGCTGGTCGGGTGGGAATAATAGGGGGCCGGCCAAGTAGAAAAGGGTTTCCATAGTCCAAAATACCCAAAATGCCCTCTCCTAACTTGGTTTTGGGTTTCGGGTTCAAAAAGCACTCAAACTAACTCCAAATCTCTCCAACTAACCCACTAAAAATATAATAAATATTATAAACCCAAAAATAAGTCTCACAGGGGTGTGGGTTGGGTCGGACATGGGTCCACTAGGGTCTGACATGGGTCCAGGCTAGCCAAAACCCTAAAACAATCAATATAAAAATAATACAATCATTAATTAAATATAAATATAATTAATTATAAATAATACATAATTAACTAAATTAAATAAAAAAAATATCCGGCCCTGGAAATGGGGTGGTGACAAGCCTATCCTCCTTAGAAAATTTTGTCCTCGAAATTTAAAGTCAATCACACTCCCTCTAGGTCAAACCCCCAACAATCACAGTCAATAAATTCTACCTATACAACATACAAGATCAGGGTCCTACTGGTCGTGTTATCACAGTCTCAATCAGGGTTACTATACTATCTATCACAGCACAAAAGAAAAGTCTAATAGGTACTAATAAAGCACACCACAAGAAATGGAAAAGGACAGGAAGAAGAACAAAGAGACAGACCTGCTAATCCGACACCCGTAGCATCGGCCTCCTCGACCGTCAACGCATAAGCCCTGCCCTGCTGGGGTATATCCCTCTGCTGGTGCGGGGCATGATGTTGTGCCACAGGTGGCCTAGCTCTAACTCTTTGATCCTGTGCTCCACCCAATGGAGGTGCAGTGGGGCAATCTCGTATCTTGTGAGCAGCGGATCCACAGAACAAACACACCTTCAACCTCCTCCTACAAACATCCCAAGTGTGTCCTACCTTCCTGTAGTAGGCACAAGTGGGCACCATTTGATCCTGACCCTGCTGCGTTGCCTTCTGCACATAGGGACGCTTAGCTGGTCCCGCACTACCACTCGTACTGCCTGAATCATCCCTGCCTCTCTTGGACTTGAGCTCTAAGTCATCCTCTGCCCTCTGAGCATCTCCTACTATCTACTCGAAAGTCGCATCGCGGTCGCTCCTGGTCAAAGACTTGACCGCCATGACCAAGCCCTTGCGAAACTTCCTCGCCTTAGCTGCCTCACTCAAGCCATCCACAAATCTACCCAGACGGCATAACTCCGTTGTGTACTTGTCCACTAGCATGCTCCCCTGGACGAGTGCCTCGAACTGGCTCTCCAAAGTACTGAGCGCCACATCTGGGAAAAACTTCTCCTTAAAAAGCCTCTTGAAAGCCTCCCAAGTAAGCCCTGGTGCCGCAATCCTCGTATCAGTGCGATACCATGTCAAAGCAAGGTTGAACATCTGACTGCCCGCTGCCTCTATCTGCATGCTGTCTGGAATCTGTGCCAGCCTGAAGATGCCCTCAATCTGCTCTATCCAGTCATCCGCGTACAGGATCCCTTCTGTACCACGAAACTCCTTGGGCCGCATCCTCTGGAAGTCAATGATACTTCCCGGCCTCGGATGCTGTGCCTGATCTGCCTGTGGCTGAATCTGTGCCACCCTGTCCACTGCCGTCATGGCCACCTGGTGGACATTTTCAATGCCCAGCCTCATCACATCCACCTGACGGTGCTGCGCGTCCATCATCTCCCTGAAGAACGCAAACAACTGCGCGGCATCTACTGGAGCAGAAAGTGGTGGAGGAACCACCGGAACGACTGGGGTAGTCCTCGGATCGACAGGTAGAGGAGGATCCCCGAGAGAAACAGATGCTCCCTCAACCGCAGGAGTGGTGAGTGGAGCGGTAGCAGCTGCCTGAATACGAGCTAGACGAGAGGTAGCAAACCTCTCGGTGGCAACTGCTGGGACGATACGATGGGATCGTGTCTTCGGAGGCATCCTGAACACAGATCAAAAGAAGTCAATACAGCACAAGATACGATATCATCAAAGAAGGACAGTAATATTTCAAAAAAAAACAATTTCAGAATAATTAGATTGGAATTGTTCCTAGTTGTGATTGAGTACACTCTCATCCTAGATCCTAGATCCTAGAGCAGGCTCGCAGCAGTACAACTAAGTTATTGTACCACCACGATATCGCACTAATTACGAATCGAGACCTGCATGGGCCACCACCAAACATTAGGATACATCTTCTCTATGGATGGAGCTTCTATATCGTGGAAGTCGAAGAAGCAGACAATGCTCTCTTATTCCTTGATGGAATCTGAGTTCTATGCACTAGCGGCTGCAGAGGATGAAGCTGAATGACTTCGGGAGCTCATGTATGATCTTTCATTAGTTGGTGCATAGATTTTGACAGTACCAATTTAATGTGACAATCAAGCAACTGCAGCGGTGGCATCAAATAACATTTTCAATGGTAAGAAGAGGACTATGTGACTGAAGAACAGGGCAGTGAATGAACTTATAAAGATTTGAGTCATTGTCGTGATTAATGTTCGGAGCCAGAGAATCTGACGGATCCGTTCACCAAGGGTCTCAAGCGTCAGCTGGTCGAGGACACAACAGTCATATGGGCTTGAAGACATTCTGATATTATGTCTTTGTAATTTTACCATAAAGTTTTATGTTATTATTTCAAAGAAAAATCTACTAGGCATCTAGATTTTGGTTCATAGAAGGATCATTGACTGGGAGAATATCATGAACAGTAGGAAGTCCTTTGAGACATTGAGGTGTTACGGACCCAGAACCACTATTGTCTATTATTTGTTCATTGAGTAGAACAAGTCCTATGGGAGGATGGTTTATATGCCTTAATGAGTTCTCGATCATTTTTAATGTCCGACGTATTTTACAGGAAGCACGGGTAGCATAACACTACAAAAGAGTATAGTACTTCATGCTACAGTGGGGTGACGCCACATGAGGTACCTCCAGAGGGTAAAGCCTCAACTCCGAGCCATGTCACAGCGGCATAGCACCGCACATAGGCATTTAGCCTAATGCTGTAGAATGAAGAGTGGCCAGTGACCTCATGTTACAGTGGTGTGACACTACCTAAAGGTAAAAGATGTAAAGTCTCGACTACGCGAGCCATGTCATAGTGGCGTAACACCGCAAGGAAGCGCAATGCTTCATGCTAGGTAGTATGGCACTACAAAGAGGTTGGAACCTCATGCTACAGTGGAATGACACCATGATGAGGTGTAGCCTCGGCTTTAGGCCATGTCATAGCGGCGTAGCACCGAAAGGAAGCGCAAGACTTCATGCCATGAATCTTTAAAAGAACTCACCTAGAGTGTATAGAAAGGGATACATGTCGTCTATTGAGGATAAACTTGTAGATGCCCAAAATACATACACCGAAACCAGGCTTGCAGAGGAACTTTAATGTACAAACAGAAGCACAGCTGATGTCATTGTGTGAGTAAAAAAAATTGCAGCTATGGTACAGAATTTAAGGCATAGTCCATTCTTTTATCATACTGTTATTTGACCCATGCGAAAAGATTCAAGTCGAAGCGACATCTATCATAATGCATGATGGACAGTCACTATGGGGGACTCTCAACCCATATATTGAGATATGTGGGAGATTATTAGTATTTACCTTTGGACTAGTGAAGAATAGTCACAAATTGGCTACACCACCAAGTGGGTATCTCAATATATTTTTTGTATGTATTGAGGTGTGCACATGAGGTGTGGTGGAGCACATGTGGGTGTCATGTGGGGGTATTTTTCTAAGAGGCAAAATGATTAACTCCTCAAAGAAAGCATGTATGCTTTTTGTCACTCTCATGGGAAATTTTCCAATGGTGCATAGCGACTCGGTCTTGGACTCGGTATATGCAGGTTGCATGCGTGGTTGTTGCGTATGCACGATATACACAGTTATGCATTGTTATGCCATATACGTGTATGTCCGACATATGCAGCTATGCGCAACTACATGTCTATGAGTCTGTGCGCATGTGCTAATGTTTGTTGCGCACATGCGCGGGCTGCTTTGCACGTGACTCCGCTGATGGCGGGATTTAGAATATCAATTCTTTATTTTTTGGGAGTTGGTATTTTAGTCCCACATCGGGCTGGGAGTGGAGATGGGTTTCCACTCTTCTCTATAAATAGAGTCCTCATGCCTCCTTTTGGAGACACAAAATATTGAAATAAGAGGAGTCTAGGAAGTTTGTTCGAGTTGACTACGAGCGTTCCAGAAGTTCTCTTGTAAACTTGCTGGCTTTTGGGAACATATCGTCGATAGAGGGTGAATCTTGCTTTGAGCAACGGTGGTATTCACAATTCCAGCAAGAATAATTTTTTATTCTATCTTCTTCTCTCTTCTTTTAGTTGTAAACGTTCTATCCTAAGTGCAACTGCGTTTGCAAGGAATAACGTGGTTTGGTTCTTGAGCTATGTAAAAAATGAGTTGTAATCTGGTTTGTAGTTGTAATCTATAATTATCATAAAGGGAGCCCGTTGGGTAAATCCTTGATCTCGCCTTCATCAGAAAGAGAGTCCGTTGGGTAAACCCGTGATCTCGCCTTCAACAGAGGAAACCCGTTGGGTGAACCCTTGACCTCGCCTTCATTAAAGAGACGATAACCTCTGTTACTGTTCATCCATCTTTGGTTAAGTCTCGGGACTAACAAATATTTGGTGTTCACTTCCGCGTCGGCCACAATAATTATAACTTTTCTTGAAAATATTTTTTTATTTGACACCCAAACAAACTCTTAAATGCATGATCATGCACGACTCAAAACCCGCAGGTACATGTGTGAAACAGAAAGTTGAAATAGGACCCACATATAAGATTTCAACGTGCCCATATAATAGATAGTGAACCTAATTTACCTTATAAGAACCCATTGTAAAATTTGAAAAACAAGATGGACACAACCGTATCCATAGAATGAATGGTTCGTCTAAAAGTTTAGCAGAACCACCCACGCCCCCCCCATGGCATGTCGGAACACACATCCAATCCGAGTGGGTGACCTTTCCATCAAACCATACGATGATTTGATCAAATGTAAATAGAAAAGCTTCGTTACCAAACAAAATCTCAGCCGACGGTGGGCGCAGCAAGTAAAAGAAAGCAGTATAGCTACACTACACTAAACTACACTACACACCTACCACTCACTCACTCACTCACACTCTCTCTCTCTCTCTCTCTTCATTTTTGCCTATATATAAAGAACTAACCTCTCTCCTTCTTCTTCCTTTCTATCTCCTCCTTCCACTGGCTGCTCTCTTCACACCTGCCACCACCAACACAACACAGAACAAAGAGCCAGGCTATAGCTACAAAAATATTTGTAACATCAACAAGAACAATAACAAAGAAGAACAACAAAGAAAAAAAACGTGGAGTTAGAGAGAAGTGGAGTACTTAGAGAGATGTATGCAGAGGGAGGGCTAATGTTCCCACTCTTACAAAGCTATACGGCTCAAGAAGTCTCTCCTGCTACTACTTATGATCATGATCAGCTGCACCTCGACTTCACAAACCAGCAGCAGCAGGAGTTTCTCACCTCCTTCAGCACTGACGACCTCTCCACTGATCTTCCCATGGTATACTCTTTTTTCTAGTACTACATGTTATGATTCACGTCTTCTGTTTGGTTTCCTTCTCAAATGTCTTTCTTCTTCTTCTTCTTCTTCTTCTTCTTCTTCTTGTGTTGGGGGCAGTTTGGTAAAACCCACTTCTGTGGTTGCCACTTGCCTCTGTGAAGAACGGTCCTGTAGTCCTTCTATTGCACGGGTCATGTCAGTATGAACTGACAAGAATTGCAACTTGGCATATAGGCCGTTTGCCAGAGTACCCATGACCAGCTGGTGTTGGCTGGAAGGAAAGATCATAAATTCTTCTTTGATTAAACTGAAAAAAGAAATGGGAAAAAAGAAAAGAAAAAAAGTGAATCGTTTATAAAATTATCTTTATTTGTTCACTTCAAAAAGTGGATGGTTTACAAAACATTAATTCTGTCTTCTTTTCTAAACTCTGATCCTCAGTCCTGACTTCTGAGCTTTTGCCAGACTGATCCTACAAATGACAATGATGCCTGTACTAGTTACTTCACTAAGATATTCTCACTATTTATCAAGTTAAACTGATGATGTGGCTTAAAAGTAGCCCTATTTTGATCAATAAGATGGTAACTCCGCTATTTTGTTAAAGGTTTTTCTAATGTGTGGCCTCAGGATTAATGTTAAAGAACATCTAATGCTACTTAATTTTCTCACTTGTCTATCAATTAGTGTACAATTAACTAACACTTTCCTTTTTTTTATTTAGTACAATGCATGATGGTGTTTAATTAGTATTAAAATAGGTAGGTGGTAGTAAAAGAGATACCAAAAAACATACATAATAATGAAGATGGTTTCCTTAACATGTCACAAGTTAGAAAAAAAAAACCCCCCATGATTTTGTTAAATCAAAAGAAAGATTATGCTACTTTGGAAAAATAAATCATACTTATATATATATATAAAGGGCTTACTACCAAGTTTAATATGTTTCAAGGTGGTTGTCATAGGTTTTGATGACCATTCTTAATTAAGAAAACCCTTCGTATGTTCTTGACTTGTGTACAATGTTGACTAGTTTCATTGGCTGCAATATGCTGTAAATATTTTTGGTGGTGGTAATTATTTTTGGGTCATATGTGACCCCAATAATGGTTGGCCATATGCACAACTTCATAGAACTGTCCTAGCATTTGAATTATTGCATTATGGTTGGATGTTTGTGTCAGTATGGCACTTCCCCTTGTCATATAGCCATAAATTGATATTGCAGTCAGATCCATGCCTCTTGATGGCAGAAAGGCCAATTGAGCATTTGAGACGAAACTAAAAGTACATCAGTCACAAGCAAATTGGTACCATTGTTGATATTAGGTAGGAGCACAATAACTTTGATTCTGAAAATATCTGAATCTGTACGTGAAATTAACCTAAGCAGCAACCAATAGCAACTCAATATGCTATTACATATATAGAGAGGTTATAAAAGATGGGTGAATTGATACTAATACATAAGAGCTACGAAGCACAAGCACTACAAAATTGGTCGTGTTCGTGTAACATGGCTTATGACAGACTTAGAGGAATATTGGCAAATTAACAATATGTATTAGCAATTCGCCCATGGCATAAATACACTGGTTATTTGTTAACAATCAATCAGTGCTTACCACTTGTATACCTATGGAAGTAATTTGATAAATTTCTCTGGTTGTAGTAGTAGAGAAAATTTTGATGATTACCAGTTAATGGTTTTTAGAGCATTCACTTTATGCTCACAAGATTGACTTCTGTGTTCCAATCCCTTTTTGATATTGCAAGTCATGTTTCCCATTCAGTTCTTTGTAGGTTCTCCTATTGTAGGTGGTGTACTCATGCCATGTTTGATGACTAAAAATTTCTCAAATACGCAGTCTATGTGCCCATATATACCTCCACCTTAGTAAGAACTAAAAGAGGCACCAGACACCGTCCACATGCAGGCGATGAGGAGAATTAAGATGTAGAGAATTCTCCATATCTCATGGATGGGGAAGTTAAACCAATAGGTAATTTACGATACAAAGAAATGGTTTTTCCAAAAAATATGACCAAGATTTCAAGGATAACAAGAACCTTGTTTCCATGTCTACTCATTGTTGATTCTGATACGTATTCTAACTGAACCAATAATCAAGTTGCAATTGAGGACTCGCCATGAGCAAAGAACTGATATTTCCCAGTTATATATAATATGTTATGGAAAATTGGGGAACCAGTATTTGTTTCAGTATGATTGAAATGAAAATATACCGGTTTTAGTATCATTGAAATTAAAATATACCATGATAGTTAAAAAAAAAAATACATCATATTATAATATGCACAATTAACTGCAAAAACTTTGGACTTTCTTATCGTAAGATACAGTCCTCTCATGATTTTGATTAAGGAGCCTATACAGTGATTTGACCAAAAAATTATTATCTAGTTTGAATGCTTCAAGCTCTAGGTGCAAGAGCTTAGTTTGTCCAGCACATATAATTTGCATATGTTATGATCTTAAACTATGGGCTGCTTGTCATGATATCAAATAAGTGTTGTGCTTTCTGAATAGCTGATGTATATCTTGTAGGGATTCTATGCAAGAGTTCTCTCCTCTATTGTTGTCTACTATTATTAAAATTATTACTAATTATAACATATCGTCACTGATAGACACATTCTTGTCTTGTTCTCTGGATGAACAATATGAAATCGAGGTCAGCTTCTTCTGTGAATAGGTTTGAAACAAAATATAATGTATAGCACTCGATCTTTCGCTGATTTCATAAAATATTGATCACATCACATTACTAACCAACGTGGATCATGGTTTGACCATTTCCAAACCAGATATGCCCATCCGAAAATGTTCCACTTCAAGAACTGCAGCATTTTGTGGTTATGGACTCTGAAATGTATACAAACAATACAGGAATGCTGCATTTGGGGTTATGTGACTCTGAAATGTAAACAAACTCTAAGGGATTAAGTGTTGTTTAAGGAAATATTTGTAACCAACATCTTGTACCAATTTTTCATCAATTCTGTATCTGCTGATGCGAGATTAAAGAAACAATAAACCCAACATTTTTCTTATAATAGTATTAGATACATTCTTATTATCTCGACAGTCAAGAAAGCTGATTCTTCTAATTTTGGTTACTGTGGTTTGCTGAACAGTGGATTCTTAACTGGCTTACGGAGACTAATTATGTTAAGTTCTCTTCGTATTAACCCTATAGGCGAGCCTGTTGAGAACCTCCAGTGTGTCGGAATATGACCTGGGAGGAGAAGGTGATCTATTCAGAGCTCCAGAGCCTATCATAGAAGAACCGGTACTTGCACTTGATCCCTTGAGTGCAGCCATGACCATTATATCCAACGGAGAGGATGTCATCTCAGGAACTATCAAAGCTGCGGACATGGAAACCATTCAAAATGATTATCTGAAGTATGTCTTTTACGAGTGCCAGAAGGATCTTCTTGAAAAGTGTGTGATCGATGAATCCTTTCCCGACCTGCACGATGTGAAACTTCCTGTACTGCAAACAGAGGAAGTTCATGGTTCGGAAAAGCTCAGGCTGGGTGCGGAAGGACAGATGCTGAAAAGTGTTAGCTCAGGGTGTCTGAACTCGACGGAGTGCATCAGCGGTTGCACTATGAGACCGAACTTTCTAGATTTCCACGGCATGGATTTCGAAACTGCATTCGGATTGAGGAGATCATACAGCGAAGGAGACATTCAGGTCGGGCTAATTCATTGGTTCTCACATAATGCTGTTGATTCTGCCTCCTAGTTACAGTTCTTTCACATTAAACCATATTATTGGCAATTAATTTGAGTTTTTTTTTTTTTTTTTTTTTTCTTAACAGGATCTTGGAAACTCAAGTTCGGTGCTGCATGCTTCCTTCGAGAGACAATTAACCATCAGTAAATTGAGAACTGAAGAGCGACAACGGAAACTTTCTAGATACAGGAAGAAGAAGACCAAAAGAAATTTCGGCAGAAAAATCAAGGTGCCTTTGTTTTTGAAATTAGAACCTTTCAGAGAATAATCTTAATATATGGATAAAATAATTGAAGATATATAAAAAGTTCAAGAACTTGATCAGCTCAAGTTGGTTTCTAAAGCTATTCATTGTTTCTGTAGTACGCTTGCAGAAAGGCTTTAGCCGATAGTCAGCCCCGGGTTCGTGGAAGGTTTGCCAAGACGGAAGAATGTGAGTCCTCGAAGCCACTCAAGTAAAAACTGTGATACCTCACAAGAAAGTAGGTTACCAATAGAAGTATCCTCTTCTGCTTGCACTGTACTAAAAGTCACTGAAGATCCATGGACGCCCCTGGAAAATACTAAATCTGAAGATCAATGTGGCACGGACCTATTGTTAGTGAATTTCTTAGTTCTGTAATAAGTCTTTAGCTAGCGAGGATCCTGAGCTTTATGCTGTAAAAAGGGTTTGAATAAGATGAGTAGTGCTATCCCCAGATTGGGTTTTGTAGTTAGATGAGGCTTTGTTTCGAGTGATTTGCATCCTTTCTTGGGTTAGTGTTCCGATCCCTCTCACACATGCATTTGAACGGTGGACAGTAACACGTCCTGCAGCTTGGGCCTGGTTGGTGTGCCCCCCAAATATCATCGTAGGCCTCCTTAAGAGCTTTTTGTGCTTCTGTGTTTGAGAGGCATTGAATCAAGATCCCCATGAGGGATCGTTGGCATAATATCTTCATTACCGAAAATTGGTAAAATCGGAGAGAGGTTATTTGGATCTCTAATGGTATAACGGCTTCGCATACGGACAACATTGAATATGGTGTGTTGCCGGTAAACGTCATTGAAACAAATTAAGGAGAAAAAAATATTATTTTTATTAATGGGTGATTGTAAAAGAGCAATACAACTATAAATATATATAGATGGAAAACAGATTCATATCCGTATAGAAGTAGGAGACGAAATATGTATCCTTAAAGAGAAGAAAATCAATCCTAAATATAATTAGTATTTAATTCTAAATCTAATCTAATTAAGCTTAACATCCTCTTCAAACTCATGGTGGGTCAAACAACATGAGTTTACCCAATAGAATATGCCAGCTGATCAACTGAAGTCACATAGTGTCTTTCAAAAACTGAAATTTGCGTTGTTAACGGGTTAGCTTGCGTGCGCTGGGGGCTGAAGGTGAAAGTTGTAGGGCAGTGAGGGAGCGTAGGATCCTTCTACATGGACTGTAGTGTAATGCCCCACAACCGCACGGTGCATTACGCTGAGTCGGATTAAACGAGGCAATGACCGGTTACATTTCGATTTGTTGGATTTGGGAGAAAGTATTGATTTGAGCTGGTTTCATGTGCTGATAGCAAGGAAAGTTCGATAGAATCAGGCGTTCGTTCAGAGCAGTACTGGGATAGCGTGTCATGACCCGCACCCGAAATAAGGGCATAAGTGGTGAACAACGCTCAGCCTATGCCGCAGCATCGATGGTAGAACATTGTCTAGGTCAACATAACTATCTACACATCTGTCACAAAATATATATGGTACCTGTCATGCTATCTCAACTCTAATTGGATGAACAATATAATGTGTGATAAATGATAATCAATACTCAATCACAATATCAATCTAGAGGAAGAATGGCACGATATGGATTAGAAGTAAAAGAAATACAAGAGTCTCAATACAATTCCAATCTCAATATAAGTCTCCAAATAATAATACATGCCATAAAGTCTACTAAAATCAAATACAACCCATAATGAAAAGTCTAAGTCTCTCCAGCTGGTGGTACTATCTCGAGAGGCTCTATGGGTACTAGCTTAACTGCCTAACCATCCTGCGGACCGTAATACGTAGGACACCAATCCTCTAATGAATCATCTGAAAAATATATCCAGTCAGGATTGGAGCGAAGTAAAACCCAATAGCAGTTCCAATAATTGACAGAAGCTATGAAACAACAATAGCAATAAAAATAAATGATGGAAGTAACTGAACTAACATATATCACAAGAAAGAGTATCATAGTAAATAATGGCAATATCTGAGAACAATATGATATAGAACATCAATGTAAGGAACTGGAATAAAAGAAACAATATAAAGAATATGCCTTGAAATATTAGTAAGATAATGTGATCGGCTTAGACCTAACGCGTGCTATATATAAAAGGCGAGCTAGCGTGATCACACGTGAGTTGCATGATCTGCTAACTATCACGGGCTATACTAAAACACGGGCTATAAGGTATGATCACATATCCACTAATATTTTTCCAACCCCCGACTAGTATACGGATCCAAATCACGACACGTTATAACACATATATCACACTGCACAGTCTATAATATCATGCACTTTGATCACGGTCTATATAATCACAAAGATATCACGATAATCACTGAGTAATCACAAAGCATGACATGGTGATCACTGAATTATAACGACAATAATATCTTATGACAAGGATCCACGTATGCCAATCCATGTGACCATCGTGTCAGGAACCAAATATCTCAATACTAAGTACATGAAACATAGAGACTGTCAAATAAGAAAACTATCAGAGAATGTACTCGCCTCTGTCAGGATCAAATGATGTCACTCGGTGTCCGAGCTAGTGTCACACACACCTAGATATGAATGGCATGTCAAAAAGGGTATAATAAAGAGAAATGAGTTATAATGCACTATTACATACTCTTCCAGGCTATTTCTAGGTTTACACTAGGGTATTGGGTTTATACTACTCACTAATAAGTATAACTACCACTAACTGTTACTAGCACACTAGTTAACTACTGATACTACCTAATTCATATCTATACATTGACTGACATCTAGCTAATGATATAGGTAGGTAGCTCACTACTGACCTACTAGTACTAATACTAACTGACAATGGTAGCTACTGCTATTGCAGTGTATCGAGTACTCTATGTATCAGAGTTATCTGATACTCTATTGTTGTATACCAATGCTGCTTCCACTGCTCTGTTTCACTCAACATTCCCCTCCCATAACACTAACTAACTGCTGCCACTAAGAATCCAATTATCTGAATATTTCACTGAAAGCACTACCTCTCTAAATTCACTGAAACTCATCTCAGTTCCCAAATATTGATGTGCTACTTGTTAAAATATTGATGTTCTACAACTGATCAGTTAAACATCCATTTGAGTCCCCCCCCCCCCAAACTGGCACACTCCAATACACTATCGCTGATACCTTAGTCTAGACTGAAACCCAGGTATTACTAACATACACCACAGTGAGTGCAACTCACCCTTATAGTTACCAACGGAAACTAACTTACCCGATCCCCTCTAGTTTACTTGAGCCTCAAATGACACATGTGTGCACAAGTGCTCAACTTAACTCCCAGTTGCATATGCGATGTACACAGGAAGCTCTCTGATACTTAACACTAACAAATAAACTGCTACTAAAACTGTCTAAGCACAGATACTTACTGATATGACAAAATACAGGATAGGGTGTACTAATAATTTACTAAACTGAGCATTGAAGAACTACATGTAGCTAACAAAATGTTACTACCATGCTACCCGCACATATGCCATGAGTCCTCATCAGTCTACTGCTCTCAATGCTACAGCTAAACTGATCAACCTCAGTTAATCAACTGCACATGCTGCTAAACTCGATTACCTCTGCAGGTATCATCCTTCCTTCCTCACTACTGTACAGCAAGGTGATCTCCCCTCTCGAACATGTACAACCACATACAACTGACACAAACAACAACAACAACAACACACACACACACACACACATACACACACACATATATATATATATATATATATATATATATATATATATATATATATATATATATATATATATATATATGATCTAAAACCACCCGGGTGGTTTCATAATATGAAATCATCCAATGTTACATGGATTGGATTTTGATTTGGTGGTTGAGATTAAAAGGTGCTGGGTTCCACACCTTTTAATCTCAACCACTCAATCCAAATCCAACTCATGTAACATAGGGTGGGTTCATAATATGAAACCACTCGGATGGTTCTATAGCATTACTCTCTCTCTCTCTCTCTCTCACTATATATATATATATATATATATATATATATATATATATATATATATATATATATATATATATATATATAAAGTATAGTTTCATATAAATACTAACATATATGACATATACACAAATACATATATCATAGTCTCTAATAGAACACACTCACACACACACTAGCATTTAAGCAAATATTTGAGGTGTATAACTAGGAAATCATGATGCACATCACATTGAGGTATCCAAATTGCCAAATCTCTATATTAAGTAAGAGTACATACTAATTACCACTAATAATAACTATTATAATTAGTTACAAAGAAAAATTAAGAGAAATGCACAAAATCATATAAAATGGGCTTTGTATCACATTGTATCACACTGTATCGTGATACGGCCTACTCGTATCCAATTATGGACACATAACTAATATTCCAACCCCGATCTAAGTCTAATATAACCAAATTAGTGTCATAACATTCACTTGAGGTGTTAATCTCATAATTTCCCCAAAATACACACAAAAATCTATGTAGAAGCCAAAATTCTCAACTAATTCTCCTAGAACTTGTTCCTATAGGTAGTCCTATGCCATTAGATTTTTCTAGGAGTCAAATGCATGATTCAAGTGCTACAATGAAGAGTGATTCAGAAATTACCAATTGGGAGATGGATTCCTAACAAAAATTCAAGTGGACACGATCCGGACACGATATCTTCACCAATGCTCCTCCTCCTTGTGCTCCTTACTTCTCCAAGCTCCAAAACTTCTTTAGAAATAAAAATAAGAGGGAATTAAAGTGAATTGAGAGAGAAATTGATGGAGGGAAAGTAGAAAATTGAAAATCTAGAATTTGAGATCTAAATGAATGCAAATGAAGGAGGAGAGAGAGAAGGGAGGCCCCTCTATAGTATCCCGCCCTATTCCCCTTCTCCAAGTCACATGAAATTGTCCAAGTTGTCCCTCTCCATCCAATTATGATTAGTATTAAGGAAGGGCTATTTTGGAAAGCTTCTAACTAATTCTAATTAGTATAATTCTCCCTAATTAATTATTAGTAATGGGTTATTGGGCTTGGACCATGTTAGGCTCAAAAATTGTCTTGGCAAGTCTAATTGGGTTCCCTAGTGTCAATTCTAACTATTGGACTAGCCCACTAACTTTAATAAATTATACAATTCACTACATAAATAAATAGTACTATATTAATAAATAATTATTACAAGCACCCAAATAAATAGTATAACACACTAGTATTAATATTATATTTCTAAAATTAAATAGCTAGGCCAAATTACTAAATTATCCCTAGATGGAAAAGTGAGGGTGACAATATCCTACCCACCTTAGAAAAAATTTGTCATTGAAATATAAGGAAGAAACTAACTACAACAAGCAATTACAACAAGCAAGAAGAATTACCTCATGACTCAAAATGATAAAGGTATCGCTCACGCATCTCACATTCCCTCTCCCATGTAGACTCTCCTGGAGAGTGATGACTCAAAATGATAAGGATATCGCTCACGCATCTCATATTCCCTCTCCCATGTAGACTCTCCTGGAGAGTGATGCCTCAATGCGACGCGTACCAAGAAAATCATCTGGTTCTGCAGAACCTTCTTCCTGTGATCCAGAATCTCCACTGGCTGCTCTGGATAACTGAGAGTCGGACCCACCTGGATCTTCGAGTGATCTAATACATGGCTACGGTTTGCCACGTACCGTCTCAGCTGCGACACATAAAACACGTTGTGTACTCCCTCTAATGCAGGCAGCAAGTCTAGTCTGTAGGCCACTGCACTGACTCTCTCATGAACACCGAAGGGTCCGATGTACCTTAGACTAAGCTTTTTGCCTCCACCAAAGCGAATCGTATCCTGTGTCAAAGAAATCCTCAAGAACATCAGGTCGTCGACCTAGAATAAAATACAGCCTTAGCACTCCGACTAAAGCTAGAAATTACAAGCAACACAAAACAAAACCTATACCTCAAACTCCAAAGGTCTCTGGTGGCTATCGGTCCAATGTCGCTGTCTGTCCTACGCCACCCGAAGTCTATCCCTAATAAGCTTCCCCTTCTTATCTGCATCCATGACCATCTTCGGTCCCAGAAAAGCCTCTCTCACCAATATCATCCCATGATAATCGAGTGCGACATCTCCATCCATACAATGCCTCAAATGGTGACATCTCGATACTTGCCTGGTAGCTATTGTTGTAAGCAAACTCTATAAGTGAAGGTGATCCTCCCAAGAGCCTCCAAGATCCAAAACTCAAGTGTGAAGTATATCGTGCAGAGTCTGGATAGTCCTCTCTGACTGCCCGTCTGTCTGAGGGTTATATGCGAAATTGAACTTGAGCTGGGTGCCCAAGCTAGCCTCCAAACTCCTCTAGAAGTGGGATATGAAGCGACTATCCGGATCTTAGACTATGCTCATAGGAAATCTATGCAATCTGACTATCTATCGTACATACATCTCTGCGAGTTTCTCTGTAGACGTATCCACTTTAAATGGCAAAAAATTGGTCAATTTGGTCAACCTGTCAACGATGACCCAAATCGCATCTTTACCTCGTAGAGAACGTGAAAGCCCTGATACAAAATCCATCGTCACATGCTCCCACTTCTATTCTGGAATGGGTAAAGGCTGAAGCAAACCACCTGGTCTCTATCTCTTCGCCTTTACCTGCTGACATACCAGATATCTAGATACGAAACTCGCCATCTTTCGCTTCATACCATACCACCAAACATGCTCTCTCATGTCTCTATACATCTTGTTAGCACCCAATACATAGAGTACTGAGAATGATGCGCCTCCTGAAGAACCTTCTCGTGCAAAGCTCCACTCGGCATACACAATCGAGTACCGTGCCACAATGATCCATCCTCTGCAATATTATAGTCCTCTACCAATCCCATCCGAACCTGCGCTCTGATGCTTCTCGGAGACTCATCCTCGAATTATGCAGCTCTAATCCGGTCCATCAACTTTGACTGTACCTGAAGTCTCCATATCTGTGTCGCGACTCCAGGAACTAGCATCTCTATACCCAAGCTATCAAGATCGGTCAATAAATGTCTTTCCTAGTCAAGTATATAGCCACTGGGTACCTGCTCAAGGCATCCGCGACTACATTGGCCTTCCCTAGATGGTACTGTAATAAAATGTCGAAGACCTTCATCAAATTCAACCATCGTCGTTGTCTCATGTTGAGCTCTTTCTGCGTAAATACATACTTTAAGCTCTTGTGGTCTGTAAAGATCTCCACACGCTCTTCGTACAAGTAGTATTTCCATAGCTTTAGAGCAAAGATGACTGATGCCAACTCCAAGTCATGGGTAGGATCATTCTTCTCATGCGGACGTAATTGCCTGGAAGCATAGGCAATCACCTTCCCGCTCTGTTGTAACACACATCCCAAACCCTTACCCGAAGCATCACTATATTTGGAAAATCCTTCTGTCCCTGATGGCAATGTCAAAACTGGATCCATAGTCAACCTCTTCTTCATCTCCTCAAATGGGGCTTGACACTCCTCTGCCAGACGAACTCCATATCCTTACTGGTTAGCCTAGTCATCGGCTCTGCAATCCTAAAAAAATTCTTAACAAATATCTGATAATAGCCTGCCAATCCAAGAAAGCTCCTGATCTCTGCCACTGAACTAGGGGTAGACCATGACTCAACTGTTGATATCTTCTTTGGGTCTACTGAGATTTCGTCTCCTGTAATCACATGCCCGAGGAATTCAACCTTATCAAGGAAGAACTCACACTTTGAAAGCTTGCCATACAGCTTCTCTTTCCTGAGGGTCTCCAGAACTACCCTTGGGTGTTCTTCGTACTCCTCCAGGGTCTTTGAATAAATTAATATATCATCAATGAATACCACCACAAACTGATCCAGGTACTGATGAAACACCTTATTTATCAGGTTCATGAATACCGTTGGGGCATTGGTCAACCCAAATGGCATCACCAAGAACTCAAACTGCCCAAACCGAGTCCTGAAAGCTGTCTTCGGAATGTCTTCCTTCTTCACTTTCACCTGATGGTACCCCAACCTTAAGTCTATCTTCGAGAATACCTTCGCTCCACTCAACTGATCAAATAGATCATTAATCCGCAGTAATAGATATTTATTCTTGATATGAGGTTGTTGAGAGCCTTGTAGTCGATACACATACGTACCGACCCATCCTTCTTCGGTACAAACAATACCAGAATACCCCACGGTGATGAACTGGATCTGATGAAGCCTTTGTCCTGTAACTCATCCACCTGCTTCTTCAACTCTGCCAGTTCATTGTTGTTAACCTTATAGATGTGTTGTGATATTGGCTCTGCGCCTAGCACCAAGTCTATAGATAACTCAACATCTCGGTCTAGCGACAAATCCAAAAATTCCTCCGGAAAGACATCCATATACTCTACAATCAAAGGATGTAGCGGCTCTTGCTCTTCCACCGAAGCTCTACAGAATACTCCCTCGCTCTGCCCCGCTTCTCCTCTGGTGAACTCAAACTCTGGCTCTCCTAGCATCTGAAATAAAACTTTGCCTCCATGATAATCGATACTAGCAAGGTGCCTACTCAACCAATCCATCCCGAGTACTATGTCACAGCTCGGAAGTTACATTACGAGTAGACACGCGCTCAACTCTCGACCTCCCAGAGAAACTCTTTGATCCTTGCAAATGTCACGGACCAGGATAATGCCACCCCCGGTCGTAATCTTGCAAGTCCTCGCCAACAGTTCAGTCTCAAGATAATGTTTCAAAGCAAAAGATACAGATACGAAACTATATGAAGCACCAAAATCAAATAAAGCATGAGCTAAAAAAGAATTAAGATAGACTGAACCTGAAAAAAGAACACCGACTGGCTCCTCCTCCTCGACCGTCATGGCGAAAGCTCGCCCCTGACGCTGAGCACCTCTTTGCTGCTGCTGGTGCGGAGCAAACCACTGCTGCTATGGCAGTAATGGAGGTCCCCTCTGCTGTCCTGCTGGTGGTCTAGCGGGTGCTCTCAGTGCTTGGCCTCCGTCCTGACCTGCTCAAACGGAAGCTAGAACACAATCTCGCAACTAGTGGCCTGCCTCCCCACAATAGAGACATACCCCAAGCCTCTTCCTGCAGACCTATTATGTATATCCCATCTTCCCACAATGAGTGCACTGTGGGCATGTTGTACTGGTCTCGTCTCTTGATGTTCCTGCTACACCGATGCCCGGAATGGTACCTGAAACTGTTGTCTCGGCTGCTGCCGAAAGTGCCTATGTTGCTGTTGATGAAAGTAAGGCCGCTTTGCTGGGCCCGCACTACTACTAGCTCCTGAATGATCTCTCATCCTCTTTCTGTTGTGCCTCCGCTAGTATTGGATCTAAGTTGGGTTCACTATTTGTCATGACAAGTCTAAATGGGCCCATATGTGTCAAGTCTAAATATTGTGCTAGTCTCTCTAACTAAAATAAATAACACAAGTCTCTAACTAAATAATTAATACAAGTCATAAATAATTTATAGCTCAACATAATTAAATAATTAATATAATCATCACATTAATATTTAATATTATATTCCTAAAATTAAATATCTATATCAAATTACCAAACTATCCCTAGCTGGAAAAGTGAGGGTGACAATCCTACCCACCTTTGAAAAATTTTGTCCTCAAAATTAAGGAAGAAACTAACTACCAATAGCAATCAATACAAGCAAGAAAGAATTATACCTCATGGCTCAAACAGATAAGGATATCGCTCGCGCATCTCGGCCTCTCCCTCCCATGTATTCTCTTATGGCGAGTGATGCCTCCACGCGACGTGCACCAAAGAAATTGTCTGGTTCCGCAGCATCTTCTTCCTGCGATCCAGAATCTCCACGGGCTGCTCTGGGTAGCTGAGAGTCGGACCAACCTTGATCTTCGAGTGATCTAGTTCATGGCTAGGATTTGCCATGTACCGTCTCAACTGTAACACGTGAAACATGTTGTGCACTCCCTCTAATACAGGTGGTAAGTCTATTTTGTAGGCCACTGCATCGACCCTTTCTAGAACACCAAAGGGCCCAATATACAGTGGACTAAGCTTTTCGCCTCCACCAAAGTGAATCGTGCCCCGTGTTAAAGAAATACTCAAGAATACCATATCACCAACCTAGCACGAAATACACTTTAGCACATAACTAAAATAAGCGATCACAAGTAATACAAAACAAAAATCTATACCTCAAACTCCAATGGTCTCCGGTGGCTTTTGGTCCAATGTCGTTGTCTGTTCTGCGCCACTCGAAGCCTATCCCTGATGAGCTTCACCTTCTCAGTTGCATCCACGACCATCTCTGGTCCCAATAAGTCTCTCTCACAAATATCATCCCATGATAACGGAGTACGGCATCTCCGTCCATACAACGCCTCAAATGGTGACATCTCAATACTGGCCTAGTAGCTGTTGTTGTAAGAAAACTCTACCAAGTGAAGGTGATCCTCCCAAGAGCCTTCAAAATCCAAAATATAAGTGCGTAGCATATCCTCGAGAGTCTGGATAGTCCTCTTCGATTGTCCGTCTGTCTGAGGGTGATATGCGGTACAGAACTTAAGCCGAGTGCCCAAGCTAGCCTGTAAACTCATCCAAAAATGGGACATAAAATGACTATTCTGATCTGAGACTATACCTACAGAAACTTTATACAATCTGACTATCTGACGCACATACATCTCCATGAGCTTCTCGGTAGACGTACCCACTTTAAATGGCAGAAAGTTGGCTGATTTGGTCAACCTGTCTACGATGACCCAATTCGCGTCTTTACCTCCTGGAGATCGTGGAAGCCCTGATACAAAATCTATCGTCATATGCTTCCACTTCCACTTTAGAATGGGTAAAGGCTGAAGCAATTCACCTGGCCCCTGTCTCTCTGACTTTACCTGCTGGCATACCAAGCATCTGGATACGAAGCTAGCCACCTCTCGGTTCATACCATATCACCAAACATGCTCTCTCATGTCCCTATATATCTTGTTGGCACCTGGATGCATCGAGTACTGAGATCGATGTGCCTCCTGAAGAACCTCCTCACGTAACGCTCCACTCGGCACACACAATCCAGTACCGTGCCGCAATGATCCATCTTCTACAATACTGAAGTCCTCTGCCAATCTCATCCGGACATGCGCTCTGATGCTCCTCAGAGACTCATCCTCGAACTGTGCAACTCTGGTCTGGTCCATCAACTCTGACTGTACCTGAAGTCCCTATATCTATGCTATAACTCCAGGAATTAACACATTGTCATGCCCCAGTCTCAAAATACGTAGGACTAGGAACACGTGAGCATGCCAGCCGTATGTATATGGCAACTCCAATATATGGATACCATAATATACACGTATGCTGTAATATGAATAAAACTCACATGTGGTATCTATATTATCACAAGTCACAGAAGTACTAATCCCATCCACACAACAAGTCACAGAAAAGAAATAACTAAACTAGAATAAAGAGTCTGAATAATCCATAAATGATAGTCGGATGAAGACAAATCCACTACCAATTACTATATCAAAACTAAAATGAGATTGAAGAGTAGAATCTCTAATATAAAATAAGGCGATGACATAAAAGTGTCAGCTAAGGGATCCGTCGCTAGAGATAATCAATGATGCTCAGTGGGTAAGGTCTCCTCGACAGAAAGTAAAACGTCAAGTCCGGGTCCGTACTCCTACGGATACTCATGGTCGTCTATACCTGGCAAGGGACCAGGTCCTCAGAGGGACATAACAAGATACATAGAAGCAAGCCAATTGAATACAGTGAACATGCATAATGTTTGAAAATATATAAGTACGTTGTACAAGACAATCTATATGAATGCAAATAAGGATAACTTTTTGACGTATAGGCATGGGTAGGCTACTCGATCTAAGCCCCACAACTCACACACACGTCTAGAACATCAAAAATTGACATACCTCGAGGGTAGCAACCAGCGCGATACCAGAAATCGACATACCTCGGGGGTAGCGACCAGCGCGACATACTACCGTAGTGCGTGCTAGATACTACGGTTTACTAGAGTGGTTATAGCTCATAAGCCTACTGATTATCCTCTCATGATACTAGGTGTTAAGTGTGTGTCAACATATCTAATATATAATAATGACTGAATGAAACTACACATACAATGAATATACAGAAATATAAATAGCATGCAAAGTACTGTAAACAATTTGGCAAGGTATACTTGCCTGGCAAGAAGCTATGTAGTCCCAATATCCTGCTCCAGAAGTCGCGTAAAACAATCCAATAGATCCTCGGGGTCAGCGTGCACAGGCACGGGAATCGAGGGTGACTGCTACAGGTTATCTTCGACAAGGATGACGGGTCCACGATGACGACAACGATATCGATGTTGAGGATGATGACGAGAGTGATGATGTTGATTAGGGTTAAGGTGATAATGATTACAATGGTAATGATGATGGTAATGATAATGGAAATAATGATAATGATGTGGATGATGATGGGATGATGGTGATGACGAGGATGGTGATTTGGATGATGGTGATGATGTGGATGATCATGATGAGGTGATGATGGGGTGATGGTGATGACGAGGATGAGATGATTGGGATGATGGTGATGATGTGGAGGGTGATGAATGGGATGATGGTGATGACGAGGATGATGATTGGGATGATGGTGATGACGGGGATGATGATGTGGATGATGGTGATGACGAGGATGATGATGTGGATGATGATTATGATGTTGATGAAGGTTAAGGTAATGGTGATGATGATGGTTGTTGATTGAAGGGGTAAGTATGATGATGATGATGACAGGGATGGTGATCGTACTACTCCGGCCAGGTGGGGGGAGGTCCGGCCAAGGTGGATGAGGGGGAGCTCAGGAAGGGGGAGGAGTTCAGGTCTGAGAAGGGAGAGATGGTGGTCGTGCTGGTGGTGTAGTAGTGTTGCTCAGGAAGAAAGAAGGAGGAGGCTCGGGCTGGCAGTGGTGAGAGTGAACGGAGAAGGAGGTGGACGTTCAGGCGACTGGCAGCGGGGAGGAGATGGTGGCTCATGGTGGTGATGGGAGGAGAGGCGCTGTAGGCTCGGTGCAGGTCGTGACAGCGGTGGTGGCGGCGGCTCGTCGAGGTCGGGGTGATGGGGAGACCGGAAAGGAGTCGAGCGGGGGAAAGGAGTCGAGTGGGGAGTTCACCGGAGATAGGAGGAGAGTGGTGGCGAGTGGCGGAGGTCTCAGGCGAGAGGGAGTCGAGGACAGGGAGGAGACAGGGTGGTGATGGTGGCATTAATGGCGGTAGTGGTGTAGAGGATCCGACGAGGGAGGTCAACGGAGGTGGTAAGAGCAGTGGTGGTCGAGGTGCAGGGAAGATGGAGGTTGTAACGCCCCGTTCGTCCCGTTCCCCCTGCTCGGGGAGCGCGGCCAAGAAATACTTACGACCGTTCGATCGGGACAGATTGAATCAAGATCCTTTCCTCGTTATGGATTGGTTTCTTCGGAATCAGGTCCCATAATCAATGGATCGTGCCTCAAGGAAGGACTCGGCGGCAGAGTAGAGAGAGGCCTTTCCGTTGTGTTGGTTTTCCTTGCCCGTTTTCGATTGCCGCTTGGTTGCGTACTTGTTGGTTTTAGGACTTGCGTTTTCTTGAACGGTTTCGATGGACTTCATTGTTTTCGTTCTTAGGATTTCGTATTTCGTATCGAGCCTTGGAGACCGAAGCAGGAGGTATTGATCATCCGTTGGTGCGTACAGGTGATCGTGTAGACAACGCGCGAGCGGAGTCTTAGGGATCTCTACTCCTTCTTCCTATACAACCAACTGTGTGAGTGGCTCTATTTCGATAAGCACCTTCTTTCCAAGGGCTCCGTTCATAATAAAATTGACTCAGTTGTGCATTCAATCAAACGACACCACTTAAGTAATAAGTTGGATAACAAGATAAGATAAGAAGTAGGCTTGGAACACCCATTGCTTGTCATACAAAACATTGCATAAATTCATTGATGCATGCATGTTTGTTGGGTGTTGAATGGGTTGGTATTTATTGATAGTTCAAGGTGCTCTTCAATAAGTTCAAAGTGTTCTTCTATAAACTGCTGCATGTTATTTCATATAACTGTTGGTTGGTTGTGATAGTACAGTAAAGCAGTTTAATACATGATGTTCTTTAAATGGCTAGTAAGTAAATCTATGAGGTAGAGTCATAGAAATGGTCATGGGAATTCTTGTGCACAAGGGATCCAGGTTCCTGCGAGCGGTTACCGGGGCACCGGGCCATTTCGACCCGGGCGGAATCTACTTTCTTAGTCCTGGGAGCGGGGAATTATAGCGGGGCTAGCTACCCGCGCTGCAAGCGTCGCCGCCAGCCCAGACTAAACCCATGATGGCTAGTAGACAACAAAGAAAGATGTTGTGTATATTTAAACTGTGCAGACTAACTATGTCTTCGTGACAGGGAAGGCTATGGTAAGTTGTACAGGTGGTTCAGACGGCACAGGTAAAGTCACCGAACGGTGGCATGTGGAGTTATGTTATTTTGTTCTTGCATACCTGCTAAATGAAATCTGATATAGGCAAGAATAGAAAGTCACATAAACACATAAATGTTGCATGTTCATTTAAAACTCATCTAAAGAGCTTGGTAAAGTTGAGCAGCTAGCCTTCACCAGTACTTTTCGAAGTACTGACCCTCGTTGTAGCAGGTTCCCCGGCGCAAGGCAACGCGGCGAGGAGCTGAAGCTCTCTCCGGACTTTTGGGATTCTTGGCGGGTCGTGGCCAAGACTTTGGAGGCTCAAGCTAGAAGCCTTCCTCTCTCTCCCGTTGCGGAAATAACGCTAAGGCGATGGTGCTTACCCGCACCCAAGGAGTTTCGTGTTTTTGAAGCTATGTAAAGGGACATAATGTATGGATCGGCTATCTCATTTTGCGTCCAAGTTTGTAAGCCCGTGGGACATTTTATACTTTTGAGTCAAGCAATGTAACAAGATGTTCATTATAAATAAAAGAGAAACTTTTCTATGCCTCAACCTTGTGTTATCTTATTTGTCTACTCTGTTGCATTGATCTAAAGAATATCCTTATGCCTAAGGCCTGGTGCACGCGCGCCCTACGCGTGCACGGCATCGCGCCCCTGGGACGATTATCGGTTAGACGAAATCGGGGCGTGACATATTGGTATCAGAGCATGCTTCAGATCCTTTGATCTCACAAAGAAAGTTTCTAAAGAGGACCTTGTTCCTTCCGAGTAGACCCTTGAATTCGCTTGGCCAAAATGAGATGCGTTCCATACAATAAGTCTGAATATTTTTGAAAAAGTGCGTGGAAATTATACGATTGCTTGGACGGGATTATGATGTGAGGGCTTTTGTCCCAACTCATAGAGGATGTTGTGAGAAGAGACTCGTGTTATAATCGGCAAGTTATATGTCTATATAAAAACACCGAACGAGTAGAGTGCGAGATAAGAATATCGTTCAGACAGTGGTCTATGCACATGGCCTTTTGGCCAAATTGTGTTGAGTATCATGCACCAAGACTCTTGGTGCTAGTGAGTTGCAGCGAGAATTGGGTATTGCTGGGATGAGAATAAAGTTGACTTGGAGGGAAAACGATAGAGACGATATCGGATTGCCGCTAAGGCGAGTAACGGGAATCGTGTGGGGATTTTCGGAAATAGTTGGACGGTTATTCATAGCGATAAGTTATGATTTGAACCATAGTCTGTATAGAGGACTATGAATACAGGTGTGTACGAGTCTAAGATCACTAAGGCGATAAATAGGGACTGTGTTGGAGTTCTAAGGAACGAATTGGGCATACGAGTAAAGGATGCGAACGCGAATCAGGAGTTATTAGGACGACTCAATTCCTGAGTAGTGTATGCGATAAGTCCCCTGTTCGATTATGCAATTTGTGGATATAATGAGTTGTAAAGATTCAAGGAGTATAACTCGAACCCTGAGTGGTGTATTTGTTGGCTTAGAAATGCTTGAACGAAGTCGTGGATTCGGAGAGTTAAGCGAGTCTAGCGACAAGCGACGAGATTGGGTAAAGCCTTAGTATAAATAAGTAATGCCTAGCAAGTAAACGAACTCGGAGAAAGCATGCAACGTTTAGTTAGAACGAGTTACAATGAGTTGAATAAGGGATAAGGCTTACAACGAATAGAAATTCAGGGCAATTGGAATCGATATCATGATCGGAAAAGACTTAGAGGATTGTACGAGCGAGTTTGAGTTGAAACAAGCGAATTACAAACTTGAGTCGAGATTGAATAATCTGAGATGCGATCGAAGTAAGTGCAATTAGAAATAATGGAATGAACGAATAAAAGTGTGCATGGAAAATTTGGATTTGAGTAGAATATCGCTCGATAGAGTTCGGTTTGAGTACGAATGCGATGACTCCATATTTTAGAAGATTTAGACCATAACAATGCTTGGAAAATAGTATGGATTGATGCAAGTTAGTAAAAAATTATGATTTTGATGGATTGAGTTAAGCGGTAATAGATTTGGCTTGGAGTTAGGAAGAACGATTTTGAAATCAAGTTTAGAAAGATAACATTCGAAATCTTTCCCAGCGAGGACGGTTATCCTGCGAGAGCGTCGACGTGGTGATTTCACGTACGGTAGGGATAAGCAAACTCAAGAGAACAGGTTCGGTGATTATTCCAAAAACGAACTCGATGAATGGAAAGTATCAATGGGATAGACTTGGGTTTGGGAATTGATCTTAGTTGTTTGAGGAATACTAAGAGTAGACTAAGAAAATGAGTCTAAGGATTTTTCTTGAGGAGTTAGTCTAGAAACGTAAAGTAAGAGATGTTGGACGTTTTCATGAACGGATATGTAGATCGTGCTGGACGACTTAGAGTTCATGATATACATCGATGGTTTATAATGGAATTATGGCTTAGTATTACAAGCGTAGAAAATGATGGATTGGTGAATCCTATTAAACGAGATGAAAGAGATAGTATGTGCGAATCGATAGGTTAGCCCTGAAACGTGGGCGTATCGTGGGTTCGGTTGGACGAGCGTGTTGGTGTGATAGGATGATCTGTGCTCGATGTTTAGAAATCTGAGTGAAACGAGCTTGGGTAGAATACCCGTGTAAAGGAACAATGGTTTGACCTTAGGGTGTTTGGGGTGAGCATTGTGCAACACGGTTGCGCGATGAGTCGCAAATTTGAGTTGTACCTATGACTGTGTGTGCTGGCCTAGTGACTAGGCAGACGACCCTATGCCTCGAGTTAAACTGGAGTGGCTGACTTCAGAGTATCGTTCGGGAAGAATGATAGAACTGGGGCAACAAGACTTAGAGTTAGAATTTGGAATTGGGAATCTACACTAGCAACGTTCGCGTTGAAACAAACGTAAGGCGAGATAGGACTCGGGTGATAATTGATTTGGTCGGATCGGGTACGCGGCGGTAAAGGATAAGACGATAGCTGGATCGAACAAGAGTTCGGTCATTCATATAGCAGGACGATCCGCGTTTCGAAAGATTTTCACGAGTAGCTTGTCAGACTTAGCTGTCACTGAGCTTGGTTGAAATACACATATTTGGGGGACGCCTTGAATATGGGTACGATCCAGACTTAGCGATATGCATAACTCGGATGCAGCTGCAAAGGAAAATGTTCGGATTCGCATGGATGAGTATGGCAACTGAAATAGGTTAGCCTCAACCTAAATTTTTATAGAGGAAAGATTGTATCGTTCCTCGTGCTACCGGGATAGTTCTGCGCTAAGGCGCAGTACGAGACTGAGTTTGGGAATGCAATAGTTGAACGAATAGATCATTTGGATAAAATGATTAAGCACTCGGGCGAACGGAATGAGTAGAAACGAATAGAAAGTTAAGTTCGATTGAGCCAAAGGTGCGAAGGACTTGAGCGTACCCCAGGTGAGCAATTTAGTTCTGCGCTAAGGTGCAATATAGACTGAGTCAGAAAACGTTGGTGATTGGGTGCGAATTTATTTAGTGAGATTGGACGGTGACTCAGAGAGATTTGATGCAAAAACGAGATTGGAAAATTGTCGAGATTCGAGCTTTTGGGTTAGGCGTAACAACGGGTTTCGATAGGCGACGTCAAGTAATAGGCTCAATTGTGTTGGGTTCCTATGGCGATAATATAACAAGTTGGACAAGTCCACCCAATTATTAGCCGTAAGTGCCCGTTAAGTTATAGAATACCATGTGCTTGGGTAATATAGCCCTGCGCTAGGTGCAGTAGATTTTGAGACGGAAGTGCAACGATCGAGTTGAGTATAACTCGATGGCATTGAACGATAGAGTCGTTCGATGAGAATTGGCTAACGTTGGCGTAACGCATGGTGAGAAAATAGAGGATTGTATTATTGAGACAGTCCTTGAAGGATAAGACGAGATGTATAGGGAAGTTTAGAAGTTATGCGATAGCACGAGTTGCGCTCAGGAAGTCTCGAGGACGGAACTTGTTCTGAGCGGTATATGATGTAGCAACCCGCTCCGCTCAACCCGGAGGGCCGATTCAAACGGCACAAGTGTAGCTATTCAATCGCCTTGCTCAGCGAGATGGCTCGTACGATACAAAGGCTTTCATGCTGGGATCTTTAATGGAGTCAGACTTAGGCTATCAAAAGCGCGTCCGGAGTCTAGCTCGACCGATGCGATACATCGCTAAGGTGGATGACCCCGGTGAACCTGTCTCTACTTAGCTGCACACTAAGAAAATGAATGTTACGTGCTAGTTTACAGGCGATAACCTTTGTATGCTAATAAAAGAGATGAACGCGCATAGCTAAGGGGATAACCCCGCGTTATTCTCGTATAGAACATGGAAATCTTACTTGCTATTTGCGTAGTCGACTTGGGTCAGTTGAATCTAGCGGACTTGTCGTACGCGGCGGAGCCTGTCTAAATTTTGAATCGTAAAAAGAAGCAGTTTCGGAACCAAACGTCTCGCTAGTGCGCGTACTGTGGCGAAACCACTCGGTCGAGGAGTCGACCTGGGAACTTGAATCTGATATGAGGGGAAAATTTCCCTTATTATCCCTTAGTGGTAGGCTCTATTCTTAAGTTTCGGGACGAAACTTCCTATTAGATGGTTATGATGTAACGCCCCGTTCGTCCCGTTCCCCCTGCTCGGGGAGCGCGGCCAAGAAATACTTACGACCGTTCGATCGGGACAGATTGAATCAAGATCCTTTCCTCGTTATGGATTGGTTTCTTCGGAATCAGGTCCCATAATCAATGGATCGTGCCTCAAGGAAGGACTCGGCGGCAGAGTAGAGAGAGGCCTTTCCGTTGTGTTGGTTTTCCTTGCCCGTTTTCGATTGCCGCTTGGTTGCGTACTTGTTGGTTTTAGGACTTGCGTTTTCTTGAACGGTTTCGATGGACTTCATTGTTTTCGTTCTTAGGATTTCGCATTTCGTATCGAGCCTTGGAGACCGAAGCAGGAGGTATTGATCATCCGTTGGTGCGTGCAGGTGATCGTGTAGACAACGCGCGAGCGGAGTCTTAGGGATCTCTACTCCTTCTTCCTATACAACCAACTGTGTGAGTGGCTCTATTTCGATAAGCACCTTCTTTCCAAGGGCTCCGTTCATAATAAAATTGACTCAGTTGTGCATTCAATCAAACGACACCACTTAAGTAATAAGTTGGATAACAAGATAAGATAAGAAGTAGGCTTGGAACACCCATTGCTTGTCATACAAAACCTTGCATAAATTCATTGATGCATGCATGTTTGTTGGGTGTTGAATGGGTTGGTATTTATTGATAGTTCAAGGTGCTCTTCAATAAGTTCAAAGTGTTCTTCTATAAACTGCTGCATGTTATTTCATATAACTGTTGGTTGGTTGTGATAGTACAGTAAAGCAGTTTAATACATGATGTTCTTTAAATGGCTAGTAAGTAAATCTATGAGGTAGAGTCATAGAAATGGTCATGGGAATTCTTGTGCACAAGGGATCCAGGTTCCTGCGAGCGGTTACCGGGGCACCGGGCCGTTTCGACCCGGGCGGAATCTACTTTCTTAGTCCTGGGAGCAGGGAATTGTAGCGGGGCTAGCTACCCGCGCTGCAAGCGTCGCCGCCAGCCCAGACTAAACCCATGATGGCTAGTAGACAACAAAGAAAGATGTTGTGTATATTTAAACTGTGCAGACTAACTATGTCTTCGTGACAGGGAAGGCTATGGTAAGTTGTACAGGTGGTTCAGACGGCACAGGTAAAGTCACCGAACGGTGGCATGTGGAGTTATGTTATTTTGTTCTTGCATACCTGCTAAATGAAATCTGATATAGGCAAGAATAGAAAGTCACATAAACACATAAATGTTGCATGTTCATTTAAAACTCATCTAAAGAGCTTGGTAAAGTTGAGCAGCTAGCCTTCACCAGTACTTTTCGAAGTACTGACCCTCGTTGTAGCAGGTTCCCCGGCGCAAGGCAACGCGGCGAGGAGCTGAAGCTCTCTCCGGACTTTTGGGATTCTTGGCGGGTCGTGGCCAAGACTTTGGAGGCTCAAGCTAGAAGCCTTCCTCTCTCTCCCGTTGCGGAAATAACGCTAAGGCGATGGTGCTTACCCGCACCCAAGGAGTTTCGTGTTTTTGAAGCTATGTAAAGGGACATAATGTATGGATCGGCTATCTCATTTTGCGTCCAAGTTTGTAAGCCCGTGGGGCATTTTATACTTTTGAGTCAAGCAATGTAACAAGATGTTCATTATAAATAAAAGAGAAACTTTTCTATGCCTCAACCTTGTGTTATCTTATTTGTCTACTCTGTTGCATTGATCTAAAGAATATCCTTATGCCTAAGGCCTGGTGCACGCGCGCCCTACGCGTGCACGGCATCGCGCCCCTGGGACGATTATCGGTTAGACGAAATCGGGGCGTGACAGAGGTGGTGCTGGTGATACCAGGTGGGGACTCGGGTGGTCGACGGGAAGAAGGAAGAACGGCGGAGAAGAGATGGTTCAGGCGAGGTGCAGTAGAGGGAGGCAGGCCGGCGGGTGGTCGGGATGCTGCTCCGGCGAGCGATTGGATGGAGGAAGGAGAAGATGAATAGTAGTCGGCTAGGATAGATTAGGTTTAGGTAAAAAAAGGAAAAATAAAGAAAGAAAAGGAAAAAGTTATTTTATACATGTAGAATTTGGGTTTTGTTGACCTAGGAAGATGGGCTTGGTCAACATCCTCTTGGGGTTGGGCCTTGGCCTAACATGGGGATATTTGGTGGGCTATATTTGCATTGTTTAAATGCAAGACTAGGTTTAAATAAGGGGGCGATGTTGCGCGTTGCACATTCCAAAAATTATAAAAAAATTATATGAAGGGGAAAAATAGATTTCTTCTTGTATTGTCCAATGGTGTGGACACTTTAATGCATTTTTGCATAAAAGTGTCCAATAATTGGAAAATTACACAAAGATAGAAATTTAATTAATTAAAATAAAATTAATGTGTAAGGTGTTCTGGAATTAATTAGAAGTACATGGGGATAAAATTAGGTGGGACATAAGTGTCATGGACATAGAGGACTCAGAGTAGAATTTTATCATTAATTTGGGTTGCACAAAATGGTCAAGATCGTGTCTCCAATTTTGATTGGAACGCACAAGGGTACAAAGTTAGAATTTATTTGGAATTAAGAAATAACGTCCGCGACGATTATTGTGCGACTAAAATGTAGCACAAGAGAGTATAATTATAACTTACACCGAGGTCAAAATAGAAGGCGGTCATGTCTAGGGCAAGAGTGTGAAATTTGTAGAAAGGTAATGGCTAGTGTAGTGCTCCAATTATCGAAGCAACGGTAAGGTACGCTAAGTGATATAAATATTACAAAATTAAATAAATACCGTGTTCTATTTCTATTTGGGTTCAAACTAGCCATAATTTCTCTTTCTAAGCCAAGTAGGTCTAATTTTGGGTGAGGGAGTTTACAATCTACCCAACTTAAAATAATTTCGTCCTCGAAATTAAAATAAGGCATGGTTTCTCTCTATCTAATCGCACTTGATCATAATCTAAAAGAATTTACCTCCAGTTTAACAATGTGGTTTCTACCCAACTTAGAATTTATCCATCTATCACCTAAGACTATACATCTAAGAAAATATTCCTCAAATTATTTATTTATGTTATTCAATCCTCAAAGTTTTAACACCAACATATTACCTATGATATTCCCTTAATCAATTGTAAAAGAGAGTCACCAAGTCATGTGATTAGCCTATGGAGTATATCTAGTACTATCAGTGTATCAACTTATACCAAGTACGAGGTTTCATCTTTCCAAAATAAGAAAAGACGGAAAAAAATAATAAAAAGTTCAAGGGAGAGGTAATAGCATAGAAGTATGGAGGTCAAGGCGTTTAAAGAATTCAAATGGAAATTGTCAAGGCAGTTGTGGATTGAAATTCTATTTGGTAATTTCTTATTCGCATGCTTGTATCAGTACGGTTATGTAACTGATACGATACGCTCAGACATGTCTAGAGGGCAAGTACATTCGTCTAAGAAGCTAAGTCAATTTTATCTCAATCCACATAAGTAGTTATGCGAGGGCGAACCAAGCGCACTATGGTTGATCAGACCATAATACACTAATTCTGAAATATATTACTGTGTATACCCAATAATACATATATCATGATCAAGATCGATAAAAGAGTAAGCTTGCAAAACTAGGCTATAATAGCGGCATAAGTCAAGGTAGTTTAGAAAATATAAATACGCTGAATTATGATGAAAGAAGGTGCAAAATAATTCAAGTTCACAAGAAGGTAAGACTCTACAGTCTCTACAGTTGTCATACTAACTCCTTGTCTAAGTTGTTGGTCGACTAAATAGGGGTATGGGCCTCTAAGTTCTACGGTCTGATACTATGTTGTGAGGCATACTACCCAACTTAAAAGAATTAACTAATATTGTATTGTCTTTATGGATATAGTAGAAACTCCTGCTAAGGTTTACGAGGAAGGGTCTTGGTACTTATTAGGGTATCCTATTGCATTAAAAAGGTATTGGTCATCTTAAGTCTTAATCATAGTGCTTATAGAACAAGTGTTAATAGTAAGTATGGAAGGGTTAGGTGGCACGACTTGAAAGAAAAGAAGAACATAATCAGTCGTCGCACAAATAGCGAGCGCTAAGTCTTTAGAGGAACAAGATTGAATTTAAATAGAAAGGCTCTAGATAATACCATGGTTGTCTAAGGGGAAGGCGGTTTGCTAATCTCTGTGTTCGAGGTACGATCTAGGGAAGTGTTATTTTATTCCTCTTGGCTTCCTAGGGTACTGTTTGCTAATAGCAAGACAAGAATCTAAATGTATAGTTCTATAATACTATCTCACTATAAAAGTTAGGTTTGGTCCTAATATTCAACCTTGGATTCCTAGTGGTCCCTCAATACTAAGGTCAAACAATATGGTTAAATTTCTAATTAACTCTAGTAGTGTCTACACCACTCTCAAGTCCTTCATAAATATCTCAAGGGATAATGGTCATATAATTTATAGGTATGGGGTGCTAGGGTTCATTAGATGTCCTAAACTTAGTGATGTGTCAACTTGTCTCAATAAAATAATTATGAGGACTGGTGCACTGATAATAAACTAACTATAAGTTAGATAAGGCGACGAGCGACAAAAGGGCTTAGGATCTACTCTGGACCAGGACCACAACCCTTAAACCAAATAAGGATCGGAGTTGCAGACCTTCACCCGAGCAGAACTTTGCACTCTAACCACACGTCGAAAGAAAATATAATATAATAGGACGAGCTAGATAAACAGACAAATATTCATATCACGGCCAAACATGCCTACGGCTTGCTATAATTAACTAACTAGGGTTATCAGAAACCTAGTTACTAACAAATGCATATTTGAAGAATATTGCTACCACCGGCACTGCAGTCAACCCGGATGGCCAAGGGTACGCTTGTCTAGTACTTGTAGTGCACATCACAAACAATGATGAATAAAGAACTAAAGCAAATAACTGATAGCATCAAACAACATAACTTAGGCCTAAACTGGTTTTGGTAAACATAATCTGGTTTTTTTAAACATAACTTATTTGCAAATTATTTTGTAAAATAAACTGAAACATAAATGGAACATATACTGGAATGCACATACTGAAATATATAATGTTATGAACCTCGGCTCAATAACAATAACTTGTAGTATCGCAGCATATCACAAATCTTATAACCACATTATGCAACAAATCATATAACTACCATGATACATCACAAAGTCTTGTATGTACCATGGCATGCATAAACTTAGTAGGTCATGGGACCCTTGCCTAGCAGGGTTGGTCCATGCCTCACGGGCCCTTGGATATCGGTGTAGCTGGTAGCGTAATATTCTTTCCTCCCAATGATCTAGTCAAATTTTATCTCGTTAATCATTATTTCAAGTTCTTGAGTCGTGGACACTCAAGAACTTCCTAGAATGACGAGCTACGAGTATGAGCTATTCACGAGTTATCACTGGCGAACTTATCGTATCCGTGATACGCGATACATTGGGCAATACTGACACTCGATTGTCCGATGCCAAATGCAATAGGTTTATCATACACAACAATTTTCTACGGTGTCTTATGGGTCAGAACATATGTTAAATTGTAAGAGCACAACATCCAACTATATAATACACAAAGAAATATCCCAAGCAAAATGGAAGGAACGTATAATAAAACCAAGCGCATAAACTAGGTTGACGCACAAACTAGCAGAAACAAGGTTGGTGCACTTTGTCAAGTTAACCAACACGGCGCACTTGAAAAAGGTGCACGAACAAGAATAAGGCTTGCTTCAAAAAAGTGTGCGAGCAAGCTAGCTAAAAGACGAGGTCAAAGCTCGATAGCCGAGAAACTCGCCAGTCGAGGAGCACACAAATCAATAACACAGAAATCAAGAAACCAACCAAAACTTTGTCCCTAAGAAAATGAAGGAGAAAGAAAGTGCGCGAGCTACCAAACATAAGAAAAGTGCGCCGGCTGACAAAACATAGGAAAAGTGCGCCAGATTGCCAAACGCGAAGAAAATGTGCTGACTGACTGTGGCACACTTTCTCTTGGTTTTTCAGAGAGAACTTTGATTGGATACACGTCAAAGTGCGACAAGCTGGATTTCCTCTCGAAAGTGCGCCACTAACTCAAGAAGTGTGACTGGTACACTTTTGCTAAGAGATTGAGTACAGTATGATTAGTACGCACGAAGAGTTGGGACAGCACACCAATGCGCCCAAAGTAAAACATATGTATTTCTACGCCAAATGGGTTATCTTGCATACTCTTCACAGAACATTGTTCTTCTTCTCCAGTTAGTCATTTTGGTATACGTATTATGTCAAGTTCAGCACTGAACTTAGCTAGATTCGAAATCAAACACGACCAAAAGCAAAGTTACATAAAATATGGTGCTCTACACTATGAGCTAATTAGTTTTGTAAAATATAAAGTTTTAGGAGATCAAACCCCAGGAAAATAAAAGTGAACTCATAAATCCAAACTCTGGTCCAAGCAATTATAACTGTCACGACCCGCACCCGGTTATTCGGGCACGAGTGCGTGGGCACGTCCAGCCTACGCCGCAGTGTCGGCGGTAGTATGCTGTCTAGGTCATTTCTGGGGTCAATAAGTATCTATCTCATCCACAATAATGAACATGTAAGACTAATCACAGGAAATAGGAATGCTAAGATTTCATAACATTTAATCTGTGACAACCAAATCCACAGTTAATACAAGCCAGAAGATAAATCGGGGACAAACCCGAGTATATGCTGAAAGAAAATAAATGAGCAGCTACTGCTAACTACTCTGCAGAAGTAGCCTCCTGGGTGGGAACTGGCTCCTCATATGGGTCACCTGCTAACTCATAGTGGGCATAATAGGTAGGGGCAAGTCCTCATCATCGCCTAAAACAACGGATCCAGTCAGGAAAGGAGCAAAGTACACAATGCACGACAAGATTAAACTAAATATTTATGACAATTAAATTGAGTATCATATTGAGAAAGTTGCATAAAAGAACATCAATATCTCAGAGTTAATGCTATAAACAGGAATACGAGAAAACAAAAATAAATGAGGCAGGAAATGAAACTACAACAGTCAGCAAGAACTATAACAAGACCAGGAGCTATCTGTGTGAACTTGTGTTTATTTTAGAATACATAGTTGGCATGTAGGGGTTTATAAGGCTAATCCGGCCGTCATAGACGGCTATTAAACATGAACAATCAAGATCTGGCTGAGGGTACAGTCGCGTACCAACAGCTATTAAACATGATAGGGGGAAAGGTAAACTACATGCCTTCTAGTATTCTCCCATCCGACATGAAAAGCAAGACATGAAATACAGTATCCAAGACATGAAATCCAGTATTCTAACACTACGTGTAATCATCAAGGGTACTAGTAGAGCAGGGAATTAACTATCACAATATAAAGATTAAACTTGAAGTGCAGGTACTTGCCTGTTGTTTGGATCCAATTAATTGTTCTTGAGAAAATTCCAGAGATGAGTCCAAAAGCTAAAATAGATGGGTCCAATTTGAAGACAAGGGAAAAAACGGCAGTTTTGGGTCAAAACGGGGTCCGCCGGTGGGCCCGCTTTGCACCGAAAGACGTATCCGGGTCAACGGTCTCCAAATTTACCAAACTTAGTGTCAACAGGTCAGGAACGCTGATACGAACCCAACGGAACTTCCAGAATTGGATTCCGATGAGTCGATCACAAAATCGCCCGTCGAGCGGGGCCTGTGGGGCCCACGACACGCAATTTCGTCAACGTTCTCAGAATCGAACCAAACTTGACCCACAGGACCAGCGTAATGCTACGAGTCCGATGGCGCAAGTTTCGTCTCGATCCGGCGAGTGTACAAGAAGTTAGGGCGAATTGCAGAAAAGTCGGATACGGGACGATGTCCGCGGATACGCGTTGATTCCGGTGTGCACGCACACCCGAATCAGCTTCCGCGAATTCTCACATGTCCGTATCGACGGTGCGCACGTATCTGTGAAGACTGCATGCGACCAAGTCATCCCGTTTGGCGGGGCGTACTCAGTTCCGGGGTGAAACATGGTCTGGTTTTTCCTGTTTTTGGATCGCGGTGTGCGATCACCACAGGACGCGATGCCCCGAGCGGTTTGTCCGGGCACCGAGAGGGTCATACAGGCTTCGCAACGCAATTTACGGAATTGAAAACGGAGCTACGAGCAAAAAGATACACGCACCTGAACGGGATCCGAAAATCGGGTCTTCACCGTGTCCGTGTCGTATCCGACACGGAATTTGGGAATTAGGGTTTAGGGTTAGGGTTTGGGTTCCCAGGCGGAGGACGGCGGCTCGGGCGGCGGGGGAGGCCGGAGGCGGTCGAGGGCGGCTGGGGGAGCGCTGGCGGCGCTGGCCGGAGGCGGCGGCGCGCTGGAGCGGGCCGTGGCGGCTCAGGCGAGGGAAAGGAAGAGGAGAGGGAGGCGGCTGCTGGCGGCTGGCGGCCTCGCGGGGGTGGCGCCGGAGCGGGACGGCGGCGGCGGAGCTGGGAGGCGGCGCGGCGAGGAGGGCGGTGGCTGGAGTCGGGCGGCCGGCGAGGGGAGGGGCTGGCTGGAGCTGGAGGCGGGGGGTTTTTAAAGGGGGGAGCGGGTGGTGGCGCTCCGGGCGAGGCGGAGGGGAGAGCGGGGGGCGTGGCGAGGAGGCCGGCTGCGTGGCCGGGTGGGGCGGCGCGTGGCCGGGCGGGGCGGCGCAGGCGGCGGAGGCGGCGGAAGACTCGGGGGCGTGGGGGTCAGGGGAGAGGGGAACGGGTGCGGGTCCGGGCGGGTGCGGGTCGGGTTCGGGTGGACCCGACCCGACCCGGTAGGGATTTGGGTCTGGGCCGGATGGGCGGGCTGGATGCTGGGCTCGGCCCACTGGGCCGGGCCGGCCTAATAATAATAATAATAATAATAATAATAATTAACAAATAAATAAATAAATAGTTTTAGGTGATTAAAAATAGGTTCGGGGTCCAATAAATTCCAGAAAAATTACCCTAAGTCCAATTTTTAATTTTACACCCAAAAATATTATTTTCATAATATTTTAATATAATTTATTATCAATTAAAAATTATGTAATAATTCAAAACCCTGATTTTAATTACAGAAAATTCCCTGAAAATTCCAGAAAATTGTAAAAAAATTCTAATTTTAATATTTTTGAAAAATCAAGGGCTTACAATCTACCCAACTTATAAAATTTTGTCCTCAAAATTTAAAATATGGCAGGGTTCTCTCTGTCCAAACTCACTTGATTATAGTCTAACGGGTTTCTCTCAGGTGGACATTGCGGTCGCTACCCAACTTAGAATTTTACCCATCTATCCTCTAAGGCTGTACAACTAGTAAGGCTAGGTCTCAACTTAATAAATCATGGTATTGAATCTTTAAGTCTTTAACACAAACACACCATCTATGGTATTCCCTTAGTCATAGAGATTATCATCAATTCGACCGGTCTGAGGGGTACATCTAGCACTACAAATCAAACTTATACCAAACACAGGATTTTGTCTTTCCGAAATAAGGCAAGACGAGGATCAAATAATAAAGATTTTAAGGGCGAGGTGGTAGAACAGAGGTATAGGGATCAAGGCGTTTAAGGAATTCTAATAGGAATTGTCAGGCGGTTATGGATTGAGATTCTATTCTGGTAATCATTTATTCGCATGCTCGTATTAGTACAGTTATGTAACTGATACGATATGCTCGGACGTATTTAGGGGCAAGTATATTAGTCAACTATATCTCAATCCACGTAAAATATTAATTCGAAGGGCGAATCAAGCGCACTATGGTTGATCAGACCGTAATACACTGATTCTGAAATGTATCATTGTGGGCCTCCCCAATAATACACTTATCATGAACAAGCTCGATAAAGAGTAAGCTTGCAAAACTAGGCTATAGACTAGCAGCGTAAATCAAGTACGGCAAAATTAAGTGCGCTAGATGATGATGAAAGGAGGTACAAATCATTGAAGTTCACACAATAAGCAAAATAACAGAAGACTCTACAATCTCTACAGTTATTAAATATAAAAACCTACCAGGTTATTAGCAAGTTTAAAGTTACTAGGTTGGGGCTGAGGTCACGAACCAGTAAGCACAAGCTAAAACAATACTAGAAAATGGTATCTACGAATCACTTACGCGCATTAGTTACTCTAAGAGTCTGCACGTTCTCCACGGTCATCGCGTAAGCTTGTCCGTGTTCTTGAGGTGGTGCCCTCTGCTGCGCTGTTGGGGCCTGGCCTGAACTGGAACTTTTGTGCAGTTGAGCGTCTTTGAGCAGTAGGACAGTCCTTCATTTGATGTGCTGCTGATCCACAATATAGACAGGCACCTAGCCTCTTTCTACAATCCTGCCAAATGTGACCTTGTTTTCGACAATAGCCACAAGTGGGAGCTTGTTGGTTCTGTCCTTGAGTTGGATTCATCTGTGGTCGCTTTGCAGCTTTTTTCTGTTGTGCTTGGTCTGGTGCTGACACATACGACCGCTTCCAGCTGGACTCGATCCTTGTGGTGCACTCCATAGGTCGCGTTGCAGTAAGAACGTCCTCGTCGAAGGTAATTGCATTTGAACTGCTTGGCTTCCGTGACTCCGAGCTAATTCTGTCGATGAAGTTCTCCGCTTGGTTTTGCTGAGTTTCTTGTTGAACCTTCTGATAGGCTTGCATCATTATGTAGAACATGCGGAACATCTGCTGTTCGTCCAAAGGCGGTCCCGGTGGGAAGGAAGACATCGGTGGAATAGGCTGTGTCGAGGGTGGAATGCCATCTTGATGGATTATTGAGGCAGGCTGACTTGCTTGACTGCCTTGTGATGATTGGCCTTCACCGACTGGTATCACATCGTCTTCTTGGGTAACCACAACGGTTTGTGGTATTTCTGCATGAGCCTCGTTGCTGGCTTGTGGGTCCATTTCCCTGTATCCAAAATAACCAATAAGAGGCGCACAGGAATCAAGGCAAGATGCAAGTTCATATTAGTTCGAATACGATACAGATATCAAAAACGATTCAAGCAAGTGGATGAGATCCTATAAACTTATCCTAGCTTTATTGCAGGCCCGTTCGGTCCCTGAGTTGAAACCGAACAATTTAGTCGTTGGACCTGCATGGGCCACCACAAAAACGTGTCACGACCCGCACCCGATTATTCGGGCACGAGTGCGTGGGCACGTCCAGCCTACGCCGCAGTGTCGGCGGTAGTACGCTGTCTAGGTCATTTCTGGGGTCAATAAGTATCTATCTCATCCACAATAATGAACATGTAAGAATAATCACAGGAAATAGGAATGCCAAGATTTCATAACATTTAATCTGTGACAACCAAATCCACAGTTAATACAAGCCAGAAGATAAATCGGGGACAAACCCGAGTATATGTTGAAAGGAAATAAATGAGCAGCTACTGCTAACTACTCTGCAGAAGTAGCCTCCTGGGTGGGAACTGGCTCCTCATATGGGTCACCTGCTAACTCATAGTGGGCATAATAGGTAGGGGCAAGTCCTCATCATCGCCTAAAACAACGGATCCAGTCAGGAAAGGAGCAAAGTACACAATGCACAACAAGATTAAACTAAATATTTATGACAATTAAATTGAGTATCATATTGAGAAAGTTGCATAAAAGAACATCAATATCTCAGAGTTAATGCTATAAACAGGAATACGAGAAAACAGAAATAAATGAGGCAGGAAATAAAACTATAACAGTCAGCAAGAACTATAACAAGACCAGGAGCTATCTATGTGAACTTGTGTTTATTTTAGAATACATAGTTGGCATGTAGGGGTTTATAAGGCTAATCCGGCCGTCATAGACGGCTATTAAACATGAACAATCAAGATCCGGCTGAGGGTACAGTCGCGTACCAACAGCTATTAAACATGATAGGGGGAAAGGTAAACTACATGCCTTCTAGTATTCTCCCACCCGACATGAAAAGCAAGACATGAAATACAGTATCCAAGACATGAAATCCAGTATTCTAACACTACGTGTAATCATCAAGGGTACTAGTAGAGCAGGGAATTAACTATCACAATATAAAGATTAAACTTGAAGTGCAGGTACTTGCCTGTTGTTTGGATCCAATTAATTGTTCTTGGAGAAATTCCAGAGATGAGTCCAAAAGCTAAAATAGACATTACCATCACGCTCAGAAGATGTCAAATAGCTAGAAACGCCTGTCCTTGGGTCCAATTTGAAGACAAGGACAAAAACGACAGTTTCGGGTCAAAACGGGGTCCGCCGGTGGGCCCGCTTTGCACCGAAAAACGTGTCCGGGTCAACGGTCTCCAAATTCACCAAACTTAGTGTCAACAGGTCAAGAACGCTGATACGAACCCAACAGAACTTCCAGAATTGGATTTCGATGAGCCGATCACAAAATCGCCCGTCGAGCGGGGCCTATGGGGCCCACGACACGCGATTTCGTCAACGTTCTCAGAATCGAACCAAACTTGAACCACAGGACCAGCGTAACGCTACGATTCCGATGGCACAAGTTTTGTCTCGATCCGACGAGTGTACAAGAAGTTAGGGCGAATTGCAGAAAAGTCGGATACGGGGCGATGTCCGCGGATACGCGTTGATTTTGGTGTGCACGCACACCCGAATCAGCTTCCGCGAATTCTCACACGTCCGTATCGACGGTGCGCACGTATCTGTGAAGACCGCACGCGACCAAGTCATCCCGTTTGGCGGGGCGTACTCAGTTCCGGGGTGAAACAGGGTCTGGTTTTTCCTGTTTTTGGATCGCGGTGTGCGATCACCACAGGACGCGATGCCCCGAGCGGTTTGTCCGGGCACCGAGAGGGTCATACAGGCTTCGCAACGCAATTTACGGAATTGAAAACGGAGCTACGAGCAAAAAGATACATGCACCTGAACGGGATCCAAAAATCGGGTCTTCACCGTGTCCGTGTCGTGTCCGACACAGAATTTGGGAATTAGGGTTTAGGGTTAGGGTTTGGGTTCCCAGGCGGAGGACGGCGGCTCGGGCGGCGGGAGAGGCCGGAGGCGGTCGAGGGCGGCTGGGGGAGCGCTGGCGGCGCTGGCCGGAGGCGGCGGCGCGCCGGAGCGGGCCGTGGCGGCTCAGGCGAGGGAAAGGAAGAGGAGAGGGAGGCGGCTGCTGGCGGCTGGCGGCCTCGCGGGGGTGGCGCGGCGAGGAGGGCGGTGGATGGAGTTGGGCGGCCGGCGAGGGGAGGGGCTGGCTGGAGCTGGAGGCGGGGGGTTTTTAAAGGGGGAAGCGGGTGGTGGCGCTCCGGGCGAGGCGGAGGGGAGAGCGGGGGGCGTGGCGAGGAGGCGGGCTGCGTGGCCGGGTGGGGCGGCGCGTGGCCGGGCGGGGCGGCGCAGGCGGCGGAGGCGGCGGAAGACTCGGGGGCGTGGGGGTCAGGGGAGAGGGGAACGGGTGCGGGTCCGGGCGGGTGCGGGTCGGGTTCTGGTGGACCCGACCCGACCCGGTAGGGATTTGGGTCTGGGCCGGATGGGCGGGCTGGATGCTGGGCTCGGCCCACTGGGCCGGGCCGGCCTAATAATAATAATAATAATAATAATAATAATAATAATAATAATAATAATTAACAAATAAATAAATAAATAGTTTTAGGTGATTAAAAATAGGTTCGGGGTCCAATAAATTCCAGAAAAATTACCCTAAGTCCAATTTTTAATTTTACACCCAAAAATATTATTTTCATAATATTTTAATATAATTTATTATCAATTAAAAATTATGTAATAATTCAAAACCCTGATTTTAATTACAGAAAATTCCCTGAAAATTCCAGAAAATTATGAAAAAATTCTAATTTTAATATTTTTGAAAAATCAGGGGCTTACAATAACCAAGAAAATCAAGGACAACAAGTATTAAAGATGAAGGGGTGCCTGGTCCCAACAATATGAGCTAGAAATAAACAAGAAAATATTATGAACTAAAAGCATGCATAAATATATGGTTTTATCTTGTGCAAGATGTACTTGCCTGAAGTGGCTTCTTAGCCTCAACTTCTCACGGTCCAAGTCACAACAACTTCTCCCTAGGGTTAGGATTTGAGGGAACGGAGCAAAGGAAGGAGAAAGAAGAAAGAAAGTGGAAAAAGTAAAATAAAGAATGAAAGGGAGGAGAAAGAAAACACTCATATATATAAGGGGGGAGGGGGATGGTTTAGCCATGAGTTCAGTCAAATAAACAAAGCCAGGTGTCCAGTCTACATGCTTATCCTAAACCAGGTCTATGGCAATACCAATGGGTATTCTATAGGTCTCGGGTAGTGTCTCTCAATAGAAATAAATACAAATGACAGGAAGCATCATGCAAATACAACATAAATACATTATCAGGAAATAAATTCGAATATCAGAAATTCGAGAAATACCAAATTTAGAAACGGGTGTGACAAATATCGACGAGTCTAAAGAGTAAAGGATGTCGCGTGTAGAATAACTTTATTTTTTGTTCTTGTATAATTATATGTGTATTAATCTTTATGGGAGATAGATATGTGGTTGTATATGTTAATGAGTAGCTTGCATACTTTCTTTTGAAGACAGAACTCACTTGTGAGATGTAAATGAAGAATAATGATATTGTGAATGTGATTAGTTATTACTTGTTGATGGTTTAGCATTACCCTATACTTTATCCTAAAACTTATAGGCAACAATCGTGGTTATGGATTAGGTTAATTCGTAAAGCACGTAGCCTGGGGATGATTGTTACGTACTCGACTGATCGTATATTTGGAGCGGGACGTGACAGCAGCCATGGTAGATGACTTAACCTGCACAATCATAGCAACCAAGTTAAGTAATCAAAGTAACAAAGTTAAGATTTTACCTTGCCATTTTGGTTTAAAATTAGTTCTGTAATCCTTATTTTTATTGTCCTTCATGCTTGAAGAGACATGCGCCAAGGTGCACATAATCTGGTCGCTCATAGACCTTGGTTCAAAGCCATCCACAATGTTGCTTCCATGCGCCAAGTCCTTCCATGCGCCTAAAGAGCGCCATGCGTAGTGACTACACTTCACCGAGCCCGCCATGCGCAGTGAGTGTCTGCGCCGAGACTGCTATGCACCGAGTTCTGCCAAGTACCAACTGATGCCATGCGCAGATGTAGCTTGTACATAGTACCAGTCTCTCTTCGACAATCGCAGTAGTCTTCTCCATGCGGCTACTGGCATCAGACATCTTCATGCGCCAACTTGCATCAGATGTCAACTTTCTTCCTCTTGGAATGTGCGTCTCCAGCGACGTCAGATAAAGTTCACCTCCATCTCTAGGAATGGTAGATCCAGGATCTGACACATACGTCCATCACTTGACAAATGACTCATTCCTCATCCAAATGATAGAAGTATATCCCGTCAATATTCTCAAGTTCGTTAAAACTTTTATCGAGAAGGTTAGTACGGGTGTTCTTCATCTAGCTCGGATCTTGCTTTAAGATTCTTATTCTCGAGGCGGATCAAAGATGGTAGAACACAGACCAATAGCAGAGCTTCAAGCAAAACCCGAAAGTCCGCTCTCTACTAGAAGCCAAGTTGTCGTCGAGACACAGAGCTTCTGGCAAACAAGTTTGCCCTCTGATGAACTCGATTACAACGAATCACAAAAATCTAATAGAGAAGTTGGCTCACCAAAAACTCGCAAGAGTCTCTCTTCAAGTGATGTACAACTCCTAAGAAGCACACCTCCAAGAACATGTTACAAACTGACTACCAAGAAAAAGAAACTACAATAAACGTATTCTTCTCTTCACGTTCGCAGACGCTACAATGAGATAGAACAGTACAAAGGGAATAAGAAGAAAGATCAGAAAAGAACTCATGCTGGGGTGATCAAAACCACTGGTGCTCAAAACAAGATTCTCCCTATCCGTGATCTGCTCCCAGGAACCAGCATGCTCTCGAAGAACTTCCGAAACGCTCGCGTCACCTCTCTCCTGGACTCGCCGAACTCCTGGACTCCTTAGTAGCGCAGCAGCCTCTCTCCAAATCTCTCTCTCTCGAATTATCGATCACTTTTTGAATCCTCTTATGAGGGCTGAGAGGAAAGTATTTATAGAGGAACCTGACCACATTAGTCGGTTACAGAGAGATAAGAACGTAATTAATTCAAATCCCACAAAATCTGATCTGAATTAAAGACGCAATCTTTCTATAACCGACTTTGAACCGCCTACAATGCAGCAGAGCATCAGTACAACAGCGCAGCAGTGCAGCACACGAGCACAACTAATGAGCACAAGCGCCTTCAATAAAGTGCCACTTTGCGTCCTTGAGTCCGAGTCGCTTTGGAGCTTAGATCCTATGGAATAAATTCTAAGAGCATGACAAAAAGTTTATATGAAGGAGTTAATCATTTTTCATCCTAATAAAATATCTCCACATGGCACCCATGTGCCTCACCACAACTCATGTGCATACATCAACACAAGCAAAATATTATATTGAAATACTCACTTGATGGTATAGCCAATGTAGGATTATCTTTCATAGTCCAAAGACAAAAATACCAGCAGACAATGTCTAAAGTGTATGTTTCTGTGTTTAGAGTCATAGCCTATGGTCAAACTCATGATGCGGTATTATTTTTTCTCATATGTGGAGAATGCTTAAAAAGTAATTTTTTTTTTTTGTGTGTTTAGAGTCATAGTCTGTGGTCCATTCATGATGGAGGGGTTATTTTATCTCATATGGAGAATGCTAATGAAGATATTTTTGAATTTGATACTTTGTTTTATTTCGGTTAATATTTTTATATTGTTAAGCCTTGCAGAAGCTGCAATCGCATCACCTTTCCCATCTATATATTATTTCTGATTGTTTAAAGGAACAGGTTAGGTAAGGAATAAAAGAATCAACTTGTTCATAGGTCGGTCTTTTTGTTTGTTTTTTAATTTTTTACCTGTGGAAATAGTTCTTTCTGAGAATCATAATTAAACATAATGAGTTTGGAGGCTATTGCGATTCAAGTATTATATATACTAAGTATATATGCACATATGTTATACTTATTTTATACTACTTAAAATAACATAACTTTTAATTTTAAACATCTACTTTTATATTTTTATATATACGTAATAACTAATTATACATGTTAAATTTAATGAACAATTTTAAACGTAGATAAGAATATTTAAAAAAAAATTACCATGAAGACTTTTTTTCTTTTAAATATATAGTGGTATAGATTATTATAACTTCAAGTGCATTGGTATCCTACTTTCACCTCGAAAAAAGTAAAAAATACAGAAAATTTCACTCAGAGCAAAAAAGTTTACTATATTTCTAAAAAAAGCAAAAAAGTTTCAAAATTTACAACAAAAGCATTAAAATGCCCTTTGTAAGGACGTTTTACGTTTTTCCGTTCACGAACTTAACGGTCAAAAATTTGACGTTAAAAAAAATAATAAAAAAAGTAAAACGCCCTTACAAATGACGTTTTATATTTTTAAATTATTTTAATTTCTCTCTCTCCCCTCTCTCTTCTCTCCTCTCTCTCCTCTCTCCTGTACATATTTTAATTTCTTTCTCTCCTCTCTCTCCCCTCAACAAATAATATTCGCACCAAATTGAAACCCTCGAAAACCCAAAGTCCAACCGAAATCGAAGCTGACCTGCTCGATATGACCCTGAGGGAAGTAGAAAACCCTCTCCCCGACTCTCGGAACCGTCACCAGTGGTCCGGCGCACGCGTGCCATAGCTCAGTATAAAGAGCATCCTCCGAACCTTGAAAAAAAACAAATAAACAAATAAACAAACAAACAAAATCAACCAAAAAAAATCACCAGTTAGGTTTTTCGCCGGAGATCGGCCGGATACTCACCTCTTCCCGGTCCCAGATCGCCGGAGGGGGCCTCGACCGGCTTGCTGCAGGCTGAGGAGGGAGAGGGAGAGAGACAGCGGGAGAGGGAGAGGGAGAGAGGAGAGAGACAGAGGGAGAGGGAGAGAGGCAGCGGGAGAGGGAGAGGGAGAGAGGAGAGGGAGAGCGGGAGAGCGGAGAGGGAGAGAGAGGAGAGACAGCGAGAGAGAGAGAGAGAGAGAGAGAGAGAGAGGGGAGAGAGACAGCGGGAGAGGAATAGGGAGAGAGAGGAGAGAGGAGAGTCTTCAGAGGGGAAAAAATAATAATAATTTAATGAAAAACGCCCATAAGAAGGGCGTTTTCCTTTAAATATTAATTTTTTTTTTCACAGAAAAATACAGAGGGGCGGGAAGTATAAAATATTAATAAAAAAATTATAAAAAATTACAAAACGCCCTTGCAAAGGACGTTTTCCTTTAAATAATGTTTTTTTTTTTACTTTTCCGAGGCAGTTCTCTCTCCTCTTCTCCTCAGACTGCTTCTCTCTCTCTCTCCCCTCTTCTCAGACTCCCCTCTTCTCAGACTCCCGCTCGGCTCTCCTCTCTCCCTCTCCGGTCTCCTCTCTCCTCTCTCCGCTCTCCCTCTCCTCTCTCCGTTCTCCCCTCTCCTCTCTCCCTCTTCCTCTCCCTCTCCTCTCTCCGCTCTCCGCTCTCCCTCTCCCTCTCCCCTCCCCTCTCCCTCTCTCTCTCCGCTCCCCTCTCCCTCTCCCCCTCCCTCTCCCTCTCCGCTCTCCTCTCTCCTCTCTTGTCTCTTTCCTCCTGTCTTCTCTCTCTTGTCTCTTTCTTCTTGTCTGTACTCTCATGTCTTTTCTCTCTTCTTTTCTCTTTTGTCCACACATATGCTACCCCCAACCCGTGACCTCCCTCCAACCCAAAACCCCTCACAGAAGGACTTCACATACACTCCAACCCGTGACCTCCCCCCCAACCCGTGACCTCTCTTCTCTCTTGTCCCTGTCTCTCTTTCCTTTACCGATTGAAACCTCGTGAATTATTTTTGTCATATAATGAAATAAAATTGCTATAAGAAGCAACCATTCTTCACAGAAGCACTTCACATTAGAAGCACTTCACATTAGAAAGAAAACTCATTCTTCACAGAAGGAGAGTTCAACATCAGAAAAAAAAAATTGATAGTTTTTTCAGTTAGAGCACTCGAAATACAGATGGCTTCTCAAAATGACGGACGCATACCCGGTGGACCTACAACTCCGGCCATTCAACGTGAACGAGAGTCTCACATTTCTAGTCTGATTTTTGCAGGACCGGTAATTAGTTTTTTCCTAGATAAATTATATTATTGTTGTTAAGTGTATTATATTGTACTAACGATATATATATATTATAGCGTTATGATTATCCAGATGTTAAATTAAGAGAGCATGGTGAATGGCGGGCATCATGGGAGTTGACTGAAGCACAAAAGATCTTGGTGGAGGCTTTTGGTTTTTACTATGTTGACGCTATACGAATGAAGCGTCATGATAGAGACCTGATATTAAGTATCGTTGAGCGATAGTGGCCAACACGTAACACATTTCAGTTACCCTTCGGGGAGATGACGATCACGTTAGCAGACGTGGCACAGATTCTAGGATTACCTAACGACGGTAATCCTATATATTTTGACGAAAAATTAGAAGCAAAACAGCTCATTAGAGAATACCTCGGTGTGGAGCCCCCCTCTGACATGGGACAAACCAGCACTGTAAAACTCACTTGACTCCGGTCAACTTTCATGCATGTTGATCATATCGGCTCTACAAAAGTTTCTGTCGATAATTCGCGGGTAATTATTTCCATGTATTCATTATTGTTAATATTTATTTAATATAAATGGTATGAACTCTCATGTATATTTTCAGGTGATATGTTGCACCAGGGCTTACTTATTGTGTCTATGCGGTACTTTTTTATTTCCCGATGCTACGGGAAATATGGTCAACGTGCGACTGCTTCCATTTTTGGCGGACATTCATTCCCTCACAAGACACGCATGGAGTGTAGCAGTGTTAGCAAATTTATACCGCTCTATGACGTCTTTTGTGAGTAAGGTATTACAGGGTAGAACCGCCAGCGGACCGTGTTATGCGACAGTTCGGACTGAAACAAATGATACCCCTGGAGCCTTTGGCTTCTAGCAGTACAAAATCAAATATGGAAGAGCGGGTTGGAATGTATATGATTGGTTGGGAATCCAGATTTATCACGCATGGCGTGGAACACATGTCTGAATTGATGACATCGGCGGCAGATGGTAAGTTAAGAAATATTTCAAATAAATAATACGGTATTATATCTTACATATCATTTTGTGTTAACATTTTACAGTGGAGGGTACTGCCGATTTTCTACGTTGGTATGGATGCCCCCTAGTGCAAAATAGGAGGTATCAATTTGAAGAAGCTCGGTTCCAGCCACGAGCTTTAGATGATCTGAGCTTGCGTGATAGGAGGGCACGTAATGCTCTAGTGGTATATTTCTTTATTTGTAAAAAATATCATCTTTATATATGTTATTTTATATTTATTGATTGTGGATTTAAATATTCAGGCGGAGACACTGGCTGATATAGCTGAGGATCCCGAAAGAGATCCAGAAGGAGTTATAGGGACGGCTGTACAATATATGCGTGCACCACTGAGTCCCCGTTTTACTCCACTTGATATACCAGACAGCCATCTGGTAGGCCACGTGAGACAGAGGCAGGCACGTCCTCGTAGGCAACGTGAACGAGGAGCTGGTTTGAGCAATACAGAGGCACGAGTCTTACAGGTTGGTGAGGGAACATCCCAAGCTGGCATGTCACAACCTTATGTTGGCATGCCACAACATTACGAGGGATATTCCCAGCCTTACGCTGGCATGTCACAACCTTATGTTGGCATGTCACAACCTTACGAAGGTAGGCCACAGCATGATAGTGACACATCCCAGAGTTATGAGACCACATACTAGAGCAACGATGCCACGCCACAGGGTGCTTCTTAACAATGGGATTGGAATTATTACATGCAAGAGACTGCCACTTCGTTGTTTGGCTCAGCCAGCCTTGATCCAGACTCTCATTTATATTTGCCACCACCGGAGGGTACAGAGGAAAGGAGAGATAGGCTAGGTCTTAGGCGAGTTGATCGTAGAAATTATAGAAGGGATGACAGAGGGGGCTAGTAATTTTGTTGGTATCCATAAATAAATGTATGACAATCTTTTGTTGGTCTTACAATTTCAGTAATATGATGTTTATTTTATTCGAAAGTCCAGCAACTACAATTACAACATTAAATCAAATTCATAATTACTCAAAAAAGATACAATAATGATATTCACTGCCTCGGTTGGTTTCTACAACTCCTTTTGTTGTGTCCTAGCCCGCCGCAATTACCGCAACGAAGATCCCTTGTCGACGGTTCTCTTGTCATTATACGATTCTTCTTCGGTCTGCCAGCTCTACGCCCAAGAAGTGGTACTCCAATTTGACCTCTTATAGGTTCACTTTGAGGATTATAGGGGACTGGAATCGGTTCAATACATGGCATGTATACAGCTCTAAGTGTTGCAACAGAAAATTCAGCAGGATAAAAACTTTCAACTGGTATGTTAGAAGAATGACATGTAAAGCAAGCATGTTCACATGGTAATAGAGTATGTTGCCACCGATCACATGTACAACATTTACGGTCTAGTTCAACCACATAACATCTACTTGTTTCATGATCCCATATTTTAAATTTATTATTATTAAAACGCAATAATTGAAAATGGTATGACTGCCGTCTAATACGTGCTATAGTGTTCATCATCCTTGGACAAAACTATGTTTCCATCTTTTCAGCATTTGTTCGATGCTTGTCGTGAAGTGTTATTATTTTTGCTCTAATACCATCAAGCAATGTTGATATAGGTTTGTCACGCAAACTTTTAATCCAATTGTTAAAACATTCAGCAATGTTCGAAGTGTTAATATCTAATCGTGGACACGGTGCATAAGCTGTTATCCAGTGAAAAAAATTACAATTTTTATCGCTTGACCCTACAATCCAATCGAAAATATTTACATCTGCAGATTTTATTTTATCCAACCAACCATTGGCATCAACCTCATTATAAGATCGGGCAAGTTTGTCTAACCATTGTAGATATGTCGGTGTACGAGGACACATATTTTTTAAATTTTGTTTAAAATGTTGAATACAAAAAAAGTGGGAAGAGTTTGGAAAAACTGTTCGCATTCCACGAATTAATCCTTTCTGTTTATCAGATATAAATGAAATACTATCCCAACGTTCAAAATAAGTTTCGAAAGACATTTTCAAACAGTTTAAAAACCATGTCCACGACTCAGTATTTTCATTTTCAACAACACAATAAGCAATATGATATAGTTGATAGTTTGGATCGTGGGCACAAGCAACAAATAAACAACCACTTAAGAAACCATCCATACAAGCCTTGAAACAAATAAATATTCTTTGAAAGATATTATTTTCTACAGTTTTTAAAAAACATTTGCTACCGGAATTTGTTCCCATAATTGTAAAACAATATTTCTCAAGACTACCGTACGCATCAACGTAACTGCCGTTAATATCAGATAATGCAAGTTCCCTAGCTCTCCAAGCTTTGGAATATGTAATATGTATCCGATGTTCTCTAAGTATATCGTGTAAAATGTGTGCCGGACTATACGAGTTGTTATCTCTAATTTTACCAATTATTTTATTTCTTACCCATGCGGTGGTGGCTAAGTGGATGATGCCCTCCTGCAAATCCACCTAAACATGAATGTCTACCTTCAAATATACGAATTTCAAATGTACTACCATCACCAATAGCTTTAGCGTATACTCTCCAACAACAGTTTGGAGAATAACAAGTATACACAATTCTTTGGTGATTGTTATGTTTAGATGAACAACTAAATTTATATGTAATTGCTAGGTCGCTAATAAAATTACGAAATTCCTTAGAAGAATCAAAATGTCTGCCAACAAATAATTCAGAAATGCAACCATGTACATTAGCATCATTATCATCTAAATAGTAATCTAAATTTTCAACCAAATCATCACTGTTTTTATCGTCAACATCATTATTTTCTGTATCAGAGTTACTCTCACTGTGATTTATACAACTAGGACCAACATTGAAATCTTGGTTATCATTAAAATGTTCACTAGTTGATATGATAGTTGTGTCGATATTTACTTCTGATGGGATGATGTAAATTTTAATACAAGCTGACACTAAATTACTTTGAACAATAAAATTTCATGTTTCTTCACAATCTACTATTATCAATGCATCTTCATAAAACCACCTTATTGTAAATTCATAACTTATGCAAAAATGATCAGAAATTGTACTACGCAAACTAGCTAAAGTAATATTTTTATAAGTGATTATAAGATGAGTATTACCTCCATGGTAAGATAATCCATCTAGTATACCTCCATGGTAGCAAATTATTACTAAATTTTGATCCATAGTAAAAACTTTCGTCTAAATTAAGACTTACAGAAGTATATCTCAGGAAAAATGGTAGCAGAATAGGGATAAAATTTTCTTCTGACTTCGATTTTGGATCAATAGAATAAGAGAGAGAGAGAGAGTGGATGACATATAACTCATAAGTTTGGCATATATATAGAAAGTTAATCTATCTGTTACAATATTAACGTTAGCCCTACTCCTACTACTACTATAGCTATTGTCCTACTACTACTTCCCTAGCATAATAACGTTACCTATTTTACCTATTGTCCTACTGCTACTGCCACTACTACTATCTACTTCATAGCCTATTAATGTTACCTATTTTATATACTTCATAGCCTATAGCCTATTAACGTTACCTAGTTCTCTACTTCATAGCCTATTAATGTTACCTAGTTCTATCTACTAGGAAGGAGAGAGAAATGAGAGTGATAAAAGAGAGAGAGAGTAAATGTCTGAAGAGAGAGAGTGAAGTAAAAAATCAGAATATATATATATATATATATATATATATATATATATATATATATATATATATATAATATAAATATATATTTTACTTTGCTGAGAAAGAGAAATATATATATATATATATATATATATATATATATATATATATATATATTACTTTGAGTAGGCGAGAGAGGAGAGGAGAGGAGAGAGAGAGGAGGAGAGAGAGGGGAGCGGGCGACAGGAGAGAGGAGAGATGAGAGAGGGGAGAGAGAGAGAGGAGAGAGGAGAGAGGGGAGAGAGAGGAGAGAAAATATTAAAATAAATTAAAAATATAAAACGTCCTTCGGAAGGACGTTTTATATTTTATTTTTTTATTTTTTTAATGTCTACTAACAACAGGTAACGGAAGCTGACGGAAAAGCGTAAAACGTCCTTCGGAAGGACATTTTAATGCTTTTAATGTAATTTTAGAAACTTGTATATTTTTTTTATAAAAATATTAAACTTTTATGTCCTTACTAAAATTTTTCGTAAAAAATATGATGCATCGTAATTCGTATACCACATTTCACATACTAGATCGTAATTCCTCTTGCACGAAGTTGCACATGGCAATTTTTGCAGTACTATGCTTCTGCTCTCACCGAATCTTTCTCACAGTCACGGACCCACACTTATGGCCACTTCCTGTTTTGATTCCAAATTTAACATGGAGACATAAGAATATAAGAGAATATCCTAGTCGTCCTTTGGAACAACTTGTCACTTTGCTATAGGAATTTAGGAGAATATTCCTAATAGCAACTTGGAAGAAATAGTGCTGTCACTCTTGAAGTTCCAACAGGACAAGTCGAGTGTGTGACAACAGATGTAGATACCTACATTTCGATGCAATTCGTAGCTTGATTCCTCTTCAATCAACGGCACGTGACGATCTTTTTCTGTAATTCGTTTGTTACTTTTTCTTCCGGCGTCAAATTTTTTTTTTTTTTTTTTTACCTAATACGCCTTTAGAAGAATATCTGAAAAATGTATACATCAAGTAACCAAGAGCATAGAATGAAAGGTTGCTCTGAGATGGCCAATATTCAACCAACATTTATGTTCTCTGTTGAAATTCAGAGGCATTGTCTTGTAGAATATTTTGTCCTGGATACCAAAAGCATTTGAATAACGTCCTTAATCTTTACCACTATATAATAGAATAAGTCAGACTTCACCCTAATTTTTTTTTTCTTCCAAATGTCCTTAACATTTACTTGATAAAATAGTCATTAAAATTAAGATGGACTGATAAGTAATTTAAAATAAGATGGATGACTATATAATAAAAAATATTATCAAATTATGTCAAATTTTGAGAGAAATAAAGACATTATGATGTTAAATTGCATGTCAATTATATTTAAAAGCATACAAAAAACAAAATCTGCATGCTATGAAGTCTCGGTCTTCCTATACAACTCTCCATGTTCCAATCGCAATAAATTCTTCCCTTACCATTTTTCGAAGGTTATTATTTTCAGTAGAAAAAGAACAAAAACATAAACACTAAAAAACAAAAACAAAAAGCGCAAACATGAATAGTTTACCTGGTGAAATAGTTGCCTGGGGAAGACGGTTTAACGTAGACTAGTATATATAAAAAGAAAACAGATTATTCATTCAAAACAACAGCAACAACAGCTCAATAAAACATCGGAATCCCTGGGTTTAGGCAAATACATGCAACAAAAGCATTTCAATCAAGATATTCTACAATCAACCAGAAAAATTATACACTTGAGAAAACAAAGAAACCGATCATTCAAGAGTTAACCCAGCTAAAACGGATATGTACAAAAGCAAAACCTGACGGCAGCAAAAAAATTTAAAAAAAAAAAATCTGAGCATCCATCACATTTTAGCCCTAAAGTTGAGTGCAACAAGAAACAGTTCACCAGTGAAGATTGGAGAGAGGAGATTGAAGGATAGACTACTGTTGAAAGTAGCAATATTCACACCTAGCAGCCCAGCAAGCCCTTCTCTCATTTACACCCACTAGATGGGGAGGGGTTAAGCATATTTGTAGGCGGGCTTCATTTAGCTCCAGACCGACGCCCAGGTGCTCGCTGTTGCTGTTGGGTGCGGCGTCTTTGTGAAGTCTGACGGATGTTGGCACGGGGAGTCTGCTGCTGGGCCGAAAACACCCTCATCCTCTGCTCCTTCATGTTGGCAAAGAGTGCATCCAAGGTCTGCGGCCTCTGCTTGAGCACAACCATCTTGTCCTGCCAAGAATTAGAACACCCACATCATTTAAATGTCAAGAAGGATAAAAGGACATTGTAATAATTATATATAAAACCTGCAAGAATTAACATGCAGGTTAAACGAATATAAGATGCATCTCTATTGAGCATGCCGAAGTTCCACCACTAGTAAAAACATATCGAAGGTTACAACACCTCAACATATAAAAGAAGCAACGTACAACTACAGTTGACAGCAAAAAAACACAAAATACTACAAAATCTCTAACACTTAGAATTTCAGCGAGCAAAACTTTCTCCAGACGTGAATCGACAACAAGCTTTGGAAGGTCTACTTTTACTTTACTTTGTCCCTGACCTAGAGTGCCTTCGCAAGTTTACTCTCCCTTGCCACTAGTTCAGTGCTAACAATTCTCTGCCTCTTCACTTCCCTCAAAATAACCTATGGGCCTACACTCCATGCCCCATGTAAAGACGGTTCTAAGCTGCTGACTCCAAACTGGATCAAGCCTAACCAAGATTCAAGGTGAACTGGGACCCAGCACGAGGCCGACCCCGACCACTAAACAGGAGGGAAATGGAACAAGCAGAAGGATGAAATTGCTGAAGATGATAGTGTCACTTGGTGCTGCAATAGGTTTGATTGTGAAGGCTGCCTCGTCACTTGCAACTTTGCTATTGCCGATGACAAGTCAATCTCTTAACTCGATGGCCCCTATCAGTCTATTTGGCACCGACAGGGACACAACACGGTAAGGACACATCGACACAGACACAGCACCAATTTTGGTATGTCCTAGTGTATTTTGAAGTGATCAGGTTGCGTCCAATACGCCAATTCGACACGGTCCACATTTTTTAGGGTTCATGCTTCCTAGACCATTATAATAGAGTGAAGGGGAAAAAAACGAGTATGGATTATTAGGGTCAGCAGCTAAAACCTGTATGAAATTCCACTCGATTCATTCCATCAATTGTGGCTTATAGGTCAGATCAAATTTCATCATAGGCAACTGTAACGAGTGTATGGCTAGAGGCAACAAGAACAAAGCTGCAACAGTAATCCTCTGCTGCAGTAATCACCAACAACATTTGAAATGTAGGCTTTCTCGGTGATGTTGGTGGTGTATTAAACGAATAACAGTTTTCCTCTCACCATCATCCTTCCCCAGGCAAGGTACTGAAGTGGCAACTCCGTCGAAGAAGACACTGCATGCAATTCGATTGAATAATTGGAGCCACCAATTCCATTCGAAACCAAATCCAACCCCAATATCCACTAGCTGAACGAGCAGGTTTGGGTTCACCCTCTACGAGGATTGAGCACAATCACAAGAATAAAGCATCAAGTCAAATCTTTGTTTAGATTTTTCTAAGCCACAATATGAATGGTTTTCGCACATGACATGAGATGTACATCATGGAGCATCAAACAATTGCTTATTCATGTTGGAGTTGCAGCAATCAAGTTGTAAAGTCACTTTGTCATGCAAGTGACTACAAAAGAAAATGCCTAAAACCGGTGACCCAAGCATAATATAAAACATGAATAAGGCAATTGCCTATCAATGCAGAAAATATAGAAGGTAAACTAGCTAAATATACCCCGTCATATTCACGTGCGGGGTCCTAGGGATCTACCACGATCCCTTGACTGATAGCCTAAGTAGGATAACATGTCATTCACCCAAATGGGATGGACTTTTCATAAGCTTATCCCCGCTGCATGCTTAATATACTTCATTAGAGGAACCTTTGTCCTTGGGCTCTTTCTATGAATAGGCCCCATACTGGATGGCTAAAGGTCGGCATCCAAGAGCCAAGAGGAATTAAAGGTTGTCCAGCCCTTGAGCATGTGTGTGTGTGTATGTGTGTGTGTGTGTGAGAGAGAGAGAGTGAGAGAGAGAGAGAAAGAGAGAGAGAGAGAGAGAGCACTTTCCCTCTAATAGTGGGAGAAGGCCAACAAGATATAATGCTTTCTCTTGCTCAATTACGTATTATCCCTACATGTTTCGAACACCATAATAGTCCTTTGGAGAGTTCTCCTAGAGATTCTATCAGCTACAAGGATTCTGAAGCATCCGAGAGGAATCCACCGGTTGATATCTTGCAAAGAAGAGAAGAGAAATAGACCCACATTTTGTCGTTGGAATTTTAATGGAACAAAGTGGTTGTGCACTTATTGACACTTATAAATGATAAACTCTCAGACAACTCATTAGTCGATTCATACACCGTCAGGCTCCTACAAATCCCAAGGGTAGAAATGGTCCATTGAACTCTAATGGACCCATCCAAGACGAATAAGGGTCAAGATGGCTTACAATAAGCTAACTATTTTGCGTGTGCAAAGTTAGCTAGAGCCTAGAAGGTCAGTTCCCTCGTATGGAGGAGTTAAACAACCAAACTGGTCAGCTCTGCAATATGAAGGGACTATACAATCAAATTGGCTAGCTCCGCCATAATGGCGAGCTAATATTTTTATGATTTCATATGATTTAAAGTTTAAGAATATAAAGTTAAAAAATAGAGAACTAATCAATTAATTAACTTAATAATTAATTTATCTAAATAATTACGAGGCTAACAATTAATTAATAATCAGAAGAGAGGGAGAGAGAGAGAGTTAATTAAGTAGAGAGAGACATAGTTTAAAACTATTGGATATGCTTAGTTATTTTACTATAACCATCTTTTGTTTTATTTTTTTGGCGAGAAATACCAATTCGTTTTATTATATAGAATGATCATTTTTTACTATATGATTTGGTTACACATTGAAATAGGGGTGAGCATTATTCAGTTTTGGACAAAATTGACCCGAACCGAACAAGAGAGAGACATATAGTTTAAAACTATTGGATATGCTTAGTTATTTTACTATATGATTTCATATGATTTAAAGTTTTAACACTTAGAATTTCAGCGAGCAAAACTTTCTCCAGACGTGAATCGACAACAAGCTTTGGAAGGTCTACTTTTACTTTACTTTGTCCCTGACCTAGAGTGCCTTCGCAAGTTTACTCTCCCTTGCCACTAGTTCAGTGCTAACAATTCTCTGCCTCTTCACTTCCCTCAAAATAACCTATGGGCCTACACTCCATGCCCCATGTAAAGACGGTTCTAAGCTGCTGGCTCCAAACTGGATCAAGCCTAACCAAGATTCAAGGTGAACTGGGACCCAGCACGAGGCCGACCCCGACCACTAAACAGGAGGGAAATGGAACAAGCAGAAGGATGAAATTGCTGAAGATGATAGTGTCACTTGGTGCTGCAATAGGTTTGATTGTGAAGGCTGCCTCGTCACTTGCAACTTTGCTATTGCCGATGACAAGTCAATCTCTTAACTCGATGGCCCCTATCAGTCTATTTGGCACCGACAGGGACACAACATGGTAAGGACACAGCGACACAGACACAGCACCAATTTTGGTATGTCCTAGTGTATTTTGAAGTGATCAGGTTGCGTCCAATTCGACACGGTCCACATTTTTTAGGGTTCATGCTTCCTAGACCATTATAATAGAGTGAAGGGTAAAAAAACGAGTATGGATTATTAGGGTCAGCAGCTAAAACCTGTATGAAATTCCACTCGATTCATTCCATCAATTGTGGCTTATAGGTCAGATCAAATTTCATCATAGGCAACTGTAACGAGTGTATGGCTAGAGGCAACAAGAACAAAGCTGCAACAGTAATCCTCTGCTGCAGTAATCACCAACAACATTTGAAATGTAGGCTTTCTCGGTGATGTTGGTGGTGTATTAAACGAATAACAGTTTTCCTCTCACCATCATCCTTCCCTAGGCAAGGTACTGAAGTGGCAACTCCGTCGAAGAAGACACTGCATGCAATTCGATTGAATAATTGGAGCCACCAATTCCATTTGAAACCAAATCCAACCCCAATATCCACTAGCTGAACGAGCAGGTTTGGGTTCACCCTCTACGAGGATTGAGCACAATCACAAGAATAAAGCATCAAGTCAAATCTTTGTTTAGATTTTTCTAAGCCACAATATGAATGGTTTTCGCACATGACATGAGATGTACATCATGGCATCAAACAATTGCCTATTCATGTTGGAGTTGCAGCAATCAAGTTGTAAAGTCACTTTGTCATGCAAGTGACTACAAAAGAAAATGCCTAAAACCGGTGACCCAAACATAATATAAAACATGAATAAGGCAATTGCCTATTAATGCAGAAAATATAGAAGGGAAACTAGCTAAATATATTAATAATGAATGCAATCCAGGGATCATTACTCTTGCGCAATAATTATTCAAAAAAAATAAAAAAATTATGTTACCAGTTTCTCTAGCAAGTGTGCTCTCTAAGAAAGAACTGCACAAAGCGCCCAAATGGGCTCCAAACCTCTATGCTTAAGGATCAAAAATATCATATTCTGATATTCTAAAATAAGTCTGCCAATCCATGTTGTAGTATCTTACAAGACGATAGGATGTACTACCATTCCCTTGCGTATCGGTTGATCCGATACGAATACATAGGCCGTTAGGTAGTATCAATTTTTCTACCTCGAGTTATGTGATGTTTAATTAAGAATATGGATTCTAGAACTAGATAGACCATGAAACAAATAAAAAATTGATGAGAAAATTATATTAAATAGTGTTCCTATGCATATTAGAAGTATAGACCTAAACTCCTAGAGTTACTGTATCATATGATACATGATACGATACACAATACATATATGCAAGCAAATCAATACCTAATATGTACCGCGAGTTGACAACCTAGCTACCAATACTCAGAAGATTGTTAAGTGGGGTAGAGGGAGCAAGGCAGCAAATCCCTGAAACGCCTAGGTGGGGCCTCAGGTGGGGCCTCAAGGCGGGTACCTAATATGTACCGCGAGTTGACAACCTAGCTACCAATACTCAGAAGATTGTTAAGTGGGGTAGAGGGAGCAAGGCAGCAAATCCCTGAAACGCCTAGGTGGGGCCTCAAGGCGGCATGCTGAGTGCCTCAGGACTAAAATTTTGGGGTGCAATGTAGGTAAGTTAAGACAAACATGCAATACAAGATTGGGGATCTGCAGTGTGGTGTGACCGTATGGAATTCTAATATTTTTTTAATTCAATGTAATCTTTTGGACCTTGTTCATTGGTGTGACATCTTCTTTCAGTCATGTTCATATTATTAATACCTAAACATAGAAGTTAAATCACCATTAAGGTATCATTAGATCTGTTTCCCGTCAAAAAATTAGAAGAAAAAAAGTGAGAAGAGTCAATTTGGAGAGAGAGAGAGAGAGAGTAGGTCAAAATTAGGGATCTGAAATTTCTCTTTCCTATTTTCTTTCATGTGGTTGGGCTTGGGCCAACATTTTATCTGCTAATATATGGGTTAAGATCAAATTCAAAGGCGGAATTAGGCGACCTGTGGCACTTGACCAATATGTCTAGGTGCCAGCATGCAAAAGACGCCCTGGACCAATAATTAAGTCCACAAGGTTGACGCTTTTTAAAAGCTTGAATATTCACATGTTAAGAAAGTAGCCTGCAAGGTATGTACTCCAATAATACCAATCTCCCCAACCCAACCCAACCCAACCCCCCCCCCCCCCCCCCCCCCTCTTTTTCCTCCCCCACCCAAGTATTAGTTCAGGAGTTTCAGGATACTGGTTTTCAACAATTCAAAGAAATTTAAAACATCTTAATAATGAAAGAAATAGTTATAATTTAAAAATTAACTAATGTTGAACGATGCTAATTTGGATGACATAATGGTCGGCAACACGAAATAACACATTTTATTATTATCTACACACATGGTAGTATATTTTAAATAATTTATACAACATTCGGAAGTGTAAAGTTGAACTAGCAGACATTTTATATGTAAATCCTCAATGTAGAATTAAGTTATTTTGTAACAATAAATCAAAACCTCAACCCATTATGAAGGGATCTCATCACCACAAGGGTTCTGGGTTTGGCTCAAGTTCAGCATTGCGCCTTTCCAATCGGACTGCACAACAGCCTTTTTACAGTATCAGACCAATAGCAGCCCTGAATAATTCCATTTTAATTTTATCCAGCAACAACATCAATATTGTGTTTCATTATTTGGTTGTGAAGAAATAATTTCAATCGACAGGTTAGCACGCAGATCCACTGTATCCGGACCCAAAACAAATTAATGTAAAGGAATCGGAATCAGTGAACCCATCAGGTCAGCAATTCATGGGGCTCTCTAAGGCTGGCTTTGGGATTGTTTATCATGGCTGATTTTACTTATTTTTTGAAAAGCGGTCCAAAAAGGTGTTTGGTAACAGCTTATAAAAAAAATTGAAAAGTATAGTTTAATTTTGCGCAGCTTTTTAAGCAGGTCATCGCTGCTTTCAAAATCTGCTTCTGCTTTTCATAAAGCAGCAGCAATCCAAACCACGCCTAAATATGAAGCTTCTAAAAGCCAGGTCAACCAGACCAGTACCTGAAGCTTCGTAGAGCATAGGTTTAGTGAACCCGTTCTACATTTGATAATTTTCACATGAGATGCACAATAGAGAACCAGCGGAAAAGATATTAGGTTTGTAGTTGTTGCCGGACGCCGGATCCAGCCACCCTTGGGATGTATGTCCCCTCGTCCCTTCCATCCTCTGTCTCTCTTCCCTCTCATTATCTCTATTTCCTCTGCTAAGACAGACTTCTTTTTCTCATAAATCATATTGCTAAGTTCCGCAAATTTTAGCTAGTTTCAGCAAGCTCTATAATACAATATATGCTTTTGAAACCGACTCTTGTAGGTCGTGACCGACTTTTCAGAGTTCCGGATTGGACCCCTTCAAATCTGATTGAAAACCAATCCGAACAGTCCGAACATATTTGTCTCAACCAACTTCTGTAACCTTGAAAATACATGAACCTGTGAAACATCAAGCTAACTGAGCTAACAAACGATCATTCTAAAAAATAGAAAATATGACATCACAAGCCTTCTCTTCTATAAACGTTACTGACTATGGGTCACAAGGAAGTATGAAGTAAAAAACATAATACAAGATAAGCATATTCTATTATAATTAGGTTTGGAAAACTCAAAATGGAAGGCATTCCGTTCATTTGGAAATGCAATAACTAAGGCCTACAGTAAATTCCTCCAGACAAGGTAAACCTCAAGAAAACACAAGAACATGGAACATGCCATGAAAACTCAAAATGGAAAGTGTTTCCTTCGTTTGGCTATCGCAATAACTAAAACCTATAGTTCCTTCTTCCAGATAAGGCACACCACATTAACACACCATAAGTACAGGAAACATGTCGTACTCATGTTCCTATGTGATGCAGATTCAATGTTTCCACTCTCTAGTCCAATTTACAGCCTCACAGGTGAAATAGGCCAAATTGTAATAACTGTTCAGATTTACTGCTGTTTAGAAGTGCAGCCAATTGAGGATAAGATGAGAGAAAGTCATCTTAGGTGGTCAATTGCAACGCAGATCAATAAATGCTGCCATCCGGAGGAGCGAAAAGTAGTAATTAATAAAGCTGCTAGGTCTAGAGGTAGGCCTAGAGGAACTATTTTGAAGTTCTAAAGAAGGATATAGTTTTTGTTAGTGTTCCGATGGACATGAACCTTATCAGTTCCGAATGGAAGAAGAGGATTCAAATAGCTGACCCCAAAATTTTGGCTGTCGTCGACGTTATTTATGACCAGAGTATACAATTGCACACTGCAGAGTATTTGGTATGTGCTGCCTCTTATGTTTAGTCACTTCAAAATCTCTAATCAGAGAGAATCTTAAGTTAATTTTACTTGACAAATAAAAAGAATGACATTGCAAACAAAAAGAAAATAATAATTGACAAAAAGGATACGACCAAGTCGCCAACATTATGCCTAAATAATCTCTACGAAATATGCTATAATTTGACATTCGGTCTTTAAAAAATATGACAGAGAGTAAATGGGTTTTAGTTGATATTCAAGAACAAGTTTAGTTTACCTTTCCGGCAGAACTAACATCAGCAGCCTTCCTTTGGACTGGTACAGGTGCAAACCTGCATCAAAAAATGTCAATGTTAATAGAAATAGTTTACCAAATTACTAATGTATAAGCAACACAAACTTCTCCTGGAGTAAATAACAAAGGAAGAACATAAGGGCAAATAAATAGTTAAATATCTAGCAGGTAGAAAATAAACTTAAGAACAAAATGGACTTACCTCATTCCCAAAAACAATGTTATATCTAAAGACAAAGAAAACAAATTCTAACAAACCCATCATATTAACTTCCTGAAATTGAAGTGTTCTGCTTCCATGGATTGATTCAGCTATAGTGTCTTCAGTTCATTCAGAAACCTTCAATTTAAGGATATACTCTGAATTTCTTTACACTCAACAGTGCAAAGAGGTTGCAAGAAGGTTGACTAAATAAGCTCTGATTCTACCGCTTAATCATCGACTCACTCCAACTCCGATAACCAACAATCTCCAAGAAACAAAAAGAATCAAAACGGTTCAATGCTGGGATTGACCTACGTCACACAAGAAACTGCTTCCGCAAAAAAGCACATACAAGTTCTGAATGAACATACTCAATGGCTCAGGTACACCAGATGAGACTGCAACATAGTTGGCAGTCCAACTACCTAGCACCATTTTCCCTGTCAACAGTATTCCGAACAATCTACCTGCCCAGTAAATTAGGTGGAGACGACATGGCTCGGAGTGTGTTAATCTGTTCTTCCCTCTCACATCAGGCTCAAATATCCTCCTGGGTATCGCAGACTTGCAAAGATCTCATACAATTAGAAAGGGGACACTCCACAGAATTTAAGATTAACACGTATATTGTTGGTTGATTCACTGCATAAAAACTTCTGGACTTCAAAAAAAAATGTAATGATAAAATATCAGTCCCTGGCAGAGATGAGTATCATGAACCATAATGCATTGACTTCAAGAGAGATGAAATCTAGGACCGATGACAAGAACATGGAAATCGAGTGGAATCAACTCAAGCTTGAGAAATTACAAGACCTTGACCACAGATATGAATAATCAGTGTAAATTGAAGACCCATCAACCAATCTGCATTCTCTAGCTTGGACTTAGGAAAGCTTAAACCACCCACCAATACAGTGCTGAGGATGCTACCAACCATGCATGATTCATGAGTTCAAGAAAAAGTATGCTATGACAAGTTTGTGTTACATCTTGATCCAGGCACCAGGCACTAAGAAAATGAAGTCATGAAACCCATCACAAAGAGAAGTGACCATCAAGAGGTTAATGGCGTGATGATGCTTTTAAAACCCACTGTTAGTCAAAGAAGTGATTTGGCCCAACCTAGACAAGCATTAAGGCCAGAAACATCTCATAAGCATATCATACCTGCTCCTCTGGAATGTAAAAATTATTTGAATGTAACCACCAAATAAACTAACATCCATACGACCCCATCCAAGACCATAAATGGGAAAATCTATTATATTAGCAGCAGCGAAACTAAAGCTTCTGCTCGGAGAAAGAGAACCTAAGAAGTTCTGAATCATCCTCTACATGCATTTCTTGGGGGATTCTGTATGTGGACAGAACATTGCTCCAACTCATCACTGCAGTGATGTACTTCATATATAATACTAAGTGCATCTACTTATGTGTATATCTATCCACCAACAAATACATAAGTTCCAATAATGCCCTCTTATAAACCACAATGCACCAACAACAGTCTGCAGGAGGTCAAACACTGAAAGTGTACAACAAGATGGAAAACAAGTTGTAGTCTCGAAGTGTCATTCAGCTGATCTTGCAGATCAATAGTCAGAAAACAACTCCATGTATGCCATAGTATATATGTAGAAGATTTCCCATCAGACGTATAATTCTATGCATATATGTGAAGATTGATTTGCCATCCAACAGAGAGAACTGTGGTTTACCTGTATCATATAATTACATATATACAGAGTTAGACGAACACAAAGATCCTAAAATGAGATACCAACAAAATACCTTGGCATGTTCCGATTAACCATTGTACCACGAATAGGAATGGCCGCAGCTTTCCTTGCAAAATTCGTTGTCACTGGAAACTGATTCCCATGACAGTTTGACCTCCTCTGAGCAAGTACACCCTAAAGACAACAGAATAGCAGTTGTACATAACACGATAAGAAATGCTACAACGAGAGAAAGATCAAGATAGGAATATAGTTAACCTTATATTACCTGCCTAATGTATGACCTGGAATCCATGAAACGCTGGACAACTGTGTTACGGCGAGAAGTACTTCCATTCAGGAATCCCTGGCTCTTAATCTGCAGTTAATAATCAAGCTCAGCAAGTAATAATAAATGGTTTCCAATACAAAAAAGAAGCATGACATGCAATGCTCACCGGAGGCCTTTTCTCTTTGATGGCGGTAGTACTTTTCTTTGACATTTTGATAATATCATCTGCAACAAGAAAGAGGTAATTGATTGATCCAGGTTATATTATCCATGACTATTACAAAGCAAAACTAAAAATGGCCTTTTTAAGCATACCTAGAGTCATATCCATTTTCTTCTCAGTGAGGGCAATGGTTTCAGTTGTTATAGGCTTTGTTGATGCCATCTGAAATATAATCAAGCATATGATCAGAAACCAGAAAGCAAGAATCTAGTTGCACTGAACACAAGAAGTTCGAAAGGAAATGGGATTTCCTACCAAAATCAAAAACAAAAAATATAGAAAATTGGAATACTTATTCCATCAAATTCTACATTATATTCAGTACTTGTATACACGAATGGATCCTACAATTTGATTGCAGGAAGGACGCAAAGATGCAGATTTATGCCAAATAAGTTAAGTACATATTACAAGGACATTCTACTCAATTCCCAAGGTTCCTCAACTTCAAAAACATTAAATTAGCAAATAGTGTGGCTAAATTCAGATTTTCACACAATAATGCATCAAACCAACTTCTAATAGAAAACATCATGGGTACTGGTATAGGAGAGTCAAAGGGATCTTTCCACAAAAATTCTTCTGAGATCCCCAAGAAAACAAATATAGGCAAATAATCCCCCCTATACATATATAAATTATATAGTGGATATTATAGTTCAAATATCATATATTATAAAGAGGCCGTTCAAAATGAGCGTCTAAACCGTACGTAATTAAAAATTAAGAAAAATAAACAAATCCCAACGAATAGCTTAACTATCTAATATTATCTAATTACATGCACGTATATATATAACAAATCCTAATTAAAATATAAACATATCTATAACAAATTCTAAGTAAAAACATATCTATAACAAATCCTAATTTAAACTATTTTTTGAAAAAGGAGGGAGAGGGGGGGGGGGGGGGGGGGTGGAATTATGTTATGACTAGTAATACATATGGACCTTATAGAAAACTGAAATACCTATCCATCACATTCTACATTCTATTAATTCAGTAATTATATATGAAATATATGATATGGTTGCAGAAGCAAATGAAGATTGCAAATTTGTGCTGCCAAGTACGACTAAGTGACCAAAAAGGAATCTAGTCCATTTCAAAGGTTCGTCAGCTCTAAAAATATCAAATTAATGCAGGAATTTGCAAATACTAACTACCTGCAAGTATATCTATAACAAATCCTAATTAAAATATAAACATATTTATAACAAATCCTAAGTAAAACCACTGATCTAAAAGGCGGCACCTAGGTAGTAGGCAGCTGGTGTCCGTCCGATGTCCGCCTAAGCGTCCGCCTAGTCCCCCCGATGCCCGACTATGCATGTTATGGAATTTTCAGGACTTTTATGCAATTTTCATTACTTTTTTTTTGTATTTTTTTATATTTTTTGAACCGCCTACATCTAGACAGCTGCCTAGGCAGTGGGCTAGGCGCTAGGCGGCGGGAGCCCACCCGACTAGCGCCTAGCGCTTTTCACAACCTTGAACTATAAAATATAAACATATCTATAATAAATCCTAATTAAAATATATTTAAATGATATCTATAACAAATCCTAATTTGAACTATTTTTTAACTATTTTTCAACAATATCTGAGGGAGAATAATTACGTTAGGTGAGTAGTATCATATATAGATTATAGACCTTATAGAAAACTAAAATACCCTATACATCACATTCTACATTCTATTAATTCAGTAATTATATATGAAATCTACGCTATGGTTGCAGAAGCAAATGAAGATTGCAAATTTGTGCGGCCAAGTACGACGAAGTGACCAACGAAAACAATCTAGTCAATATTGAAGGTTCGTCAGCTCCAAAAATATCAAATTAATGCAGGAATTTGCAAATTCTGGGACCTAATCCAAATATTGACAAGAAAATCACCAGAATCAACCTACATTAGAAAAGCAAAGGCGATAATATGAAACTCAAAGGGGTCTTTCTGCAACCATTCTTCTCAAAGCCCCCAAGAACAAAACTTTAACAAAATAGTCTCCTCTCACGAACCTCTCCATGTCTTTAACAAGTAATTCCAGCAAGAACTTCTACCGAATACTTCGAAACCTAGGTCTTCAGCTAATTTTCAGCAACATTAAACAATTTATGCAATGTAACTCCAGGGTTCTTCGCCAAAGCGACCTTAAAAAGTACGTAAACGAAGAATAGAGCACTAATTAGATAATTATGCTCACCAGATAGGCAGAAGAAAGGCACGAAATCCTTCGGAAATTGGAAATTTTCAAAATTAGGGTTTGGGTTTCAGAAGAGAACCCCTCTTTTCGTCAGCCAATGGAATCGACCGATCTCTCCAAATTGAGGTTTGTAGGTCGGCGTGCGATGGCGACCCGTTTTATAGGAAGGGATTAGAAGGCGGCGGACTTTGTAAGCACGGCGTCGACTCTACACCCGATCTCTTTCTTTTTAGATTTTTCTTTGGCTTGTTGTAAACGCACTACAAAGTACACTCAGGGCTAGCCCAGTTATGGAGAAATTTTACTCAGACTAGTCAAATTTTTACTATGACTGTCCACCATTTTCACCTTCCTCCTCCTGCTCCCCCTCCCGCTCCTCCACCGCTCGTCGTTGCCCCCAGCGCTCGTCGCCGTCCCTGCGCGCAGCAGCGGCCCCGTCATCCACCGCTCGTCGCCGCCCCCACCGTTCACCGCTGCCCCCGCATGCAGCAGCGGTCCCGTCCTCCACCGCCGCCCCCGCATGCAGCAGCGACCCCGTCCTCCACCGCCGTCCCGCGCGCAGCAGCGGCCCCGTCCTCCACCGCGCAAGCTCCTCCGCCTCCTCCCCCGTCCTCCACCGCCACCGCCTCCACCTCCTCCCCCGCCTCCCGCCGCCTCCCTCCCCTCCCGCTCCTCCGTCTCGTCCCCCCCTTCCGGCCTCCACGTAGCTCAGCCCTCGTGGTCACCTCGCGTAGCCCTCCCTTCCGGACTGTCAAAATTTTGACAGTCTACCAATTGGAAGAACTGTCAAAATTTTGACAGTCCTAAAAAATTAACATATATTTTTTAGGACTGTCAAAATTTTGACAGTCCTACCAATTGTTAGGACTATCAAAATTTTAACAGTCCTTCCAATTGGTAGGATTGTCAAAATTTTAACAGTCCTTCCAATTGACAGTCCTGATTATAAAAAAAATCAATTGGAAGTGGAGAGTCCGTTGAGTAATTTTTTAGAGTGGTAAACTTATAATTATCAATGGTAAAAATTTAGGCTGTCCCGAGTGAATTTTGTAGTGCCTTTATCAAGAGCCTTTTTTTTAGGGATACAACATCTATTACTCAGAACTATCAAAAAAAAAAATTTGTTTTAATTACAAATTTGTCACTCATTTTTTCTTACTAGGGCTATCAACAATTTAGTATAAAAGACATTGAAAAAATTTCTTATATTGAACTCCATGCAACTCCTCCATGACGGTTGATGGATCTAAACCCTAAACCCAACTCAGTAGAATTTCAAGCCAACTTGGTGATTCTCTAAAGAATATTCGACCTTTATCCGATATGACATCGAGAAAATATGATAATAAAGTTTCTGTGTGTTGTTGTCACGACCCGCACCCGGAAATTCGGGCACGAGTACATGGGCACGTCCAGCCTACGCCGCAGTGTCGGCGGTAGTACGCTGTCTAGGTCATAATCACAGGTAATTTTAAATCTATCTCATCCACAATAAATAGACAAGGAAAGTATCAGGAAATAGGAATGCTAACTTTTATAAAATAAATTGTGACAACAGATCCACAGTTAATACAAGCCAGAAGATAAATCGGGGACAAACCCGAGTATATGCTGAAAGGAAATAAATAAGCAGCTACTGCTAACTACTCTGCAGAAGTAGCCTCCTGGGTGGGAACTGGCTCCTCATATGGGTCACCTGCTAACTCATAGTGGCCATAAATAGGTGGGGGCATAGTTCTCATCATCGCCTAAAACAACGGATCCAGTCAGGAAAGGAGCAAAGTACACAATGCACATTCAAGATTAAACTAAATATTGGTGACAAGTAGGAAAAGACTGGCTAAGTATCATAATCAGAGTATGCATAATGAATAGTAAGATTAATTGAGAATTAATGCTGTAAATCAGGGCTATAAGTGAAACATGATTAATTTCTCTAAACCAGGAATAAGAGTAAAACAGGAATAAATGTGACAGGGAATGTAACTATAACCAGGCAACAAGAACTGCAACACGACAAGAACTATTGTGTGTGAACACGTATTTTTGGAATACATAGTTGGCATGTAGGGGTTTATAAGGCTAATCCGGCCGTCATAGACGGCTATTAAACATGAACAATTGAGATCCGGCTGAGGTACAGTCGCGTACCAACAGCTATTAAACATGACAAGGGGAAAGGGTAAACTACATGCCTTCTAGTATTCTCCCACCCGACATGAAAAACAAGACATGAACTCCAATATTCAAGACATGAAATCCAGCATTTCTAACACTAGGTGTAATCATCAAGGGTACTAGTAAAGCAGGGAATTAATTATCACAATATAAAGATTTAACTTGAAGTGCAGGTACTTGCCTGATGTTTGGATCTGATTAATTTGGTTCTTGGGGAAATTTCTAGAGATGAGTCCAAAAGCTGAAATAGACATTACCATCACGCTCAGAAGATGTCAAATAGCTAGAAATGCCTGCCCTTGGGTCCAATTTGGAGACAAGGGCAAAAATGGCAGTTTCGGGTCAAAACGGGGTCCGCCGGTGGGCCCGTTTTGCACCGAAAAATGTGTCCGGGTCAACGGTCTCCAAATTTCACCAAACTTAGTGTCAACAGGTCAGGAACGATGATACGAACCCAACGGAACTTCCAGATTTGGATTCCGATGAGCCGATCACAAAATCGCCCGTCGAGCGGGGCCTGTGGGGCCTACGACACGCGATTTCGTCAACGTTCTCAGAATCGAACCAAACTTGACCCACAGGACCAGCGTATCGCTACGAGTCCGATGGCACAAGTTTCGTTTCGATCCGACGTGTGTGCACGAAGTTAGGGTAAATTACAGAAAAGTCGGATACGGGGCGATGTCCGCGGATACGCGTTGATTCCGGGGTGCACGCACACCCGAATCAGCTTCCGCGAAATCCCACATGTCCGTATCGACGCTGCGCACGTATCTGTGAAGACCGCGCGCGACCAAGTCGTCCCGTTTGGCGGGACATACTCGGTTTCGGGGTGAAACAGGGTCTGATTTTTCCTGTTTTTGGATCGCGGTGTGCGATCACCACAGGACGCGGTGCCCCGAGCGGTTTGTCCGGGCACCGAGAGGGTCATACAGGCTTCGCAACGTAATTTACAGAATTAAAAACCGAGCTACGAGCAAGAAACTACACGCACCTGAACTGGGTCTAAAAATCCGAAAATCCCGTGTCCGTGTCGTGTCCGACACGACACGAAGAATTGGGAAATTTAGGGTTAGGGTTCTGGTCGTTCCGGCGAGGGGAGGCCGGCCGGAGGTGCGCCGGAGGCCGAGGGCGGCTCGCCGGGGAGCGGGGCGGAGGCTCGACGATCGGGCGAAGGCTGGCCGGGCTCTGGAGCCGGAGGCGGCTCGGGCTGCCGCTGTGCGGCTGAGGGGGCCGCTGGGACGGCGGAGGCGGCTGGGGGACACGAGGCTGGGCATGGCGAGGCGGTGGCGGCGCGTGGCGAGGTGAGGCAGAGGAGAGGGGTGTCGACGGTGGCCGGAGGGAGGAGGAAGGGGGTCTGGCCGGGCTAGGGTTTCGGTTTTATAAGGGAAGGAGGCGGTCGGGGAGGCCGGGCAAGGCGGCGTGGAGGTCGGCCGGCGGGTGTGGGGACGCGTGGCGGGGTCGAGGGTCGGGCGGAGCAGCGGGCGGTGCTGCCGGCGGGAGACACGGGGGAACGGGCGACTGGGTCAGGGGAAAACGGGTAGCGGTCGGGTGCGGGTCGGGTTTGGGCCGACCCGACCCGACCCGTTAGGATGTTGGGTTGGGTCGCAGGTCGGGCTGGGCTGGAATGGTTAGGCCGGGCCGGATTTGGGTTTTTAATATTAATAATAATATTAATATTAATATTAATAATAAATGTTTAAATAAATAAATAAATAAATAATTATTTTCAGGGGTTTTAAATTAGGTCCGAGGCCCGATAAATTCCAGAAAAATTATCCTAAGTCCAGTTTTTCTTTTTACACCCAAAAATATTATTTTTATAATATTTTAATATTATTTATTAACAATTAAAAATTATTTAATATTTAAAAACCCTGATTTTAATTACAGAAAATTTCCACAAAATTCCAGAAAATTGTGAAAAATCCCAATTTTAATAATTTTGAAAATTCTTGCAAAATCTGAGGGTTTACAATCTACCCAACTTATAAAAATTTCGTCCTCGAAATTTAAAATTAAGTCATAATCTGTTAACCCTTCATGCACCTCAATCGCAATCTCCTTGCGATAATTTAAATCCTAATCATGTCCACTGTAATCACTTCAAGGTTAAGACGACTACTTGTTCCAATCAAAATTCAACCTATGGTTATCACTTCTTACTTCCTCAAATTATCCACAGGCAGATTTTAGGTTAAGTCCATATAGCATTTTTAAGATTTGCACATGACTTTGCCTCACGATTTTAATTATCATAATTTCCTCTAGAAGTGATTCGAGTCCAACAATATTCCCATTCAAGATGGTATACTTCAAATTTTTAAATTTTATTCACATCCTCAGTAATCCAACTAGGTAGTTCAACCACCAATTTTTAATTTGTAATTTAAATCATCAATTTGAAAAAATATTTTAAATGTAGTCCACCAATGTTCAAGTCTGAAATTCTATAATTTTAACTTCTAAACTCAAGTTAATGATTTTTACCTTCATTATTCAAATTTTAAATCATGTACCTAAGGTACAACTATTGGGTCCTCGATATCAATTCATTAATTATCTTAGTCACTCCTCTAAATTTTTCAAAATTAGAATGGCTTGCTTCTTCCAATCTAACCTTACTCGGTCACAATCCGAAAGACATTCCTCTCGAGTTGACAATGCATTGCTACCCAACTTAGAGTTTACCCATTAATCACAAAAGACTATATATCTTAAGAAAATATTCCTTAATATGTTTACCTATGTCATTCAATCCTCGAACTTCAACGCCGATCATGATATGTCCTCAATTACGAAAGTTAATCCTCAAGTATATGATCGGCCTATGTGGCATATCCAGTACTATCTATGTACTAACTTATACCAGGCACGAGATTTCGTCTTTCCGAAATAAGGGAAGACGAAGATCAATAATAAAGAGTTCAAGGGTGGGGTGATAGAAAAGAAATATCGGGGTCAAGGCGTTTTAAAGTATTCAGGTGGGAATTGTCAAGCGATTGTGGATTGAATCCTATCGTGGTAGTTCCTACTCACATGCTCGCATTAATATAGTTATGCTCAGACATGTCTAGGACAGGTATACTAGTCAACTGTATATCTCAATCCACGCAAAGTAGTGCGAAGGGCGAATCAAAATGCACTAAGGTTGATCAGACCGTAATACATTGATTCTGAATAGACAATTGTATTAGTGTGTCGACCCACTAATACATATGTCATGAACAAGCTTGATAAAAGGATAAGCTTGCAAAACTAGGCTATAAAATAGCAGCATAAGTCAAGCACAGCAAAATGAAGTGCGCTAGATGGTGATGAAAGAAGATACAAATTATTTAAGTTCACAAACAACCTACATTAAGCAAAATAACAAAAGATTCTACAAACTCTACAGTTATCAAATACAAAAGCATACCAGGTTATTAGCAAGTTTCAAAATTACTAGGTTGGGGTTGAGGTCACGAACCAATAGGCACGAGTTAAACAAAACTAGAAACGGCAGCAAAATCACTTACGCGCATTAGCTGCTCCAAGAGTCTGCGCGTTCTCCACGGTTATGCTGGTAGAGCATCTCGTGGTGATCTTGTAGGAACCCCGTCGCTTGCTGATAGGTCCTTTATTCTGCACCCAAAAATAAACGATAAAGGCGCACAGGAATCAAGGCAGGATGCAAGTCAAGGAATTAATTCAAATCCGAGATAGATGTCAAGAACGATTCAAGCAAGTGGATGAGATCCTAAACTTATCCTTATCTTATTGCAGGCTTGTTCGGTCCCGAAGTTGAAACCGAACAATTTAGTCGTTAGACCTGCATGGGCCACCACAAAAATGTGTCACGACCCGCACCCAGAAATTCGGGCACGAGTACATGGGCACGCCCAGCCTACGCCGCAGTGTCGGCGGTAGTACGCTGTCTAGGTCATAATCACAGGTAATTTTAAATCTATCTCATCCACAATAAATAGACAAGGAAAGTAACAGGAAATAGGAATGCTAACTTTTATAAAAACAAATTGTGACAACAGATCCACAGTTAATACAAGCCAGAAGATAAATCGGGGACAAACCCGAGTATATGCTGAAAGGAAATAAATAAGCAGCTACTGCTAACTACTCTGCAGAAGTAGCCTCCTGGGTGGGAACTGGCTCCTCATATGGGTCACCTGCTAACTCATAGTGGCCATAAATAGGTGGGGGCATAGTTCTCATCATCGCCTAAAACAACGGATCCAGTCAGGAAAGGAGCAAAGTACACAATGCACATTCAAGATTAAACTAAATATTGGTGACAAGTAGGAAAAGACTGGCTAAGTATCATAATCAGAGTATGCATAATGAATAGTAAGATTAACTGAGAATTAATGCTGTAAATCAGGGCTATAAGTGAAACATGATTAATTTTTCTAAACCAGGAATAAGAGTAAAACAGGAATAAATGTGACAGGGAATGTAACTATAACCAGGCAACAAGAACTGCAACACGACAAGAACTATTGTGTGTGAACACGTGTTTTTAGAATACATAGTTGGCATGTAGGAGTTTATAAGGCTAATCCGGCCATCATAGATGGCTATTAAACATGAACAATCGAGATCCGGCTGAGGTACAGTCGCGTACCAACAGCTATTAAACATGACAAGGGGAAAGGGTAAACTACATGCCTTCTAGTATTCTCCCACCCGATATGAAAAACAAGACATGAACTCCAATATTCAAGACATGAAATCCAGCATTTCTAACACTAGGTGTAATCATCAAGGGTACTAGTAAAGCAGGGAATTAATTATCACAATATAAAGATTTAACTTGAAGTGCAGGTACTTGCCTGATGTTTGGATCTGATTAATTTGGTTCTTAGGGAAATTTCCAGAGATGAGTCCAAAAGCTGAAATAGACATTACCATCACGCTCAGAAGATGTCAAATAGCTAGAAACGCCTGTCCTTGGGTCCAATTTGGAGACAAGGGCAAAAACGGCAGTTTCGGGTCAAAACGGGGTCCGCCGGTGGGCCCGCTTTGCACCGAAAAATGTGTCCGGGTCAACGGTCTCCAAATTTCACCAAACTTAGTGTCAACAGGTCAGGAACGATGATACGAACCCAACAGAACTTCCAGATTTGGATTCCGATGAGCCGATCACAAAATTGCCCGTCGAGCGGGGCCTGTGGGGCCCACGACACGCGATTTCGTCAACGTTCTCAGAATCGAACCAAACTTGACCCACAGGACCAGCGTATCGCTACGAGTCCGATGGCGCAAGTTTCGTTTCGATCCGACGTGTGTGCACGAAGTTAGGGTGAATTACAGAAAAGTCAGATACGGGGCGATGTCTGCGGATACGCGTTGATTCCGGGGTGCACGCACACCCGAATCAGCTTCCGCAAAATCCCACATGTCCGTATCGACGCTGCGCACGTATCTGTGAAGACCGCGTGCGACCAAGTTGTCCCGTTTGGCGGGACGTACTCTGTTCCGGGGTGAAACAGGGTCTAATTTTTCCTGTTTTTGGATCGCGGTGTGCAATCACCACAGGACGCGGTGCCCCGAGCGGTTTATCCGAGCACCGAGAGGGTCATACAGGATTCGCAACGTAATTTACAGAATTGAAAATCGAGCTACGAGCAAGAAACTACACGTACCTGAACTGGGTCTAAAAACCCAAAAATCCCGTGTTCGTGTCGTGTCCGACACGACACGAAGAATTGGGAAATTTAGGGTTAGGGTTAGGGTTAGGGTTAGGGTTCTGGTCGTTCCGGCGAGGGGAGGCCGGCCGGAGGTGCGCCGGAGGCCGAGGGCGGCTCACCGGGGAGCGGGGCGGAGGCTCGACGATCGGGCGGAGGCTGGCCGGGCTCTGGAGCCGGAGGCGGCTCGGGCTGCCGCTGTGCGGCTGAGGGGGCCGCTGGGACGGCGGAGGCGGCTGGAGGACGCGAGGCTGGGCATGGCGAGGCGGGTGGCGGCGCGTGGCAAGGTGAGGCAGAGGAGAGGGGTGTCGACGGTGGCCGGAGGGAGGAGGAAGGGGGTCTGGCCGGGCTAGGGTTTGGGTTTTATAGGGGAAGGAGGCGGTCGGGGAGGCCGAGCAAGGCGGCGTGGAGGTCGGCCGGCGGGTGCGGGGACGCGTGGCGGGGTCGAGGGTCGGGCGGAGCAGCGTGCGGCGCTGTCAGCGGGAGACGCGGGGGAACGGGCGACTGGGTCAGGGGGAAACGGGTAGCGGTCGGGTGCGGGTCGGGTTTGGGCCGACCCGACCCGACCCGTTAGGATATTGGGTTGGGTCGCGGGCCGGGCTGGGCTGGAATGATTAGGCCGGGCCGGATTTGGGTTTTTAATATTAATAATAATATTAATATTAATATTAATAATAAATGTTTAAATAAATAAATAATTGTTTTCAGGGGTTTTAAATTAGGTCCGAGGCCCGATAAATTCCAAAAAAATTACCCTAAGTCCAGTTTTTCATTTTACACCCAAAAATATTATTTTCATAATATTTTAATATTATTTATTAATAATTAAAAATTATTTAATATTTAAAAACCCTGATTTTAATTACAGAAAATTCCCAGAAAATTCCAGAAAATTGTGAAAAATCCCAATTTTAATAATTTTGAAAATTCTTGCAAAATCTGGGGATTTACAGTTGTCGCCATCCAAAATTTTTATTATTTTCGATGAATGTAGAAGAAATACACAAAAAATTCTTCGATGAACAAATCAGATCATCGAATGCACTAAAACTAAACACTGATTGTGATCCTTGCGATGAACATCCCGGTCCTCCCGAAGCACCCTCTATAAGCCCTAGTACGACCGTATTCTCGGCTGGAGTGTCAGAATTACACCGAACTCGAGTGGCCCTTGTGGTTACCGAGGAGAGATATAAGACCCTGGCTGGGTGGCAGAAGATTAGTGGATCGAGCCACGGAGACGTATTATTTATTTTATTTATAAATGGTGGGAGTTGGTGTCACGCCCCGGTCCCAAAGGCCTCTCGACCATCGTTCCCCCACCGGACCGGACGCGAATCACCGCGCCTCGGCGCTCCCACGGGGCGCGTATGGTCGTTTGATACCGGGACGTGATGTCATGCGAGCCTGGGATTGTGCCCGCACAAGGCAACATCGTTTAAATTTGGCTATCGTTGCATCTATCGAGTAAGCAGCGGAGGAACATTGTTGCAAGCATTTATCCATCTGAGTGTTCGGGGCAAACCGAGGGAATGGGTTCTCTGACTACAATGGCATCGTTCCATACATTATGTCCCTCTATACGAAAGCAGCTCGAGGCATACGAAACCAAATTTTCTGGGTCTTGGGGATGAGGCACGCCTATCGCTTCCTCGGATGATCCAATACCTGCAAGCAAGTAAACTGTTGGTGAGTCAGCACTTTTATAAGTACTGGTGAGTATAAACAACTGAACAGAAGCAAACATTCACTAAAACCAACACTAAGTAATCATGTTATAAAATATTACATTACTAGTGATCTTTCTAGTTTTACCTATGTTCATTACATGCAGCACAAGAACGGAGTCATATTACTTTATTTATGAAAACATCTTTGAAAACAGAGTTCATATTTGATATTAAGCAAGCAGGCAAGACAAGTCGATCGTTCTACTATCAGGGTGTGCGCAGCGTGTCTTGTGAGCTATACTCAAAGACTCTAGGGACAAATGCACATCTAGGGACTAATGCACATCTAGGGGCAATCCTCTATCAAGCCAACATAATGAACTATCTTATATGCAGTGCGGTCCCCGAGTAACTCAGGATCGATAGTGATTAATCCAGCTAACCAATGACTCATTTATCTGATGCTATTAGCAGCTGTGACTTATGGTTGCTCTTCACTATTATTTTAGCAGCCGTGACCAAGGTTCAGATCTCCACCAATAGCCGTTGTCCGACCGATGTGAATGCATGAAACACTATCAAATAAACTCTAGGATGCAGACGAGATGAACCATCAGACCATATATCTTTGTTGCGGACTAGCCGCCCTCACTGAACAAGTTCAAGCACACGATATGGTTCTCTCGTAGCACAAGCGATAGTGGAACATGTTCATGCAAACTCTTACTCTTAGACAAGCGTTTCAGGATCTCTTAGTTAAGCAGATAAGTTCGTTTCAATGATAAGCTATGTAAGTTCTCTTATTAAGCATGCAAGGCAGGTTCTATCATTCTCTTAAGCAAACAAGCATTCAAAAACTCATATTCATTATTAAGACGTGCAAGAATCAGAGAACGAAGTTCTGTCCACTCATCTTGATACATAGTACCGACGCAGAGCGGGGCACTACATACTTACCCACCAACAAAAAGTTTCATCCTCGATACTTCAAGGATAAACTTTTGAGTATTCCGAGCAGCGATAGTCCTCATCCCTCATCGTCCATAATCGAAAATTAGCAAATCACAAGCACGAAGGCACAACTCAAATCCAGAAAAATGTTTGCACAACTTTGAGAATATCTATGGACTTATAGTATGGAACGCTCTATTGTAATACAATATCGGGTACTTCTCAGAGTCATAGTAACGGATTAGGCAAAGAATCGAATCGCTCTGATACCATTATGTCACGTACCAGTCATGAAGGCCTCCCGTCCACTGTTTTCCCTCCAGACCGGACGCGAATCACCCCGCCTCGACGCTCCCGCGGGGTGCGTATGGCCATTTGATACCGGGATGTGATGTTGTGCGAGCCTGGGATTGCGCCCGCACAAGGTAACATTGTTTAAGTTTGGCTATCGTCGCATCTATCGAGTAATCAGTGAAGAGACATTGTTGCAAGCATTTATCCATCTGAGTTTTCGGGTCAAACTGAGGAACTGGATTCTCTGATTATAATGGCATCGTTCCATACATTATGCCCCTCTATACGAAGCAGCTCGAGGCATACGAAACCAGATTTTTTGGGTTATGGGGATGAGGCACGCCTATCGCTTCCTCGGACGATCCAGTACCTACAAGCAAGTAAACTGTTGGTGGGTCAACACTTTTATAAGTACTGGTGAGTATAAACAACTGAACAAAAGCAAACATTCACTAAAACCAACACTAAGTAATCATGTTATAAAATATTACATTACTAGTGATCTTTCTAGTTTTACCTATGTTCATTACATACAGCACAAGAACGAAGTCATATTACTTTATTTATGAAAACATCTTTGAAAACAGAGTTCATATTTGATATTAAGCAAGCAGACAAGACAAGCTGATCGTTCTACTATCAGGGTGTGTGCAGCGTGTCTTGTGAGCTATACTCAAAGACTCTAGAGACAAATGCACATCTAGGGACTAATGCACATCTAGGGGCAATCCTCTATCAAGCCAACATAACAAACTATCTTATATGCAGTGCGGTCTCTGAGTAACTCAGGATCGGTAGCGGTTAATCCAGCTAACCAATGACTCATTTATCTTATGCTATTAGCAGCTGTGACTCATGGTTGCTCTTCACTATCATGGTAGCAGCCGTGACCAAGGTTCAGCTCTCCACCAATAGCCATTGTTCGACCGATGTGAATGCATGAAACACTATCAAATAAACTCTAGGATGCAGACGAGATAAACCATCAGACCATATATCTTTGTTGCGGACTGCCGCCCTCACTGAACAAGTTCAAGCACACGATATGGTTCTCTCGAAGCACAAGCGACAGTGGAACATGTTCATGCAAACTCTTACTCTTTGACAAGCATTTCAGGATCTCTTAGTTAAGCAGACACATTCGTTTCAATGACAAGCTATGTGAGTTCTCTTATTAAGCATGCAAGGCAGGTTCTATCATTCTCTTAAGCAAACAAGCATTCAAAAACTCAGATTCATTATTAAGACGTGCAAGAATCAGAGAACGAAGTTCTGCCCACTCACCTTAATACATAGTGCCGACGCAGAGCGGGGCACTACATACTTACCCACCAACAAAAACTTTCATCCTCGATACTTCAAGGATAAACTTATGAGTATTCCGAGCAGCAATAGTCCTCATCCCTCGCCGTCCATAATCAAAAACTAGCAAATCACAAGCACGAAGGCACAACTCAAATCCAAAAAAATGTTTGCACAACTTTGAGAATATCTATGGACTTATAGTATGGAACGCTCTATTGCAATACAATATCGGGCACTTCTCAGAGTCATAGCAATGGATTGGGCAAAGAATTAAATCTCTCTGATACTATTATGTCATGCCCCAGTCCCGAAGGCCTCCCGGCCACCATTTCCCCGTCGGACCGGACGTGAATCACCGTACCTCGACGCTCCTGTGGGGCACGTATGGCCGTTTGATACCGGGATGTGATATCGTGCGAGCCTGGGGTTGCTCCCGCACAAGGCAACATCATTTAAGTTTGGCTATCGTCGCATCTATCATATAAGCAGCGGAGGAACATTGTTGCAAGCATTTATCCATCTGAGTGTTCGGGGCAAACCGAGGAACTGGGTTCTCTGATTACAATGGCATCGTTCTATACATTATGCCCCTCTATACGAAAGCAGCTCGAGGCATACGAAACTAGATTTTTTGGGTCTTGGGGATGAGGCTCGCCTATCGCTTCCTCGGACGATCCAGTACCTGCAAGCAAGTAAACTGTTGGTGGGTCAGCACTCTTATGAGTACTAGTTAGTATAAACAACTGAATAGAAGCAAACATTCACTAAAACCAACACTAAGTAATCATATTATAAAATATTACATTACTAGTGATTTTTCTAGTTTTACCTATGTTCGTTACATGCAGCACAAGAACGGAGTCATATTACTTTATTTATGAAAATATCTTTGAAAATAGAGTTCATATTTGATATTAAGCAAGCAGGCAAGACAAGCCGATCGTTCTACTATCAGGGTGTACGTAGCGTGTCTTGTGAGCTATACTCAAAGACTCTAGGGACAAATGCACATCTAGGGACTAATGCATATCTAGGGGCAATCCTCTGTCAAGCCAACACAATGAACTATCTTATATGCAGTGCGGTCCCCGAGTAACTCAGGATCGGTAGCGGTTAATCCAGCTAACCAATGACTCATTTATCTAATATTATTAGCAGCAATGACTCATGGTTGCTCTTCACTATCATAGTAGCATCCGTGACCAAGGTTCAGCTCTCCACCAATAGCCATTGTCCGACAGATGTGAATGCATAAAACACTATCAAATAAACTCTAGGATGCAGACAAGATGAACCATCAGACCATATATCTTTATTGCGGACTATCCGCCCTCACTGAATAAGTTCAAGCACACGATATGGTTCTCTCGAAGCACAAGCGATAGTGGAACATGTTCATGAAAACTCTTACTCTTAGACAAGCGTTTCAGGATCTCTTAGTTAAGCAGACAAGTTCGTTTCAATGATAAGCTATGTGAGTTCTCTTATTAAGCATGCAAGGAAGGTTCTATCATTCTCTTAAGCAAACAAGCATTCAAAAACTCAGATTCATTATTAAGACGTGCAAGAATCAGAGAATGAAGTTCTGCCCACTCACTTTGATACATAGTACTGACGCAGAGCGGGGTACTACATACTTATCCACCAACATAAAATTTTATCCTCGTACTTAAAGGATAAACTTTTGAGTATTCCGAGCAGCGACAGTCCTCATAAAATTTTATCACAAGCACGAAGGCATAACTCAAATCCAGAAAAATGTTTGCACAACTTTGAGAATATCTATGGACTTATAATATTGAATACTCTATTGTAATACAATATCGGGCACTTCTCAGAGTCATAGCAACAGATTGGGCAAAGAATCGAATCGCTCTGATGCCATTATGTCACGCCCCAGTCCCGAAGGCCTCCCAATCACCGTTTCACCGTTGGACCGGATGCGAATCACCATGCCTCGACGCTCCCGCGGGGCACGTATGGCCGTTTGATACCGGGATGTGATGTCGTGCAAGCCTGGGGTTACGCCCGCACAAGGTAATATTATTTAAGTTTGGCTATCGTCACATCAATCAAGTAAGCAGCGGAGGGACATTGTTGCAAGCATTTATCCATCTGAGTGTTCGGGGCAAACTGAGGAACTGGGTTCTCTGATTATAATGGCATCGTTCCATACATTATGCCCCTCTATACGAAAGCAACTTGAGGCAAACGAAACTAGATTTTTTGGGTCTTGGGGATGAGGCACGCCTATCGCTTCCTCGGACGATCCAGTACCTGCAAGCAAGTAAACTGTTGGTGGGTCAGCATTTTTATAAGTACTGGTGAGTATAAACAACTGAATAGAAGCAAACATTCACTAAAATCAACATTAAGTAATCATGTTATAAAATATTACATTCATAGTGATCTTTCTAGTTTTACCTATGTTTATTACATGCAGCACAAGAACGGAGTTATATTACTTTGTTTACGAAAACATCTTTGAAAACAGAGTTCATATTTGATATTAAGCAAGCAGGCAAGACAAGCTGATCGTTCTACTATCAGGGTGTGCGCAGTGTGTCTTGTGAGCTATACTCAAAGACTCTAGGGACAAATGCACATCTAAGGGCAATCCTCTATTGTAAACCCCCTCGATTTATTCTGTAGATAGTTAGGGTAAATTTGGAAAATTTTGGTTTTTGGTAGCAGATATCGAGGTTTAGAGTGGAGATAATTTTATCTGGTATTTAATTCATTTAATTAAAACCCTTGGCACGCTCTATCATTTCTAAATTAATCAGAGCCCAATATCAACCCATAAATTCTATCGGACTATTGTACTTTTGACTTGACTCGCCAAATTAGGCACTGGACTTTTCCGTCACTTAAAATCAGTTTTTGTTGTGCTCTAAATTAATTGCATAATTTTTCGAAATCGTAACCCATATTTAATTCCGTGTCGGACACCTGTGTCGTTACCCTAAATTTTGAGATACCAACTTAACCCGTTGAGCCGGACCAACTAAAGGGTCCAAGACTGACTCCAAGCCCCCACCATTTTTTGACCTTTGCGTCATTTCTGGATTTTGACCCCAAGTGCCCCCATTTAATTTAAATTCGTGGGACACATTATTTCTATTTAAATCGGGGATACCAACTTTGTCAATCCTATTTTTAATCCTTAATTAATCCCAATGCCATTTTAATTACACCTGTACCTAACGCACAATACCCCCTCACCATGAAAATTTTTAAACATAATTTTCTCCATAATTTTTGTGTCATTTTATGTGTTCGTGCAATTTCCCGAATTTGAGGGGCTAAGTTACAATTAATGAATTTATGTGTCATCACCCTATTGGCCATGAGCAATGGAGTCACAAAGTGGGGTCCAAATTCCACCCATCCATTCACCACCCTTCATGAAAAAACCAACTTTTCTTCATGACAAATCTCCACCCTCTATTTTGAATAGGATCATCACCACCCTCCATCCCCTTCACAATCCCCTATAAAACAACACCTCACCCTACCCTCATAACTCACCACCGGCCCTAATCCCAAGAAAAACTCCCCCCTCTTTCTCTCTCCTCCTCCATATTTCCTTCATGCAAACTTCTTCTTCCCCCATTCTTATTTTTCTTCTTCCTTTACTTCTTCTCTCTTCTTCTCACTGAAGAAGACTTCCCTCCGGCCGACTTCACTGACCCCCCGTCCGCTCCGGTGCACAGTTGACCGCTGTGCTCTCCCGGCGACCCGACCGACGCAGTTCCCCCGCTGTGCGTCCCTCCGACCACTGTGCAGCAGCCGACCGCCTGTACTGTGCAGCACCCGACTCGCCGCAGTGCGTCTCTCCCAGCGGTGCACCTCACCCGACTGGCCCGTGTGACCCCGACCGACCGGACCGAGCAGTCTGCACAGCCACCCCCGCTGGCCTGTGCGACCCCGCTCCGGTGCACAGCCACCCCCCGCGCTGGACCGAGCCGTCCTCCGCTCTGGCCTCCTCCCTATCCGACCACTCCCGACCATCACCACCACTACCAGCCTACACTACCACCACAATCACCACCACTACCAGCCTACACTACCACCACAATCACCACAACTACCACCTCTTCACCACCACCTCCGGCCACGCTCCGGCCAGCCAGCAACCTCGTCGCGTAGAGGTCGACTCTTTCCTCCCCCTCTCTTTGTATTATTTTACTATATGTTTTAGTTAGGGATATATATATTTGCTATGGTAGTTAGGGTTAGTGTATTATATGAAGTATGAGCATAACTAGAGTCATGTTGGTACATGATGTTGTGGATGAGAATGGGGTAAGAGCAGGAGAAATAAGTTCTTGTTGTGATTATTAGGATTTACATTGGATAGTGTGGTTTAATACTTGAACATTGCTGATTAAATCGAATGATAATATTATGACTTGAGGTTAAGGTTAATGGTGAAATTGGAGGTTTAAATCGTCATCGGTATATCAATATAGATTTGAGTGAGAGAACATTGAGCTTAAGGGTTAAACACATTTATGGATGTGCGTGGTGATCTGTAAGGATGAGCAGTGTTTGCGGACGAAATGATCCGAGGGTTGAGGAAGACCTAATATCTAATGAGTAAATACGATCAGGGAGTGAGCATACCTGAACTACTGAACCACGTGAAGAATATGGTAAGAATGAGGATTGGTCGAGGAGAGTGTACAGATGACTAGTTGATGGACTTTCGTACCGTTAGTCAGTTGTAGTCAGCCCTCTAGTATCTTGCCCTTGTGAGTCGTAGAATAGATTATTAATTCTGGTTTGTATCTCTTCTCTAGGTACTGCGGGACCTGAGGACTTGGACGCGGTACCAGATCCCCGTCATCAGCAGCCGCACGCAGGCAAGTGTTCCTTGCCACCCTGTATTTCAGATTACAGATATTTGTTGTTCTTTATGTATATTATGCACGTACTTATGTTGACGCTCGATACTTCGCATCCGGATCACAACCGGGTGCTGACATTCGTCGTAACATCTTAGAATAATTGTTAGATACTTTGTAGTACCTTGATGCACGTACCTGAGTACATCGATACCCCAGGACACACTCATACACTGTGATCGTGCCAGATTCTTGTATCCTGATACTGACATCATGACCAGAGACTGGGATGACCTTAGGGTCGCGTCTGTTGAGTTACTTCCGTGAGTCGAGACTGTTATATAGAGGTTCAGGTTCAGCGCACCATCGTTGACCGCTTGGGAAGGGGAAGACAGTTACTAGACGTTTGGGCTCCTATGCACGCGCTTATATATGTATATATAGTGATCCTGTATTCTAGAGTAGTGTATCACCCGTGTGTCTCTGTGCTCGGAGCTACGGTACGCCCCGTGTGTCTCTGTGTTCGGAGCTACGGTTTTATTTTGGACAGCTCACGCGTCGAACATTGTCTTTAAACTGTGTCACACTTATTTGGTTATGATAGAGTACCCTGTCGTGCACTTGTATTTTCTGTTTACTTGGCATATTGTATTTTTGTACCTTGTTACATCCCTCTGAGGACCTGGTTCCCTGCCAGTTTTGCAGCATAGATAATTACGGAGCATTTGGAGTTGCTGTTGGAGATGCATGTCTAGCGAACATGGTACCAGGTACTCACATCTTATCTACCGGCATTATGGTTATTGTACATTGATTATTCATCTGCTGTTGTAGCCCAGTTTTATAGACTCATACTTCTTCTCGAGTCTATTAGAGTTAGTGTGTTATGGGACGGCCGACTCTAGCACATATAGCTCTTTCTTGTATACTTATGTACATTGTGGATTGAGACATAGAGGTTTACATTAATGGGATATCTAGATAGTGCCCTTTATATTTTACAGCTTATACGTATTCGAGTCAGACCAAAGTCTGGTCGAATGCGTAGCTGGCGTGTCACGTATTCCTGGTCCTACGTATTTTGGGACTGGGGCGTGACATGTTTTTGTGGTGGCCCATGCAGGTCCGATTAAAATCGTCTTGGTCACCTGACTGTGCTAAGCGAGCCTGCAAATTAGGAATAGATATTATGATTGTTGAATAGGATCTCAATCCATAATCGATTTTAAAAACTCTTTGTATGTGAATATCGCCCTTGGACTTCCAATTTGTATTCGTTCAAACTTCGTCAATATCGCTATCCTTGTTTCTCGTCCCCTATTGTTCGGGGAGACGAATGCTTGTGACTGATGATTTTCCTCCAGAAGAAGATCAAAGACCAGACGACGGAAGACAGAATTCGTATACCTTTCTCGGAGAAGATTGTTACCTTATCAGGATAGATTGATGGGTTCTTTGGATTCTGGAACTAGTGTGGAAGGTTGGCAAAAGAGAGTTGGACCCGGTAGTACCCTACCCGTGCTTGAGGTAGCAGTGATCTTGGAAGTACTAAGAGCTGGAAGGATTGTTGATCATGACCTAGAATAATTTAGGGAAAGTCATAGCCTAATGATGGAAACTAGTGGTTGTATATGATAGCAATACCAGGAATGATATTATGAACTAGAGGAGATAAAATTTCAAGCTCTCACTTGGAAGATGATGATCTAATACCAGAAATTTTGGTATGTGCTTGGGTGACATCATTATTATAATTGTAATTGTGACTTGGAGAGATGAATAACGAAAAGAAGAAATTCGAGGAATAAAATTTTAAGAAAAACCTTGAGGAGAAGAGAAATTTTACATTAGGTAAGGAAACATTTTCTTTTGGGGATTGATGTTGAAAATAGAACAAGAGAATTTATTTTGAGGTTTAGTCTACACTATGACCTTATCCTAGACATGGATTGGTTGAGCCAATACCTCACAACGCGAGATTGTCGACGTGATTACATTATTTATGACCACCAGATTACCCTGAGTTTAGGTTACTTCAGGGAGCCCGGGAACATGGTGCCCATCTACCTTAGAGACACACATTGCAGAAGGTAAACCAGTGTACCCCCGTATTATATCAGGGTTTGAGGATGTGTTTCTAGAGAATCTTTCGGGCCTGCCACCTGACAGAAAAAGTGGTTACAGAGTTGACTCCAAGAGCCGAGCCAGTTATTTTTCCGTCTTCAGAGTAGCCCCGATAGAGTTGGTTGAGTTGAAGGTCCATCGTGGAGGATCTCTTAGACAAGGGTTTCGGTCGTGCTAGTGTTTTTCCATGAGAAGCAACCATCTTATTGTACCAAAGAAGGACGGGACGGTACGTTGCATAACGATTACAGGGCATTAAATGCCGTAGCGATAAAAAGCAAGTACCCTTGACGCGCATCGAAGATTAATTTGAATCAGCTAAGTGGCACATATGTATTTTGAAGATCGATCTCAGATCCAGTTATCATTAGATCAAGGTACGGAGAGAGGACATCCCGAAGACGGCCTTTTGGACGAAGTATGGCCACTATGAGTTTTTAGTCGTGCCGTTTGGTTTAACCAACGCGCCAGCAGTAAGTATGAGCCTAATGAACAGTATTTTCCACCAGTACTTAGATAAGATCGTGGTGATAATTATTGATGGCATATTGGTATGTTCCAAGAGTCAGGAGGAGCATGAGAGACATCTCAGGATCGTATTAGAGATGTTGAGACAGAAAGGCAGTACGCCAAGCTCCACAAATATGAGATATGTTCAGATGGAATAGATAGTCTACGCATCAGGACAGCTGAGAGTTCATGAGAAGGACTATCCGATGCATAATCTAGAGCTAGCTGCAGTGATATTGCACTAAAGCTATGGCGATACTACCCTTATAGAGAGCGTGTTGAGATTTATACAGAACATAAAGGTCTGAAGTATGCCTACACAAAGAAGGAGCTCAACATGGGACAGAGACACTGGCTGGAATTGATGACAGATTATGAAATCAAGTCGCAGTACCACCTTGGCAAGGCGAATGTAGCTTACAACTCGTTGCCAGATGTTAGAGGATTTTCAGGAACTCAGGAATTGAGAATGTATTGCCAGGCATGGATGGACAGATGACCAGTCTCGAGGTTCATTGAGAGGATCAAGGCAGCATTGCCTACAGATACGAGATTTCGACGTCTGCGAGAGAGAACAGAGACCGGCATACAGGCAGGACTCAGGATTCATGAAGATGGAACATTGAGGTATGGAGATCGCCTATATGTTTTGAGTGGCGAGCTATGCCAAGAGTTGATGACCTAGGATCATAGCTCGATTTATTCCATTCATCCCGGGGGTACGAAGATGTACCGAGACTTGAGGCAGCATTTCTGGTGGCATGGGTTAAAGAGAGAAATTGAAAGATTCGTGGCGAAGTGTTTAATTTGTCAGCAAGTCAAGGCTGAACATCAGAGGACTGCAGGATTATTGCAGCCACTTCCCATCCCCGAGTGGAAGTGGGAACACATTACCATGGACTTTGTCACCGGATTCCCGCGAAGCCCTAGCGGGAAGTATCACGACCCGCACCCGGAATTTGGGCATGAGTCGTGGGTACGTCCAGCCTACGCCGCAGTATCGGCGGTAGAACGCTGTCTAGGTCTCAAGATATAATATATCCTGTCAATAGTCTCAACTCCGCACGGAGGACAATGATAATAATCCACAGTTCTATAATATACTCAATCACAAGCTATAAGAATAATGGCACGATGGGAATAGAAAAGAGTTCAAATAAAAATAACCACAATAATCCAACTCAAATCCTGGGTCTAAAACCTCACAAAGTCACAAAATAATAAATATAACTTAGTCTCAGTCTAAAACAATAAATGCAGAAAAATAATCTAAGAACAGCCAGGTAAATTCTTCTCTAGGCTAGGCAACTCCTCTGGAGTTTCTGGAGTGAAATCACCCTCTAATCCTGGGCCGTAATGAGTGGAGCAAAGATCCTCCAGGTCCTCTGAAAAATGTTATCCAGTCAGGATTGGAGCGAAGCACAAGCACTAACAGCAGTTTCATTAAATTGACAAAATCTATAAAAAGTGTAAGAAATACAAGATGGAAATAAATGCTGGAAATGTAAAGTACTGGAGAAAATGGAAATAGGCAATAGAGCATCTAGCAATGAACAATAGACAGTGAATGCTAGAACAAGTGAATCTGAATAAATGGATATCTAGCAAAGTGTTTGAATTATCAATTTATTATGTGATCGGCTTGGGACTTGATCAGGCTGGTTATATATGATTAGCTATGATTCTTGTAGGTCAGGCTAATCATATGGTTAGCTATGATGCATGTTGTGGTCAGGCTAATCATATATAACAGCTATGATGCATGTAAATGGTCAGGCCGCACCCGACGTGAGAAGTGGGGTGAGCTATGATGCATGTAAAGGATTTGGATATGATCACATAATCTACTAATAGTTCCCCATCCCCCAGCTAGCACGATGGATTCCAATCACGACTCCTCATGATGGGGATCTAGGGTGCTAACCCGTGTATCCATAGTGTCAGAATCAAGTATGTAATACAACTGCATTATAGAAATAATCAACAATAAAAACTGTCAGAGAATATACTCGCCTGTGGTCCTGAGCAGAGTGTGAGGATCGATGTCCAAAGTGGGATCACAATGACCTAATTATGGAATTTTATGTCAAAATACTGAAATAAGGAAATAAACATGTTTAACTAATTAAATGCGAGGCTTCTAGGTCATGTCTAAGTCCATACTAGGTTAACTAGGACCATACTAGGTCTAAACCTTGTTACTCTAGGCTTTGTGTTGATACCAAACCATTTTTACATACTAGGCAATTAACATAAATATAACTCCCATATAGATCCTAAGGTATTACCTAAACTGTTAACTCTTAATTTAACTAGTTCTCAAACTCGAACCTCAACTCATACTGATACTCTAAGACTTTCCCCACCCCATGCCAAACTTACCCTTAACTAACATTACCATACCAATCTACCCATACCAGCATTCATACCAATACCTAATACTCTATTACCTACACTATACTTGCACTTACCTGTCCCTCAAGAACTGGCACAGTGAACTGACACAGTTTTATAATTTGAAATTGTTGGTTTCACACATACATGGCTTAAACCTTGAGACAACATAATAGGTCATCCATACACACTGGTTCATGTAACACTGATGAACTTACACAGTTCATCCCCAAATGCACACACTAATACCCAACTGTGAACATACACACACTAACTCACAGACACCAAGACACACAGGTACACACATACCCAGCTATCTAACATACTGAAAATTACTGATACACACCTACTGAAATCCTCCCCTAACTGACACACATAATACTCAGCTACACACTCTATCCCCTAAATCTGATACACAGACACAAATTTAACAGGGTTGCACACACACACACACACAGTTATCTAACACTAGCACTCTAGAACTAAACACATAGGCAGACACACTGAACTCTTCACACACTGCTAGCTGCAGAAATACAACACAACACAATTCCCTACACTGCTACACACAGAATACTCAACACTGTCACATTGGGTTTTATGATACATCACACAGTCACTTAAGTTCACTCTCACACACACAGATAGGCACATAGGTATCTAATACATAGGTAGACACACACCTACATATACACATATGCATTCCCTGATCTGGGTACACACAGCCCAAAAATCCCTATGCACAAACACATACTGATCAGGATCCTACACTCACAACTACATACAGATTCACCCTGCATACTGTGATCTATCTGATACATTAATTCTGCACAGCACAGTACAACACACTGAAATTAATTACCTACAAACACACAGAACCACACTGAATCTGGAATAAATCACCCACTGAATTCAACATACTATTAAACCTGGAAATTTCACTCTACATACACAGCACACACACTGGATGTTAATTTCCTAACTCATACTCACAGGTTCTAATTAATACACACAAGGCTGAGAATTCACAGGTATACAACTCACTGAAAATGAGAACTCTCCACTCCAATACCTAGACACTGATGTATTGAACTGAAACTCATGATACTCACTGAACACAGGTATTCTCACACACAGTCCAGCATTCCCTCACAGTAAACCCGAATCTCAGTTCACTCCTCTAACACATCTACACAGATGCATACTGAACCTATAATTTCCATACCTTACCTAATGATCACTCACACAGACATACAGGAATTACACAGGCTACACTCTCATAGGTTCCCATACTGGTACATATACACAGAGCCAATTCCTACACCATACTATCATACCCCTGCTGATGCCCGACTGCACAGAAAGATCCCAACTGTGCACAGACTATCCACAATGCAATTTTATATATAAATATAGATAGGTATATCAATATGCAGGAATTAAAATACAGGGATAGGCAAAAAACCCTAAGAAACGTATCACCAAACACCTTGTGTGCAGAAAAATGGGTATACTTAAGAACATCATGAATCCCCAATCAAAACCTAAAAACTGAGATCTAAACTCATACGTAGGAGGGGTAATGTGCCTACACGAGATCCCTAGGGTTTGGGTTCCAGAAATTAGGGGAAAAACACCCATAGGTCATCAAAACCCAAGTTCACCTAGGTCTTCATGTAGAGTCTCAGAAATCAAAACCTAAACATCAAGGTAGGTTTCCTAATGGCCAAAAAAACAAGAAAAAACAGAATATAATTGAATAAAAAAGTTTTACCTATAGGGAGATGGTTCCCTATGAAAGTTCTTCTTCCCCAAGGTTCCTTGACCCAAGCTCCCTGTCCCCTTTGCCTTGAAGGAGGAAAAATGGGAACCCTAGGGTTTGATTCTGAATTTATGGTGGAGGAAAGATGGTTTTTCTTATGGAGGCTAGGGTTTCTTCTTTCTACATGAAGAATGGCTTTGGGGAAGGCTCCCTTTTATATTATAGCTAGTTTAGGGTTTCCAGTGCATAGTTTTAGGTTAAACCCCCAGGTTAGGTCATGTAGAACCTAGTTAACTAAGGTTTAGTCAGTCTAGGGTTTGAGGTCCAACCTAAAATCTAAATTCTAGGGTTTCTCTAGAATTGGTTTTCAATTTAGGGTTTAGTCATTAGGGTTTGTCCTAATGAGTTCTAGGGTTTGACCTAAAACTAAATATCACTTACAACATATATAATAGTTTATAAAACTCAACAAATTAATTAAATCCATAATTATTCAAAATAGTGAAATTATCCAAATGCCCTTATCTGGAAATGTGGTAGTGACAAGTCTACCCTCCTAAAAGAAATTTCGTCCTCAAAATTTGGACTGAACAGAACAAGAAAAAAATCAGAAAGGGATATACCTCAAGTCTAGAAGAGATAAGGGTATTGCTCGCGCATTTCGTCCTCTCTCTCCCAGGTCGACTTCCCTGGAGAGTGATGTCTCCATGCAACACGAACCAACGGAATAGTTTGGTTCCGCAACACCTTCTCTCTGTGGTCCAAAATCTCTACGGGCTGCTCAGGGTAGCTGAGTGTCGGACCAACCTCAATCTTCGAGTGGTCAAGTACGTGACTAGGGTCTGCCATGTACCGTCTCAGCTGCGGCACGTAGAACACATCATGAACTTCCTCTAATGCAGGCGGCAAGTCCAGTCTATACGCCACTGCACCTACCCTCGCAAGAATGCCAAAGGGTCCGATGTAGCGTAGACTAAGCTTCCCGCCTCGACCAAAACGAATCGTGCCACGCGTCGAAGAAATCCGTAGGAATACTAGATCGCCAACCTAAAACAAAACAGTCTCAACACGCAGTCTAAACAAACAACACAAACCAGAAAAATAATAATCTATACCTGGAACTCAAGGGGTCTACGGTGGCTGTCGGCCCAATGCCGCTGTCTGTCCTGCGCCACTCGCAGTCTGTCTCTGATGAGTTTCACCTTTTCTGCTGTATCCACGACCATTTCTGGTCCTAACAAGACTCTCTCTCCAACATCGTCCCAAGATAACGGTGTACGACACCTTCGTCCATAAAGAGCCTCAAATGGTGACATCTCGATGCTGGCCTGATAGCTGTTGTTGTAAGCAAACTCTACCAGGTGCAGATGATCCTCCCAAGAACCTCTGAGATCCAGAACGCAAGTGCGTAGCATATTCTCGAGAGTCTGAATAGTCCGTTCAGACTGTCCGTCTGTCTGGGGGTGATATGCGATACTGAACTTGAGCTGAGTGCCCAAGCTAGCCTGCAGACTCCTCCAGAAGTGGGAAGTGAAACGGCTATCCCGATCCGAGATGATGCTCACAGGAACTCCATAAATCTAACGATCTGTCGCACATACATCTCTGCTAGCCTTTCTGTCGACGTGCCCACCTTGAAAGGTAAGAAATGGGCTGATTTGGTCAACCTGTCCACGATGACCCAAATCGCGTCCTTCCCTCCTGGAGAACGTGGAAGCCCTAAAACGAAATCCATGGTCACGTGCTCCCATTTCCACTCTGGAATCGGTAAAGGTTGAAGCAAACCACCTGGCCTCTGCCGGTCTGCCTTTACCTGCTGGCACACTAGACACCGGGATACGAAGCGTGCTACCTCGCGCTTCATTCCATACCACCATACATGCTCCCTCAAGTCTCGATACATCTTGTTGGCACCGGGATGCATCGAGTACTGAGAGCGGTGTGCCTCTTGCAAAACCTCCTCGTGCAACTCCCCGCTCGGCACACATATCCTCGTGCCGTGTCATAAGGAACCATCATCTGCGATAGTAAAGTCGTCCGACAATCCTGTCTGAACCTGTGCTCTGATACTCCTCAGAGCCTCATTATCAAACTGCGCAGCTCTGATCCTGTCCATCAGCTCAGACTGTATCTGCAATCCCCACATCTGAATCTCAGTACCGGGAACTAACACTTCAATCTCCAAGCTCTCCAAATCAGCCAACAAATGTCTATCTGTCGTCAAGTACATAGCCATCGGATACCTGCTCAAGGCATCGGCGACTACGTTGGCCTTTCCTGGGTGGTACTGCAATGAGATATCGAAGTCCTTCATCAACTCTAACCATCTCCTCTGCCTCATGTTCAGCTCCTTATGTGTGAATACGTACTTCAAGCTCTTGTGGTTTGTGAAGATCTCCACACGCTCTCCGTACAGGTAATGTTTTCACAGTTTTAGAGCGAAGATAACTGCTGCCAACTCCAAATCGTGGGTGGGGTAGTTCTCTTCATGAGGGCATAACTGCCTGGAAGCATATGCAATTACCTTTCCGTGCTGCTGAAGAACACATCCCAGACCCTTACCTGAAGCATCACTGTAGATGGTGAAACCACCTATCCCTGCTGGCAACGTCAAAACTGGAGCTGTCGTCAACCTCTTCTTCAGTTCATCAAATGCAGCCTGTCACTCCTCCGTCCAGACAAAATCCACATCCTTCCTAGTCAATCTGGTCATTGGCGCTGCAATCCTGGAGAAGTCTTGTACAAACCTCCTGTAGTATCCTGCTAGCCCGAGAAAACTCCTAATTTCAGCTACCGAACTGGGGGTAGCCCACGACTTCACTGCCTCGATCTTCTGTGGGTTAACCGAGATTCCGTCACCCGATACCATATGCCCAAGAAATTCAACCTTGTCAAGGAAGAATTCACACTTAGAGAGTTTCCCGTACAGCTTCTCCCTCCTGAGAGTCTCTAAGACCAACCTCAGGTGCTCTTCGTGCTCCTCCGGGGTCTTGGAATACACAAGAATATCGTCGATGAACACCACTACGAACTTGTCAAGGTACTGGTGGAACACCTTGTTCATCAAGTTCATGAATACTGCCGGTGCATTGGTTAAACCAAATGGCATCACCATGAATTCAAACTGGCCGTATCTGGTCCGAAAAGCTGTCTTCGGCGTGTCCTCTCTCTTCACCTTCACCTGGTGATAGCCTGACCTCAAATCTATCTTTAAAAACACCCTCGCCCCGCTCAACTGATCGAAAAGATCATCTATCCTCGGCAGCGGGTACTTGTTCTTGATAGTGATATTGTTCAAAGCTCTATAATCAATGCACATGCGCACCGTGCCGTCCTTCTTTGGTACGAACAATACCGGAGCTCCCCATGGTGATGAACTGAATTTGATGAAGCCTTTGTCCTGTAGCTCCTCAACTTGCTTTTTCAGTTCTGCCAGCTCGCTGTTGTTGACTCTATAGACATGTTGCGAAATGGGCTCCGCTCCTGGGACTAAGTCTATAGAGAATTCAACATCTCTGTCTGGCGGCAAGCCTGGCAACTCTTCTGGAAATACATCCAGGAACTCCGCTATCAGAGGATGTGGCAACTCCTCTTCTTCCGCCCTGGCTTCGCAAAATGTGCTCTTCCTCTGTTCCGCTGCTCCTCTGACGACCTCAAACTCCGGCTCTCCTGGTGGTCTAAACAAAACTCTGCCTCTATAACAATCTATAGTAGCATGATGCCTACTCAACCAGTCCATTCCGAGTACAATATTATACCCCGGAAGTGGCATGACGAGTAAGCTCACGCTCAACTCTCGGCCTCCTACTGACACTCTCCGGTCCTTGCAGTGATCACGGACTAGGATAATACCTCCACCAGTCATGATCTTGCAAGTCATAGCTAATAGTTCTGTGTCTAAATGATGTCGAAGTGCATAAGATACAGACATAAAACTATGGGAAGCGCCAGAGTGAATAAGGTAAATGCGGGAATACAATCGAGAAGAACCAAACCTGTGATCAAGTCTTCTGCTGGCTCAATCTCCTCGACTGCCATGGCGTACGCTCGCCTCTGGGGTGCACCTCTCTGCTGCTGATGCTGGGCGAACTTTTGATGTTGTGGTGGAAGTGGTGCCCTCTGTTGTTGGCCTCCTGGTACGGCAGGTACCCTGTCTGGTCCTCTCTGGGCGGCTGCTCCACCCTCACCTGGACGAATGGTAGGGTAATCCTTCAGCTGGTGTGTCGTAGATCCGCAGGACAGACATGAGCCCAATCTCTTCCTGCAGATATCTCTAGTACGTCCCATCTTCCCGCAGTACGCACACTGGATGGCGGGCTGAGTCTGTCTCTGTTGCTGCTGCTGGACCTGCCCTCGGGCTGGTGCCTGATGTTGCTGCTGAAAGGGTCTCTGCTGTTGCTGCTGAAAGGGTGGACGCTTGCCCGGTCCTGCACTACTGTTTGCTCCTCCGGAACCATCGAGTCCCCTCTTGGGCCTGAGGCCCAAGTCGTCCTCGGCTATCTGGGCATCCATCAATATGCCCTCGTAGGTAGCTGTGCGACGTCCCGACGTGCGAGACTTGATCTCCCTTGCCAGCCCCTTTCTGAACTTCCTGGCCCTGTCCCCCGGATCTCTAATCATCGACGGTGCGAAGCAGCTCAGGCGGGAAAACTCCACGGCATACTCATCGACGGACGAGCTCCCCTGGGCTAAGTCATGGAACTGACTCTCCAAAGCTCCCAGGGCAACATCAGGAAAGAACTTCTCCTTGAAGAGCTCCTTGAAATCCTCCCAAGTGAGTCCCCTGCGCAAGAGTCTCGGCTCCGTGCGAAACCACGTCAAGGCAACATCGAACATCTGGCTGCCAGCGGCCTCGATCTGGAGGGCCTCCGGAAGCTGCGCCAAGCGCAAGTTCCTCTCGATGTCCTCTAGCCAATCATCGACGTAGAGTATCCCTTCTATCCCCTTGAACTCCCGAGGCATCATCCTCTTGAAATCCACAATGGTGCCCGGCCTCTGGTGGTGCTGATCAGGACGCTGTTGCTGCTGAGTGACTCTCTCCACAGCCTGGAGAGCCACTTGATGAGCATTCTCCATGTTCACCCTCATCATCTCTGTCTGAGCCTGATGTGCCTCAGCTTGCACTCTCTGGGCCTCTGCCGATGTCCTCTGGGCATCGACCATGCCCTGAATCAAGGCGAACATCTATGCCCCATCGACGGGCACACCTCCTGGATGCTGAACTGGTGGTGGTGGTGGTAGAGGCCCCGTCGTAGCTGAGGGGACCCTCTGAACAGGTGGTGGAGGACCCCCGAATGCTGCAGACACTCCCACATGTACTGGAGATGTAGGAGGTGCTGCGGATGTCTGTCCGACAGGGCGAGAGGTGGCAGACATCTCTGAATCTGCTGCTCCGAGTCTCTGGGACCTCCTCGGCGGCATCCTGAAGACAGATCGAAAGATTTAATTAAGGCAATAGATACGATATCATCAAGGAAGAACAGTAATTTCTAAAGAAAAAAAATTATTAAGAGTAGTATTATAAGAATCAGAAATTCCTAATTGTGATTGAGCATATCCTTGGCCTAATTCCTATTTCCTAAAACAGGCTCGTAGTAATACTCTAAGCGAGCACCACTACGATATTGCTCTAATGCGAATCTATTGACTGGACGACCTGTATGGGCCACCACTAAAACGTGTCATGACCCGCACCCGGAATTTGGGCATGAGTCGTGGGTACGTCCAGCCTACGCCGCAGCATCGGCGGTAGAACGCTGTCTAGGTCTCAACATATAATATATCCTGTCAATAGTCTCAACTCTGCACGGAGGACAATGATAATAATCCACAGTTCTATAATATACTCAATCACAAGCTATAAGAATAATGGCACGATGGGAATAGAAAAGAGTTCAAATAAAAACAACCACAATAATCTAACTCAAATCCTGGGTCTAAAATCTCACAAAGTCACAAAATAATAAATACAACTCAGTCTGAGTCTAAAACAATAAATGCAGAAAAATAATCTAAGAACAGCCAGGTAAATTCTCCTCTAGGCTAGGCAACTCCTCTGGGGTTTCTGGAGTGAAATCACCCTCTAATCCTGGGCCGTAATGAGTGAGGCAAAGATCCTCCAGGTCCTCTGAAAAATGTTATTCAGTCAGGATTGGAGCGAAGCACAAGCACTAACAGCAGTTTCATTAAATTGACAAAATCTATAAACAGTGTAAGAAATACAAGATGGAAATAAATGCTGGAAATGTAAAGTACTGGAGAAAATGGAAATAGGCAATAGAGCATCTAGCAATGAACAATAGACAGTGAATGCTAGAACAAGTGAATCTGAATAAATGGACATCTAGCTAAGTGTTTGAATTATCAGTTTATTATGTGATCGGCTTGGGACTTGATCAGGCTGGTTATATATGATTAGCTATGATTCTTGTAGGTCAGGCTAACCATATGGTTAGCTATGATGCATGTAGTGGTCAGGCTAATCATATATAACAGCTATGATGCATGTAAATGGTCAGGCCGCACCCGACGTGAGAAGTGGAGTGAGCTATGATGCATGTAAAGGATTTGGATATGATCACATAATCTACTAATAGTTCCCCATCCCCAAGCTAGCACGATGGATTCCAATCACGACTCCTCATGATGGGGATCTAGGGTGCTAACCCGTGTATCCATAGTGTCGGAATCAAGTATGTAATACAACTGCATTATAGAAATAATCAACAATGAAAACTGTCAGAGAATGTACTCGCCTGTGGTCCTGAGCAGAGTGTGAGGATCGATGTCCAAAGTGGGATCACAATGACCTAATTATGAAATTTCATGTCAAAATACTAAAATAAGGAAATAAACATGTTTAACTAATTAAATGCGAGGCTTCTAGGTCATGTCTAAGTCCATACTAGGTTAACTAGGACCATACTAGGTCTAAACCTTGTTACTCTAGGCTTTGTGTTGATACCAAACTATTTTTACATACTAGGCAATTAACATAAATATAACTCCCATATAGATCCTAAGGTATTACCTAAACTGTTAACTCTTAATTTAACTAGTTCTCAAACTCGAACCTCAACTCATACTGATACTCTAAGACTTTCCCTACTCCATGCCAAACTTACCCTTAACTAACATTACCATACCAATCTACCCATACCAGCATTCATACCAATACCTAATACTCTATTACCTACACTATACTTGCACTTACCTATCCCTCAAGAACTGGCACAGTGAACTGACACAGTTTCATAATTTGAAATTGTTGGTTTTACACATACATGGCTTAAACCTTGAGACACCATAATAGGTCACCCATACACACTGGTTCATGTAACACTGATGAACTTACACAGTTCATCCCCAAATGCACACACTAATACCCAACTGTGAACATACACACACTAACTCACAGACACCAAGACACACAGGTACATACATACCCAGCTATCTAACATACTGAAAATTACTGATACACACCTACTGAAATCCTCCCCTAACTGACACACATAATACTCAGCTACACACTCTCTCCCCCAAATCTGATACACAGACACAAATTTAACAGGGTTGCACACACACACACACAGTTATCTAACACTAGCACTCTAGAACTAAACACATAGGCAGACACACTGAACTTTTCACACACTGCTAGCTGCAGAAATACAACACAACACAATTCCCTACACTGCTACACACAGAATACTCAACACTGTCACATTGGGTTTTATGATACATCACACAGTCACTTAAGTTCACTCTCACACACACAGATAGGCACATAGGTATCTAATACATAGGTAGACACACACCTACATATACACATATGCATTCCCTGATCTGGGTACACACAGCCCAAAAATCCCTATGCACAAACACATACTGATCAGGATCCTACACTCACAACTGCATACAGATTCACCCTGCATACTGTGATCTATCTGATACATTAATTCTGCACAGCACAGTACAACACACTGAAATTAATTACCTACAAACACACAGAACCACACTGAATCTGGAATAAATCACCCACTGAATTCAGCATACTATTAAACCTGGAAATTTCACTCTACATACACAGCACACACACTGGATGTTAATTTCCTAACTCATACTCACAGGTTCTAATTAATACACACAAGGCTGAGAATTCACAGGTATACAACTCACTGAAAATGAGAACTCTCCACTCCAATACCTAGACACTGATGTATTGAACTGAAACTCATGATACTCACTGAACACATGTATTCTCACACACAGTCCAGCATTCCCTCACAGTGAACCCGAAGCTCAGTTCACTCCTCTAACACATCTACACAGATGCATACTGAACCTGTAATTTCCATACCTTACCTAATGATCACTCACACAGACATACATGAATTACACAGGCTACACTCTCATAGGTTCCCATACTGGTACATATACACAGAGCCAATTCCTACACCATACTATCATACCCCTGCTGATGCCCGACTGCACAGAAAGATCCCAACTGTGCACAGACTATCCACAATGCAATTTTATATATAAATATAGATAGGTATATCAATATGCAGGAATTAAAATACAGGGATAGGCAAAAAACCCTAAGAAACGTATCACCAAACACCTTGTGTGCAGAAAAACGGGTATACTCAAGAACATCATGAATCCCTAATCAAAACCTAAAAACTGAGATCTAAACTCATACGTAGGAGGGGTAATGTGCCTACACTAGATCCCCAGGGTTTGGGTTCCAGAAATTAGGGGAAAAACACCCATAGGTCATCAAAACCCAAGTTCACCTAGGTCTTCATGTAGAGTCTCAGAAATCAAAACCTAAACATCAAGGTAGGTTTCCTAATGGCCAAAAAAACAAGAAAAAACAGAATATAATTGAATAAAAAGTTTTACCTATAGGGAGATGGTTCCCTATGAAAGTTCTTCTTCCCCAAGGTTCCTTGACCCAAGCTCCCTGTCCCCTTTGCCTAGAAGGAGAAAAAATAGGAACCCTAGGGTTTGATTCTGAATTTGTGGTAGAGGAATGATGGTTTTTCTTATGGAGGCTAGGGTTTCTTCTTTCTACATGAAGAATGGCTTTGGGGAAGGCTCCCTTTTATATTATAGCTAGTTTAGGGTTTCCAGTGCATAGTTTTAGGTTAAACCCCCAGGTTCGGTCATGTAGAACCTAGTTAACTAAGGTTTAGTCAGTCTAGGGTTTGAGGTCCAACCTAAAATCTAAATTCTAGGATTTCTCTAGAATTGGTTTTCAATTTAGGGTTTAGTCATTAGGGTTTGTCCTAATGAGTTCTAGGGTTTGACCTAAAATCAAATATCACTTACAACATATATAATAGTTTATAAAACTCAACAAATTAATTAAATCCATAATTATTTAAAATAGTAAAATTACCCAAATGCCCTTATCTGGAAATATGGTAGTGACAGAAAGGATGCAGTTTGAGTTATCGTGGACAGACTCACCAAGTCTGTACATTTCTTGCCCTTCAGAGTTGGGCAATCTACAGAGATACTAGCTGACATATATATGAGGCAGATAGTACGATTACATGGAGTGCCTGTCAGCATCGTATCGGATCGTGATTCCAGATTCACGTCACATTTTTGGCGGAGTATGCAGGAGAGCCTAGGAACTCGTCTCAAGTTCAGCACTGCATATCATCCACAGACTGATGGTCAGTCAGAGCGCACGATACAGATATTAGAGGATATGTTGAGAGCGTGCATGATTGATTTTGGAGGATCTTGGGAGGACCACCTACACTTGGTGGAATTCTCCTACAATAACAGTTACCAGGCCAGCATACAGATGGCACCTTATAAGGCACTGTACGGCAGGAAATGTAGGTCGCCAGTTTGTTGGAGTGACGTAGGAGAGCGTCAGATACTTGGTCTAGAGTTGGTGACACAGATAGTGGAGAAGGTCAAGTAGATTCAGAGCCACCTGCGCGCAGCACAGGACAGACAGAAATACTGGGCAGATGTGCACCGCAGACCATCGGAATTTAAGGAGGGTGACCATGTATTTTTGAGGATATCGCCCACTCGTGGTACCAACAGATTCGGAGGCAGAGGCAAGCTGAGTCCGAGGAACATCGGATATTTTAACATTTTGGAACGAGTTGGCGAAGTGGCTTACCGTCTTGCATTACCTCCATCATTAGAGGGAGTACATGACGTATTTCACGTATCGCAGCTGAGGAGATATGTCGCAGACCCTAGCCACGTACTTGATCATTCGGAGATTACAGTCGGGCCCAGTCTGTCTTACGTAGAGCAGCCAGTTGAGATCCTCGATCGCAGCGAGAAGACTTTGAGAGGGCAGACGATTCGACTAGTCAGAGTGGCATGGAAGCACCATTCACCAGGCGAGTCTACTTGGGAGCGCGAGGATTCTATTCGGTAGCGATTCTCATACTTATTTGAGGAGCAAGGTACGAATTTTCGGACGGCATTAGATTACTAGTTGTTTTAAAAATTCTTTTAGATATTATCGTGCTTTACTTTTAATTTCGGGGACAAAATTTTTCTAAGTTGGGAAGAATGTAAACCCCCTCGATTTATTCTGTAGATAGTTAGGGTGAATTTGGAAAATTTTGGTTTTTGGTAGCAGATATCGAGGTTTAGAGTGGAGATAATTTTATCTGGTATTTAATTCATTTAATTAAAACCCTTGGCGCGCTCTATCATTCCTAAATTAATCGGAGCCCAATATCAACCCATAAATTCTATCGGACTATTGTACTTTTGACTTGACTCGCCAAATTAGGTACTGGACTTTTCCGTCACTTAAAATCAGTTTTTGTTGTGCTCTAAACTAATTGCACAATTTTTCGAAATCGTAACCCATATTTAATTTCGTGTCGGATACCTGTGTCGTTACCCTAAATTTTGAGATACAAACTTAACCCGTTGAGCCGGACCAACTAAAGGGTCCAAGACTGACTCCAAGCCCCCACCATTTTTTGACCTTTGCGTCATTTCTGGACTTTGACCCCAAGTGCCCCCATTTAATTTAAATTCGTGGGACACATTATTTCTATTTAAATCGGGGATACCAACTTTGTCAATCCTATTTTTAATCCTTAATTAATCCCAATGCCATTTTAATTACACCTGTGCCTAACGCACAACACCCCCTCACCATAAATTTTTTTAAACACAATTCTCTCCACAATTTTTGTGTCATTTTATGTGTTCGTGCAATTTCCCAAATTTGAGAGGCTAAGTTGCAATTAATGAATTTATGTGTCATCACCCTATTGGCCATGAGCAATGGAGTCATAAAATGGGTTCCAAATTCCACCCATCCATTTACCACCCTTCATGAAGAAACTAACTTTTCTTCATGACAAATCTCCACCCTCTATTTTGAATAGGATCATCACCACCCTCCATCCCCTTCACAATCCCCTATAAAACAACACCTCACCCCACCCTCAAAACTCACCACCGGCCCTAATCCCAAGAAAAACTCCCCCCTCTTTCTCTCTCCTCCCCCATATTTCCTTCATGCAAACTTCTTCTTCCCCCATTCTTATTTTTCTTCTTCCTTTACTTCTTCTCTCTTCTTCTCACTGAAGAAGACTTCCCTCCGGCCGACTTCACTGACCCCCCGTCCATTCCGGTGCACAGTTGACCGCTGTGCTCTTCCGACGACCCGACCGGCGCAGTTCCCCCGTTGTGCGTCCCTCCGGCCACTGTGCAGCAGCCGACCGCCGGCACTGTGCAGCACCCGACTCGCCGCAGTGCATCTCTCCCAGCGGTGCACCTCACCCGACCGGCCCGTGCGACCCCGACCGACCGGACCGAGCAGTCTGCACAGCCACCCCCGCTGGCCTGTGCGACCCCGCTCCGGTGCACAGCCACCCCCCGCGCTGGATCGAGCCGTCCTCCGCTCCGGCCTCCTCCCTATCCGACCACTCCCGACCATCACCACCACTACCAGCCTACACTACCACCACCATCACCACCACTACCAGCCTACACTACCACCACAATCACCATAACTACCACCTCCGGCCACGCTCCGGCCAGCCAGCAACCTCGCCGCGTAGAGGTCGACTCTTTCCCTCCCCCTCTCTTTGTATTGTTTTACTATATGTTTTAGTTAGGGATATATATATTTGCTATGGTAGTTAGGGTTAGGGTATTATATGAAGTGTGAGCATAACTAGAGTCATGTTGGTACATGATGTTGTGGATGAGAATGGGGTAAGAGCAGAAGAAATAAGTTCTTGTTGTGATTGTTAGGATTTACATTGGATAGTGTGGTTTAATACTTGAACATTGCTGATTAAATCGAATGATAATATTATGACTTGAGGTTAAGGTTAATGGTGAACTTGGAGGTTTAAATCGTCATCGGTATATCAATATAGATTTGAGTGAGAGAACATTGAGCTTAAGGGTTAAACATATTTATGGATGTGCGTGGTGATCTGTAGGGATTAGCAGTGTTTGCGGACGAAATGATCCGAGGGTTGAAGAAGAACTAATATCTAATGAGTAAATACGGTCAGGGAGTGAGCATACCTGAACTACTGAACCATGTGAAGAATATGGTAAGAATGAGGATTGGTCGAGGAGAGTGTACATATGACTAGTTGATGGACTATCGTACCGTTAGTCAGTTGTAGTCAGTCCTCTAGTATCTTGCCCTTGTGAGTCGTAGAATAGATTATTAATTCTGGTTTGTATCTCTTCTCTAGGTACTGCGGGACCTGAGGACTTGGACGCGGTACCAGATCCCCGTCATCAGCAGCCGCATGCATGCAAGTGTACCTTGCCACCCTGTATTTCAGATTACAGATATTTATTGTTCTTTATGTACATTATGCACGTACTTATTTTGACGCTCGATACTTCGCGTCCGGATCATAACCGGGTGCTGACATTCGTCGTAACATCTTAGAATAATTGTTAGATGCTTTGTAGTACCTCGATGCACGTACCTGAGTACATCGATACCCCAGGACACACTCATACACTGTGATCGTGCCAGATTCCTGTATCCTGATACTGACATCATGACCAGAGACTGGGATGACCTTAGGGTCGCGTCTGTTGAGTTACTTTCGTGAGTCAAGACTGTTAGATAGAGGTTCAGGTTCAGCGCACCATCGTTGACCGCTTGGGAAGGGGAAGACAGTTACTAGACGTTTGGGCTCCTATGCACGTGCTTATATATATATATATATATATATATATATATATATATAATGATCCTGTATTCTAGAGTAGTGTATCACCCGTGTGTCTCTGTGTTCGGAGCTACGGTATGCCCCGTGTGTCTCTGTGTTCGGAGCTACAGTTTTATTTTGGACAGCCCACGCGTCGAACATTGTCTTTAAACTATGTCACACTTGTTTGGTTATGATTGAGTACCCTGTCGTGCACTTGTATTTTCTGTTTACTTGGCATGTTGTATTTTTGTACCTTGTTACGTCCCTCTGAGGACCTGGTTCCCTGCCAGTTTTGCAGCATAGATGATTACAGAGCATTTGGAGTTGCTGTTGCAGACGCATGTCTGGCGAGCATGGTACCAGGTACTCATATCTTATCTACCGGCATTATGGTTATTGTACATTGATTATTCATCTGCTGTTGTAGCCTAGTTTTATAGACTCATACTTCTTCTCGAGTCTATTAGAGTTAGTGTGTTATGGGACGGCCGACTCTAGCACATATAGCTCTTTCTTGTATACTTATGTACATTGTGGATTGAGACATAGAGGTTTACATTTATGGGATATCTAGATAGTGTCCTTTATATTTTACAGCTTATACGTATTCGAGTCAGACAGAGTCTGGTCGAATGCGTAGCTGGCGTGTCACGTATTCCTGGTCCTACGTATTTTGGGACTGGGGTGTGACATCTATCAAGCCAACACAATAAACTATCTTATATGCAGTGCGGTCTCCGAGTAACTCAGGATCGGTAGCGGTTAATCCAGCTAACCAATGACTCATTTATCTGATGTTATTAGCAGCTATGACTCATGGATGCTCTTCACTATCGTGGTAACAGCCGTGACCAAGGTTCAGCTCTCCACCAATAGCCATTGTTCGACTAATGCGAATGCATGAAACACTATCAAATAAACTCTAGGATGCAGACGAGATGAACCATCGGACCATATATCTTTGTTGCGGACTAGCCGCCCTCACTGAACAAGTTCAAGCACATAATATGGTTCTCTCGAAGCACAAGCGATAGTGGAACATGTTCATGCAAACTCTTACTCTTAGACAAGCATTTCAGGATCTCTTAGTTAAGCAGACAAGTTCATTTCAATGACAAGCTATGAGAGTTCTCTTATTAAGCATGCAAGGCAGGTTCTATCATTCTCTTAAGCAAACAAGCATTCAAAAATTCAGATTCATTATTAAGACGTGCAAGAATCAGAGAACGAAGTTTTGCCCACTTACCTTGATACATAGTGCCGACGTAGAGTGGGGTACTACAGTTGGGGGGCAGTGGGCCTAAAGGCATGCAATGCAGTGTGCACAAAGTACCGAGCGTTACGTTGGACCCCGAGCGTTATTTCGGGAATTCAAAAAATAAAATAAAATAAGTGTCAATATTATGACAGTCCAACAAATGTAATGGTTTGTCAAAAACTTTGACAGTCCTAATATGCATATAATATTTAGGACTGTAAAAAGTTTTGACAGTCCACTAAACGTAATGGACTGTTAAAACTTTTGACAGTCCTAAATATTACATGCATATTATGATTGTCAAAATTTATGGCAATCCAATAAACATAATAGACTGTCAAAAATCATGACAATCCAAAAATGCCTATAATATTTAGGACTGTAAATATATTCTACAGTCCTTCTTATAAATAGGACTATCAAAATATTTTGACAATCCTACAGAAAATATGCTCAACTTAAGGATTGTCAACAATGTTTATAATCTAATAAGCATAAATGGACTGTAAAATATTATGACAGTCCTCGTTATTGATAGGACTGTGAAAAATGTTGACAATCCTAAACTAAGTTTGATGTTCGACCTGACAGTAAGTTAATTTTAGGATTGTGACAGTTTTTGACAGTCCTACTTATATTTATGACAGCCACAAATGTTGACAGTCCTAAATATATCACTATTTTTTAACCTTTGATTTTTATATGTGATTTTTTTAACTATCTTTTTCTTTTGCTTTTAGGTCATATCGTGTACAAGTGTTGGAGTACATCCCGCTATTTGCACTTATGTAGGTAATTTATTCTTGACGGATATTTTATTTAAATCTCATAAAAAAATGTTAGATTGGTATAGACAAGTTGGACTTCTACATAACATAATCATTGTGATTTCAAGATCGATCCAATCCTGAATGTAAATGAGGTGGTGTCTTCAGGCATCATCGTAGAAAAGATACACTTACCGACATAGAAGGCAAGGAGAGAAGCATTGGGACGAAGAAATGTGGATGTCCATTCAAGATTTTGATTGTATGTGAATACGATGAGAAGTGGTTAGTGAAAGTCAAGAAAGGAATGCACAATCATCCTATTGTCGATACACTAATTGGACATCCATATGCGGGTCGGTTGAAGAACGATGAGAGAAAGCTAGTTCAAGAACTTTTCCTTGCTAGAGTTGCACCCCAAAAAAAATATTTCATCGTACGACAAAATAACGATACAAACAAGTCAATAATGTGGACAATCTACAACGCTTTATTGAGATCTAAATATCATAGTATGAAAGGAAGAATGGAGATACAACAAGTGTTGAAGTTGCTTGGCGAGAATCACTATGTAGAGTACCAGAGAACACATCCGCAGAACAATAAAATCATATCAATATTTTGGGATCATCCTAATTGCACACACTTGGCCAGGTCCTTCGCTAACGTATTGGTCCTTGATTGCGCATATAAGACCAATAATTCAATAGGCCTCCTTTTTAAGTTGTTGGCTTTACTTCCATTAGAAAAATATTTGCAATCGCGTTTTGTTTCATGAAGAGTCAGACAGTCGAGGATTACAAAAGGACATTGAGGACACTACAATCACTTTACACAGGACACAAAGAGCCCTCTATTTTTGTACTGATAAAGAGTATATATGCCTTAATAAATGCTATCAATATCGTATTTCCTCACACGCAAAGATTATTATACTATTGTCATGTAAATTGCAATATCAGAGCACAATGCAAGAGCAAGTTTGAGAAGGTGGATGATAAAATTGACATGGCACGCTTCGAAAAATTCTACAATGATTGAAATCTTGTATGGCGATCGATTACCCAAGACAGTTATGACACTGCCTGGTATATTTTCAAAGTTTTTGGCAATCCAATAAACGTAGTGGACTGTCAAAAATCATGATAATCCAAAAATGCCTATAATATTTAGGATTGTCAATATATTCTACAGTCCTTCTTATAGATAGGACTGTCGAAATATTTCGACAATCCTATAGAAAATATGCTCAACTTAAGGAATGTCAACAATGTTTACAGTCCAATAAGCATAAATGGACTGTAAAATATTCTGACAGTACTAATACGTATATACTAATAAGGACTGTCAACAATTTTGACAGTCCTTGTTATTGATAGGACTGTGAAATTTTTTAACAATCCTAAACTAAGTTTGATGTTTGGCCTGAAAGTAAGATAATTTTAGGATTGTGACAGTTTTTGACAGTCCTACTTATATTTATGACAGCCACAAGTGTTAACAGTCCTAAATATATCACTATTTTTTAACTTTTGATTTTTATATGTGATTTTTTTAACTATCTTATTCTGTTGCTTTTAGGTCATATCGTGTCCAAGTGTTGGAGTACATCCCGCTATTTGCACTGATTAGGTAATTTATTCTTGACGGATATTTTGTTTAAATCTAATAAAGAAGCGTTAGATTGGTGCAGACAAGTTGGACTTTTACATAACATAGTCATTGTGATTTCAAGATCGATCCAATCCTGACCGGGCCAAAAATTTCTAGAGCTTGAATGTGAAAGAGGTGGTGTCTTCAGGCATCATCGTAGAAGAGATACACTTACCGACATAGAAGGCAAGGAGAGAAGCGTTGGGATGAAGAAATGTGGATGTCCATTCAAGAGTGGGAGACGAGTAACCCGACATGCATTTCTTATATCAAAGATACTTTGGTAGAACAACATAAAGAATAATTCATCTTAGCATGGATTGTATAACATAAATAGTGTGCCTCAGATAAATGGCAAAATTTTATACAAATAAAATCCAACAAGTAAAAGAATGGCACACTTTCTACTTGTTCCAAAAGAAAGACGCACATTTTCTTACTTTGGTACACTTTCTATTAATTTCAGAGGATGGCACACTATTCAGAGAGTAGAAAAGTGGCGTACTTTCTTAATGTTACGAAAGATGGTGTACAAATAATCTTCTCTCTCTTAACATTTAATTCAGCGAACTGATAGCTAACATATGCAAAAACCGAAGAGTCAGAGGTCATCATTACAGTGAAGCTACGACACTCAAACCCAGGTTGTCATTTAGCGACCCAACCGTGGTGCCATTCTCTTCAAAAGTGCACTGCAGTACCATTCTCTTCAAAAGTGCACCGCAGTGCAATTTTCTTTAAAAGTGCGTCGTTGTGCCATTTTCTTCAAAAGTGCACCGCAGTACCATTCCTTCAAAAGTGCACCGCAGTGCCATTCCCTAAAAAATGTGCCGCAGTTCCATTATTTTCAAAAATGTGCCATAGTGCCAATCTTACAAAAAATGCGCCTGTCTCCAGACGACTTCAAAAGAGCACATACTATCCTAACCGACAGTGAGCATTTACAAATGTGTGTCTTACATGCCGTACTTCTCGTAAAAGGTGTACAAATAACTGTCCCCCACGACCAATGCTTTCCTCATATAGGAAGCTACGTGTAAAGTAGGCAGCAAGTTGTGCACCAATCATGCAGAACGTGGGGTGTTAATCCACCAAAAGTGCACGCATAATGGTAAAATATTGTTGACTGTCCATAGTGCGCGCAAACTCTCGTAACCGCTCCTAAACTCTATAAATACAGGTTCTGTACAACTAACAGGGGGCAGACAACGGCTACCTTCAGAATACATACAGAGATGAGCACATATGGACAGATAGAGAGAAAGGGGCTAGAATTTTCAAGTCTTTAAAATTTAAGAGTAGAGTGAGAGAAATAGAAGCTTCTCGTGTCGTTGTGCCAGAGCTTTCTTATTGTTTAACTCTCCAAGTTGTTCGCAACATTCCTTATATTTCTTCGTCTTCGTGTGCAGTTCTCCGTCGTCGTGTGCATTTTCTCATCGTCGAGTGGTCCAAGGAGTAAAGTTATCATTCGTATCTCAAATCTCTATAACTATACTTTCCCAGAATCAATTATACTTAGATTTCTGTTTAGGATCTTTTTTGTACTTTCTTTAACAGTTTGTAACACAAAAGTTTTGTCTAAACTTTTTCTCGCAAACAAGATGGTGACTCTGCTGGGGACTTCCTTCTCCTCTGACGAGAAGGTGATAGCTTAACTCGACACTGCTTCGGTCGGCTCAACGCAGAAGACCTTGGTCGTGAAGTTCGACCAACAGGCATATGAATAAATGCTCCATTCTGGGGGTAGTGCTTACCCCTCATCTGAACTCAAGTCGAGGAAAACTCGCAAAGTGTGTGTGCCCAAACATCGTCATGCATATCCCGAAGTTGTTGCTGACAAGGGAAAAATAATTCTGATTGGCAAGAGTTCCCCTGTCAATTATGTTAAGATCAATGACTTGGTGGACAATTTTCTTGTGTTAAACAAGGGATACAATTCGCGCAACTCACGCAATTTCAAGCAAAGGGTGTTCCATACCCAAGCTTCTGAATCCTTTTCATTAAACAAGGGATACAATTCGTGCAACTGGCATAATTTAGAGCAAAGGGTAATCCACACCCAAGCTCCTCAGCCCGTGCATATTTGTTGTAGTATACGAGGCAAGCAAGGTATGTACACCATTATCTAAACTAACCAGTGCATAAATAAAGTATTGGTCAGAGAGAATCATTCTTCTAACATCTTGATTACACGCACAATGAAGGTAAAATTATGCGCCACTCATGCGCCAGTCAAGACCTCCGTGCAAAATTAAATAGTTGTACGAAACTCCAATGGCAATATCCACTAAGCTTAACCTAGATGAAAACAGTAAACCAACAGACATACGTAAGTATTGAGGTATGATTGGTAATTTGTTATATCTAACTGCTAGTCGCCCAGACATTATGTTTGTTGTATGCCTCTGTGCTAGATATCAGGCACATTCTAAGGAATCACATTTTTGGGCAGTTAAGCGTATCTTTAGATACCTTTAAGGGACTTTTTCGGCATGCTTATGGTATTCCAAAAACCACGTTCTTTGACCTTACTAGTTACTCGGATGCTAATTTTTCCGGATGCAAAGTCGATCGAAAAAGCACCAGCGGCACCTGTTATTTTCTAGGAAAGTCTCTAGTCTCCTGTTTTAGCAAGAAATAAAATTATGTTGCATTATCAACAACTGAGACTGAGTATATCACTGCAGGACGTTATTGTGCTCAAATTTTATGGATGAAATAAACCCTAGAAAACTTCAATCTGCACTATAAGAACATTCTTATTCTGTGTGATAACACTAACACTATGAATCTCACTAAGAATCCAGTATGTCGTTCATGCACTAAGCACATAGAAATTCGACATTATTTTTTAAGTGATCATCAATTACACGGAGATATTTGTTTGGAACATATTGACACGGAACATCAATTAGCAGATATCTTTACTAAACATTTAGCTGAAGATCAATTCAACTTTATCCGTCGAGAATTAGGTCTTTTAAATTCTGATAAAATATAAGAATCATAAAATGCTTTAAAATTTTTGTCACATATTTCAAAAAGTTTTAAAAAATTTTGATACAAGCCGAAAGGGCCCTTCTGTCAAAAAGGTATAAATAACCTTAAGTGACACAGTATTTAAGTATCTTTGGACCACCGCTAGCTGGGATCCGGCCCCTACAGCTACTCCGAGATGATCTAAACTCTTGAAAACATATGATTTAAATTAGCAATTATTATTTTGTATATATATCAAGTCAAGAAAGGCATAATATCGATTAAAGTTATATTGAGATTCTGGAAATAAATGTACATAGAATTCGGACCGAACTCGGGCCGACCTCGGACCGAACTCGGTTAGTTTAATTCCAGAATATGTTATATCATTAATTTTCTTCCTAATTTGGGTTTCTGCTACTCTATTTATACATCTTTTTGTGGCTCATTCATTCACACCAACGAAAAATATCCCCTCCTCCACACTAAACCTAGTTTTCTTCCTATATCCTTCCCACATGGCCCCTAAAAAAAATTAGGCTCATTTTTCGACTCTCTTTTTTGTCCCATTATGCCAAACATAGGAAATTTTAACGATTTTACTTTTTGAAACCTTAAAATTTCAAATGATTGGTTTAATGACTTCTTTAAGAGACACATCTGCCTTAGCCATCCTATTGATTTTTCCTCCCAACACAATCACTATTTACCTATTTTTTAAAAACTCTAACTTGAAGAACTTGTTACGACCTGTACCGATATTTAACCAATGCTATTCAAATATTCTATTGTAACTTAACATATGAACATAATACTATTTCATCTAGAGTTCGTGGCATTCCAATTGAATTCGATGCGGACGACTTGGGTGAAATTCTACTCATTCTCGCTGACGGACAAACCCTAGTCAACATCACGCAAGTTCAATTCAACCATGACTTAACTCTAGACTCTTTCAAAAATATTCTTTGTCATCCTCTTGAATGTCCACCTAGAAAATTTTACGCTCGATATTTAAATGGTCACTTCTTTGAAATACATCATATTATCTTTTTAACTTTTCTACCTAAGAAGATTTACTTTGATGAGCTCTCTTATCTAGAAATGTCAGCTTTATACCACTTGTATTTTGGCATTAACTTCAATGTTCCCTAGACTCTCTTATCTCAAATGCTTCACTGTTGCAAGAAAGGGTGTCCACTACTCTACGCCATATACTTGCCAACCATTTTTAGCTACTTCGACATTCCATTGGATACTTGTCCACATCTTGAGGAACCTTTATCCCTCAATAAAGTTTGGAGAATTGAGCCATCTATGCTTCTACCATATAACTCGTCATCAAACTCCAACACACATCCTGCTGATTCCATCCCTGCTGTTAATGAACCACCGTAAACCTTAGAGTCTATTTTCAATCTGTTGCATGATCGCTTCCACAAAAAAGATATACGCTATCGTGCTTCTGAGCATCGCCAAACTCTTCAGACTCAAGCTCTTGGCAATACTTTGATAGACATCCAGTACACCCTATCGAAGCACCCAACCAGACCATTTCTGATTCTCTGGAATCCAAATTAACAAGTACTTTGCATTGATCACCCCTATGTTCAGAGATATTTGGATCAAGCTGATGCCTACTTTGATCCAAATAAAATAGTTGAACTGATGATGAAGATGAAGACAATGATAACTAGTTGCTCAATGGATTTTTGAATGTTTAAGGTTTACTTTTGGTTATTCTAATATAATATTTTCACTACACATCTGTTTTTGTATGCTTTCTTTTTAAAGAATAAATTTTAAATAAAAGCAAAAAATTTCGATATTTGTCATTATATGTTATCCTGTATACACTTTACTCTCTTATTTTTTTTGTCATCTCACCGATTACAGGGGATCATGCCATTTCGATCAAATAACAACGGGGGAGAAGACATACATGATACTAGCATACAAGATGATACTTGATAGACGTTGCCTTCAGCATGTCAACTGCTCCACAGTTACGGGGGGAGCCTTGCATCAAAGACTTGCAGTATCATTCATAATTTGTCAATTATCAAAATAGGGGAGATTGTTGGCTCATCTGGTCTAAATCAACTTGATTTTGATAGTTAACTAAACCATGCATTGATATATCGCTATATGAAGACTCTATACTGGTGTTATATGCCATCTGTATTGCGTCTTTCAAATGTAATATTTTATTTATTGAGTCTAGGATCGATGTAAGTTGAGTCATACTGATAAATTAATGTAACTATACCTAGATACCCAGTCCACTAAAATAAACCATCGAATCTATCCACCAAATCAGGCTACATTCATTAACAAATTCTACTATACTTAGAAACTGAACTCGGACTAAATTCATGTCGAACTCGGACCAAACTCGGTTACCACTTTGGTATAAAATTAGCACAGTAGTAATATCCCTGATTTCCTGGCCCAATGTTCAAAAATTTAAATTGAACCCATCTAAATTTTGGCTAAATTCTGTTTGCCAATACACTATAAATAGGATTGGATTTCTATATTCCTACTCATTCATCATCTCTTAATTCTTCTATCATATTGTGAGCAAACATATAAGCTTTAACATTCCCATCTCCAAGAGAAACTCTCTAGCCTTTCTAGTACCAAGTGCGGTCTCGGTCTAGAAGTCTACATAGTTGTAAAGAGCTTGGCTCTATCAGTTTCTCTCTCTCTCTCTAGCTGTAAAATTGTGAGACTTCGGATCAAATCTCGTGATGTAAAGAAGTGGCAAGTTTTCGGATCAAATCTTGAGATTCAGTATTGGTGATTATAATGGATAAAAATCTGAGCTTGAGTTCTCGGGACTGGACTAGTCCTCTCAGAGGGAAACCAGAATACATCTTGGTGTTTGTGTTTGCTTTCATTATGATAATATTTGCTTTCATTCTGATAATCTTAAATTGAGTAGATTATTCCGATGTACTCTATTCAACCCCCCTAGAGTTGCTTTAAAGTCCTTCAAAACTTGGGGAATGCTTATGATCTTATAGCACAACGGTACGAACTCCAACTGGCTGCACGTCATTTTCTCTAGTCTACGAATGTGAAGCAGTTTTTCCTCTGGAGATCCAGATTCCTTCTATCAGAATATCTCTTGCTAACGAGAAAATAGTTGAGAATAATGATTGATTGTGATTTCAAGAATTAGAAGCACTGGACGAGAAGCGCTTACAGGCTCAACAAAGCATTGAGTTATATCAAGCACGTATCTCCAGAGTTTTTAATCAAAAATTCAAAGAAAGGATATTCCAAGTTATTGATCTCGTCCTTATAGTGAGAAGGCCAATGGTCATGACCCACAAAAGCAAAGGCAAATTCCAGGCTAAATGGGAGGACCTTTTTGTGGTGGAATAGGTATATTTCAATGACGCTTATAGGCTCGCTAAGTCTAATGGAGATTTGATCATGATGCCAATCAATAAAAAATTTCTTGAGAAGTACTATATCTAAATCAGGCTTGTACATTTCATCCCCAGCAGGCCATTTATAAATGTATCGCGTTTGTAATTACTGACTTCGAACTATTACTTATATGCAAGAGTCTTGGATACGTCATAAGTAATGGGTCCTCAAAGTTCCCTAGTAGAGTAAAATCTACTAAAGAAAATAATCAAATCCATACTACCTCTGTATTTTTTTCTCCTAAAGGTATATAACATATTACCTCTGATAGTGTTTTACCCTCAAACTTGCTATCCGTACTTATTATAAGTGTGCCAAGGGTATCAAGTCCCCTTTAATCATCCCTGTGAAGATGTGTTCTGCCATGTCCATATTACCTCTGAATAGAGACATTTAATGGAGTCCTATCTTGAAAACCTATCACATTCATATTACCCTGATAGTGTTATTCTTTTTAACTTATTATCTGTATCTAATATCAAAGTACACAATGGATAATAAGTCTACAAAATTCTCCTAAATTTGTGATATTTATGGTATCGTCATTCAAGTCACAGAAAGAAAATAAACCTCTTCGGTGATAGAAAATGGTGAAAGAAGACAACAGTAAAAGTACTTAGGAAGAAGAAGAAGAATCAAAGTCCTCCAAATTATTTATAAATATTGCAAGAGCATGCAGAATACAGACGTCTGAGGATGCAATCAAGCGACGAGAGGCCTCAACTCTAACTTGTTCTTGTTTCCCTAATTTGGTAGAAAGATCACGGATCTCGGTCTGGGCAGAGTAAATCCATCCAATGAAGGGCTAACGAGATCCCGAAAAAAGTTTCCTTACACAGTTGGACAGAGACTTCTCCCTTCTCCTCACCAGGAGGTGGTATAATAGTGGTAGAAACATGGCTGGAGTTAGCCGTAACAATAGAGGAAGCAGTTGTTTCTTCATACTCTCTTATTTTCTTTTTGGATGCGTCTTGGGAAGCCATTGGCAAGTTCGGATGAGTAAATATGAACTGTGTAACTGACCCCACTATTTATAAAGAGGGCGACGGTTCGAATTCCCACACAAGCCTCATAAATGAAGGGAAACATTGGTTTATTTCCCTCATTGAAGAACCAGACACAAAATCCCAAGAGATGCGATTGTTGGGAATCCATATATTTCCCCATAGCTTTTTGCATGTATATATGGCGGAGGAGGCTGCATAGTGCGCATAGTATTTAGTCTTCTCCGATGTACATTTGATTTCACGAAACAAAGTAGAAATTTATATTTCATAAGATAGCAAAAGTCGACAGTTAGCAATATGCAGGCAACAAGAAAAATTCAAGCCAAAGTTTTATTGGTACTTAAAATCATGATTACATATGATGAAAATCTATTACATCTGGATTTTTATTCTAAAATTATGATTACATATGATAAAAATCTATTACATTTAGTTTTTATATGATGAGGGATCTATCATAGAGCCATCCCCATCTTTTTATTTTTCAGTGCAAGATACTTGCTTGCAATAAAGGACAACGTTATAGAGCGCAATGCTAGACATGCCCTCGCTCCCTAACATTGGATGCATTGACAATGGTGGAAGGATACAAAACTGGGCCTGCATCAATTATTCAGGCCCAAAGAAGATAATCCTCTACCGCCATCAAGCGCCGTCGACAGAGTTTTGATTGAAACTCCATCCCAATCTTACAAGTCAAGACCGCGATCGAGTTGTACCCTAGTGGCAAGCCATATTTTGGGGAAAAATATAGCTAGCATGCTCTATGGACTAGGATAACTCTGATTGCTCTGAGCAGAGTCCCTCCTTATTGAATGTTGAGTCGCTACATGATGTTGTTGATCATCTAGAACGGGAAGAAGTATGATATATTTTTATGCTCCATCGTGCAAGAAGCAGGCTAGTGTTATCCCTGCCCAGAAAAGCACGTTATCGACATTCTACATGCACATAAACTATAAAGTTGTAAGGCAGAAAATTGAAGGTGCGCGTATATTCTGTAAGAAGAAAAATATGCACTCTTATAAAGTTTGTTAAAACTTAGAAAATATGCAGGCAGTTTCTTCCCACTCTGACAGAGGAAAAGTACACGAGATTCCTGATTATGTCCAAACTCAGAAAATGTGCATGCAGTTTCTTCTCACTCTGACAGAGAAAAAGTGTGTGAACTTCCTGAATTCATGAAAAAAAAAACTAGAAAGTGCGCCAAGAGAAGGATGGAAGGAGTATTGGTGGTAATGGAGTGTCCTTGTCTCACCTATTTCCAGGGAGCGCCATCTTCTACGGCCGCTTGGATGCTTACGGTGCCCGGACGTGAGTGTCATCCTCATCTTCTTAGGCTTGATCCTAAAGACAACTGTGCTCATTCTCACGATAAGAAGTAGGTTTGAGGGGTCTTGATCAAGATGTAATTCTAATAGAAGCTCTGTTCTAATGGGGATCTCTCTTTGTACATATATATATATATATATATATATATATATATATATATGTGTGTGTGTGTGTGTGTGTGTGTGTGTGTGTGTGTGAAGAGAGAGTCGTCCCAAAATTTATAATCATCCTTGGAAATGATGTCGCATGCATCGCTGGGGAGACTGCATCCAATCAGCCACCAAGTTAAACCATTGTCCTGAAAATTGCGTCAAAGCAAAGATCTAGTCAAAAATTGTGTTTAAGGCTACATAGCCATGTTGGAAATCTGATTAAGATTATGCCTGAATGCGCGCAAAAAATCTCAACTGCCTCTTCCATGCTTCTACGTTCAAAGTATTTCGAATTTGTTAGCCTACCTAATTATAGTTAGTTAGTTATCATAGATTGATTGTGCATATCTCTTAGCATAATTATTGTTAGCAAAGTGTTAGCCTACCTAATTATAGTTAGTTAGTTATCATAGATTGATTGTGAATATCTCTTAGCATAATTATTGTTAGCAAAGTTTAACCAAACTCTTGTATATATATCTCTGTTGTTAATATGAAGAGCACGGGTTTTAATCTCCTTTATGGTATCAGAGCTTCTTGACTCCTAGCCTTCTCAAACGCTTCCGTCGTCCTCTTCTCATTCTGCTGCTCCTTCCTTTTATGGCGTCTCCAACAACCAATTCTGCTGCCATGATGGAATCCACCAACAACAAATTCCACCCAGCACTTGCCGTCTCCAACAACAAGAACTCCATCCCAATTCGTCTTGAATCAGAGAAAGGACACTACGCCTCTTGGGGTGAATTATTCCAAATTCATTGTCGTGCCTATAACGTTTACGAGCACATCATCCCGTCACAACCATTATCGGAGAAAGAAAAAGATCCTGCCTTTGATAAGGATCTCTGGACCCGTCTCGATGCCATCGTCCTAACTTGGATGTACGGCACGATCTCCTCTGAATTACTCATCACCATCTTGAAGCCTAATTCCACCGCCAAGGCACAGTGGGATCGACTTGCGAGCATTTTTTTGGATAACAAACACGTGCGTGCATCGACTCTCGAAACCAGGTTTGCCAACACCTTTCTTGATGATTTTCCCGACGTCTCCTCTTACTGTCAGGAACTCAAAGACTTATCGGATCAACTTACAAACGTTGATACTCCGGTTGATAACCATCGGTTAGTTCTTCGCCTTATCAATGGATTAAATAAGAATTATGACACAGTAGCTTCTACAATTTCTCAAATGGATCCTTTGCCAAAATTTTACGCCGCTCGGTCTCGTTTGCTCTTGGAAGAGACACGAAAATCCCGCCAGTCGGGGGTTACCGCTCGCGTACCATCACAGCAAGCTCTTGTCGCCCAGCCCTCCAATGATGCAGCCCTCCCTCCAACCTCCGGGCCCGGAACGAACTCAAACCGACATCAACAAAACAAAGGTTCTGCCAATTCCTCAACCCAAAATCAGACCTCATATCGTGGTAAAGGGAAAGGTCAAAGTCGTGGAGGATCGAATCATAATGGAGGATCGACTAACGGGGGTGGGTCGCGCAACCATCCGCCACCTCCTTTTTGGCCGCCAAATCAGCATCAATGCCAGCAGTACTACCCACCTTGGGCTGCTCCATGGAATCAGACTTGGACTCCACCTCCACCGTATCCTTATCCCACTAGCGGGTGGTCACGCCCTCCACAACCATCCAGGCAATCCAGAATCTTGGGTCATCGTCCACCACAGGCTCACACCACACAGTTTCAACCAACGAATTTGGAACAGGCTTTTCAAACGATGGCTTTAAACCCTCCAGATAATAATTGGTACATGGACACGGGTGCCACTTCTCATATGACAAGCGATGGAGGTAATCTTACAGCTTATTTTAATTTGAGCAAAAATAAAAATATTATTGTCGATAGTAGTCAGGAAATCCCAATTCATGGTTATGGACAGAAATCTCTTCCTACGCCATTTTCACCCCTTCGTTTAACAAATGTGCTTCATGTCCCGAAACTTATTAAAAATCTTATTTCTGTTCGTCGTTTCACGACTGATAATAATGTGACCATTGAATTTGATCCTTGTGGATTTTCTGTGAAGGACATTCAGATTGGGAGGCAAATCATGAGGTGTAATAGCACTGGCGACCTCTACCCCATCACCAACACCAACACACGCCAACAAACCGCCTCGCCATCCATATTTGCTGCTTTGTCGCCTACTCTTTGGCACAATCGATTAGGACACCCAGGAGTTTCTATTTTACATTCCCTTAAGAATAAGAGGGTTATTGATTGTAAGCCCATCTCCCATTCTAGTACTTGTCAATCATGTGTTTTTGGAAAATATGTGAAACTACCTTTTTATTCTTCTAATGCTTGCACTTTGTCATCTTTTGATATAGTGCATAGTGATGTGTGGACATCCCCTGTGTTGAGTTCTGCAGGACATAAGTATTATGTGTTCTTTCTTGATAACTATAGTGATTTTTGTGGACTTTTCCTATTGGCAAGAAATCGCAAATTTTTTCTCTTTTTTGGGCCTTTTGCACATTTATACAAACCCAATTTCACAAACCCATAAAAATATTCCAATGTGACAATGGGACAGAATTTTCTAATAACGCCTTCAAATCTTTTTGTCAACAGAATGGTCTTGAATTCCGTTTCTCTTGTCCCTATACTTCTTCCCAAAATGGAAAAGTCGAACGCAAAATCCGCGCTATTAAGAACATCATGCGAACTCTTCTTGTCCACTCTTCAGTCCTATCTGCTCTCTGGCATCACGCCTTGCAAATGGCCACATATCTTCTCAATTTAATTTCTCACAAAAATCTTCAGAACCATTCTCCCACGGATATCCTCTACTCTAGAGCCCCTTCCTACGATCACCTTCGAGTTTTTGGCTGTCTTTATTTTCCGTTATTTCCCTCCCAAACAATTAACAAACTCCAAGCTCGTTCCACTCCATGCATTTTCTTAGGATATCCACCAAATCATAGAGGATACAAGTGTTATAAAAAATTTTCCCAACGAATTATCATCTCTCGACACGTCCTTTTTGACGAAACTCGTTTCCCATTCGCTAAGATCAATCCTTCCACAAATTCGTCATACTCGTTTTTGGATAGTTCCTTGCATCCAAATATTCAACCCCATTTCGAATTTCCCACGCCCATTGCCCCTGTCTTTGGGCCGCAACCACCCACTGAGCCTGCCCAGCTGCCTCCGGCATCTTCCATTGGCCCGCTCCCAACGGCCCAAACTTCACCCCTCCAAAATACCTCTGGCCCGTCCACTCCCAAGCAGTCTGCTACGACCAGCCATCCATCCCTACCACTAAATCCCACTCGTACTATTATCACTCGGAGTATGCATGGAATTTATCGTCCCAAACGCCAATTCAATATTTCTTCCTTAATCACACCATCACCTCTTCCCCGCAACCCAAAAGCTGCCTTGTCTGACCTAAATTGGAAATCCGCCATGAACGACGAATTTAATGCTCTTCTTAAAAATAATACGTGGGATTTTAGTTCCACGCCCATCTAATGTGAATGTCATTCGTTCTATGTGGATTTTTCGTCACAAAAAGAATTCTGACGGTTCTTTTGAGCGGCATAAAGTCCGACTTGTAGGTGATGGCAGGTCTCAGCAGGTTGGCGTGGATTGTGATGAAACATTTAGCCCCGTGGTAAAGCCCGCTACTATTCGTACTGTTCTTAGCATCGCCTTGTGTCATTCTTGGCCAATTCACCAATTGGATGTCACAAATGTATTTCTGCATGACCACCTTAACGAAACAGTATACATGCATCAACCACTGGATTTTTGGGATTCCACACACCCTGACTACGTATGTCTATTGAAGAAGTCGCTTTACGGTCTCAAACAAGCACCTCGTGCCTGGTATCAGCGGTTTGCTGAGTTTGTCGCTACCATTGGTTTTGTTCATAGCAAATCTGATCACTCCCTGTTCATTTACAACCAAGGACCCGACCTAGCCTTTCTTCTACTTTATGTTGATGACATCATCTTGACGACATCATCCACAGCCTTACGTACGTCTATTATGTCTCTTCTGGCTTCAGAATTTGCTATGAAGGATTTGGGACCTCTTAGCTATTTTTTGGGAATTGCAGTTACACGAAATTCTTCAGGACTCTTTCTGAGTCAATCAAAATACGCGGAGGAGATTCTCGACATGCAATTCTTCTAATACACCTGTTGACATAAAAACCAAACTCACTCATGATTCGGATCCCCCCTTCGACGATCCGACTCATTATCGGAGTTTAACAGGTGCATTACAATATCTCACTTTCACCCGACCAGATATACCTTATGCAGTTCAACAAGTATGCTTACACATGCACAATCCTAAAGTCGTGCATATGCACGCTTTAAAGCGGGTGCTTCGGTATATTAAAGGCACACTTGACCTTGGCTTGTAACTCTATAAATCATCAGTTTCAAGTCTCATTTTATACACTGATGCAGATTGGGGTGGTTGTCCTGACACTCGATGCTCGACATCCGGTTATTGTGTTTTTCTTGGCAAAAACTTACTATCTTGGTCCTCCAAACGTCAACCTACTCTCTCTTGTTCCAGCGCCGAAGCCGAGTACCGAGGAGTCGCCAATGTCATTTCTGAATCATGTTGGTTACGTAATTTGCTTCTTGAGCTTCATTTTCTGATTCAGAAGGCTACCATCGTTTATTGCGACAATGTTAGTGCCATATATCTCTCAGGCAATCCGGTTCAACATCAACGCACTAAACATATCGAAATGGATATACATTTTGTCCGCGAGAAAGTTGCTCAAGGCCATGTTCGAGTACTCCATGTTCCCTCTCGGTACCAAATTGCTGATATTTTTACCAAAGGGCTTCCACATATACTCTTTGATGATTTTTGAGACAGTCTCAACGTACGGAAACCTTCCGCTACGACTGCGGGGGAGTGTTAGCCTACCTAATTATAGTTAGTTAGTTATCATAGATTGATTGTGCATATCTTTTAGCATAATTATTATTAGCAAAGTGTTAGCCTACCTAATTATAGTTAGTTAGTTATCATAGATTGATTGTGAATATCTCTTAGCATAATTATTGTTAGCAAAGTTTAACCAAACTCTTGTATATATATATCTCTGTTGTTATATGAAGAGCACGGGTTTTAATCTCCTTTAGAATTTATCTGTGAAAATTTAAAAACTTTGAAGGGGTCTTGTAGAAGCATAAAAAGTACGCCCCCAAAGAATGCCAGTGCCAAAAGGAGTGTGGCGCGCTTCTTTACAAAACAAGTCTAAAGTAAGAGTGGCACACTCTATCAATATCTCAAAGTATGGCACACTCTCCTAAAGAGAAGAATAGTGGCGCAGTACTCTTGAACCATTTTTCTTTCAACTCAATGAAGGAAGGCGCACAGTCTTCCAGTCTTCTTTCCTCCCATATTTAATGCAGTGAATCTGACAGACTGGCACATCAGTCGAGAAGGTCAGAGTTATTATTACAGAAGATCTTTAGCACGCAGACCCAATTTGTCGTTCAGTGGATAATCTGGCAAGATTCTATCAGAGCATGCCAATATGGCTACATCTTCCAAATGTCAACAGAATGCACCAGTATAGCTACATCTTCCAAATGTCAACAGAATGCGCTAATATGGTTACCTCTTCTAAATTGCAGCAAAATGCGCCAATATGGCTACCTCCTCCAAGTTGTAGCAAAATGCGCCAGTATAGCTACCCCTTCCTAAGTTCAACAAAGTTGCCAGTATGGCTACCTCCATTAAACCCCATCAAAATGCACCAGTGTTACTGGACTTCTTCAATAACGCACCTAGGATCTTAACTGACATTGAACGATTATGACTAGATGTCTTTTATGTGATATTTCTCATGAAACGTGTACAAATAACTATTTTCATGACCTATGCTTTTCTTGTATAGGAATCCATGTGTCAAACAGGAAGTACGTTTTGCACCCACTCAGCAGAATATGGGTTATAAAAATCTCAAAAGTGCACGCACAATGGCCAATACAGTAAAAATTGCCCAAAGTGCGTGCATATTTCTATAACCACTCCTGAAGGTTATAGATATAGGCTCAGTTTTTCCTTCACAGACAAAACACACACAGGCGGATAGAGGAAAATAAAGAAGAGCGTCTTGTGTTATTATTTCCAGAGTCTTCTTGCCTTTATGTTCTCAGGTGCTCGTGTTCTTGTATTTCTTCACTGTCGAGTGGTCCAAGGAGTAAAGTGATCGACTGCAGATCAGACCTCCATAGCTATACTTCCCCAGAATCATTGTACTTTATATTCTCATATATGATTTATTATACCCCCTTTTCTCCTCTCTCAAGTTTGTAGAACAAAGTTCATTCAACTTTTTGTTTATAACAAACACCTAATACTAGAGATGAAATAAAAAACTTACTCGAGGGAAGATTTGGAAAAGAAAGAAAGTGGAAGGAAGTATGATAGGGTCTGGGGGAGTTATGTTGTGGGGTAAGGGGGGACCCTTATACTCAAAAATAATATTCTTTATTCACAAGTTTGCCAACCAAGCAATACGTTAAGGGGTTGCCCACTGTAGACAGGACTGTCAAACAATTTGACAGTCCTGAAGGAAATTTTGACAAACCAGAAACTTACTCAGGGCTAGCGGTATTTTTTTAGGACTGTCGACACTTTTGACAGTCCTAAATTCATTTAGGGCTGTCAAAAGTGTTGACAATACTAAAAAATTTGTTGTATTTTGACAGCAAGGTTTTTTTTATGACTGCCAATACTTTTGACAGTCATAAATTGTAACCACCACTTTTTACCTTAGAAGTCTTTTGGTAAATTTACCTTGGTTGCTAATTATATATTATATATTATACTATATGAGTGATTAGACTAAAATTTTGTTAATGATTAGTTAACATACTAGTTAGTTAGAATTAATTTAGTGTTAGTTGGTATTGATTAGAATGTCAGTTGACTATAATTAATTTATTGATTAGTTAGTGTTGGTTAGTGTCCATTAGTGATTTATTAATGAACATAGTTATCCTAATTAAATTAGTTAGGTGTCATGGAAAGAATATACCATTTTAGTTGTAGAAATGATTTCCTTCATTAATTAGACTTTCTTCATGACAAATGGAGATGGATAAACTTAACATTGTAGCATCAACTCTAACCCTACTATAAGAGCCATGCTTTCATTAGGTTTAGTTCATCCATTCATTCATATCATTAGCCTCCATCTTTCCCAAAATCTTAAATCTCTAAATTCATTCAATCCCTACCAATTTTCCCAACGAAATCTACGCATTCCCTTTTATTTCAATCCCCATAGAGATCTAGAAGCCTTGGAGATCAATGAGGACATCAAAGAAGATCTTGGCCAGGAAGAGTTGTGTCCACATCCATTCTTATGTCTATTAGAGGAGTTTCATTGGGATTTCAACTCCCAATAGGTATAACATTTTTCCTACATCAATTTATATAATATATTGTCATATTGGACCTCTAAGAACCCACTCATGGCTAGGAACAACCCAAGAGGGAAAGAATTACTATTTTGATAGTTCTAGGTATTTTTATGGCCAATTTAGGAAAATCCGAATTGTGTCCACTAAGTGTTTGTGTCGTATCCTCAATTGGACATTTAATGTCTATTGCTACTTTTGATAGCGTCTTTGTGTCCACAAATGGATATGTAGATGTCGTATCATGATACGCCAAGCTACAGGGGTGTTGGTTTGGGTAATTTTTTTTTTGTATTGTGTTCCAATAGGTCAATCTCTATCTATTTGCATTAGAATAACTTGTTCTAATTAGATTCATAGTATATTATACTTACAATTAGTGCTTCATGGTAGTTTGGTGATGTATAATGGAGTTTGGGAGAGTATCACTTGTGTATCATTATGTTTTGGCTATGATATATTTATATCATGGGTAAGTGCACACTAAGTGCTTGATAATTGGCTTTACACTACTGTGTGTATGTGTTTGGCTAGTGTGTGGGTATACATTGTGTGTGTGCTCATTGCATTATGATTATATGTATTAGTGATGTAGTGTAGATATATATGTGTGGTTGTTTTAGTGACAGTTTGCGAGCACTACAAGAAAATGTAGCATTTACGGCGTGCAATTTACGGCGCGCAGTTGATGCGCGTTGTAAATGACACTCTTTTACAGCGTGCAAATCAGTGCGCCATAAAAGAGTTATTTTTTGTCTTTTTTACGGCGTGTTTGACATACACGTCGTAATTGAAGACTCATTTACGACATGCATTTTTGCGCATTGTAATTGAAGACTCATTTAAGGCATACATTTTTGCATGTTGTAATTGAAAGCACATTTACGACATGCATTTTTGCAAGTTGTAATTGAAACTCATTTACGGCATGCATTTTTGAGAGTTGTAATGAAAGACTCAATTACGACATGCATTTTTGCGTGTTGTAAATGAAGATTATTTACGGCATTCATTTTTGTGCGTTGTAATTGAAGACTCCTTTACGGCATACATTTTTGCAAGTTGTAAATGATTGTGTCATGCCCCAGTCCCAAAATATTGAGGGACTGGACACGTGGCAATGGCCAGCAGCACACACCGATAGACAAACCCAATTTAATGGTTCCATCGGAGCGTACTTAAGCTGTATTATATTAATCAGGTTTACTAATCTCATCCACAAAACAGCATGAACTAAAACAAAACTGAATTAAATGCTGAAAGTAAAGTCACTGTCGAATATCCAGAAAGAATTAATACTAAGTCGGGTGGAGACAAATCCACTACCGATAACAAGAAAATAAAGACAAGAAAGATATAACTAAGACATGCTAGAAAGTAACTAAGAAGCAGGGCCATCATCTGCAATCAAACTCTTGTCTGGTGTTGGTCCGTATGCTGCGGTACTCCTCGTCTGCTAAATCTGGAGAACAAACCAGGTCCTCAGGGGACATAGCAAGATACAAAAGAATACGAGCCAAAGTACAGTAAATAACATGCAAGATAGAGAAGGAATTAAACACAAGCAGATAAAACACATGAAATCACTATATCTAAGACTGTGGCATGCCAGTGATGCTATCAAACATGACTACAAGCAATCGAGGTAACCGCATCTCAATGGGAGATCACGATTGTAAACTCCCTCGACCAGATCTCAGTATTTTAATATTATTTCTAGTTAATTAGAATTAGTGTAACTTTTTAAAAATTTATTTATTAATATATTCTATTGATTGTGCACCTGTTTGTTACACAATAAATTAGGGCACCACACTAGCTGTTAACCCTAAACTAATTTTACATCCCTGCCCTAGACTTGCTAGACTACATTTTCCGTATTTTTAGCAACTCCCAGAAATCTCGTTTTGTGCTTCGTTTTAGTCGCACAAATATCGTTACAAACGTACGTATTTAATTCCTATTTAATTTTCTGCTCTTTACCAACCTCTGTACCCTAGAGATTTGAGGACCAGTAGGTACCTGTTTTGCCCAACCAAAAATACGATAATATTCTACACTAATTGTATTACAATTATCGTATTGACACCGTAGAAAAATTATGACCCTAACTGCCCTTAAAAAATTAATGAACACCGTGCGCAGTATTTATTAAATAATAAATACGGTGACCCGTATCACCTGCAGAATCAGACCCTGACCCTGCCCAGGCTCATCCCCACAGCCCAGGACATTTCCCCAGCAATTTCCCTCAATTCTGTGAATTTTAGTAATTTTTAGAACCAGGTGATTTTTCCAGACAAATTGCATAATTGCGCAAATTCCCAATTTTTGGACTTTTATGCAAATTATGAAAAGTTAGGGGTTTTATTACAAAAATGCATGCTAGGTGGCAACCTCCTATTGGATAGACCATAGGTGGCAAGGGCCCACCATAAATATCCAGGATAAATATCACAAAATATCCCAAAAATTCAAATTACTAAAATACCCCAACATTTCCCTTTAATTACCAAAATGCCATTGGCCTAAAAACCTATAAAAACCCTAACCCACACACCCCTCTCTCATCCTCACTCCCTCACAGCCACCCTCCGCCACCACCGGCCGCCCAACTCCGGCAAACCCTCCGCCCTGACCTCCTCTCCCCTCCGGCCAAGACCCACCATCTCCGGCGCCCTGCTCCGCCGTGGCGAGCCACCGCAGCACCCACCCCCACACTGCCCCACAGCGACTCCCCGACCTCCGACCGCCCACCACCGCCGCCCTAGTCGTCGCCGACCACCGCCACCACCTCCACTCGCTCCGCCTCGACCTCCCCTACCGACCCACCACCCTCCCGCGGCCCCACGACACCCTCCTCCGCCGGCAACTCCCCCGCAAGCCACTACTACCTCTCCCTGTCATCCTCCGCCGGCAACTCCCCGACGCTTCCCACCGCCACTCCGGCCACCCCTGACCACCGCCACCCACCCCGAACTGCTCGCCGGACCTTCCTCCTCCGCCCCGACAGCCTGCACCGCCGCCCCCGCCACCGCACGCGGCGCTGCAGCTGCCGCAAGCTGCTGCTGCTGCTGCTACTGCTAGCAGCTACTGCTACTGCCGTTGCTCCTCCGGCCGGCCGCCGCCGACTTCGCCGCCGACCTCCCGCCGACGACTCGCCGTGGACCCCCCCTGCCACCTGTCAGGTAAAATACCTAGGTATTATACTAAAATACATAGTAAACCCTATATACATGTATATATATAATATATGTGTATATATGTATATATTTATATATATATTAATATATATATATATATCAATATATACTATTATATGTTATTAATATTATTATTATTAAAATTAAATACTGTAAATATACAGTATGTATATGGTATTTATATTTTCTGCATTTTTTTATATATATATATTATTATACATATATGTATTTATATATGTATATATATATATATCTATGTATATATGTATTATATGTATTATCTATATACTATTATATATATATTATATATATTAATATACTGTGTATTATACAGTATAAAATATATATATATTATATTTATTTACATCTTTTCTTTTCCTGTTTTTCTTTATTATTATATATATTATATATATATATGTATTAAATACATATATGTATATAGGTATTATTATATATATATATATAATACTATATATGTATATATGTATATATGCTTTTTATTTTTATTTTGCTATATATATGTGTATCATACTTTTATATATGAATACATATATAAATTTATATATTTATATATGTATAATTAAGTATATATATAATATCTACTTATATTTTTGTTATATAAATATTTATATGAAATTTCATTTCTGTTTTTCCATACTTATATATATATATATATTTATATATATATATATATAGTATGTATACTATATATATATATCATATATATAACATATTTGTATATGTTATATAATTACTACTATAATATACTATGCATTCTGTTTCTTTTAATTATTTCTGCACTTTAAATTCCTGCACTTATTATATATGTATATATATATATCTATATATATATACATATTATCTATATATATATATTGCTGGAAAATACAGCTTATATTTATATGTATATTTCTAATTCTTGCACTATCTTTAAATTCACTATATATAATATTATATATGACAGTGGTCACCTATAGACCCTGACAATAATTATATTATAAATACTATATATAACAGTGGTCACCTATAGACCCTGATATTAGTGCTGGACATTACAGCACTTATATTTATATTTAAAATTCCTGCAATATCATTTTTATTATCTATATATATATACTATATAGTACTGTATAATACAGTACATAGATATATACGTATTTAATTTCTGCCTGTCATTTTAATTTATTTAATCAGTGGATACACCCTGATAATATTATTATATCATAATATTTATGACAGTGGAAATACCCTGCTATTATATAAATTTACATTCCTGCATTCTCTTTTCTGTATATATATGCTATATATATACTACTACTACATACTATATCTATAAGTGTATATATATATACTATATATCTATATATATGTGGGTGTGTATCCTATATATATTATACATAGGTAAATATATATACTTTTATATACCCTGATAATTCACGAACCTGTATATTTTTAACAGAGAATATCTCCAGCACAACCAGTGACCCCTGTCACAAGCAACTACAAACCTGACTGTGAGATCAGGTTACCAAACACTATCAGGGAGTAGGCAAGTATACCTTGCCAAGTACTGTTTAAATTCTCAATATTGTTATATGCTCTTATTTCTGTATTTCATATACCATGATTACCTGAGACTGCCTTGGGTACAGTCAGTTGATTTGTTGACATTTAACATAATATTACAGACTCACCAACAATTATGAGAGGATATCCTGATATTCTCCTAAACCCTATCACGGGAACACGCAACATGGTTGCAATGCATATTGGGATGCGAGCTGCGTAGTTGACTAGCTACCAGTACGTGTGACCGCATCACGGATTAGAATAATTCAGGAATTATACGACTTGACATTTAGTTACATTGGGAGGGGAGAACAACTAAAATACGTATGGGATACCCACCTCTTTACCATGTGCCGCACTCGACGGAGTGATACGGATGATATAGATATGTATTCTTGTGACCATTCTCATCGTAGATGGAAAATTGTATAGTGCCCTTGAACGGGGGCATATGTGGCATATACTAGCCTGTCACTACAGATTGGTGAATTACGTCAGCATATGTCTAGCCACACATTTCCCATACGTATTAGGTTGTCTCAAAATGCATTTCACTTAGATGGTTAGCACCCTGTATTTATTTTACTCAGTATTTTATTTATTCAGTATTTACATTACATGGTATGTCATTTTCCTGTATCTTGTTACGTCCCTCTGAGGACCTGGTTCCCTGCCAGGTTTAGCTGAGACACTCCACCCCACAGTATCTGGACCTGGACAGGAGTCTGGACATGCTCTGGAGATGGAGTTAGAGGAGATGCCGTCAGAGTCTATCTGAGTACCCCTGGAGATGGAGCTGCATATTTTGAGGATGTCATGCTAGTTTATCTTATTTCACTCCTGCTTACATTTTGTAGTGGGATTGTTCCCACCTGACTTTATCTGGGTTGTATATGACATTTCAGATATAGCATCTTTATATTCAGCACTTTCCCTGTTATTCTTGTGGATGAGATAGATTTATCTGTATTTAGACTTGTAGTATTTTAGGACAGCGTAGCACATCACTTTGGGCCCATTAAATTGGGTAATCCCTTAGTGACGTGTCAGCTGGCCAGTGACACGTGGCCTAGTTCCGTATATTTTTGGGACTGGGGCGTGACACGGTTTTAGTGGTGGCCCATGCAGGTCGAGTTAATTGCTAAAAACATGATATCATGTTCAGCAAACCTGCAATAGGATAGGAATACTAGGTCTCATCCACACTGACTCCATCCATAAATTTTGTATCCTGCTTGATTATCATCTATTAAGTCCTTCGTACTTTTCTAAATTTTTCAATTCTTTTCAGAAATATGGACATACCCGGGGAAACTGCGATTAATGGAACTGACCAAGCAACAGACCTCTCGCCAGATGTCCAAGGGACACCAATCCCGAGAGACCAATCTCCGAGAAGGATGCTGGTCAATCCAACAACCTCGTACCTTCACCAAGATTCGACCCAAGAAGCAACATTAGTCCAGCAAGAAGGGCAACCTTCTCAGGCACCAACACTGCAGGCCGAGATACCTTTGTCTCCACCTCCAGTTCTCGCAGCCCTGATGCCACAACTTGAGGAACAATCTCAGATGTTCCAAGCCATATTGCAGGCTCAGTGGCAACAGAATGAAGTCCTGAGACAATGCCTAATGACGGTTCTGGAGAAGACAGCTGCCCCAGTACCAGCCCCTGTCCAACCAGCTAGCACTGTTCGAGGCTTTAGCCGGATGAGCCCGAGAACCTTTAAGGGCAATGAAACTCCGGAAAAGATCTCAGACTGGATCTCTAACACAGAAATACTGCTAGAAGGTTCGCAACTTTACCCTGACCTATGGATGACCGCAGTAAGGACCCTACTCCTCGGTAACGCCCATCACTGGTGGGAATCTATAGAGCGCAGTACGGGCAAGAACCATACTTGGGAGGAATTTCTGGAATATTTTAATGCAAAATATTTCCCAGCCACAGTCAGAGATGATCTGTATTCCCAGTTCCTGCATTTGGAACAAGGAAATTTGACCGTCGACGCCTATGATGCAGAATTCAGTCGACTAAGTCAATTCGGTGCCATCTTAATACCAACAGAATTGAAGAAGGCTATGAAGTTCCATCACGGCCTTACCTCCGAACTCCAGGGGCATACTACGGCACAGTCGAGGATTTCATACGAAGAAGTTCTTTCAGAGGCAAGGATACAAGAAGCCATTGGTCGAGAAGCAAGATGTTCAAATCCAACCATATCAGCCATAGACCAGACAGGAGCAGGAGGACCAATCCGTCACCTGGGAAATCAGGCACAACACAAGACAGGGCCATATCAATACAAGGAACATCCGACTTGTCACTATTGTGGCAGGAAAGGACATTATGCCAAAAACTGCCGAAGGAAGTATAGACTATGCTTGATATGTGGAGATAATCAACATAGGGCCAGAGACTGCCCACAACACAGAGAAGCAACACTTCGGACTGGGCAAGGACTAGCAGCACCAGCCCAGAGAATGCAACCTCCTACTAGAGGTCAGCATTCCCCAGCATCTGGAAGATTTCAGAGGGGACCACCCTTAGCCACCCAAGACATGCAGTATTACCTAGCCAGACAACAAACTATTAGACGAAGGCACGAGCAGGCCTTTGCACTAGCTGCAGTTGCAGAAGAACCGGAAGATGAAACCATTTCAGGTACCCTTATAGTTGCATTATTACCAGCAAACCGCATATTTGATTCTAGAGCTACACTGTCTTTCACATCTAGTAGTTTCGTACCCATGCAAATAGCCAGGTTTACCTGAAGAGGCATTGTTCCAGTTACCAACATTACTAAAGCATGCTAGTAGTCATGTATAGTAGCGTAATGAGAACGCGATTCCCGGTACTTTCAATACCAAACTTCGACGTTATCTTAGACATGGACTGACTAAACCAAGTGCAAATGCTATCCTAGACTACAGGAAGAGAAGCGTCATCCTTAGACCACCAAGTTACCCATCCGGATATCAGGATTAAGCAAACACATCTAGGTAGATTGCTAGACGTTGCTTGTTAGGCTCAAAACATGTGAATGTAGTAATAGCTGAATACTACAGGTAGTTTCCAAATTAGATTTGATATACATGACTTATTAGGGTAGTCAGTAACTTCTAATCTTGTGTTTTCACCTACCCGAGAAACTATCAGACTTGGAAGAAGAGGAAAACTAAGCTCGAGGTACATCAGACTCTTTGATGTGTTGGAACGCATCAAAGAAGTTGTTTACAAGATAGCATTACCTCAGACATTGGAAGAAGTACATGACGTCTTCCACATATTCCAATTAAAGAGGTACGCTCTGGATACAAGTCATGTGCTTAAATACGGACAACCTATAGTGTATATTAAGGTTGTAGAACTTAGAAAACCACACCTCTTTTGGGTCAACTAGCAACCTAGACTAGAAGTTAGAGATTATAGAATCTTGTCTTTTTGTGAAATTGAATTGTTTTGTACTTTTCACATCATAATCTAGCGTACTTATATACTACCTTAAATGATACTCTGCTATTATAGCCTAGTTTTGCAAGCTTATTCTTTATCAAGCTTGTTCATTAAATTATGTATTATTGGAGTACTACATTAATACATTTCAGAATCAGTGTATAACGGTCTGATCAACCATAATGCACTTGGTTCGCCTTCGCATAACTACTTTAAGTGGATTGAGATATATAGTGATTAGTAAACAGATGTACTTACCCCTGCGCATATCGTATCAGCTACATAACTAGGCTAATACGAATATGTGAATAGGGAGTACCAGAATAGCATTTCCATCCACAACTGCCTTGACAATTCCCATTGAATTCTTAAACGCCTTGAATCTCCATACTTCTAATCCATTATCCCCTTGAACTCTTGATTACTGTTTTCCGTCTTTTCTTATTTCGGAAAGAAGAAACCTCGTACTTAGTATAAATACAAAGTGTATTGTTTCTGTAGCCATTTCTAATTGTTTCTTAGGAAATTACCAAACCCTATTATTAGATTAGATTGCAGTTTAAAACTGTTCTTTTAGAATGACTTTCACTACCTACCATACGTTGTATTACGTTCCTCTAGTTCATATTACATGAAGACATCATGCACCAGGAACGGGAAGAGGATATTCGATAATGTTTCCCCCATCTATTTCCAGATCAGGGTATGTCCAATATTTCAAACTTAATCTTTCTTAATCTTTATATCAATCTTTCGTTCTCATTATATGTGTGTTTTTATTTCGAGGACGAAATATTCTAAGGAGGGTAGATTGTAAACTCCCTCGACCAGATCTCAGTATTTTAATATTATTTCTAGTTAATTAGAATTAGTGTAACTTTTTAAAAATTTATTTATTAATATATTCTATTGATTGTGCACCTGTTTGTTACACAATAAATTAGGGCACCACACTAGCTGTTAACCCTAAACTAATTTCACATCCCTGCCCTAGACTTGCTAGACTACATTTTCCGTATTTTTAGCAACTCCCAGAAACCTCGTTTTGTGCTTCGTTTTAGTCGCACAAATATCGTTACAAACGTACGTATTTAATTCCTATTTAATTTTCTGCTCTTTACCAACCTCTGTACCCTAGAGATTTGAGGACCAGTAGGTACCTGTTTTGCCCAACCAAAAATACGATAATATTCTACACTAATTGTATTACAATTATCGTATTGACACCGTAGAAAAATTATGACCCTAACTGCCCTTAAAAAATTAATGAACACCGTGCGCAGTATTTATTAAATAATAAATACGGTGACCCGTATCACCTGCAGAATCAGACCCTGACCCTGCCCAGGCTCATCCCCACAGCCCAGGACATTTCCCCAGCAATTTCCCTCAATTCTGTGAATTTTAGTAATTTTTAGAACCAGGTGATTTTTCCAGACAAATTGCATAATTGCGCAAATTCCCAATTTTTGGACTTTTATGCAAATTATGAAAAGTTAGGGGTTTTATTACAAAAATGCATGCTAGGTGGCAACCTCCTATTGGATAGACCATAGGTGGCAAGGGCCCACCATAAATATCCAGGATAAATATCACAAAATATCCCAAAAATTCAAATTACTAAAATACCCCAACATTTCCCTTTAATTACCAAAATGCCATTGGCCTAAAAACCTATAAAAACCCTAACCCACACACCCCTCTCTCATCCTCACTCCCTCACAGCCACCCTCCGCCACCACCGGCCGCCCAACTCCGGCAAACCCTCCGCTCTGACCTCCTCTCCCCTCCGGCCAAGACCCACCATCTCCGGCGCCCTGCTCCGCCGTGGCGAGCCACCGCAGCACCCACCCCCACACTGCCCCACAGCGACTCCCCGACCTCCGACCGCCCACCACCGCTGCCCTAGTCGTCGCCGACCACCGCCACCACCTCCACTCGCTCCGCCTCGACCTCCCCTACCGACCCACCACCCTCCCGCGGCCCCACGACACCCTCCTCCGCCGGCAACTCCCCCGCAAGCCACTACCACCTCTCCCTGTCATCCTCCGCCGGCAACTCCCCGACGCTTCCCACCGCCACTCCGGCCACCCCTGACCACCGCCACCCACCCCGAACTGCTCGCCGGACCTTCCTCCTCCGCCCCGACAGCCTGCACCGTCGCCCCCGCCACCGCACGCGGCGCTGCAGCTGCCGCAAGCTGCTGCTGCTGCTGCTACTGCTAGCAGCTACTGCTACTGCCGTTGCTCCTCCGGCCGGCCGCCGCCGACTTCGCCGCCGACCTCCCGCCGACGACTCGCCGTGGACCCCCCCCCTGCCACCTGTCAGGTAAAATACCTAGGTATTATACTAAAATACATAGTAAACCCTATATACATGTATATATATAATATATGTGTATATATGTATATATTTATATATATATTAATATATATATATATATCAATATATACTATTATATGTTATTAATATTATTATTATTAAAATTAAATACTGTAAATATACAGTATGTATATGGTATTTATATTTTCTGCATTTTTTTATATATATATATTATTATACATATATGTATTTATATATGTATATATATATATATCTATGTATATATGTATTATATGTATTATCTATATACTATTATATATATATATTATATATATTAATATACTGTGTATTATACAGTATAAAATATATATATATTATATTTATTTACATCTTTTCTTTTCCTGTTTTTCTTTATTATTATATATATTATATATATATATGTATTAAATACATATATGTATATAGGTATTATTATATATATATATATATAATACTATATATGTATATATGTATATATGCTTTTTATTTTTATTTTGCTATATATATGTGTATCATACTTTTATATATGAATACATATATAAATTTATATATTTATATATGTATAATTAAGTATATATATAATATCTACTTATATTTTTGTTATATAAATATTTATATGAAATTTCATTTCTGTTTTTCCATACTTATATATATATATATATTTATATATATATATATATAGTATGTATACTATATATATATATCATATATATAACATATTTGTATATGTTATATAATTACTACTATAATATACTATGCATTCTGTTTCTTTTAATTATTTCTGCACTTTAAATTCCTGCACTTATTATATATGTATATATATATATCTATATATATATACATATTATCTATATATATATATTGCTGGAAAATACAGCTTATATTTATATGTATATTTCTAATTCTTGCACTATCTTTAAATTCACTATATATAATATTATATATGACAGTGGTCACCTATAGACCCTGACAATAATTATATTATAAATACTATATATAACAGTGGTCACCTATAGACCCTGATATTAGTGCTGGACATTACAGCACTTATATTTATATTTAAAATTCCTGCAATATCATTTTTATTATCTATATATATATACTATATAGTACTGTATAATACAGTACATAGATATATACGTATTTAATTTCTGCCTGTCATTTTAATTTATTTAATCAGTGGATACACCCTGATAATATTATTATATCATAATATTTATGACAGTGGAAATACCCTGCTATTATATAAATTTACATTCCTGCATTCTCTTTTCTGTATATATATGCTATATATATACTACTACTACATACTATATCTATAAGTGTATATATATACTATATATCTATATATATGTGGGTGTGTATCCTATATATATTATACATAGGTAAATATATATACTTTTATATACCCTGATAATTCACGAACCTGTATATTTTTAACAGAGAATATCTCCAGCACAACCAGTGACCCCTGTCATAAGCAACTACAAACCTGACTGTGAGATCAGGTTACCAAACACTATCAGGGAGTAGGCAAGTATACCTTGCCAAGTACTGTTTAAATTCTCAATATTGTTATATGCTCTTATTTCTGTATTTCATATACCATGATTACCTGAGACTGCCTTGGGTACAGTCAGTTGATTTGTTGACATTTAACATAATATTACAGACTCACCAACAATTATGAGAGGATATCCTGATATTCTCCTAAACCCTATCACGGGAACACGCAACATGGTTGCAATGCATATTGGGATGCGAGCTGCGTAGTTGACTAGCTACCAGTACGTGTGACCGCATCACGGATTAGAATAATTCAGGAATTATACGACTTGACATTTAGTTACATTGGGAGGGGAGAACAACTAAAATACGTATGGGATACCCACCTCTTTACCATGTGCCGCACTCGACGGAGTGATACGGATGATATAGATATGTATTCTTGTGACCATTCTCATCGTAGATGGAAAATTGTATAGTGCCCTTGAATGGGGGCATATGTGGCATATACTAGCCTGTCACTACAGATTGGTGAATTACGTCAGCATATGTCTAGCCACACATTTCCCATACGTATTAGGTTGTCTCAAAATGCATTTCACTTAGATGGTTAGCACCCTGTATTTATTTTACTCAGTATTTTATTTATTCAGTATTTACATTACATGGCATGTCATTTTCCTGTATCTTGTTACGTCCCTCTGAGGACCTGGTTCCCTGCCAGGTTTAGCTGAGACACTCCACCCCACAGTATCTGGACCTGGACAGGAGTCTGGACATGCTCTGGAGATGGAGTTAGAGGAGATGCCGTCAGAGTCTATCTGAGTACCCCTGGAGATGGAGCTGCATATTTTGAGGATGTCATGCTAGTTTATCTTATTTCACTCCTGCTTACATTTTGTAGTGGGATTGTTCCCACCTGACTTTATCTGGGTTGTATATGACATTTCAGATATAGCATCTTTATATTCAGCACTTTCCCTGTTATTCTTGTGGATGAGATAGATTTATCTGTATTTAGACTTGTAGTATTTTAGGACAGCGTAGCACATCACTTTGGGCCCATTAAATTGGGTAATCCCTTAGTGACGTGTCAGCTGGCCAGTGACACGTGGCCTAGTTCCGTATATTTTTGGGACTGGGGCGTGACAACGATCCTATAGAGAGTAGTCCAACAGGGACTCACAGTCTATAGTATGGCTCTTTCGCAGCTCAACGGGAGCTCACGAAGGAGGTAGTCAAATGAACAAGTCTCTATTGCAGTACAATGTGTACTCACAATCGAGATTGCTCAAGTGTAGTCCATGTCCAATAACAACCATCTAGGAACTAAGAAATCAGTCAAGTCAACTCCAAAAATGTAGAGTAAACATAAACCATCACAATATGTCTATGGAACAAGTAGTGATCCAAGGAAAGAGCAAGTAATGCACGCAAAACGAGAAAATATGTCTAGAGCAGCAGGAATAAATAAAAGCACATCAAGAACTTTATATGACAGGAAAGTAACCACTGAAAAACATGCAAATATTGTACAAGTATCTTGCACAATAATGAACAGTAAAACCAGGAGACAAGTATCAAAACTGCAGGATTTGGCAAGGTATACTTGCCTGGGTTCTGTCTCCATTTGTTGCTCGGGCTTCAGCTGGGATTGTAGGCAGTACTCCGGTTGCTGAAATAAATATCACCATCAGATCCAGAACATATTAATCAGTTAGAAATGCCTGTCCTTGAGTCCAATTTGGAGACAAGGGCAAAAACGTCATTTTTGGGTCAAGGCGGGGTCCAGATGTGGGCCGCTTTGCACCGAAAAATGCGTCAGGATCAAAGGTCTCCAAAATAGTCCAACTTAGTGTCAACAGATCAGGAACGATGATACGAACCCAACGGAACTTCCAGAATTGTATTCCGATGAGCCGTTCTCAAAATCGCCCGTCGGGTGGAGCCTATGGCGCCCACGACACACGATTTTGTCAACGTTCTCAGAATCAAACCAAACTTGGATCACAGGACCAGCGTATTGCTACGAGTCCGATGGCACAAGTTTTGTCTCGATCCGACGTGTATACACTAAGTTACAGTGAGAATCAGAATGGTCGGATACGGGGCGGTGTCCGCGGATACGCACTGATTCCGGTGTGCACGCACATCCGAATCAGCTTCTATGAAATCCCACACATCCGTATCAATGACGCGCACGTATCTGTGAAGACCGCACGCGACCAAGTCGTCCCGTTTGGCAGGGCGTACTCAGTTCCGGGGTGAAACAAGGAGTTGGTTTTCCTGTTTTTGGATCGCGGTGTGCGATCACCACAGGACGCGATGCCCCGAGCGGTTTGTTCGGGCACCGAGAGGGTCATACAGGCTACGCGATACAATTTAAGAAATCGAAAACGGGGTTACGAGCAGGAAGTTATGAATACCTGAACTGGGCTTGAAAATAGCGTCTCCCTCGTGTCCGCCTTGTGTCTTGAGCCGTGTCCTGTGTCGAGTCCAGGTTGCCTAGGGTTAGGGTTTAGGGTCCCTGTGTCCTGTGTCGAGTTTGAGGCTCGCCGGAGTCGGCTGTGCCCGCCGGAGGGTCGCTGGGTTGGGCGGCCAGTTGAGGCGCTGCGGTCGGCGTCGCCGGAGGCGGGCTGGGGAGACCGTGGCGGAGGCGGGTTCTGCTCGAGGGAGGCCGGCCGCTGGGCTGTGGAGTGGGGTCGGGCTCGCTCGGCGCCTGGGGTGGGTCGGCCGGTGCCGGAGGAGAGGAGTCTGGGCCTAGGGCGGCCGCACTGGCGGCGGAGCTGCGGGTTGAGGGCGGGGAACAGGCTGCCGGAGAAGACGCCGGAGGGGGAGGAATAGGGGAAGGCGGCTAGGGCTTTATATAGGGGAGAGAGGAGGTGGCCAGTCGGCCGACGCCGGTTACGGGAGGGGAGAGGAGGAGCCGGGCGTTCGGGAGCGGAGGCGGCGCAGGGAGGAGAAGGGTCACCGACGGCGTAACGGCCGGAGTCGGCTGGGATTCGAACGGTCGGTTTCCCAGGGAAGGGAAGGGCTAATGGATCCGGGTCGGGTCCTGGCGGGTCGGGTCTGACCCGGATCCGACCCGCTAAGAGTTGGGCTCGGGTTGGTTTAGCTGGACCGGCCGGTTCGGTTCGGTCCATTAAACCGGGTTGGGTCTAATTAACTAGTTTAATTTAAAATTAATAATTAATTATTTTAAAGCTCTAAAAATCCATCCGGGGTCCAATAAATTCCCGGAAAAATATCCTATGTCCAGTTTTTCATTTTACACCATAAATTATTATTTTCATGATATTTTAATATTATTTATTAATATTTAAAAATCCTTTAATAATTAAAACACCTGATTTAAATTACAGACAAATCCAAGAAAATTCCAGAAAAATCAGAAAAATCCAAATTTATCAAATTTTAAAAATCAGGGGATTACAGATTGTAATTATTTATTAAAAAAATTTGGTTTCTCTCCTAACAAATTTTTTCCCCTAAGAAAATTTAGTTTCCCTCTCAAATCCGGATTTCAAGAAAATGTAAAGAAAATAGTTGCCCACCTATGTTTTCATTTCCCTCTTATGTTTTCATTCAAGTTTTTATTTCCCTCTTATTTTTTTTTTATTTCCCTCTTATTTTTTTTATTTTCCTCTTTATATTTTCATTCAAGTTTTTATTTCCCTCCTCGTAAATTTTCTCCATTTAAAATTTTCAATTCCCGAACAAATTTAACACACGTTTTTCATTTCCCTCTTATATTTTCCATTTCAAAACTATGTTTTTATTTCCCGCACAAATTTTTACACACAATTTTTTTTTTAAAAACTAGTGACGTATAAAAAAATTTCCAATCCAACACAAGATTAGACACGTGCCTGGTGACCTAAAATGCTAGCTCTTGCATCTAATGCAACATCCAATTTCGCTAACCAAAATCAGCTACAGTGGATCCCTATCCGTATCCTCCCTCCAAAGCGTATCCCTTCCATCCATTTTCATCCAATCCAACATCCCCAAAACCTAAAATTTCATTTACTCCCCCCCCCCACCAACTTCAAGTACTTGACAGTCGCATGCCAATAACGTCGTCGCCGCAAAAATTAGGAATGTAGAGCACTGCAAGCCCCTCTCCTACCGCGATGTCGTCGATGCACCCTTGAGGAATACTGCAAGACCCTCTCCTACTTCGGTGGCCATCAGTGACTACCCGTGCAAGAAGGCTGCGATCGCCTTCGAGGTGGACGTGGCGAATGTTGGTCTGGTCGACGGAGCTCACTCGGTCCTGGTCTACTCGAAGGTTCCCGCCAGAGTCGAAGGGGCCCCGAGGAAGCAGCTGGTCGCCTATGATCGAGTTTTTGTTCGTATAAGAGGGGTGAGGGGTGGATACGATCAAGTTCGAGATCATTGCTTGCAAGGCCCTGGGTATCGTGGAGAAGACGACGTACTATGTTCTGCGATCGGGGAAGCACACCATTGAGATTGGAGATGGCGATGGTGATGTGTCCTTCCCTGTGGAAGTGGAGTTCACAGCTAAAGCTATGTAGTTTAGTTTGTTTCTATTCATGTTCAAGTTCAAGACTTCAAGTCATTCAACTTGTGGTTGAAAGGATTGGATTCTTAGTAAAAAAAAAAAAAAAACTCCTCTTGAGGAGCACTAGCTAGCTTGTTTATTGTTCATCTAGTTGTTATCGTTAATATATTGCTCTCATAGAAGGATTAAAGCTGTCTTTTATTTTTCTTGAAGTGTTGATGCCATATTGCTCGTCATCTTTTTCTTCGACAACAATGTCTCATCTCTCTAGTCTAGTTTAGACATTTTATTTCACTCTCGGGGCCAATACCTTGTTTGTTAGGTAATATAACCATACTGCAACACGCGAAACATGTCGTAAAAAATCTTTTATGGCATACATTTTGGTTCCATAAAAGGCCATATCGTAAATGACCCTCTCCATATTATTTACGGCACGCATTTGAACGTTGTAAAAAAAGATGGAGAGGGTCATTTATAGCGTTCAAATGCGTGTCGTAAATAATAGGAAGAGGGTTATTTACAACGTTCAAATGTGCGCCGTAAATAATAGGATCATTTACGGCATAGGCTTTTATGGCACAAAAATGCACACCGTAAAAGATCATTTACGACGTCTTTCGCGTGCCGTAAATGATCATTTTTCTTGTAGTGGAGTTTGAGGGGGAATACTGCAGGCATTGGTGATGGGGGACTACATGTAGGGAGAGGGTTCTGTGTCTGAACATTGACTGAGGAGAAGAGGTGAACTGCAGTGAGTGAGGAGTATAATTAAGTGTCTGGTAGAGGAGTGTAGTGAGGGGTCTATTCCTGGGTGCCAGTATTGGGGTGCACAGTGGATGCTTCAGTAACCTGCAGGGAGTGAAAGGGAGTAACAACAATGGCTCGGGTATACTCAAGTAGTGGTGGTAGAAGATTTTAGTATGCAGGGAAAGGAATACTCGGGTAAGTGTAGATTAGAAGTGAGATGGAGGTAGACTTATTGCAGGGTGGAGCTAAGCTAGGGGGAGCAGTCGAGCTAGAGTGCAGACCATGCAGGCTCGGGCTAAGGTGGGGGTTTTCAATTGTAAGTGCGGTGATAGGGGGAGCTTGGGATTAAGATTTGCTGAAGACTTGGTGTGTAGATTTTAGTGTGTGTTGTAATGTGTTCAGTCCAAGGGTTGTGTTCAGGGGTTATGAAGTGGAATGATGCACTGTTACATGAGTTGGTGTGTGTGGTGCACTTGTGTTAAGTGAACTGAGGGGTGTGTGTGTGTGTGTGTTTAAGGCTTGGTGTCAGAAATTGCACCGGGATGTGCTTGTTCTGCTAGTAACTGCTTTGCTACAGTGGGTTTCAAGCTCAAGATTATATGGGGGAGGAAACCTGGGAATTGACTGAGGGTTGAGCATGTAAAATTCATGTCCCAAATGGTATCAAATTTTCCAAAATTTAATTCCAAAATTTATTTAATAACCATACTATTATCTTAAAAATAATAATTTAGCCTTATTAAATAAGTAAAGGAATTATTTAATATATAAATATTACATTTTCTATTCCATAAACCAAAATTACTATTATTAAAGTAAAATAAATAAATCATGTTAGAAATTATAGAATTTAGATATGAAAAAAAACAAAAAAAAGATAATAATAATAATAATAATAATAATAATAATAATAATAATAATAATAATCGATAATCTTCTAGATAAATAAAAAATGAGTAAAAAATAAAAACTAAAAAATCAAGTTATTGGGATTTAAATCTCGATCAAGATCATGACTTAAGTTCAAACTTATTCTCATCCAATCTTAATCCTATCTTTGTTTAAACTAATCCTAATCCTATAGAAAACAAAAATATAAGTAGAGAATCTATCATCTAGAACCTCTCTCTTGTCTATATAATCCAAATACCGCCCTTCATCTCGCCATCTCAACACCTCGACGCTCGACAACTCGTCACAGCGCGCGTCGAGCCAAACTCCTCGCGAGTCCAGCACGAACGGGTCCGACGATGTCCGTGCGCAGCACACGCTGCCACCGTCAACACCTCAACCCGAAGTCTTCTCGTTCGTTCGATCCCATGAGCGGAACCTTCACCCAAGTTTTCTCCTCATCGCCGTGTCGCAGATCTCGACATGGACGTCTGCCAACTCGTCAAACAGTCGTGAGATTTTGTCGCCACCAGTTTACTCACCCGCTTCCAAACTTGGGCGGTGAACCCCGACTCGTAGTTGACGAGCCGGGTCGTCCCACATGGACCTAGCCTCGGGCGACCCGTTTGACGAAAAATTCCACTCCTAACCGAGCGGAACACCAGCAACACAGTGAACCTTGGTAATTCTCGTATATAAACTTCCTCCTTCCCGCTCTTATTCTTCTACAAACTAATATTTCCATGCATAAAGAAAGCAACTAATATTTCCGTACATAAAGAAAGCTATATGAATAGAGAATGAGGTAGTAGCAGAACAAAACATCAAGTAATGTAATGGAAGTGCATTACCTAAAATACCCTCTATAACCTTCCTTTCTACTTTAGTAAATTACAAGAAAAAGTATATGGAAAATTAATCAGTACAAGTATAACTTGAATCATGCGAAATTTAGTACAACACAGAACTATAGGAATAGGAAATCTTTACACAAAAGACCCCCCTCAATCACATAATTTCAATTTAGCACTATCTTAATACTATGACAATATCTTAACTTAGTTTAACCCTAGTTTAAGGCTAAGGAAATAAAAACAAAATAAATAAATATACAAATATACATATATATAATACTATTGAGGAATAAGAGTATATTAATATTATTTAAGATTCTGATATTGTTAGGCTCGAAGGATTACATCTTAGGCTTGGGACCAGACCATCGTAATCGCAACCGAAGCGCAGTACTGGACTTCAGACAAGATACCTTGCCTTTTTTACCGTATATTTATATGCTTAAATTCTCTCTTCTCAAGCATGATATTTTGCTAGTATTGTTTCCTTTTGTTGTCCATTGATATGTGCTCTCATATGATAGACCTAGTAGATGACTTGTCATTGTGATAGTTTATACTTGGTTGATTGGAATCTGTACCTTACACGTGTCGTACTATATCATGGGGTGGGAAGGACGAGTGTTTTATATTTGAACTGCTATTTTTGTTTCCTATTTTTTCCAGCCTGCGAGTCCACACTAGGGACGAGGGTTGACTGTTTGACCAAACATGCGAGTCCACACTAGGGGCGATGGTTAACTGTTTAAGCAAACTTGCGAGTCCACACTAGGAGCGAGAGTTTTGCTTATGCGTTTTGATTTCCTTGCCCTGTGTTCACGGAGGAACTTGGTATTTGATTAGTCTGTTTGATCTTTTCGGTAGTTCATTTATACGTAGTTGTTCTTGCATGCATGATCCATTGTTTCTTAGTCATATTGTTCATTTCCTTACTTTTCATTTATGCATGTTTATATTGTATATATTTGGCATGTTTCTATGTATCTTATTACGTCCCACTGAGGACCTGGTTCCTTTCCAAATTTAGCAGACGATGATTACCCGCAGACATATGGACCTAAACTCGAGGACACGACAACAATTGATGCCCTGCAAATGCTTAGTTTATTTAAGCATGGACTTAGTTTTGTTTTCTTGTCTTTTATTTTTCGTCTACTAGTAGTAGATTTGTCTCCATCGGACGTCTTTTGGATTCTTGATAAAATTAGATTAATTGTATTTATATTCATAATTACCCATTATTATATTTATTTTTTGTTTGACTTATTATGCTGATATAGCATAGTTTTAATAGATTTTTATTATTATTTTGAGTCTATTCGAACATATATGCTAGTGGGTTGCATACCATGAACCATATTGTTCCTTCTTATGTGGATTGAGATGTAGTGAGACTTTCCATATTATAAATTATGCCAATTATGGACAGCGTATGCGTATTCGGGATGGGCTGGATTCCGCTTGATACCGTAGCTGGCATGCTACGTACTCCTAGTCCTACGTATTTTTGGACTAGGATGTGATAGAGAAGTAGCGAGTGAGGAACTACCAGTTGAGGGCAGTGAGGGCTTGAGGGTTCCTGCTGTGTCGAGTGTTGCAGTGCACTGCAGTGGGAAGAGCAGTTATGTAGGGGGGTTGGGATTGTGAGGTACCAGTTACAGCAGTGATTGAGGGTATGGGGTTCGTTAGATAATGGAGTAGGTGTGCCAGGGTGAATAGAGTGGAAATTTGTGTATCAATGAGGGTAGTGTTAGACTAATAAGTGATTATGTAATAGAATGTGTGGGCAAGTGTTGTGATTGTGGTTGTGTGTTTAAGTGAACAACTGGGCAGAAGTATCAATAGAAGTTGGGTAGTCCTTGTGTCCATTCTTGTGGTTTGTGAGTGAAGTTGGTGTTGTAGGGAAAACCTGGTATTCAGATAAGGGATTGCTTGTAGGGTGTCCAGGAAGTAGGTAATTGAATGGGATTTGAGCCAGTGTACTAGTATTGAGGGTAAGTGATTAGGTAATAGAGTAAGCTAAGGTAGCAAGTGGTAGATTAAGGTATCCTAGGATACTAAGTATTAGGTTATGATACTAGGGTATCGATAGGATACTATATATATATATATATATATATATATATATATATATATATATATATATATATATATATATATATATATATATATATATATATATATATATATATATAATGACTAGTTTGACTAGATACCTAGGGTTATAACCTAGAAAACCTAGTTGTAGCAAGGTGTTGACTAATATAGCTATGTGGACCAACTAAATAGATAACTTGGAACCAAAGGTTGGGGAAAGACCTAGTTTGACCCAAACGACCTAGAAATGACCTAGAGACCTAGTTTTGAACTAATTAAGTTGTTTATGATTCCAAAACACCTTTTGGACATAATAATTCATATATAGGTTCTCGAGGCACCATTTTGGACACTGTTTGATATTCAGCACCAGATTTCAGGCGAGTACATTCTCTGATAGTTTTTATTATTTGATAATTACTACGATACAAGTATTTAGTGATGCTATACCTGATTTCTAATACCATTGTACACAGATTGGTACATATATTGGATCTTTAGTCATGAGATGTTACATTGTTCATCTTATCGATTTTGGACATTGTTCATTGTATTACTTCTCGACATTAATTATTGTATCGTGACGTGTAATGGTTGGATCCATTGTACTAGTCGGGGGCAGGGAAGTGCTAGCTAGATATGTGATCAGATCCATAGACATTGAAAAATATTATGGACATAGGCTACTAGCTAATCATACACTTCACGTATGATTGAGCTAGTTTTACCTTAGTGTAACCATTGAACTGCCAAAGCCGATCACATATCTAACTCATATTTTAAAACACTTAATGTAGTTACAGTTCTTCATGTTCAGTCCATATCTGATGATTATATTATCGTGCCCATGTTACTTATAGTTCATTACCTTTCCTGCCATAGCTACAGATTACTGTTATTTATTTCCCTAACTGTCATACCATGACATCAGTCTATTGCTTCTCATCATGTATTACTTTTACTATTACTGTTTTATAGTCTTTTTTAATTAATTAAAACTGTTATTGGGTTGTACTCGTTTTATTCTGACTGGATAACATTTTTAGGTGACTGATTAGAGGATTGGTGTCCGATTTATTATGGACCACGGGAGGGAGTAGCAGCAGCCTTGGACCATATAGTTTAGGAGTGATTGCTGGGAGGTCTAGCCGGTGTCACGAGTTATCTTAGCTATTGTTATTTAGTATTTTGGTACTGGATCTGTCTTCTGCATTTACTTAGACATTGGGATGTTATATTTTGGATTCTCCTAGACTTGTAATTGGTGTTGTTAGACTTATCTAGACTTGTGACTTTGGATTTCTCTTGCTTATATCTTATCGTGCCATTTATCTTTCTATTAGATTAATTATGATTGAGTGTCATCATCATATATTGTCATCTTGTCCTCCTTATGGAGTTGAGATATCATTGACACGTTGAGATTGTACTATTATGTGAGAATGATAGTTAGTATTGTTGACCTAGATAGTGTTCTACCGCCGATGTTGCGGCGTAGGCTGGACGTACCACGTACTCGTGTCCCGAACATCTGAGTGCGGGTCGTGACATATTTTTGTGGTAACAGGTCCACCTTCGCAACTAATGTAATATCGTAGTATTTCTTAGGATAGTCGTACTACTGTGAGTCTGGGATTGGATTTAGGATATTATGATGAGAGAGAATACTCAATCACAACTACGAATTCCATTCTGAATTAAATTTCTAATTTTGATTCATTCTAAATACTTTATTATCTTTGATAATTGATGTTCTCCTTTGATAATATCTTATCTTGTTCCATATTGACTTCTTTTGTCTTCAATCTGTCTTTCAACGTGGCTCTGAAGATGAGGGCCCGTAGCTCGGGAGCGGCATTAGTTTTTGAGGGGGCAGCTACTTCCCGACCTGCTATTCAGGAGGTGGCGGATGTTGTATCTTTGCCACTTTAGGAGGCTGCCCGAGCTGCCTCAGAGAGTGTTCTACCTCCTCCATTATTTAATTTTTTGGCTCAGGGAGATGTGCTCATTGATGGGGCATAGTTGTTCAAGATGTTCCATGGGATGATGGAGGCCCAGAGTGCTCAGGAGGAGATGATGAGATAGGGCATAGAGAATGCCCATCAGGTTGCACTGGCGACAGTAGAGAGAGTTTCGGCGTAGCCGTAGCAGCATATCCAGTCGAAGGTGGGGACTATTCTGGACTTCAAGAAGATGGTCACGAGGGAGTTTAAAGGGACCGAGGGCATACTGTATGTTGGTGAGTTTTTTGATGATATCAAGTGAATTATGCGGGTTGCCCGTATTCCAGATGATCTGCTGATTGAGGCAGTTGGACTGCAGCTCTTCGACATTACTCACACTTGGTTCAGAAATGAGCCAATAATTGCTGATCCAGACTTAACATGTGAGCAGTTTAAAGATTTCTTCAAGAAGATATTCTTTCCAACGGTTGCTAGATGGGTTCTGGAGAGGCAGTTCCAGAACTTTGCTCAGGGTGGTCTGTAAAACCCCCTTCCTAGAAATCGTATACACCTTTTTATTTAATAATTATTAATTAAATTGTAGTAATTAGGTCTAAATAGGAGAAATAGATTTTTAATAATTTTTATGTTAGGTGTTCGGGCACTTAGATGACTTATGGGACCTTCAGGAATTTTTCGAATTTTATTCCATGTAGGAGACCCCTTGAGCGGTTGCTAGCCTAACGATGTGCAATACACTACTATATAAATTTTCTTATGTGTGAATATATATATATATATATATATATATATATATATATATATATATATATATATATATATATATATATATATATACAAATATATATATATGTGTATATATATATATTTGAAAAGAAAGAAAGGAAAAGAAAATATTAAATAAGAATTTAATAATAATATTAATAATAACAAATAACCTTAGAATACCTTCAGCCGAAACTAGCAGCAACTTAACTTAACTTTTCCTTAGCAGCATGCTTAAACCCCTTAGCATCCCATTCCGCCCACTATTGAACCATTCCGCCCACTCAGCCAGAGAAGCCCCTTAACCCGACCTTTCCTAGGCTTTACCCGCGGAAACCATCCAACCCTCTCTCCTTCCCTATTAATATATATAATATATATATAAAATTCTCTCTCAAAACCCTAACCTAGAAATTCCCAAACTTCCTCTTCCCATCTAGAGCAGTCACGGCAGCCAGAGAAGCCCCGCCAAGCCATCCAACCATTCCGTCGACGCCGACCTCGCATCCTGCAGTTTCCCACTCGAGGCACCTTCGCTCCGGCGTGATTTTCCGTCGACTCGCTTGACCAAACGTTGTTCCATTTTCATAGGTATGATCATCCCTTAACCCTCTCCAATATTCGTTTTATAGCCAACCTCGGAAAACGTGTGCCCCTAGGTGTAAATCAGCGTCCAAAGAGGACAGACAGACCCATTCTGGAATCGCAGAATTCCAGAATGACCACCCATATTGCCGAGTTCGTATCTCCCACCACAGAGATCCGAATTCGGTGATTCTTTTTGATACCTGTAGAATACCTGAACAAGTTTAATTTCTGTAAAATATCCCTAGGCTAATAGTTGCTGTGGACATAGTTATATTCGTCACAAAACTGCGCACACCCACTTTTTTTGGTTTTCCAAAAGTTGGAAAATGGAGCGCGCCCCGCCAAACGGGACCGCCCCGCCGTGTGCCAAGTGTACCCAATGGTGCACGCAGTATAACCGGATACGTGAAAATTTGTGGGGACTGATTCGGACGCGTGTGCGCGCCGAAATCAGGCCGTATCCGCAGACACATTTCGTGTCGCAACTTTTGTGGAACTCGCACGTATTTTGTGCACGCTTGTCAGATTGCGACGAAACTTGCGCCACTGGACTCATGGTAACGCGCTGGTCCTGTGACCCAAATTTCACGCGATTCTGAGATGGTTGACCAAATCGCCAATTGGCGGGCCCTACAGTTGACTTTTTGGACAAAATAGTGTTCGGCTCATCGGAATCCACATTTGGACATACCGTTGGGTTCGTATTGACATCTAGATTTGTTTGACCTATAGTTTGTCCCATTTAGAGACTGTTATCCTTGACACGCTTTTCGGTGCAAAGTGGGCCACACGTGGACCCCACTTTTACCCGAAATTACCGTTTTGCCCCTGTGTCCAAATTTGACGAAAGGGATATGCTTTTTAGCTATTTTGCTCATTCTGGAAACGTTGGTGATGTTTATTTCAGCATCCGGGGACGTTTGTTCGGAGTCCTTAGTTCCAGGTTCAGTGTCCTTGACATTTGGGCGCGTACACTTTACAGATTTCTTGCCAGGCAAGTATACCTTGCCATTGTACTGTTTTTACATTCCATATGAGACATGCATATTTATTTTCTGTTTATTTAGTTCATTTATTTTAACTGCTATATAAACTGCGCGTCCAAGGAAACTTGGGTGCAACGACGGTGTCGTCGTACTATATTTTTATTTATGTATATGCATTGGACCTACTTTATGAGGCTATCCCATTTTCATGAGGCATTTATGTTTCATTGGCCATGACACTATTCTTACACGAGTGTGAGTCACATGTAGGACACGGACTTGCGTATTCGGCTGGCCCCCGGTACGTATAGGTCGTGCGACGGATAGGGATAACTGCCAATAGAAACTTTGCATGCTAGTAGACCTGGCGGTTATTAGAGGTTTATCGTATCATGGACATAAAATGCTTAGAGCATTGGGTGGGGAGAACAACAAGTACCGCATTTGAGCTCCTTTGCACTTTTATCTTTTGTGCGCCCGGATTCTCCGCCGGAGATACGGGTGGTGATGACCACTATATATTATATTATTATCAGGCGGGCCTCCGACGTTCGAAAGTCGTCGTGCCTTTGTAGGCCCCTGGATCTCCAATAGAGAACCATGCCAAATCCCAATTTTCAGCCAGATAGCTCACTTATGGGGAAAGGTGTTCTTAACTGCATTCACTTAGATGGTTAGGCGACCCCAATGGATGTTTATTTTTAGTACTTTATTGGCATGTGCTTTTTGTATCTTGTTACGTCCCTCTGAGGACCTGGTCCCTTTCAGATATAGATGAGCAAGAGTACCCGCAGGAGTATGGACCTGGACCTGATGCTACCTATCAGCCTGAGGAGATCTTACCTTCTGATTATATGTGATTCATTGCAGCTGTTTAGAGATTTTAGTTGCTATTCTTTTCTAGACATTTATTCTTATATTAGAGTTTATTCTCTTCTCTCTTTAGTAGTTTATTATAGTCGATTTGCAGTGGATTTGTCTTCACCCGACTATTGCACTTTGAGATTACTATTTGAGATGACTTCTTTGATATTCAGTTATTGATTTCCTTTATTCTATCATTTGTGCTGTGGATGAGATATAGAACTGCGTGTGACTTGTTGTGACATATATTTACCACTGTGGATTGGATATTCATGTACAGCGTACGTGTGTATATGGTTTCCATATATTGGAGTTCGTATACATACGGCTGACGTGTTACGTATTTCTAGTCCTACGTATTTGGGACTGGGGCGTGACATATTTTTGTGGTGGCCCATGCAGGTCTAGAATATATTGTCTCGGTTACGTAACTGTACCGAACAAGCCTGCGTATAGGAATAGAGTATAAGGATCTCATCCACGCTTGATTGAAATTTATCCTTCCTATTTAATACTTGCATCCTGTTTGATTCCTGTACTTTTTCTAATCGTTTCGTACATCAACTGCAGAGAGATGGATTTGCAGAATGGATGTACTGCCGCCGATGGCGACGCAACTTCTGGAGTCAATGGTCAGACTCAAGGAGGGACCCCAACGATTCCTAGGCTTCCGGGGCCAGATGGACAGACTCACACCCCAGTTCCATCTGATCTTCCCGCTTCACCTATTGGGAACCTTCCACCTGCCTCAGTACCGCAAGATGGCCAAGCGCAGATATTCCAATTCTTTCAGATGATGATACAGGAACATAGGCAGCAGGCAGCCGAGCAGAGGCAGCAGGCAGTCGAGCAGAGGCAAGAATTTTTGGCAGCACTGGAGAGGATGGCTGCACATGCTACTGTACCAGCCCAAACACTAGCTCCAGTACCTCGAGCTAAGGTTGGATCAGTAAAGGATTTTGTTCAGATGGGTGCAAGGCAGTACAAGGGTACTGAGAGCCCGGAGGAGACTACTAGCTGGATCACTCACACACAGAAGCTACTGGAGGCATCGCAGTTACCTACGGACCTATGGATGATGGGTGTACGGACGCTTCTGGATGGTAATGCTCATCACTGGTGGGAATCCATGGAGCGCCAGTTGGGTACTTACCATACTTGGGAGCAGTTCTTGGAGTTCTTTGAGGGAAAGTACTTCCCGGACACTGTCAGGGACACCTTGTATGATCAGTTTCTTCACTTAGAGCAGGGGAACCGGACCGTGGACGAGTATGATGCCGAGTTTAGTCGACTCAGCAAATATGGCGCTGCATTGATACCAAATGACTTGGCTAAGGCTAAGAGATTTCATCGAGGACTGACCCAGGAGCTTCAACATTATACAAGCTCGCAGTCCCGAGTCTCTTATGCTGAACTACTGACAGAGGCCAGATTTCAGGAAACCATTAGCAGAGGAAGAGGAGGTCAGCTGAGGACACAACAAGGAACAGCAAGGATACAGCAGGGACCAGCCAGGACACAACAGGGAGGACCTATCAGACGTCCTTTAGCACAACAGCATCAGCAACACCGAGCAGCACCGTACCAGAATATGGGGAAGCCCTATTGCAATTATTGTGGGAGGAACGGACATATTTCGAGGGATTGTCGGACTCGCTTGGGTCAGTGTATGAGATGTGGCTCCGGACAACACATGGCGAGAGACTGCCCAATGCAGACATCGACACTCCCACCACCAGTTCAGAGACTAGCACTTCCAGCACCAAAGCCAGCCCAGCAGATGACCGGACCGAGAGCACCTCGACCCCCAGCAGCAGGAGGATTTCAGAGAGGACCACCGCTACCTACTCAGGAGGAGCAGTATATGAGGACCGGACATGGACAGCCACAGAGGAACGGGCGAGCTTTTGTATTGGAGGTAGATGACATGGATCATGAGGTGGATGTCATAGCAGGTATTACCCTTGCTTTTACTTTTCCTGCGGTGATATTATTTGATACGGGAGCCACTCACTCATTCATATCATCTAGTTTTATTGCCAAACACAACATTGCTTCTACACCATTATCTAGTTGTGTTAGAATTCTTACCGGAGGAGGAGTTGTACCAGTTAGTCGAGTTTGTAGATCGGGCCCTATAGTGATACGTGGCAGAGAGATGAATGCCCAACTCTTAGTCCTTCCTATGCCGTCTTTTGATATTGTGCTTGGAATGGACTGGCTGAGCAAGAACCACGCTTTCTTCGATTGCTTTGGAGAAAGCATTCTTTTTAAGGTACCAGGCCAACCCGAACTTGAGTTTACCCGAGGATCCACAGAAATCCTTGATGGTATGCAGCTCGCAATGGACGATGTTGTATATCACCCTATTATTTCAGAATTTCTAGACGTCTTTCCAGAGGATTTGCCAGGACTACCCTCAGATAGAGACGTAGAGTTTTTAATTAAACTAGCACCCGGAGCAGCACCTATAACATCGCATGTTTACAGACTGGCGAAGAAGGAGATGGACGAGCTGAAGGCACAGTTAAAAGAGCTAGAGGAGAAAGGTTTCATCTGACCGAGTGCATCACCCTGGGGAGCACCAGTGTTGTTTGTACCCAAGAAGGATGGGTCAGTGCGTATGTACATTGACTACAGAGCCTTGAATGCAGTGACAGTGAAGAACAAATATCCATTGCCATGCATTGATGACCTGTTTGATCAACTCAGTGGAGCTAAGGTATTCTCGAAGATAGATCTGAGATCGGGTTATCACCAAGTGAAGGTACGGAAGCAGGATATTCCGAAGACCGCATTCAGAACAAGATATGGACACTACGAGTTTTTGGTCATGCTATTTGGATTGACCAATGCTCCAGCGATCTTCATGGACTTGATGAATCGAGTCTTCCACCAGTACTTGGACCAGTTCGTGGTCGTCTTCATAGACGATATACTTGTCTATTCGAAGAGCTACGAGGAGCACGAGGAGCACCTGCGGATTGTTCTAGAGACTTTGAGAGGAGAGCAGTTATATGCTAAACTCAGCAAATATGAGTTCTTCTTGGACATAGTTTTATTTCTTGGACATGTTGTTACAGGAGATGGTATTTCTGTTGACCCAGAGAAGATCTCAGCAGTTGAGACATGGCATGTTCCTAGATCAGCAGCAGAGGTGAGGAGTTTCCTTGGACTTGTGGGATATTACCGACGGTTCGTGGAAAACTTCTCAAGAATAGCGGCACCTATGACTCGTCTGACTTGTAAGGATCAAGAATTTATATGGACTGATGAGTGTCAATCAGCCTTTGAAGAGTTGAAGAAGCGACTGACTACAGCACCAGTATTGACGATTCCGTCAGGATCAGGAGGATACGTGATCTACAGTGACGCATCAGAAAAAGGCTTAGGATGCGTATTGATGCAGCATGGCAAGGTGATTGCATATGCATCTAGGCAGTTACGAGTACATGAGAAAAATTATTCGACTCATGACTTAGAACTTGCAGCCATTGTATTTGCCCTGAAGCTATGGAGACATTACTTATATGGGGAACGAGTGAAAATCTATACAGACCACAAAAGCCTCAAGTACGTCTTCACGCAGAAGGAGTTAAATATGAGGCAACGTCGATGGCTCGAGTTGATGAAAGATTTCAAGATAGAGCTACATTATCATCCAGGCAAGGCTAACGTGGTAGCAGACGCGTTAAGCCGGAAGCCAGCAGCTTACTTCTTGACAGCACAGAGGGAACTATTGGAGGACTTGCAAGAGCTTGGCATTGAAGTGATACTACCCGGAGCAGATAGGACACTAGCCAACTTACAAGTTCAATCATCATTGGTAGAGAGGATTAAGGCAGCTTTGCCTACAGATGCCAGATTTCGGAGACTAAAGAAAAGGACAGAGGCCGGAGAGCAGACCGGATTGCGCATTCATGAGGATGGGATATTACGATGTGGTGATCGTCTTTATGTTCCAAATGGAGAGATTCGGCAGGAGCTGATGGCAGAGGCTCATAGTTTGATCTATTCTATTCATCCTAGAGGCACCAAGATATATCGCGACTTACGACAGCATTTTTGGTGGCATGGGATGAAGAGAGAGATAGCTCGTTTTATAGCTAAATGTCTTGTATGTCAACAAGTGAAGGCGGAGCACCAGAGGACAACAGGATTATTGCAACCACTTTCGATTCCAGAGTGGAAGTGGGAGCACATCACTATGGACTTCGTCACGGGTTTTCCCAAGAGTCCAAGTGGGAGAGATGCAGTGTGGGTAATAGTGGACCGACTCACCAAGTCAGCCCATTTTATACCTTTTAGAGTGGGTCAGTCGACAGAAGCTTTAGCTGACTTATATATGAGGCAGATCGTGAGATTGCACGGCATACCAGTCAGTATTGTATCGGACAGAGATTCGCGCTTCACATCGCACTTTTGGAGGAGCATACAAGAGAGTCTTGGTACTCGTCTGAAGTTCAGTACATCTTACCACCCGCAGACAGATGGGCAGTCGGAGCGTACTATTCAGACCTTGGAGGACATGTTGAGGGCTTGCATGTTAGACTTCGGAGGATCATGGGAGGACCACCTACATCTTGTGGAATTTTCTTACAACAATAGCTATCAAGCGAGTATTCAGATGGCTCCGTTTGAAGCATTGTATGGAAGAAAATGTAGGTCTCCTGTGTGTTGGAGTGACGTGGGAGAACGTCAGATTCTAGGACCCGAGTTGGTGGTCAACACCGTAGAGACAGTCAAGAAGATTCAGGGACACTTGCGAGCAGCGCAAGACAGGCAGAAGCAGTGGGCAGACCTTCATCGTCGTCCCTTGGAGTTCAAAGAGGGTGATCACGTCTTCTTGAGGATATCACCGACCAGAGGCACCATCCGATTCGGAGGGCGCGGCAAGTTGAGTCCAAGGTATATTGGACCATTTGACGTGCTCGAGAGAGTTGGAGAGGTGGCATATCGACTTGCGCTACCACCTTCACTGGAGGGAGTACATGACGTATTCCATGTGTCGCAGCTCAGGCGATATGTGGCTGACAGCAGTCATGTTCTCGACCATTCAGAGATCACCATTGGGCCGAGCTTGTCTTACCAAGAGCAACCCGTGGGAATCCTTGATCGTCGAGAGAAGGTATTGAGGAACCAGTCTATTCCCTTGGTTCGCGTAGCATGGAGGCATGGCGCACCAGGAGAATCAACTTGGGAGCGCGAGGACGACATGCGCAAGCATTTTCCGAACCTATTCGCAGACCAAGGTATGAATTTACATTGTTAAATTATATCTTATACCATCCTTGCATTCTATCGTGGCTTAATTTTAATTTCGAGGACAAAATTTTTACAAGTTGGGTAGAATGTAAAACCCCCTTCCTAAAAATCATATATACCTTTTTATTTAATAATTATTAATTAAATTGTAGTAATTAGGTCTAAATAGGAGAAATAGATTTTTAATAATTTTTATGTTAGGTGTTCGGGCACTTAGATGACTTATGGGACCTTCAGGAATTTTTCGGATTTTATTCCATGTAGGAAACCCCTTGAGCGGTTGCTAGCCTAACGATGTGCAATACCCTACTATATAAATTTTCTTATGTGTGAATATATATATATATATATATATATATATATATATATATATATATATTTATATACAAATATATATATGTGTATATATATATATTTGAAAAGAAAGAAAGGAAAAGAAAATATTAAATAAGAATTTAATAATAACAAATAACCTTAGAATACCTTCAGCCGAAACTAGCAGCAACTTAACTTAACTTTTCCTTAGCAGCATGCTTAAACCCCTTAGCATCCCATTCCGCCCACTATTGAACCATTCCGCCCACTCAGCCAGAGAAGCCCCTTAACCCGACCTTTCCTAGGCTTCACCCGCGGAAACCATCCAACCCTCTCTCCTTCCCTATTAATATATAATATATATATATATATAATTCTCTCTTAAAATCCTAACCTAGAAATTCCCAGACTTCCTCTTCCCAACTAGAGCCGTCACCGCAGCCAGAGAAGCCCCGCCAAGCCATCCAACCATCCCGTCGACTCCGACCTCGCATCCTGCAGTTTCCCACTCGAGGCACCTTCGCTCCGGCGCAATTTTCCGTCGACTCGCTCGACCAAACGCTGTTCCATTTTCATAGGTATGATCATCCCTTAACCCTCTCCAATATTCATTTTATAGCCAACCTCGGAAAACATGTGCCCCTAGGTGTAAATCAGCGTCCAAAGTGGACGGACAGACCCGATTCTGGAATCGCAGAATTCCAGAATGACCACCCATATTGCCGAGTTCGTATCTCCCACCACAGAGATCCGAATTCGGTGATTCTTTTTGATACCTATAGAATACTGACCTAGTTTAATTTCTGTAAAATATCCCTAGGCTAATAGTTGCTGTGGACATAGTTATATTCGTCACAAAACTGCGCACACCCACTTTTTTCGGTTTTTCAAAAGTTGGAAAACGGAGCGCGCTCCGCCAAACGGGACCGCCCCACCGTGTGCCAAGTGTACCCTATGGTGCACGCAGTATAACCGGACACGTAAAAATTCGTGGGGACTGATTCGGACGCGTGTGCGCGCCGGAATCAGGCCGTATCCGTAGACACATTTCGTGTCGCAACTTTTGTGGAACTCGCACGTATTTTGTGCACGCTTGTCAGATTGCGACGAAACTTACGCCACTGGACTCATGGTAACGCGCTGGTCCTGTGACCCAAATTTCATGCGATTCTGAGACGGTTGACCAAATCGCCAATTGGCGGGCCCCACAGTTGATTTTTTTGGACAAAATAGTGTTCGGCTCATCGAAATCCACATTTGGACATACCGTTGGGTTCGTATTGACATCTAGATTTGTTTGACCTATAGTTTGTCCCATTTAGAGACTGTTACCCTTGACACACTTTTCGGTGCAAAGTGGGCCACACGTGGACCCCACTTTTACCCAAAATTACCGTTTAGCCCCTGTGTCCAAATTGGACGAAAGGGATGTGCTTTTTAGCTATTTTGCTCATTTCGGAAATGTTGGTGATGTTTATTTCAGCATCCGGGGACGTTTGTTCGGAGTCCTTAGTTTCAGGTTCAGTGTCCTTGACATTTGGGCGCGTACACTTTACAGATTTCTTGCCAGGCAAGTATACCTTGCCATTGTACTGTTTTTACATTCCATATGAGGCATGCATGCTTATTTTCTGTTTATTTAGTTCATTTATTTTAACTGCTATATAAACTGCGCGTCCAAGGAAACTTGGGTGCAACGACGGTGTCGTCGTACTATATTTTTATTTATGTATATGCATTGGACCTACTTTATGAGGCTACCCCATTTTCATAAGGCATTTATATTTCATTGGCCATGACACTATTCTTACACGAGTGTGAGTCACATGTAGGACACGGACTTGCGTATTCGACTGGCCCCCGGTACGTATAGGTCGTGCGACGGATAGGGATAACTGCCAATAGAAACTTTGCATGCTAGTAGACCTGGCGGTTATTAGAGGTTTATCGTGTCATAGACATGACATGCTTAGAGCATTGGGTGGGGAGAACAACAAGTACCGCATTTGAGCTCCTTTGCACTTTTATCTATTGTGCGCCCGGATTCTCCGTCGGAGATACGGGTGGTGATGACCACTATATATTATATTATTATCAGGTGGGCCTCCGACGTTCGAAAGTCGTCGTGCCTTTGTAGGCCCCTGGATCTCCAATAGAGAACCATGCCAAATCCCAGTTTTCAGCCAGATAGCTCACTTGTGGGGAAAGGTGTTCTTAACTGCATTCACTTAGATGGTTAGGCGACCCCAATGGATGTTTATTTTCAGTACTTTATTGGCATGTGCTTTTTGTATCTTGTTACGTCCCTCTGAGGACCTGGTTCCTTCCAGATATAGGTGAGCAGGAGTACCCGCAGGAGTATAGACCTGGACCTGATGCTACCTATCAGCCTGAGGAGATCTTACCTTCTGATTATATGTGATTCATTGCAGCTGTTTAGAGATTTTAGTTGCTATTCTTTTCTAGACATTTATTCTTATATTAGAGTTTATTCTCTTCTCTCTTTAGTAGTTTATTATAGTCGATTTGCAGTGGATTTGTCTCCACCCGACTATTGCACTTTGAGATTACTATTTGAGACTACTTCTTTGATATTCAGTTATTGATTTCCTTTATTCTATCATTTGTGCTGTGGATGAGATATAGAACTGCGTGTGACTTGTTGTGACATATATTTACCACTGTGGATTGGATATTCATGTACAGCGTACGTGTGTATATGGTTTCCATATATTGGAGTTCGTATACATACGACTGGCGTGTTATGTATTTCTAGTCCTACGTATTTGGGACTGGGGCGTGACATGGTCACTCGGTGGACGAGTATGTAGCGGAGTTTGGCAGGTTGAGATGCATTACAGAGTACATGGTGAGAGACCCAGAGGATCGAGCTTGGAGGTTCTGAGAGGGTTTGAGCCAGGTGATCCGAGCTTATATTTCTTCGGCCCATGTGACTTATAATTATATTTTGGCAGAGGCATAAAGGGTCAAGATTGATCTGGGCCTCAAGCCCAAGAGGGACCACGATGCTTTCGATGGTGGTAGTAGTACAGGACCGACAAAGCGTCCTTAGTTCCAGAAGATGACCTTCCAACCCCAGCAACAATTCTTACACCAGTTCGAGCTCTAGTGCAGCAGGTGCCACTGCAGCCTCAGAGACATATCCACCGGACTCTCACCTGCACCTATTACAAAAGGCCTGGGAACACTTTGGAGGAGTACAGGATAAGCCTCGGAGCATGTTTGTATTATGGATCTACTGAGCATCAAGTGAGGGATTATATCCTAGCCCCTCATCGTTCAGCTCATAGTGAAGCTCCAAATCAGAGAGGTGGAATTAGGCCACATATGCCACCGTAGATTGCCCAACACCCGCAGAAGGAGACACCCCATCAAGGCAGGACTTTTGCGATGACGGTTGAGGAGACCGATGCTACTAGTTATGGGTTAGCAGGTTCTGTTTTGTTCTTTCTTCATGTATCTTTCCATTTATTGATTTTTTTTGAATCCTTAGTACCTTATAGTTTGCATCAGTAATTTTTATGCTAGGATATAGTTAGTAGTAAACCCCTGATAGAGACTGCAATATCATGACAGATAGAGACCATAACCATGCATGTTGATAATAATTAGTTTTTTTTTTTTTGATAGTTTGTATGCTTGCATGATTTTAGATAGATTGGGGGTTTTGACCTAGAGAGGGGTACAACTACCATTAAATTTTGAGGGCAAAATTTTTCTAAGTGGGGTAGGATTGCAACCACCACTTTTTACCTTAGGAGTATTTTGGTAAATTCACCTTGGTTGCTAATTATATATTATATTATAATATATTATATGAGTGATTAGACTAAAATTTTGTTAGTGATTAGTTAACATGCTAGTTAGTCAGAATTTAGTGTTATTTGGTATTGGTTAGAATGTTAGTTGACTAGAATTAATTTAGTGATTGGTTAGTGTCAATTAGTGATTGAATAATGACCATAATTAGCCTAATTAAATTAGTTAGGTGTCATGGAAAGAATATATTATTTTAGTTGTAGAGATGCTTTCCTTCATTAATTAGATTCACTTCATGAAAAATGGAGAGGGACAAACTTGACATTGTAGCATCAACATTAACCCTACTATAAGAGCATGCTTTCATTAGGGTTAGTTCATCCATTCATTCATATCATTAGCCTCCATCTTCCCTAAAATCCTAAATCTCCGAATTCATTCAATCTCCACCAATTTCTCCAACCAAATCCACGCATTCCCTTTTATTTCAATCCTCATAGAAATCTAGAAGACTTGGAGAGCAAGGAGGATATTGGAGAAGAGCTTGGCTAGGAGGAGTTGTGTCCACATCTATTTTTGTGTCCATAGGAGGAGTTTCATTAGGATTCCAACTTCTAATAGGTATAATCATTTTCCTACATTAATTTCTATGATAGATTGTCATATTAGACCTCTAGGAACCCACCCATGGCTAGGTACAACCCAATAGGGAAAGAATTAGGTTGTAGATGCCTCTATTTTGATAGTTCTAGGTATTTTTGTAACCAATTTAGGGAAAATCTAAATTGTGTCTACTAAGTGTTTGTGTCGTGTCCTCAAAAGGTTATTTAGTGTCTATTGGTGCTTGTAATAGTGTCTTCGTATACACAAATGAATACGTAGAGGTCGTATCATGATACGTCATTATATGAGGGTGTAGGTTTAGGTAATTTTCTTTGTATTGTGTTCCAATAGCTCAATTTCTATTTATTTGTGTTAGAATAACTTGTTCTAATTAGATTCTTACTATATTATACTTATAATTAGTGCTTCATGGTAGTTTGGTGATGTATAATAGAGTTTGGGAGAGTATCACTTGTGTATCATAATGTTTTGGCTATGATACGTGTATACCATGGGTAGGTGCACACTCACTACCAGAAAAAGTCAAATTAGCAACGTAAATAAATGTCGCTAAATGACCAATAAATGTCGCTAATCACTTTTAGCGACGTAATTAGCGACGTTTTACAGAAGTCGAAACTCAGCTAGTCGCTGAAAGGAAAAAAGTCTCTAAATGTCGTTATACCGACGTTTTTTAGCGACGTAAATGTGTCACTAAATTAGCGACATTTAGCGACGCAACATCGCTAATTAGCGACGTGCTTATCTGTCGCTTAACGTCACTAATTAGCAACTTATATAGCGACGTTACAGTGACGTCTTTAATGACCTAGCAATACTGCCATGTCAGCAAGTTGCGACATACAGCGACGTTTTTAGCGACATTTTTAGCGACGTCATTAGCGACTTGTAGTAACGTCATAACTTAGTGACGTGTAGTAACGTCGCTAAATGTTACTAAATGTCGCTAAAAACGTCGCTAATTATACAGTAAAAAAATTAAAAAATAAATACTGAATTATTTTCAAACTATTATTCCTGCAGTTTATTAATTCACAATATGTACAAATAGACCCGGAGCAACCCTCCGTTGAATTTTCTGGGTTTGCCGACCCCCTTGGGTTGAACACTCAATACCGATAAATTAACATATATTTAATATGAATAATATAATAAAATTTGAAGAAAATAAAATATCCAGCAAATATCGTCGTAAAGAATACAGGAAATATATATCCATACAATGAGTCTCATCCTAAATAATACAAAGAATACAAATATCCAGCAAATATCCATGCAAATATCTATACTACTGCGGATCTGCAGGAGGATGACCACCGGCACGCATGAAGGATAAGAATAGATCATACTGCTCCCGTGAAATCGACACTGATGTCGATGGAGAAGACAGTGACGTCGGTGGAGTCTGTGTCGATGTAGGCGCACCAGGAGGACGTATCTGCTCCAACTCTGCGAGTCGCTGGTTGTAAGAATCCATGGTAGATAATAGCCTCGTACTGCTATGAACCATTAAATCCTGCATCATCGTCAGTCTCTCGCCCATGGATAGCTGTGATGCATGCAACTCCGTCATGCTGCGCTCTGTCGAGGCTCTAAGATCATTTGTCAAATCCCGGAGCTCCGTGATGCTGCGATCGAGCATATCGAATCGTGCGATGAGCGTCGGATCGTCCGCCTGCAACTGGGACCGAGGCTGCTCCTTTATTCTTCGCAGCAACTCGTCACAGAGAGACGCAATCTGACGGTCAACGGCCTCCTGGACTATGGCCGATAACTGCGAGGGTTGTGGGGAATACACACTTGTCGGGGAGGCCCTAGATGACTGCATCACAACCAGGGCGCCATAGGATCCCGTACCGTAGTACGTACCCCTCTGGAGACCACCAGTGGTGGTCACCCACAGGTCGTCCGTCAACGGAGCTGGAGCGGACTGCGAGAAAGTACTAGCCTCTCCAGCTGTAAGTGCACTAGTAGTCGCCCGCTCACGCAGCCTAAGATACTCGGCCTAGAAAGTTTGGATACTCGATAATTGCCTAAGTTATATTAAAATCACAACAAAGTAAAGTAATACTTACATAGGTCTGCGAGGCCCTCTCATCAATGAGATTTTCGTCCTTGCGATGGGTGGCCAAGAAGACGGTCACCATGTTTGCATCCTCACCCCTTTGTACCGTTAAAAATATATTATTTAGTACTAAAATTAAATATTTTTTCCTACTACCATTTTATCGTACTTACATTTAAATAATATATCTTAAATAAAAAATATACCAAACAACGAAAATGTTCCGTCATCGGAATCGAGCCACCACACCACTTTGCAGCATTCCGCCTAGCCGCCTTGGCCTTCTCAGACCTTTCCTTGTAGCTCGGATCGTCGAATCTAGCCCTCATCGCAGTCCACTACTCAGGCGTGATCCAATCTTGGATCAATTTTCCAGCACGATCATGAGCCTTTTGGTCATCTAGAGCATCATGAATAAGCTTGGCGGCAACGGCAGGAAACATCCGCTCGATCAACTCGGCATACATTTGCTACAATAAATAATTTAGTAAGTGAGCATCACAGATAAGTTATATAATATGCATAAATTAGAGAATTTATATAATATACTTTTACCTTGAAGTACGCAAACCAGAACGTCTTTCTCTCCTCCGGTGCTTCAGAGTAGTTGATCCAACGGCCACCATAGTTGTTCCTCAGAAATAGGCCCAGGCGTCTCTGAACCGACAATGGATGATATCTATACAGAGATAATTATTTAGATCGAAAAAGTCAATACATAATGAATAAAGAAATACACAATATATATATGATGCTAAACCATCTAATTGACTTACTTTGTACCGTCGGCCCAAATCTCTGTCATCGTCCCTCCGGAGGTGCGCTGGAGGATCTTGCTGATGCTGGGACAACGTCGGCACGACCTCATCTACATGCTCATCTGTCTCCATGGTTCTGTCAGCAGGAGGAACATTGGACGAGGGAGTACTATCATGCCTGGAACTACTCGTCCCAGGAGTAATGCCATGTAAAGTCGTCGCAGTCGGAGATGTGACTGATCGATATACTGGAGTACTGGGCGACGACGATCCGGAACCAACAGTAGGCAGTATCGGAGGAGCACTCTGTCTACCTCGGGATGTGTCGAACCCTCCGTGTCGTCCTGTTATACCTGATAACAACATATGATAAATAAAGAAATACACAAATATATAGTACATTCTACAGTCAAAATATTATGCATATCTCACAGCATTCATAAAATTGTACAAAAAATAACCAGTGGTGTCACAAGTCTAAATGGATAGTACATTCTACAGTCAAAATATAATACATATATTCGTCAAAATAGTATATTCTACAGTCAAAATATAGTTACATTCTACAGGCAAAATATTTTATTTTCAATCATCTTTAGAAAATTTATCTTGTTTGCCTTCCTCGTCCTCCTCTTCCTCCTCCTCCTCCTCGTCTTCACTTTTATCTACTTCGTCTTCATCTTCCTCTTTTGATAATTCTATATCTTCTATATTATTACTCGTATAATGAGTAATTTCCGTTGAGTCCACATCTACAATATTTATTACAAGAGGTAGCTCGTCCTCCTGATAAGCTATTTCGTCAATGTCAAAGGTATTTCTAGCTTTAGTCTTGCATACTGCCCACCAATCCGACCTTGCTATCCCCCGTCTAGGATAAGTTGTGAAGTACACGAGTTGAGCCTGACTTGATAGGACAAATAGTTCGTAGCCTAGATATCTACGCTTGTAGTTTATATCCACAAGGCCATGCTTGTCAATTTTCCAACCTTGATCTTTAATCGGATCAAACCATTCATACTTGAATAGCACGATATTAGCAGGTTCTATGCCATAATTATATGTCAACTCCACAATCTCTCGTAAGATACCATAAAAATTATTGCCTGGATCGACGTCTTTGTAGTTCGAAGATTTGATACACAAACAACTATTTTTCGTAGAATCAAGATCCAGAAAGCTGTCTCTGATAGGAGCATTTGTTGACTTGAACCTGAATCCATTCACACAGAAACTTGGCCATATTTTAATGGCAGTAATTGGTCCTTTGGCAAGAGTTCTAATAGATTCAGTCTTGGGTGTTATTAGACGATCGACCTAAATACCAAAGTAGCGATAGTAAGTTATTTATTTTGCAAGTGCAGAAATAAAAAGTAATTACCAAGCACCTTACATATGCGCTCAACCAAGAAGGAAAATGGCATCTCATTTCTAGTTTTACTTCTTCGTCTGTTATGTAGGGTCTAACCGACCTCAACTCATCATTATATGTGCTGAAAAATAATGAAGCAACTGCTGATTAGTAGCATAATATTTGCTTATACTATTACATTGAGATAATGTAAACGTGGACGTATTAATTACTTATCCCTCTAGCTTCTCCACTTCATCCTCGTCGTAATTGAGTAATATATACAACTGAGCAACCCTTAGCTCGTCGTCATTCAAATATCTCTTCTTTATTTTTCCCGAAGGCTTTTCAGACGTATTGAATACTCTGAGTATTGCATCATTAGATTCCTGATATCCGTCGTCGTTCTCGGAGCTTTCGTTCTATTAGTAGAAACATGAGGTTTGAAATACATCGAGCAAAAGTTTGTAATCTTTTCGAGAACATAAGCTTCACAAATAGAGCCCTCAACTCGTGTCTTATTTTTTACCTTTCTCTTTAGGTGATTCAGATGCCGCTCGAAGGGGTACATCCACCGATAACCGACAGGACCACCAACATGCGTCTCATAGGAAAGATGAATTGGCAAATGATCTATAGAGTCAAAGAATCCAGGAGGAAATACCTTCTCGAGCTTACATAGTGTTACCGCAATGTCCTTCTCTTGTTTTCTAAACGATCGACGAGCAACTTAGTAGAACAAAGATCTCTGAAGAATATGCTGAGCTCTGTCAATAAATCCCAAATAACCTGCGATAAGAATTCTCGAAATACAATCGGAATTAACCTCTCCATGAATACGTGGCATTTGTGGCTCTCATACCCGCCAGTTTGTTCTCCTTGAGGTCGACGCATCTTCTCAAGTTTGACACGTACCCGTCTGGAAACTTTAGACCCTGAATCAACCTACAAAGTCTCCATTTATCATCTTTCTCCAGTGAGAAAACTGACTTAGGTTGCTTTAACTTTTCATTCCCCTCCTCTATTAAATGCAATGTAGGACGTCTACATATTTCTTCTATGTCCAACATGTCCTTCGGATTATCTTTCATCTTCCCCTTTACCTCTATTACAGTATTAATTATGTTATCAAAAATATTCTTCTCGATATGCATGATATCAAGGTTATGTGTGATCAGATTGGTGCTCCAATATGGCAGATCCCAGAATATACTCCTCTTCGTCCAATTATGGGTGCAACCAAATCCGTCACACTTGTACCCCTTAGTAGGCTCTTCGATAGCACTTGGTAAATCTTTTACCTCTTTCGATATCGTGTATCCGGACCACCTTGGCGGTGGATTGGCCTTCTCCACAATGCCGCACGAAAAGAATTCTTGTTCCTCCGGTACGGATGATCCTTCGGCAGAAATTGTCGATGACAATCGAAGAAGCACGGTTTGCCTTCGTGTTTTAAATGGAAAGCCTTAGTACAGTCTATGCAATACGGACATGAGAGACGACCATAGGTGCTCCATCCCGATAATATTCTATAGGCTGGAAAGTCGTTGATGGTCCACATAAATACTGCCCTCATCTAAAAATTCTGCTTTCTAGAAACATCATACGTGTTGGCACCTACTTCCCACAGCTGATTCAACTCATCTATCAAAGGCTGTAAATACACATCGATGTTCCTCTTCGGATTATTCGGACCCGGGATAATAACAGTTAGGAATATATACGGAGTCTTCATGCACATCCAATGTGGTAGATTGTACGGAGTGACAATCACAGGCCAACATGAATACCGGGAGCCTGAAAGTCTGAATGGGATAAAACCATCAGAGGAGAGCCCCAATCTGATATTACGCGGATCCGAAGCAAAATGTGGATACTCCCGATCAAAGTGCTTTTATGCTTCTCTGTAAACCCTCTCACCCAAAATTAGGTCTACTTGGCTTATATAGAGAGATTAGGGCTAATTAGAATCCAATTAGAACTAGAACGCGATATTTGATTTAACTATACAATATTTATATCGCTTAGCGCACATTACCGTTGCTTCGATAATTGGAGCACTATACTAGCCATTGCCTATCTGCAAATTTCACAACCTTGACCTAGACATGCCCGCCTACTATTTTGACCTTTGTGTAACTCAAAATTATGCTCTCTTGTGCTATATTTTAGTCACACAATATTCGTCGCGGACATTTATAATTAATTCTAAATAAATATGACTTTGTATCCTTGTACATTCCAATCGAAATTGGAGACACAATCTTGACCCATTTCGTATAACCTAATTTATGTAATATTCTACACTGAATTCTCTATGTCCATGACACTTGTGTCCCACCTAATTTTATCCCCATGTACTTCCAATTAATTCAAGAATATCTTGCGTACTAAATTTAATCAATTTAATCCAATTTTCGTCTTTGTGCAATTTTCTAATTGTTGGACGCTTTTATGCAAAAATGCATTAAGGTGTCTACACCATTGGACAATACATGAAAAATCCAATTTTTTTGTTTATGTGGATATTTTTCATGAATTTTTGGAGTGTGCAACGCGCAACATCATTCCCATTTAATTCTAACCTTGCATTTAAATAATGCAAATTATAGCCCTCCCAAATATTCCCATGTGAGCCCAAGGTCCAACCCAAGAGAATGTTGACAAAAGTTAACTTTTTCTAGGTTAAACCAACCCCCTTACATGTATAAATATACATAACCCTCATTATTTTTCATTTGACCAAAACCTAAAATTAATCCCCTCAACCGAGCTTCTCCCAACCGACTTCTCCCCTACCTTACTGTTCACCGTCGACCTTCCATGTTCATCTCTTTTCTTCCGCCGGAGCCTTCCGCCTGGACCGACGTGCCCTCGCCTGACCCCTCCACGCGACGACCAACCCGCCGCCTGAGCCCTCCTCCGCCTGAAGTCCCACCGGAGCAGCACCCAGGCCAACACCACCACAACTACTGCTGCCATCACCTTTCCCCCGCTTGGCCCGTAGTCTTGCCAGAGCTCCGCCTAGCCTGGCCGACCACCTCACCTCCAGCCAAGCCTCCTCCACCCATCACCTTTTCGCTGCCCCCGCCGTCTCGACGAAACTCTACCACCGTCACCTCCACATCGAGCACCCCATCGACTCTCCTCCACCCGCAGCACCGCCTGCACGACCGGCCAACTGACATCGACCCCGGCCCCACTATCAGCCTCCACCACATTTGTAAACACCCTGATTTTTCAGAATAATTTTAATATAAATTCTCCGGATTTTCGGTATTTTTCTGGATGAAGAAGCAAGGTAATTGTGAGTTAAGGATTTTTAAATACAGTTTATTGGTGTTAAAATATTATGGAAATAATATATTGTGATGCAAAATAGAAAACCGGACATGGGATATTTTTTGGTGAATTTATTGGACTCCGGAGACGCGTTTAAAGCCTTGAAAACTATTGGATGACTGAACCAAACCAGCATATTGGGTCGGGTTGGGTCGGATCTGACCCGAAACCCATTGGGAAACCCTACCCGCTGGAGTACTGTAGCAGTATAAGAATTCCCGTTCTTGGCGTGCGTGCCAGCCGTAACTCTCGAATTCACCGCCGCCGACCCCTGAGATCGACTTCACCACCCTCGCCGTCGATCTCCACTACCGGCTCCACCCACTCCTCTTCCTTCCTCCCAGCGCTGCAACGCCCCGTCTACGAGCCACTTTTCCCCGAGCGAGTTCGACTTTCCCCGTCGACCGACTCTTCCCTGACTCGCGTGGCCGCCGTCCCCTGTTCGCCTCCCATCCCGAACGACGCCGACCCCATCCTCCGCCCTAGACCGCCGCTCGAACCCCGCCGACCGATCCTCTCTGCGGAGTCCCCGACCGGTCGACCTTCCCCACCGCTCAGGCCGACGAGCCAACCCTGCTCCGCCCCGTCCACGAGCCGCCCTCGCCGACCGGAGCAGTTGCTGTCCGACAGTTCTCCGGCAACTCCCTGAGTCCGTGACCGGACACAGCAATTCAATACGGACGCAAGTTGACCCTCGGACACGTGGAATTCAGATTCACGGGGCCCTGTTCAGGTACCGTTTTCTCCCTCATCGTAACTCTGTTTTGGTTTCCGTCAGTTGCTACTCGTAGACTGTATAACCCTTTCGGTGTCCGTGTAACCCGCTCGGTGCATCGCGTCCTGTGGTGATCGCGCACCGCGATCCAAAAACAGGAAAAATAACGTCCTATTTCACCCCGGAACTGAGTGTGCCCCGCCAAACGGGACGACTTGGTTGCGTGCGGTCTTCACAGATACGTGCGCGTCGTTGATACGGTCGTATGGGATTTCGCAGAAGCTGATTCGGATGTGCGAGCACACCGGAATCAATGCGTATCCGCGGACAACGCCCCGTATTTGACTTTTCTGGAATACGCTATAACTTTGTGTACACACGTCGGATCGAGACAAAACTTATGCCATCAGACTCGTAGCAATACGCTGGTTCTGTGACCCAAGTTTGGTCCGATTCTGAGAACGTTGACAAAATCGTGTATCGTGGGCTCCACAGGCTCCACTTGACGGGCAATTTTGTGATCGGCTCATCGGAATCTAATTCTGGAAGTTTCGTTGGGTTCGTATCATCTTTCCTGACTTGTAGACACTGAGTTTGAGGAATTTGGAGACCTTTGACCCTGGCACGCTTTTCGGTGCAAAGTGGCCCACATGTGGACCCCGCTTTGGCCCAAAAATGTCTTTTTTGCCCCTGTGTCCAAATTGGACGTAAGGACAGACATTTCTAGCAGTTTGATATCTTCTGAGATGGTTGGTGATGTTATTTACAGCTTTTGGAGGAGTACCCACAGGATTCACTGATACTGGGACGATTGTTGATATTCCAACATCAGGCAAGTGTACCTTGCCAAACTCTGCAGTATGGTTATTTATTTTCTTTGTTTTATTATATTGCTGTGCATGCTCAACCTAGGACTGTGTGACGTACTTAGCGTCTGATTATCAGTCGGGTGCCAACACTGTACGCAGTGTTGGGTACGGTCATCTAGAGATGGACATTCGTGACATCTTATATTCTCGTACTTGTCTTATCAAGTACCATATGACCCAGGATACTTGACACCATTTATGAGACAGGATCTTTCAAGATATTCGTGGTGATTCTGTATAGGATACAGGACTTGACAGAGATACTATATTCATAGATACATATGACTTGTTGCATTAGTGATGATCCCGTTTGACATGGACATGAGACGTTATGGTCATGATATGCGTGGTTACATTGGGTGGGGAGAGACACACAGGTTACAGGCTATTTTCTATATATATCTACTACTATTGTGAGGCCGTAGACTCTCGTAGCTGAGCTAGGCACATTACGTGTTTATTTCCACTACCGGCTCCCCGACACAGAGCTTGTAGTGGCACAGCCTGAGTACTCGTGCTGCTCTCACTTGTATTTCACTTAGATGGTTACTTATTTGCCCTATTTATTTCATTACCTGCTGCACTGCATTTATTTTGGCATGAGCTTTCTTGTACCTTGCTATGTCCCCTGAGGACCTGGATCCGGATTATGTCCCCAGGATTTGAGGACGAGATTTATCCTGAGATATACGAGACCGGAGCAGGAGCTGATCCAGGAGTTGTACCGCCAACCGAGGACGAGGTGTTAGCCGAAGACTTCTCCTGAGCATCCATGTTTCTTGCTCAGTATTTATTATTTATTTCAGTCATTTATTTTTGGTCTGTTGAACCATTGTATCAGATATTTATCGGGTTGTTCCCCAAAGCATTTTGTTGAGACTAGCTGATGATTTATATTCCTTATTTATTCTGTGGATCATATTTATATCTTGTGTGGATAAGATTAGTTGTGCCATGATTGTCGTAGACTTGATTTTACAGCTTAAGTATGCCCTAATGGATCCATTAAATTGGGTTGTCCATCGGTGCGTGCTGCTGGCCATTATCACGCGTCCGGTTTTACGGTATTTTGGGAGTGGGGCGTGACATGGTTTTTGTGGTGACCCATGCAGGTCTACGACTAAATAGTTCGGTTTCAACTTAGGGACCGAACCAGCCTGCCCTAAGGATAGGATAGATTGTAGGATCTCATCCGTTATTTAAACCATTATTGAACTCAATATCGAACTCGAAATTGTTACTTGAACTGCATCCTGTGTTGATTCCTCTATGCCTTCTTACAGTTTATCTTTTGGTTGCAGAAAAATGGATCCCAGGAACGGAGACGAGATTCCTTTGGATACACCACACGACGCTGTGGTTACTTACACAGACGGAGTGACTCCAGGGAATGGAGGACAAGCATCGCAGAATGATCAAATCGGTCAGCCTAATCCAAGGTTCCGGAGAGATGACATCCCACCTCCACCACAGTTCACTCCCCAGATGCCAGTTTTCCTGCCCGGATAAGCCATGGACGGGCAACAGATGTTCCAGATGATGTATGCCATGATGCAAGCACAGCAACAGATTCAGCAAGAGGCCCATCGGCAGGAGGCCGAGTATCTGAGAACCAGCCTGGTATCCGCATTGGAGCAGGCAAATCCACCAACGAGGCGAACAGCGACGGGATCTATCACCGATTTTCGTCATCTCAAGCCTCGTACATTTTCTGGTAAAGAAGGGCCAACAGAAGTTCATGAATGGCTCACTAACATTCAGCATCAGTTGGAAGCCGCTGAACTTCCGAGAGAGAAGTGGATGACTGCAGTCAGAATACAGTTAACTGAAAATGCACATCACTGGTGGCTAGCAGAAGAAAGGAGGCTCGGATAGGACCGAGTCACTTGGGAAGAGTTCTCCAGACTCTTTCAAGAGATGTACATTCCGGCAGTTGCACGATCAGAGCTCAGAGACAAGTTCAACCGCCTCATCCAAGGCAGTATGACAGTGGAAGAATACAACGCAGAATTTATACGCCTAAGTCGCTTCGCTCCAACATTAATCTCGACAGAGGAAGAGAAAGCTGAAAAGTTTTTTGATGGACTGAAGTTCGAGCTTCATAGATTGATTAGCTCGGTCGCACCTACATCTTATACCGAGGTCCTTGCAGTAGCACGACGCATGGAGCGCGTCACTAGAAAGGAATCGAATCTTAAGAGGCCAACCACATCCGCACCAACCAAGAAAGCACCTGGAGATTCTGTAAAATGATTCCAAAGGAGTATACCGGGCAAAGCAGCACACAGGGCTATATCTCTTCCTACCTGTCACCACTGCGGCAAGGTAGGACACATTGAGAGAGAGTGCAGGCGTAAATTAGGACTATGCCTGCTTTGTGGATCAGACCAGCATCTATCCAGAGACTGCACTAAACATAGAGAGGGAGCACCGAGACTAGCCTTGCCTGCACCACGACCAGCTTATCCGGCAGTAGGAGCACAGCAGACAGGAGCTGGAAGAGTTAGACCACCAGCTACAGGGGGCTACCAGCCGAGACCACCACTGGCTCCACAGGCAGCCCTATTTCAGCAGCAGCAGCAGAGAGGTCCAGCACAGGGAAGAGGTCAGGCATTCACATTAGCTGCCGAGCAGGAAGCTACTGCGGGCGAGGTCATCGCAGGTACTATTCTAGTAGCTTCATTACCAGCGGTAGCATTATTTGATTCTAGAGCATCGCATTCATTTATAGCAGCTAGCTTTGTAGCCACCCATAGAGTAGCTACCGCACCCCTTCCGAAGATGAAGAGAATTCTTATGGGAGGTAAAATTATTCCGGTTAGTGACGTCTGTAGATCATGTTCGGTAGTAGTTTATGGAAGAGAGATGCGAGCCCAATTTTTGATCTTTTCTATGCCTAACTATGATGTTGTACTTGGTATGGACTGGTTAAGTCAGTACCATGCGACTCTTGATTGTCGGCTTAGAAGGGTTATATTTAGACCGCCTGGCCATCCAGAATTTGAGTTTCTTCGAGGAGCAGTAGAGCAAGGAGTTCAGCCTACTCTTAGGGTACTATCTGTAGAAGGGGAGACAGGTTACCCAAGAGTCATATCAGAATTTGTGGATGTATTTCCTGATGATCTTCCAGGTTTACCACCTGATCGGGAAATAGAATTCACAATAGACTTAACTCCAGGAGCAGAGCCTATCACTTCATCAGTATATCGGCTGGCACCTAAGGAGTTAGTGGAGTAGAAAGAACAGATTGATGATCTTCTGGAGAAGAGTTTCATTCGGCCCAGTATTTCACCTTGGGGAGCACCCATATTATTTTTGCCAAAGAAGGATGGAACAGTACGGTTATGCATTGACTACAGGGCACTGAATGCTGTGACCATCAAGAACAGGTATCCCATACCACGCATTGATGATCTATTCTATCAGTTGAGTGGTGCAAGGGTATTTTCGAAAATTGACCTTCAATCCGGCTATCATCAGATCAAAGTAAGAAAGAAAGACATCCCGAAGACAGCTTTCAGGACTAAGTATGGACATTATGAGTTCTTGGTAATGTCGTTTGGTTTAACCAACGTGCCAGTAGTGTTTATGAGTTTAATGAACAGAGTCTTTCATCAGTTCTTGGATAAATTCGTGGTGGTGTTCATTGACGACATTCTCATATATTCCAAGAACCACGAAGAGCACGAGGAGCATCTCAGAATCGTGTTAGAGACCTTAAGACAGGAGAAGTTATACGCCAAACTTAGTAAGTGTGAGTTCTGTATGGACAAAGTGCCTTTCTTGGGACATATCATCTCAGGAGAAGGACTTTCAGTGGATCCAGAGAAAGTTGCGGCAATAGAGACTTGGCCTACACCCACATCAGTTGCAGAGGTGAGAAGTTTTCTCGGACTCGCGGGATATTACCGAAGGTTTGTAGAAAATTTCTCGAGAATTGCAGAACCGATGACGAAGCTGACATATAAAGACCAGGAGTTTTTATGGACAGAAGACTGCCAGAAGGCCTTCGAAGAATTGAAGAGAAGATTAACAACAGCACCTGTTTTGACTCTTCCTTCATGGTCAGGAGGTTTTGTTGTTTACAGCGATGCATCAGGTAGCAGATTGGGATGTGTTTTGATACAACATGGCAAAGTCATTGCTTATGCATCGAGACAGTTGAAGGTTCACGAGAAGAACTATCCAACACACGATCTGGAGTTAGCAGCAGTTATATTTGCATTGAAGATTTGGAGGCACTACCTTTACGGAGAGAAAGTAGACATCTTTACAGATCACAAAAGTCTGAAGTATGTATATACTCAGAAGGAGCTTAACATGAGGCAGAGACGTTGGCTTGAATTAATGGTAGATTTTGACATCGATCTGCAGTATCATCGGGGAAAGGCGAACGTCGTTGCAGATGCACTAAGCAGGAAGCCTACGGCTTATTTCTTGACGATGCAGCCCGAGTTATTGAAAGATCTACAGGAGCTTCAGATAGAGGTTGTCTTACCAGGACAGAATGGCTTGATGGCTAATCTTGAAATTAAGTCATCACTCGTGGAGAAGATTAAGGAGGCATTGCCCACCGATGCTAGATTTAGAAGTTTGAAAGAGAGGAAAGAAGCAGGCATGCAGACAGAACTTTGCATACACGAAGATGGGACATTGAGGTTTGGAAATCGCATATATGTTCCAAATGGAGAATTGAGACAGGAGTTAATGACTGAAGCACATAGCTCTATGTACATTGTTCACCCAGGAGGAACCAAGATGTACCGAGACTTGAGACAGTATTACTGGTGGCATGGAATGAAAAGGGAGATTGCGAGATTTGTGGCCAAATGCTTAGTCTGCCAGCAAGTTAAGGCCGAACATCAGAGGACTGCAGGTATTTTACAGTCGCTTCCTATACCAGAATGGAAGTGGGAGCATATCACGATGGATTTTGTTACAGGATTTCCGAGGAGCCCCAGCGGAAAAGACGCAGTATGGGTTATCGTGGATAGACTCACTAAATCGGCACACTTCTTGCCATTTAGAGTCGGACAGTCCACAGAGGTACTAGTCGACATGTATATGCGATAAATCGTCAAATTACATGGAGTGCCTGTCAGTATTGTATCAGATCGAGATTCGAGATTTACCTCTCATTTTTGGAGAAGCATACAAGAGAGCCTGGACACCAGACTCAAATTCAGCACGGCTTACCACCCACAGACAGATGGCCAATCGGAAAGCACCATTCAGATCTTGAAGGATATGTTGCGATCATGTATGCTAGACTTTGGAGGATCTTGGGAAGATCATTTGCACTTAGTGGAGTTCTCCTACAACAACAGTTATCAGGCCAGCATCCAGATGGCACCATTTGAAGCTTTATACGGAAGGAAGTGCAGATCGCCTATATATTGGAGTGACGTTGGTGAACGTCAAATACTGGGTCCAGAATTAGTAACGCAGACAGTAGAAAAGGTAAAACAGATTCAGAATCATCTACGAGCAGCTCAGGACAGACAGAAGCATTGGACAGATACGCACAGACGTCCCCTAGAGTTTTAAAAAGGAGAGCACGTTTGAGGATTTTGCCCACTCGAGGTACTATCAGATTCGGAAGCAGAGGCAAGTTGAGCCCAAGGTATATTGGGCCATTTGATATTCTAGAGCGCGTTGGTGAGGTGGCTTATCGTCTTGTATTACCTCCATCCTTAGAGGGAGTGCATGACGTATTCCACGTCTCGCAGCTGCGAAGGTACGTGACCGACCCAAGTTACGTAGTCGATCATTCAGAGATCGTAGTAGGCCCAAGCTTGAGATATGAAGAACAACCAGTTGGCATCCTCGACGTCAGTGAGAAGACATTGCGGGGACAGACAATCAGACTGGTCCGTGTAGCTTGGAAACATCATTCTCCTGGAGAATCGACTTGGGAATGAGAAGATAATATGCGCCAGCGTTACCCCCACTTGTTCGAGGAGGCAGTTGTAAACTAAGCAACCTTGTATTTTTATAGTTTTTCTTTAGTAGCTTATTCTTAATTGCGAGGACGCAATCCTCTTAAAGGGGGTAGATTATAAACACCCTAATTTTTCAGAATAATTTTAATATAAATTTCCCGGATTTTCGGTATTTTTCTGGATGAAGAAGCAAGGTAATTGTGAGTTAAGGATTTTTAAATATAGTTTATTGGTGTTAAATTATTATGGAAATAATATATTATGATGCAAAATAGAAAACCGGACATGGGGTATTTTTCGGTAAATTTATTGGACTCCGGAGACGCGTTTAAAGCCTTGAAAACTATTGGATGACTGAACCAAACCAGCATATTGGGTCGGGTTGGGTCGGATCTGACCCGAAACCCATTGGGAAACCCTACCCGCTGGAGTACTGTAGCAGTATAAGAATTCCCGTTCTTGGCGTGCGTGCCAGCCGTAACTCTCGAATTCACCGTCGTCGACCCCTGAGATCGACTTCACCACCCTCGCCGTCGATCTCCACTACCGGCTCCACCTACTCCTCTTCCTTCCTCCCAGCGCTGCAATGCCCCGTCGACGAGCCACTTTTCCCCGAGCGAGTTCGACTTTCCCCGCCGACCGACTCTTCTCTGACTCGCGCGGCCGTCGTCCCCTGTTCGCCTCCCATCCCAAACGACGTCGACCCCATCCTCCGCCCTAGACCGCCGCTCGAACCCCGCCGACCGATCCCCTCTGCGGAGTCCCCGACCGGTCGACCTTCCCCACCGCTCAGGCCGACGAGCCGACCCTGCTCTGCCCCGTCCATGAGCCTCCCTCGCCGACCGGAGCAGTTGCTGTCCGACAGTTCTCCAGCAACACCCTGAGTCCGTGACCGGACACAGCAATTCAATACGGACGCAAGTTGACCCTCGAACACGTGGAATTCAGATTCACGGGGCCCTGTTCAGGTACCATTTTCTCCCTCATCGTAACTCCGTTTTGGTTCCCATCAGTTTCTACTCGTAGTCTGTATAACCCTCTCGGTAATCGTGCAACCCGCTCGGTGCATCGCGTCCTGTGGTGATCGCGCACCGCGATCCAAAAACAGGAAAAACAATACCATGTTTTACCCCGGAACTGAGTGCGCCCCACCAAACGGGATGACTTGGTCGCATGCGGTCTTCACAGATACGTGCGCGTCATTGATACGGTCATGTGGGATTTCGCAGAAGCTGATTCGGATGTGCGAGCACACCAGAATCAGTGCATATCCGCGGACAACGCCCCTTATCCGACTTTTCTGGAACACGCTGTAACTTTGTGTACATACGTCGGATCGAGACGAAACTTGCGCCATCGAACTCGTAGCAATACGCTGGTTCTGTGACCCAAGTTTGGTCTGATTCTGAGAACGTTGACAAAATTGTGTATCGTAGGCCCCACAAGCTCCACTTGACGGGCGATTTTGTGATCGGCTCATCGGAATCCAATTCTGGAAGTTCCGTTGGGTTCGTATCATCGTTCCTGACTTGTAGACACTGAGTTTGAGAAATTTAGAGACCTTTGACCCTGGCACACTTTTCGGTGCAAAGTAGCCCACATGTGGACCCCGCTTTGGCCCAGAAATGTCCTTTTTGCCCCTGTATCCAAATTGGACGTAAGGACAGGCATTTCTAGCAGTTTGATATCTTCTGAGATGGTTGGTGATGTTATTTATAGCTTTTGGAGGAGTACCCACAGGATTCACTAATACCGGAACGATTGTTGATATTCCAACATCAGGCAAGTGTACCTTGCCAAACTCTGCAGTATGGTTATTTATTTTCCTTGTTTCATTATATTATTGTGCATGCTTAACCTATGACCGTGTGGAGTACTTAGCATCCGATTATCAGTCGGGTGCCAACACTGTATGCAGTGTTGGGTACGGTCATCTAGAGATGGACATTCGTGACACCTTATATTCTCGTACTTGTCTTATCAAGTACCATATGACCCAGGACACTTGATACCATTCATGAGACAGGATCTTCCGAGATATTCGTAGTGATTCTGTATAGGATACAGGACTTGACAGAGATACTATATTCATAGATACATATGACTTGTTGCATTAGTGATGATCCCGCTTGATATGGACATGAGACGTTATGGTCATGATATGCATGATTACATGGGGTGGGGAGAGACACACAGGCTACAGGCTGTTTTCTATATATATCTACTACTATTGTGAGGCCGTAGACTCTCGTAGCAGAGCTAGGCACATTACGTGTTTATTTCCACTACCGGCTCCCCGACACAGAGCTTGTAGTGGCACAGCCTGAGTACTCGTGCTGCTCTCACTTGCATTTCACTTAGATGGTTACTTATTTGCCCTATTTATTTCATTACCTGCTGTACTGCATTTATTTTGGCATGAGCTTTCTTGTACCTTGTTATGTCCCCTGAGGACCTGGATCCGGATTATGTCCCCAGGATTTGAGGACGAGATTTATCCCGAGATATACGGGACCGGAGCAGGAGCTGATCCAGGAGTTGCACCGCCATCCGAGGATGAGGTGTTAGCCGAAGACTTCTCCTGAGCATCCATGTTTCTTGCTCGGTATTTATTTATTTATTTCAGTCATTTATTTTTGGTCTGTTGAACCATTGTATCAGATATTTATCGGGTTGTTCCCCGAAGCATTTTGTTGAGACTAGCTGATGATTTACATTCCTTATTTATTCTGTGGATCTTATTTTATATCTTGTGTGGATGAGATTAGTTGTGCCATGATTGTCGTAGACTTGATTTTACAGCTTAAGTATGCCCTGATGGATCCATTAAATTGGGTTGTCCATCGATGCGTGCTGCTGGCCATTATAACGCGTCCGGTCCCTCGGTATTTTGGGACTGGGGCGTGACATGGTTTTTGTGGTGGCCCATGCAGGTCTATGACTAAATAGTTCGGTTTCAACTTAGGGATCGAACCAGCCTGCCCTAAGGATAGGATAGATTGTAGGATCTCATCCGTTATTTAAACCATTATTGAACTCTATATCGAACTCGAAATTGTTACTTGAACTACATCCTGTGTTGATTCCTCTATGCCTTCTTATAGTTTATCTTTTGGTTGCAGAGAAATGGATCCCAGGAACGGAGATGAGATTCCTTTGGATACACCACACAACGCTGGGGTTACTTACACAGACGGAGTGACTCCAGGGAATGGAGGACAAGCATCGCAGAACGATCAAATCGGTCAGCCTAATCCAAGGTTCATAAGAGATGACATCCCACCTCCACCACAGTTCACTCCCCAGATGCCAGTTTTCCCGCCCGGACAAGCCATGGATGGGCAACAGATGTTCCAGATGATGTATACCATGATGCAAGCACAGCAACAGATTCAGCAAGAGGCCCATCGGCAGGAGGCCGAGTATCTGAGAACCAGCCTGGTATCCGCATTGGAGCAGGCAAATCCACCAACGAGGCAAACAGCGACGGGATCTATCACCGATTTCCGTCATCTCAAGCCTCGTACATTTTTTGGTAAAGAAAGGCCAACAGAAGTTCATGAATGGCTCACTAACATTCAGCATCAGTTGGAAGCCGCTGAACTTTCGAGAGAGAAGTGGATGACTGCAGTCAGAATGCAGTTAACTAAAAATGCACATCACTGGTGGCTAGCAGAAGAAAGGAGGCTCGGACAGGACCGAGTAACTTGGGAAGAGTTCTTCAGACTCTTCCAAGAGATGTACATTCCGGTAGTTGCACGATCAGAGCTCAGAGACAAGTTCAACCGCCTCATCCAAGGCAGTATGACAGTGGAAGAATACAACACAGAATTTATACGCCTAAGTCGCTTCGCTCCAACATTAATCTCGACAGAGGAAGAGAAAGCTGAAAAGTTCTTTGATGGACTGAAGTTCGAGCTTCAGAGATTGATTGGCTCGGTCGCACCTACATCTTATACCGAGGTCCTTGCAGCAGCACGACGCATGGAGCGCGTCACTAGAAGGGAATCGAATCTGAATAGGCCAACCACATCCGCACCAACCAAGACAGCACCTGGAGATTCTGTAAAATGATTCCAGAGGAGTATACCGGACAAAGCAGCACACAGGGCCATATCTCTTCCTACCTGTCACCACTGCGGCAAGGTAGGACACATTGAGAGAGAGTGCAGGCGTAAATTAGGACTATGCCTACTTTGTAGATCAGACCAGCATCTATCCATAGACTGCACTAAACATAGAGAGGGAGCACCGATACTAGCCTTGCCTGCACCACAACCAGCTTATCCGACAGTAGGAGCACAGCTGACAGGAGCTGGAGGAGTTAGACCACCAGCTACAGGGGGCTACCAGCCGAGACCACCACTGGCTCCACAGGCAGCCCTATTTCAGCAGTAGCAGCAGCAGCAGAGAGGTCCAGCACAGGGAAGAGGTCAGGCATTCACATTAGCTGTCGAGCAGGAAGCTACTGCGGGCGAGGTCATCGCAGGTACTATTCTAGTAGCTTCATTATCAGCGGTAGCATTATTTGATTCTGGAGCATCGTATTCATTTATAGCAACTAGCTTTGTAGCCACCCATAGAGTAGCTACCGCACCCCTTCCGAAGATGAAGAGAATTCTTACAGGAGGTGGAATTATTTCGGTTAGTGACGTCTGTAGATCATGTTCGGTAGTAGTTTGTGGAAGAGAGATGCGAGCCCAATTTCTGATCTTTTCTATTCCTGACTATGATGTTGTACTTGGTATGGACTGGTTAAGTCAGTACCATACGACTCTTGATTGTCGGCTTGGAAGGGTTATATTTAGACCGCCTGGCCATCCAAAATTTGAGTTTCTTCGAGGAGCAGTAGAGCAAGGAGTTCAGCCTACTCTTAGGGTACTATCTGTAGAAGGGGAGACAGGTTACCCAAGAGTCATATCAGAATTTGTGGATGTATTTCCTAATGATCTTCCAGGTTTACCACCTGATCGGGAAATAGAATTCACAATAGACTTAACTCCAGGAGCAGAGCCTATCACTTTATCAGTATATCGGCTGGCACCTAAGGAGTTAGTGGAGTTGAAAGAACAGGTTGACGATCTTCTGGAGAAGGGTTTCATTCGGCCCAGTGTTTCACCTTGGGGAGCACCCATATTATTTGTGCCAAAGAAGGATGGAACAGTACGGTTATGCATTGACTACAGGGCACTGAATGTTGTGACCATCAAGAACAGGTATCCCTTACCACGCATTGATGATCTATTCGATCGGTTGAGTGGTACAAGGGTATTTTCGAAGATTGACCTTCGATTCGGCTATCATCAGATTAAAGTAAGGAAGGAAGACATTCCGAAGACAGCTTTCAGGACTAAGTATGGATATTATGAGTTCTTGGTAATGTCGTTTGGTTTAACCAATGTGCCAGCAGTGTTTATGAGTTTAATGAACAGAGTCTTTCATCAGTTCTTGGATAAATTCGTGGTGGTGTTCATTGACGACATTCTCATATATTCCAAGAACTACGAAGAGCACGAGGAGCATCTCAGAATCGTGTTAGAGACCTTGAGACAGGAGAAATTATACGCCAAACTTAGTAAGTGTGAGTTCTGTATGGACAAAGTGCCTTTCTTGGTACATATTATCTCAGGAGAAGGACTTTTAGTGGATCCAGAGAAAGTTGCGGCAATAGAGACTTGGCCTACACCCACATCAGTTGCAGAGGTGAGAAGTTTTCTCGGACTCGCGGGATATTACCGAAGGTTTGTAAAAAATTTCTCGAGGATTGCAGAACCGATGACGAAGCTGACACGTAAAGACCAGGAGTTTTTATGGACAGAAGACTGCCAGAAGGCCTTCGAAGAATTGAAGAGAAGATTAACAACAGCACCTGTTTTGACTCTTCCTTCAGTGTCAGGCGATTTTGTTGTTTACAGCGATGCATCAGGTAGCGGATTGGGATGTGTTTTGATGCAACATGGCAAAGTCATTGCTTATGCATCGAGACAGTTGAAGGTTCACGAGAAGAACTACCCAACACACGATCTGGAGTTAGCAGCAGTTATATTTGCATTGAAGATTTGGAGGCACTACCTTTACGGGGAGAAAGTAGACATCTTTACAGATCACAAGAGTCTGAAGTATGTATATACTCAGAAGGAGCTTAACATGAGACAGAGACGTTGGCTTGAATTGATGGTAGATTTTGACATTGATCTGCAGTATCATCCGGGAAAGACGAACGTCGTTGCAGATGCACTAAGCAGGAAGCCTACGTCTTATTTCTTGACGATGTAGCCCGAGTTATTGAAAGATCTACAGGAGCTTCAGATAGAGGTTGTCTTACCAGGACAGAATGGCTTGATGGCTAATCTTGAAATTAAGTCATCACTCGTGGAGAAGATTAAGGAGGCATTGCCCACCGATGCTAGATTTAGAAGGTTGAAAGAGAGGGCAGAAGCAGGCATGCAGACAGGACTTCGCATACACGAAGACGGGACATTGAGGTTTGGAAATCGCCTATATGTTCCAAATGGAGAATTGAGACAGGAGTTAATGACTGAAGCACATAGCTCTATGTACATTGTTCACCCAGGAGGAACCAAGATGTACCGAGACTTGAGACAGTATTACTGGTAGCATGGAATAAAAAGGGAGATTGCGAGATTTGTGGCCAAATGCTTAGTCTGCCAACAAGTAAAGGCCGAACATCAGAGGACTGCAGGTATGTTACAGCCGCTTCCTATACCAGAATGGAAATGAGAGCATATCACGATAGATTTTGTCACAGGATTTCCGAGGAGCCCCAGCAAAAAAGACGCAGTATGGGTTACCGTGGATAGACTTACTAAATCGGCACACTTCTTACCATTTAGATTCGGACAGTCCACAGAGGTACTAGCCGACATGTATATACGATAAATCGTCAAATTACATGGAGTGCCTGTCAGTGTTGTATCAGATCGAGATTCGAGATTTACCTCTCATTTTTGGAGAAGCATGCAAGAGATCCTAGGCACCAGACTCAAATTCAGCACGGCTTACCACCCACAGACAGATGGCCAATCGGAACGCACCATTCAGATCTTGGAGGATATATTGCGATCATGTATGCTAGACTTTGGAGGATCTTGGGAAGATCATTTGCACTTAGTGGAGTTCTCCTACAACAACAGTTATCAGGCCAGCATCCAGATGGCACCATTTGAAGCTTTATACGGAAGGAAGTGCAGATCGCCTATATGTTGGAGTGACGTTGGTGAACGTCAAATATTGGGTCCAGAATTAGTAACACAGACAATGGAAAAGGTAAAATAGATTCAGAATCATCTAGAAGCATTGGGCAGATACGCACAGACGTCCCCTAGAGTTTAAAAAAGGAGAGCACGTTTGAGGATTTTGCCCACTCGAGGTACTATCAGATTCAGAAGCAGAGGCAAGTTGAGCCCAAGGTATATTGGGCCATTTGACATTCTAGTGCGCGTTGGTGAGGTGGCTTATCGTCTTGCATTACCTCCATCCTTAGAGGGAGTGCATGATGTATTCCATGTCTCGCAGCTGCGAAGGTACTTGACCGACCCAAGTCACATAGTCGATCATTCAGAGATCGCAGTAGGCCCAAGCTTGAGATATGAAGAACAACCAGTTGGCATCCTCGACGTCAGTGAGAAGACATTGCGGGGACAGACAATCAGACTGGTCCGTGTAGCTTGGAAACATTATTCTCTTGGAGAATCGACTTGGGAACAAGAAGATAATATGCGCCAGCGTTACCCCCACTTGTTCGAGGAGGCAGTTGTAAACTAAGCAACCTTGTATTTTTATAGTTTTTCTTTAGTAGCTTATTCTTGATTGCGATGACGCAATCCTCTTAAGGGGGGTAGATTGTAAACAACCTGATTTTTCAGAATAATTTTAATATAAATTCCCCGGATTTTCGGTATTTTTCTGGATGAAGAAGCAAGGTAATTGTGAGTTAAGGATTTTTAAATACAGTTTATTGGTGTTAAAATATTATGGAAATAATATATTGTGATGCAAAATAGAAAACCGCACATGGGGTATTTTTCGGTAAATTTATTGGACTCCGGAGACGCGTTTAAAGCCTTGAAAACTATTGGATGACTGAACCAAACCAGCATATTGGGTCGGGTTGGGTCGGATCTGACCCGAAACCCATTGGGAAACCCTACCTGCTGGAGTACTGTAGCAGTATAAGAATTCCCATTCTTGGCGTGCGTGCCAGCCGCAACTCTCGAATTCACCGCCGTCGACCCCTGAGATCGACTTCACCACCCTCGCCGTCGATCTCCACTACCGGCTCCACCTACTCCTCTTCCTTCCTCCCAGCGCTGCAATGCCCCGTCGATGAGCCACTTTTCCCCGAGCGAGTTCGACTTTCCCCGTCGATCGACTCTTCCCTGACTCGCGCGGTCGCCGTCCCCTGTTCGCCTCCCATCCCGAACGACGTCGACCCCATCCTCCGCCCTAGACCGCCGCTCGAACCCCGTCGACCGATCCCCTCTGCGGAGTCCCCGATCGGTCGACCTTCCCCACCGCTCAGGCCGACGAGCCGCCCCTGATCTGCCCCGTCCACGAGCCGCCCTCCCCGACCGGAGCAGTTGCTGTCCGACAGTTCTCCGACAACTCCCTGAGTCCGTGACCGGACACAGCAATTCAATAATGACGCAAGTTGACCCTCGGACACGTGGAATTCAGATTCACGGGGCCCTGTTCAGGTACCATTTTCTCCCTCATCGTAACTCCGTTTTGGTTCCCGTCAGTTGCTACTCGTAGACTGTATAACCCTCTCGGTGCCCGTGCAACCCGCTCGGTGCATCGCGTCCTGTGGTGATCGTGCACCGCGATCCAAAAATAGGAAAAACAATGCCCTGTTTCACCCCGGAACTGAGTACGCTCCGCCAAACGGGATGACTTGGTCGCGTGCGGTCTTCACAGATACATGCGCGTCGTTGATACGATCGTGTGGGATTTCGCAGAAGCTGATTCGGATGTGCGAGCTCACCGAAATTAGTGCGTATCCGCGGACAACGCCCCGTATCCGACTTTTCTGGAATACGTTGTATCTTTGTGTACACACGTCGGATCAAGAAGAAACTTGCACCATCGGACTCGTAGCAATACGTTGGTTCTGTGACCCAAGTTTGGTCCGATTCTGAGAACGTTGACAAAATCGTGTATCGTGGGCCCCACAGGCTCCACTTGAAGAGCAATTTTGTGATCGGCTCATCGGAATCCAATTCTGGAAGTTCCGTTGGGTTCGTATCATCGTTCCTGACTTATAGACACTGAGTTTGAGGAATTTGGAGACCTTTGACCCTGGCACGCTTTTCGGTGCAAAGTGGCCCATATGTGGACCCCGCTTTGGCCTAGAAATGTCCTTTTTGCCCCTGTGTCCAAATTAGACGTAAGGACATGCATTTCTAGCAGTTTGATATCTTCTGAGATGGTTGGTGATATTATTTACAGCTTTTGGAGGAGTACCTACAGGATTCACTAATACCGGGACGATTGTTGATATTCCAACATCAGGCAAGTGTACCTTGCCAAACTCTGCAGTATGGTTATTTATTTTTCTTGTTTTATTATATTGCTGTGCATGCTCAACCTAGGACCGTGTGACGTACTTAGCGTCCGATTATCAGTCGGGTGCCAATACTGTACGCAGTGTTGGGTACGGTCATCTAGAGATGGACATTCGTAACACCTTATATTCTCGTACTTGTCTTATCAAGTACCATATGACCCAGGACACTTGACACCATTCATGAGACAGGATCTTCCGAGATATTCGTGGTGATTCTGTATAGGATACAGGACTTGACAGAGATACTATATTCATAGATACATATGACTTATTGCATTAGTGATGATCCCGCTTGACATGGACATGAGACGTTATGGTCATGATATGCGTGGTTACATGGGGTGGGGAGAGACACACAGGCTACAGGTTGTTTTCTATATATATCTACTACTATTGTGAGGCCGTAGACTCTCGTAGCAGAGCTAGGCACATTACGTGTTTATTTCCACTACCGGCTCCCCGACACAGAGCTTATAGTGGCACAGCCTGAGTACTCGTGCTGCTCTCACTTGCATTTCACTTAGATGGTTACTTATTTGCCATATTTATTTCATTACCTGCTGTACTGCATTTATTTTGGCATGAGCTTTCTTGTACCTTGCTATGTCCCCTGAGGACCTGGATCCGGATTATGTTCCCAGGATTTGAGGACGAGATTTATCCCGAGATATACGGGACCGGAGCAGGAGCTGATCCAGGAGTTGTACCGCCATCCGAGGACGATGTGTTAGCCGAAGACTTCTCCTGAGCATCCATGTTTCTTGCTCAATATTTATTTATTTATTTCAGTCATTTATTTTTGGTCTGTTGAACCATTGTATCAGATATTTATCGGGTTGTTCCCCGAAGCATTTTGTTGAGACTAGCTGATGATTTACATTCCTTATTTATTCTGTGGATCATATTTTATATCTTGTGTGGATGAGATTAGTTGTGCCATGATTGTCGTAGACTTGATTTTACAGCTTAAGTATGCCCTGATGGGTCCATTAAATTGGGTTGTCCATCGGTGCGTGCTGCTGGCCATTATCACGCGTCCGGTCCCTCGGTATTTTGGGACTGGGGTGTGACAACATTTCACCTTCCCCTGCCATCATCGCCGGCTGCTCCCTCTCCGTTCCCCTCCGCCTGAACCGAAACATCATTACCATCATCATCATCTTCAAATCATCATCATCACCATTCATTCTCAACCCTTAACCCTAAGCGTCCACATCATCGTCCTCATCATCACCATTGTCCACATTATCATCATCGTCATCACCATCCTTCACATCATCACCCTCATCATAACCATCGCCCACATCATCATCCTCGTTATCACCATCACCCACATCATCATCCTCGTCATCACCATCATGTAATCACCATCATGATCATCGCCATCATCGTAGATATCATCTCATCGTAACCCTTATCGTCATCATTGATATTGTCGTCATCATCACCATCGTCATCGTCGTCATCGTCGTGCCTGTGTGCGCATCCCGAGGACATATCAGATTTTTTGTGCAACTTCAGGAGCAGGTTATTGGTACTTCGCAGCTTTCTTACCAGGCAAGTATACCTTGCCTTTGTTGTACTGTTTAAATTCAGTTATTATTTTAGTTGTCTATTTATTTTTTTAGATTATATAATTGTGCGCGTCCGAGAGAGACTCGGGTGCAGTCAACGAATGCGTTGACGTTAGGACTGGTGCCTGACCTAGTATCTAGTAGACCCACCTAAAGTTATGGAGTTATTGGTATAACTCCCCAGGCCTTGACACGTATTATTACACATCACAGAGTGAGTTCATGTAGGGACGCGTGCCTCATACTCGACTGGCCATCGGTGTGAGCAACACGTGTAACGGTATTTATCTTAGTATTTATTTCTATAGAGACTTGCATATAGTACGAGATGTCCACGTCGTGTTCACGACTTGTATATCTACATTGGACGGGGAGGACGACTAGTAGGCGTATGGAACACCCACCTCCTTTATACAGACACCGCACTCGACGGAGTGATACGGACATATATTATTACAGATACCACGTTCTTTAGAGTATTGGACGTTACTTAGTGATTTTTACAGATACCATTCTATAGAATGTTGGACGTTATTATATTCCCGCGCTCGTATTATAGGGGGCATATGTGGCATATACTAGCCAGTCATGACGATTGGTGAATTACGTCAGCATATGTCTAGCCTACACTTTCCCATACGTACTAAGTTGTCCTCAAATTGTATTTCACTTAGATGGTTAGCGCACCCCTTTATTTATTCAGTATTTACTTTATGGCATGCTTCTATGTATCTTGTTATGTCCCTCTGAGGACCTAGTCCCTTTCCAGGTGTAGATGTTCATGAGTATTCGCAGGAGCGCAGATCTGGACTGGTTACTTACATTCCGAGCAGGCCTTCTCTTCGAGTCTCAGTGGTTGATAGTTGTGGTACTTACATTGTATTTGTCTTGTTTATTCTTTATTCTAGTTCGGCAGTGGATTTGTTTCCATCCGACTATCATCTTTAGATACTTTATATTGAGATCTAGTATCATAGATAGTGGTTATTCATTTCTACTTGATTTTTGTAGATGAGATCTAGATTATACCATGTGACTTGTGATAGTTTTACCAATTGTGAATTATTATCCATTATACAGCGTGCGCATGTGTTATAGTTTACATATATTGGAGTTACCATATACATGCGACTGACATGCTTACGTGTCCTACTCCTACGTATTTTGGGACTGGGACGTGACATATTTTTAGTGGTGGCCCATGTAGGTCGAGAGCATATTATCTCGGTTACGTTACTGTACCGAGCAAGCCTGCAAATAGGATTAGAGTATAGGATCTCATCCATAATTGACTATGACTTATCTTTCTTCCAATCTGTTCTATTTGAATAGCTGCATCCTGCTTGATTCATGTGCTTCCCTAATAGTTCCTTGAGTATAGCCTTCTCCTAGAATATAGGAATCCCTGTTGATAGGATAATAATTAGGATAACATTCCTATTAAGAGTATAACTAGAACACTGACACATCACTAAGTTTAGAATATTTAGTAAACCCTAGCATCCCTTATCTGTAGAATGGCTTACCATTATTCCTTGATATAATTATAAATGACTTAAGAGTGGTATAGGCACTACTAGGGTTAGCTATAAATCTGACCATATTGTTTGACCCTAACATTGAGGAACCCATAGAAATCCAAAGTTGAATAATAGGACCAAACTTAACTTTTATAGTAAGATAGTATTATAGAACTATACATTAGATTCATTGTCTTGATATTAGCAGACCGTACCCTAGGAATCCAAGAGGAATGAATATAATATTTTCTTTATCATACCTTGAACACAGATATTAGCATACCACCTTCCCCTTAGAAAACCACGATATTATCTAGAGTTCCTCTATTTTAATTTCATATCTTGTTCATCTGCAACCTTAACGTTCGTCAATGGTGCGACGACTAAATTATGTTCTTCCTTTCTTCATCTTTCAACTCGTGCCGCATAACTCTTATGATTGTAGGTCAAGTGATGTTAGGATATACAGCTTGCTAGGATTATAGTTGCTACTCTTGAATTTTGAATTATATGATTGGTAGTTAGAACTTGATAGTTGAGTATTCTTTTAGATTATAATTTTATGATTATATATTAGTTTTAAATCACGTGATTGGACCCCCACCTTGATACGAGTTATATCCTCTTTCCCCTTGAAGGCCAGTAACTTTTCCATTCTTACTATTGACACATGTTCTATGAGCACTATGATTAAGACTTAAGATGACCATTACCTATATGATTCAATAGGAGACCCTAATAAGTACTAAGATCTTTTTCGCAAATACCCCAATAAGAGTTCATACTTTATTTACAAGAACGATATTATTTTGTAGGATCCCCTCAAGACAGCTACAGTATTAGTTTAATATTTTAAGTTGGGTAGTATACCTCATAACCTAGTGTCATATAGTCCTCTTGACTCATTATTGAAGTGTAATTGAATGACATTAACTGCATACTAGCATAAGACGGTAGTGTTTATTCAAACTGTAGAACTTAGAGGTCCATGCCCCTATTTGGTCGACTAGCGACTTAGACAAGGAGTTTGTATGATAACTGTAGAGATTGTAGAGTCTTATCCTCTTTGTGAACTTGAATTATTTTAAATTTTCCTTCACCATAATCTAGCGTACTTATATTTGTTGTACTACCTTGACTTATGCTGCTATTATAGCCTAGTTTTGCAAGCTTATTATTTATCGAGCTTGTTCATGATATATGTATTATTGGAGTACTACACTAATATATTTCAGAATCAGTGTATTACGGTCTGATCAACCATAGTGCACTTGGTTCGCCCTTCGCATAACTACTTTACGTGGATTGAGATATATAGTAATTAATAGACGAATGTACTTGTCCTCTAGATATGTCTGAGCATATCGTATCAGTTATATAACTATACTGATACGAGCATGTGAATAAGAATTTCCAAAATAGGATTTCAATCCACAACTGCCTTGACAATTCTCATTTGAATTCTTTAAACGCCTTGATCCCCACACTTATATCCTATTACCTCCCCCCTTGAACTCTTTATTATTGTTTTTCGTCTTTCCTTATTTCGGAAAGACGAAACCTCGTACTTAGTATAAGTTTGATATACAGAGTACTAGATATACCCCATAGGCCAATCACATACTTGAGGATTATTCTTTTGTAATCAAGGGCATATTATATGTGATATATTTGGTGTTTAAATTTTTGAGGATGGAGTAACATGATTAAGTAAATTTGAGGAATAAGTTCTCTTAAATGTAAGAACCTTATGTGATAGATGGGTAAATTCTAAGTTTGGTAGAAGTTGCATTGTCAATTTGAGAGAAACTTCTTTTAGATTGTGATCGAGAAAAATTAGACTTAGAGGTTCAAGTCATTTTAAATTTGAGAATGATGAGGATTAATAAATTTTAAAAACTGTGATATGGCGAACCAAATATCTATACGTGAGCATATGATTTAAATTTTGAATATTGAAGGTTGAATCATCGATCTAAACTTTGAGGATAAATATAGAAATCTATACTTGAACAATTAGTGAATTAGATTTCAAATTTCACAATTTGAGGCCTAAATTAAAAGTTAAATGTTGATTGCGGGATTACCTACTTAAAATATTGAGGATGTAAATTGAATTTAAATTTGAAGAGTACAAAAGTTCATAAGTTAAAAAATAGGAGGAAATTTTGATTGGAATTATTTCTAAAAGAGATTATGATAGTTGGAGATCGTGATATAAAATTTGATATGCGAAGATGTTATATGGATTGAATTTAAATTTGGATGTCGATGAGAAAGTACGATAGGTTGAATTTTGATTTGAACAGTGACTATCTTACTTTTGAAGTAATTATGAAGGATTGATTAGAATTTTAATTATCGCAAGGATATTGCGATTGACTTGCCTTATGTACGTAAAGGATTAACAAATCATGTCTTATTTTAATTTCAAGGACGAAATTATTTTAAGTTGGGTAGATTGTAAACCCTCTCACCCAAAATTAGGTCTACTTGGCTTAGATAGAGAGATTAGGGCTAATTAGAATCCAATTAGAATTAAAATGCGGCATTTGATTTAACTATACAATATTTATATCGCTTAGCGCACCTTACCGTTGCTTCGATAATTGGAGCACTACACTAGCCATTGCCTATCTGCAAATTTCACAACCTTGACTTAGACATGCCCGCCTACTATTCTGGCATCTGTGTAACTCAAAATTATGCTCTCTTGTGCTACATTTTAGTCGCACAACATTCGTCGTGGATGTTTATAATTAATTCTAAATAAATACAACTTTGTATCCTTGTGCGTTCCAATCGAAATTGGAGACACAATCTTGACCCGTTTCGTACAACATAATTTATAATAATATTCTACACTGAATCCTCTATGTCCATGACACTTGTGTTCCACCGAATTTTATCCCCATGTACTTCCAATTAATTCAAGAACATCTTGCACACTAAATTTAATCAATTTAATCTAATTTTCGTCTTTGTGCAATTTTCTAATTGTTGGGCGCTTTATACAAAAATGTATTAAGGTGTCTACACCATTGGACAATACATGAAGAAATCCAAATTTTTTCGTTCATGTGGATGTTTTTCATGAATTTTCGGAGTGTGCAACGCGCAACATCGTCCCCATTTAATTTTAGCCTTGTATTTAAATAATGCAAATTATAGCCCTCCCAAATATTCTCATGTGAGCCCAAGGCCCAACCCAAGAGGATGTTGACCAAAGTCAACTTTTTCTATGTCAAACCAACCCCCTTACATGTATAAATATACATAACCCTCATTATTTTTCATTTGACCAAAACCTAAAATTAATCCCCTCAACCGAGCTTCTCCCAGCCGACTTCTCCCCTACCTTACTGTTCATCGCCGACCTTCCCCGTTCATTTCTTTCCTTCCGCCGGAGCCTTCCGCCTGGACCGCCGTGCCCTCGCCTGACCCCTCCACGCGACGACCAACCCGCCGCCTGAGCCCTCCTCCGCCTGAAGCCCCACCGGAGCAGCACCCAGGCCAACACCACCACCACCACTGCTGCCATCACCTTTCCCCCGCTTGGCCAGCAGTGTCGTCGGAGCTCCGCCTAGCCTGACCAACCACCTCACCTCCAGCCAAGCCTTGTCCACCCGTCACCTTTCCCCCGCCATCTCGACGAAACTCCACCACCGTTACCTCCACATCGAGCACCCTATCGACTCTCCTCCACCCGCAGCACCGCCTGCACAACCGGCTAACCGACATCGACCCCGGCCTCCGCTGTCAGCCTCCATCATATTTTATCTTCCCCTGCCATCATCGTCGGCTGCTCCCTCTCCGTTCCCCTCCGCCTGAACCGAAGCATCATCACCATCATCATCATCTTCAAATCATCATCATCACCATTCATTCTCAACCCTTAACCCTAAGCGTCCACATCATTGTCCTCGTCATCACCATTATCCACATCATCATCATCGTCATCACCATCCTCCACATCATCACCATCGCCCACATCATCGTCCTTGTCATCACCATCACCCACATTATCATCCTCGTCATCACCATCATGTAATCACCATCATGATCATCGCCATCATCGTAGATATCATCTCATCGTAACCCTTATCATCATTATTGATATTGTCGTCATCGTTATCGTCGTCATCGTCGTCATCGTCATGCCTGTGCACGTACCCCGAGGACATATCGGATTTTCTATATGACTTCAGGAGCAGGTTATTGGTACTTTGTAGCTTTCTTGCTAGGCAAGTATACCTTGCCTTTGTTGTACTATTTAAATTCAGTTATTATTTTAGTTGCTTGTTTATTGTTTTAGATTATATAAATGTACGCGTCCGAGAGAGACTCGGGTGCAGTCAACAAATGCGTTGACGTTAGGACTGGTGCCTGACCTAGTGTCTAGTAGACCCACCTAAAGTTGTGGAGTTATTGGTATGACTCCCCAGGCCTTGACACGTATCATTACACATCACAAAGTGAGTTCATGTAGGGACGCGTGCCTCATACTCGACTGGCCATCGGTGTAAGCAACACGTGTAACGGTATTTAGCTTAGTATTTATTTCTATAGAGACCTGCATATAGTACGAGATATCCACGTCGTGTTCACGACTTGTATATCTACATTAGGCGAGAATGATGACTAGTAGGCGTATGGGACACCCACCTCCTTTATACAGACACCACACTCGACGGAGTGATACGGACGTATATATTATTACAGATACAACATTCTTTAGAGTGTTGGACGTTACTTGGTGATTTTTACAGATACCACACTCTATAGAACATTGGACGTTATTATATTCCCACGACCGTGTTATAGGGGGCATATGTGGCATATACTAGCCAGTTATGACGATTGGTGAATTACGTCAGCATATGTCTAGCCTACACTTTCCCATGCGTACTAAGTTGTCCTCAAATTGTATTTCACTTAGATGGTTAGCGCACCCCTTTATTTATTCAGTATTTATTTTATGGCATGCTTCTACGTATCTTGTTATGTCCCTCTGAGGATCTGGTCCCTTTTCAGGTGTAGATGTTCATGAGTATTCGCAGGAGCGCAGATCCGGACTGGTTACTTACATTCTGAGCAGGCCTTCTCTTCGAGTCTCAGTGGTTGATAGTTGTGGTACTTACATTGTATTTTTCTTGTTTATTCTTTATTCTAGTTCGGCAGTGGATTGTTTCCATCCGACTATCATCTTTAGATTCTTTATATGGAGATCTAGTATCATAGATATTGGTTATTAATTTTTACTTGATTTCCGTGGATGAGATCTAGATTATACCCTGTGACTTGCGATAATTTTACCAATTGTGAATTATTATTCATTATACAGTGTACGCATGTGTTATGGTTTCCATATATTGGAGTTACCATATACATGTGGCTGGCATGCTTACGTGTCCTAGTCCTACGTATTTTGGGACTGGGGCATGACATTCTCCATCGGATGGATGATCCAATACTCCTTCGATCTGTTTTCGCCTGTGCCAACTCATATTTTCTGCAATCTCCTTAACCATAAACAACCGCTGCAACCGCGGCGTCAAAGGCAAGTAGTGCATCAAATCGGTAGGCTTTCTTGCACCGACAGACTTTTCTCTAACAGTGGCCTTATAGCGATCAGCACCACAGAATCTGCACGCATCTTCATCCTTGTCGTCTTTGTAGTACAACATGCACCCGTTGCGACATGCATCGATTTTCTTGTATCCCATCCAGAGTGATCTCACCATCCTCTTAGATCGATAGAAGTCTTTAGGCAACTTTGCACCCTCGGACAAGATCTCTATAATCAAATCGATCAGTCGATTATAGCATTCTTGAGACATGTTAAAATCGGACTTGATGCTCAATAATCTTGTAACCACCTCCAACGGTGAATGATCCTCACAACCAGGATATAGTGGAGTCCTTGCATTCTCCAGCAACTCCATAAACTTTGCAGCATCGATATTCGGTGCCTCCTCAGCTGCATCATAATTGTCCGAATTAAAACTAGGTCCCGCCGTATCATAATTGTCCGGATTGAAACTAGGCCCCGCCGAATCAAAAACCATGTTCACCCACCCATCGTCGTAAGCATCATGGTCGTGGACATCCATATACGGCCCCACATAAGGCTCCGACTCTGATGCTAGAGACACAAGTTCTCTATGCGCGGTCCACTGATAGTAATTCGGCGTGAAGCCCTTCGAGTACAAATGATATGTGACTTCCACTTCTGGATGATATTTTCTGTTGTGATATCTCACACACGGACACTTAATTTTGGTACCGTCCATGTACTGAGGGAACGCCTTGGCGAACTGCAGGAACTGCTGTACACCCTCAATGAATTCATCCCGCACACCGCACATGTCATCAGGATAATGGTTGTACATCCACGAACGATGACGCAGATAGTAATTCATATCCATTTCTAGATACTTCTGTAAAAATGACAGTATGTATCCTATAAATCATTACATACAGTATGATTCTCTGGAGGAAGGTAAGAACTGCTCTAACTTGATACACAATGCCCTATGTGTGTGTGTGTGTGTGTGTGTCATCTGACTTGTCAATTAGTAGTGAGTATGTCCAACTGCAGGGCATGGATGGCAAATAATATGGAAGAGAATTTCAGAAAGTAGCAGTCATTCACCGTTTGGACAAGGTCACAAGGCATCTCATATTTAGTATAAAACATATTAATTTTATGCACTTATTAACTAAAGAACTTATCAATGCAATGGCCAAGTGACTGATTACTGCTCTGCTTTGGTAATCACAAGATCTTATGCAAAGTAGCCATCAACCTTTTTAGAAAGTGAGCTGGATGACACACACATCACTCATTATTTCTTTTTAAATGTTACTTTGTTTGGGTGGTTGCTGCTTGTGCCATTTTGTCAACCCACAAAATTTTTAAGTTGGTTGTGTACTGTTATGCAGTGATGAGAGCAATTAGTTCTCGTTGGTTAGAGGGTGTAAATTATAATGTCATGCGGAGAACAATTTTTTCAAACATATGCCGTTCTAGCAAATTATACTGAAATTTGTTACTTTATAGTAATTTTTCTGTATATATAAATTTTCCTGTGTATAATTTAAATAAGAGTTAATTGTTCAAATGGTGTCTGAGAAATATCATGATCGTTCTTTTAATAATTAAAATTTTTTAATTAATTTGGCACTTAAGTTTTGTACTTTTTATTTAAAGAGTACCCGAAAGGAGAACATACTCTGAAGGAGTCGCACATGTTTCACGGGAGGTCTGTGCTCGACGTTGCTGGACCATCAGATGGTACGCGACCAATCTCGTCTTACCATGAATTAGGATTATAATTTTTTCATTCGATTTTATTGAGATCATGTTACAGTGAACCAAACGGATCCTTAATTAATGCTTGCGACGTAATTCAAATTTGAAGCTAGCTAGCTAATTAACAAGGGTGATATATATATATATATATATATATATATATTGCTCAGGAAGTAGTACTAGCAAGGAGGAGGCAAATTACGAGATCGACGAGGACGACAGCTACTACATCGGCATCATAAACAAGAACCCTCACATAATGGAGACCACATTGAAGATCAATGTTACGTCCAAGGCGTACGACACAAAGGAAGCAACCAGCGAGTGTTCTACCAGCACCAGCAATGGTCTCCTCTGTAAACTAAATTACTATAAAGTTGGTTGTATGTTGTTTCTTCTCATCTAAACCAGTGCTATTGATATCAACAGGTTCATGGATCCATTTTGGTTAAATCTCCCTAAATCTGACCTCAAAGAGTTGGTCAAGGTTATGACTGTAGTTCAAAAGGGACAGCAACAATATAGCTTGTCATGTCGTATCGTGTACCAGCTTCAATTTGAGTGTACCAGCTTCAATTTGAGTTAGGGTTAGTGTGTGTCCGCGTGCGTGTGTGTGTGTGTGTTTGAGTTAGGGTTAGGGTTAGGGTTAGTGTGTGTCATGTCGTATTGTGTCATGTTGTGTCGTGTCGTATCATGTTGTGTTGTGTCTGTGTTAGAGAGAAAAAGAGAGACAGAGAAAGGAGACAGAGAGAGGAGCTCACCGAGGAGGGGAGCCGGAGGAAGGACGCCGGAAGGAGAAGGGAAGCCGAAGGAAGGAGAAGCTGACGGCGGAGGGGGGAGGACGCGGCCGGAGGGGGGTCGCCGGGAGGGAGGAGGGGACGCCGGAGGGAGGAGGGGAACTGGAGGGGGAGGACGCGGCCGGACGGGGTTCGCCCGAGGGAGGAAGGATGAGCCGGAGGGGGGTCGCCGGAGGGAGGAAGGAGGTTCGGGTTTGAAATTTGGGAGAGGGAGAGGGAGAGGCAGAGATCGAAGGAAATGGGAGGAATCAGCCCTAAATGAATAAAATTTAGCGATATTTTAGCGACGCCAATAAAGACATCGCTAAGTTAGCGACGTCTTTAACGTCGCTAATGATGTCGCTAATTGTCTAAAAGAGATACGTTGCTAAATACGTCGCTAAATGAAACATATTAGCGACGTTTAGCGACCTTAATTGAACTTATAGCGACTAATCTTTTAAAAACTGAATAAAAGTCGCTAAATGTTGCCAATTAGTGACGTCTAGCGACGTTTTTACATGGAGTCACTAATTTATATTTTATTAGCGACGTTTTTCTTTGACGTCGCTAATCTCGCTTATTCTAGTAGTGACTAGGTGCTCGATAATTGGCTTTACACTAGTGTGTGTATGTGTTTGGCTAGTGTGTGTGGGTATGCATTGTGTGTGTGTGCATTGTATTATGATTATATGTATTAGTAATGTAGTGTAGACATATGTGTGGTTGTGTTAGTGATAGTTTGCGTGTTTAAGAGGGAATGTTGCAGGCATTAGTGATAGGGGACTACATGTAGGGAGGGGGTCTATGTCTGAACATGGACTGAGGAGAAGAGGTGAACTGTAGTGAGTGAGGAGTGCAATTCAGTGTTGGGTACGGAAGTGCAGTGATGGGTCTGTGCCTGGGTGCCAGTGTTTGGGTGCACATTGGATGGTTCAGTAGCCTATAGTGAGTGGAGGGGAGTAACAACAATGGATCGGGTATACCCAACCAGTGGTGGTAGCAGATTTTAGTATGCAGGAAAAGGAATACTCGGGTAAGTGTAGATTAGAAGTGAGATGGAGGTAGACTTGTTGTCACTACCTGTACCCAGAAATTGGACATGAGTCGTAGGTACGTCCAGCCTACGCCGCAACATCGGCGGTAGAACGTTGTCTAGGTTAATAATGATATCTATCAATATCACACAATAATATATCATAATCTGTCAATGATATCTCAACTCCATAAGATGGACAAGATAAATATAATATAACAATACTCAATCACAATAATCTATAAGGAAGAAATGGCAGATATGATATAAAGCAATAGAAGTCTCAAAGTCACAAGTCTAGATAGTCATCAACATCAACAAGTCTAAATAGTTCTAGTAATACCAACATAAATCTAGGAATCATAATAATAACATCTCAATAGTCTAAGATGTTGGAGACAAATCCAGTATAATAGAAATACTAAGTCTAACTAAGCATCCACTAGGTGTCTTTGCCTCTACTGGAACATGCTCCTCCTAAGAACCTGATCATACTCAACAGCCTCACCCTCCTGGGGTCCATAGTAAGTAGGAAAAAGTCCTCCAAGTCAAGTCCTAAAAATATTATCCAGTCAGGATTGGAGTAAACCACATAAACTAACAACAGTTCCATTTAAATTGACAAAGACTATAAAATAGTGAGAATACATGATGGATAAGGAATACTGGAATCATAATAGAAAAGTAAGATTGATATCATATCACAAGTAAATGATGAATAGTAAGTAAACATGTATATGGTAGTAACATCAGATAATAACTGCAATAGAGGAATAATTGTAAATAATTAGATGTTTAAATACTAATTTGTTATATGATCGACTTGGGAACATGGATCAGGCTAGATCATATATGGTTGGCTATGAGACGCGAATATAATATAGGATCAGGCACAATCATATATGATTAGCTATGCATCACGGAGAAAAGGGTCAGGCTAACCATACGTGAGGTGTAAGGTTAGCTATGATGCAAGTATATGGGATATGATCACATAACCAACTAATATTTTTCTGTCCCCGACTAGTATAATAGATCTGAGTCACAACGTCTCCTGACTAGAATCCATATATATACTAGCCCGTGTATCATCGTGTCAGGAATCAAGTATAACACTACAATACTTGTATCATAGTAATCATCAAAATAAATAAAACTGTCAGAGAATGTACTTGCCTGAGGTCCTGAGCAAAGAACAACAAATAGTGCTAGAACTGGAGTCCAAGAGTCCTAAATATGAAATTCTATGTCAATTGATATTTTAGAGTAAAAAAATATGTTTAACTATCTTGTGATGATGATTATAGGCCAATTCTAGGTATTGGTGTCCAAACTAGGTCAATACTAAGGTTAGAGTTCATAATTATCTAGGAGTTGGGTTTCTAAAGTGATACTAGATTATTCTAGATTATAGTCACTAGTACATATACATAACACCCCTATAATTTAGTATCTAGGTGTTACCTTAACCCCCAACACCTACAACTTAGCTATATACAACATACCTTAACTACCCTAATTATTACTTTAACTGATACCCTACTCATCACTTGTACCCTTGGTAACAGTTCACTTAGGTACCCCTCTCTGATACACAACTTGGCATCATACATCTAGAACATAGGTGTGCTCCTAACCTCTGATACTTTGTCCATAGCTAGCAATACCCCATGGCTTTGTATTACCTTCATTATCTGCACCTATACTTCACTACTAAGTCCAAAACTGGACTGAACCTCTGCAGTTACTGATACTTGAACACCCTCAACTGTAAAGTTCACCTGGACACTATACTAATATCCAACACACCCTACACTACCTTACCCGCCTCCCCCATAACCAAGCTCTGATACCAAGCTCACTCACATTCTTCATACACAAACCAAGATGTGCACTACATCAAATTACAGGCAGTCCCCCAACCTTGTTGTGCTCGTGCAAGGCATATTGCATGTACCCTCTTGCCATTGGCCAATCTGTATATTAGTTACCTGCAATGGATGTATCCTCCCTCACTCCGCTCTTCTCTCACAACAAACTGAACACAAAGTTTAACTATCCCAAGTATCAGTTGAACCCGAGCTCAAGACCAACACTAATACTAACTTACCCCTAACTGAATATAATATTCAGTCTCCCACTGCATAACCAGTCAGTTATAGCAACTCCTACTACTGGGTCCAATACTAAGCATGAGAGCTCAGCCTGCAACATGCTCATAAAACTGGGCACAGAACCTTGATAATACCAGATACCCCTAACCCAAAACAGCTTCCACACCTTACACTACAACAATACACCCAGGTACATACCCGAACTTCACCTGCACATAGCCACCAACTGCCCTCAACTCAAACTTGTGCTCAAGTCTACACAGCAACCTTAGTTTAGTGCAACTAAAAATAATCCCCATTACCTAACATTTCCCCCACTGCCCAGGCCTGCAGACACTTAATGTCTGCCCAAGACTGAAACCCCACTCTAACACCATACTCTACACACAGATGACACCAACAGGTGCACTCACACACTTTATGGTACAAACACAAATATTCATAAGTATAATCACTAGTTCCACACTCCATTCTATCACACACCACAACACATAATACAAATACAACCATTTCACAAACACTTAGAGTGCATTAAGATACACTATGATACACAAAACCTCCAAACCAATGATACCACCTCCAACATTCATAATAATAGCTATGAAACCTCACAATGATTGAATTATGATAGAAGAGTAATAATAATAACTAAATATGATGCAAAATTAGAAAATTAACAACAATTGAGCAAAATGCCCAAAATATCGACACGTATCATGGCATATCGTGATACAGCCTACACGTATCCAGTTGTTGACACAAAACTACCCACACACAACTAATTAAGGCACAAATAAACATAATTGACCAAATAAAAAATAATTGGTGTTCCAAATTCAAAATTTCCCTAATTTGGACACAAATACATATGGATCTCCTAGATTTGGGAACAATACCACATAGATCTTGGCCTAATGGATTGGTCATGGCCATGGGTGGGTCCCTAGAGTCTCAAATGCTTATTCTACCATAGAAATTAATGGAGAATATGAGATTTATACCTATTGGGAGTTGGATCCCAATGAACTCCTTCAAGTGGACACAGAGAGTGGATTGGACACGATCTTCTTGCAATCTCCCCTCCAATAGAATTTTTTTGTGTTCTCCAAGCTTCTAAGCCTCCATGGTGGTGAGAATGAGTGGGATTGGGTGTGTTTGAGTAAACATTGGTAGGGAATTGGGTTGCTTGGGGAAGAAGAAGTGAATTATTAACGAATGGAGAGTGATGTGACTAATGGAGATGAGTTCTTCCTTCGGAATAGGGCCGGCCACCTCTCCATGGATTGGAGTGAGTTGGTTAGTCCAAATTTCCCCTTCCATACTCTTCTGGAAGGTTCTAGTTGGTTCATGGAAGATCCTAACCATTAGGATGGCATTCTTAATTAGTTAATGACATCTAATTAATTATAGGAATAGAATATTATATCCCTATACTAACTAACTCATTTAATTAATATAACTAACTATGTCATTAAGTCATGGGCCTACATGCATGGTGCCAACTAGGTCCACTACACTAGTCTATTCTAATTAGCCAACACATGAATCAATTTAATATTACAATAAATATTATTATCACTAATATAATTATCAAACAATTATGAAATGACAAAAATACTCCTCTACCCGTACTAGGTGGTTACACTTGCTACAGGGTGAAGCTAAGTTAGGGGGAGCAATCGGGTTAGAGTGCAGACCATCTAGGCTCGGGATAAGGTGGGGGGTTTCAGTTGTAACTGCAGTGATAGGGGGGAGCCTGGGATTAGGATGTGCTGAAGACTTGGTGTGTAGATTTTAGTGTGTTGATTAGTATTCAATCCAAGGGTTGTGTTCGGTAGTTATGAAGTGGAATGATGCACTGTGATGTGAGTTAGTGTGTGTGGTGCACTTGTGTTAAGTGTACTGAGGAGTGTGTGTGTGTGTGTGTGTGTGTGTGTGTGTGAGAGAGGCTTGGTATCAGGAATTGCTTCGGGATGTGCTTTTTCTGCTAGTGACTGCTTTGGTGCAGTAGGTTTCAAGATCAGGATTAGATGGGGGAGGAAACCTGGGAACTGATTGAGGGTTGAGCAGTAGCAAGTGAGGAACTTCCAGTTTAGGGCAATGAGGGCTTGAGGGTTCCTACTGTGTTGATTGTTGCAGTGCACTTTGGTGCACTGCAGTGGGAAGAGCAGTGACAGGTTAGGGGGGTTGGGATCGTGAGGTATTAGTAATACCAGTGATTGAGGGTATAGGGTTTGTTAGGTAATGGAGTAGGTGTGCCAGGGTTAGTATAGTAGAAATCAGTGTATTAATGAGGGTAGTGTTATACTAATAAGTGATATGTAATAGAATGTGTGGGCAAGTATTGTGAGTGTGGTTGTGTTTAAGTGGACAACAGGGCAGAGGTATCAATAGAAGCTGGACAGTCCTTGTGTCCAGTCTTGAGGTTTGTGAGTGAAGTTGGTATTGTGGAAAAACCTGGTGTTCAGATAAAGGATTGCCTTCAGGATATCCAGGAAGTAGGGAATTGAGTGGGGTTTGAGCCAGTGTACTAGTGTTGAGGGTAAGTGATTAGGTAATAAGTAACCTAAGGTAGCATGTGATAGATTAAGGTATCCTAGGATACTAAGTATTAGGTTATGATACTAAGGTATCAATAGGATACTCTATGATACTAGTTAAATATGTGTGTGTGTGTGTGTATGTGTGTGTGTATCAAATGACGTCAAGCTAGTGGTTAAGACCGATGTATATTACCCAGGAGGTTGCGGGTTCGAGCCTCCTGGGCGCCATTTAATTTTTCTTTTGGGAGAATTAAGTGGTGAGTTGGTGATGGGTGCAGCGCAAGTGCGATTCAAATGTGGTACAGGTGCATGAGCGGGCCTACGGGCCAGAATGTGGTGGTCCTTCGGGCCGAGTTTGTAGGCCTTCGAGTCAGGAGTTTGTAACACAATTACCTCTTCAATATATATATATATAGTGCTTAATGACTAGTTTGACTAGATATCTAGGGTTATAACCTACAAAACCTAGTTGTAGCAAGGTGTTGACTAATATAGCTATGTGGACCAACTAAATAGATAACTTGGAACCAAAGGTTAGGGAAAGACCTAGTTTGACCCAAACGACCTAGAAATGACCTAGAGACCTAGTTTTGAACTAATTAAGTTATTTATGATTCCGAATCACCTTTTTGACATAGTAATTCATATATAGGTTCTCGAGGCACTATTTCAGACATTGTTTGATATTCAACACCGGATTTCAGGCGAGTATATTTTCTGATAGTTTTCATGATTTGATAATTACTATGATATAAGTATTTAGTGATGTTATACTTGATTTCTAACACGATGGTACATAGATTGGTATATATGTCGGATCTTCAGTTATGAGATGTTACATTGTTAATCGTATCAATATTGGACATTATTTATCGTATTACTTTTAGACGTTGATCATTGTATCATGATGGTTGGATCCATTGTACTAGTCGGGGTGGAAAAGTGCTAGCTAGATATATAGTCAGATCCATAGACATTGGCAAATATTGTAGACATCGGCTACTAGCTAATCATACACTTCATGTATGATTGAGCTAGTTTTTCCTTCATGTAACCATTGAACTTCCCAAGTCAATCACATATCTAACTAGTATTTCAAAATACTTAGTTAGTTACAGTTCTTCATGTTTAGTTCATACCTGATGATTATACTATCGTGCACCTGTTACTTATAGTTTATTACCTTTCCTGCTATAGCTTCAGATTATTGTTATTTATTTCCCTTACTGCCATACCATGACATCAGTCTATTGCTTCTCATCATGTATTATATTTACTATTACTGTTTTATAGTCTTTGTCAATTAATTGAAACTGCTATTGGGTTGTACTCGTTCCATCCTGACTGGATAATATTTTTAGGTGATTGTTTGGAGGATTGGTGTCCGACTTATTACGGACCATAGGGGGGAGTAGCAGCAGCCTTGGACCCTATAGTTCAGGAGTGATTGCCGGGAGGTCTAGCCGGTGTAACCAGTTATCTTAGCTATCGTTATTTAGTATTTTGGTACCGGATATGTCTCCGGCATTTACTTAGACATTGGGATGTTATATTTTGGATTCTCCTAGACTTGTTATTGGTGTTGTTAGACTTATCTAGACTCATGACTTTGGATTTATCTTGCTTATATCTTATCGTGCCATTTATCTTTCTATTAGATTTCTTGTTATTGGGTGTTATCATTATATATTTTTATCTTGTCCTCCTTATGGAGTTGAGATATCATTGATAGGTTAAAATTATATTATTATGTGAGATTGATAGTTAGTATTGTTGACCTATACATTATTCTACCGTCGATGCTGCAGCGTGGGCTGGACGTCCCACGTACTCGTGATCTGAACATCCGGGTGCGGGTCGTGACATAAATAAATATAGGAATGTCAAACGTTATAACAGTCCTAAAAAACTTGTTATTTATTAAATAATAAGTATTATATTAGGACTGTCAACACTTTTGACAGTCCTACTTGTATGTAGGACTGTCAAAAGTGTTGACAGTCTTAATATAATACTTGTTGTAAAAACACAAGATATTTTTAGGATTGTCAACACTTTTGACAGTCCTACATTTATTTAGGACTCTCACAGTCCTAAAGAAAGCTTCTTGTATTTTTACAAGTATTATATTAGGACTGTCAATACTTTTAACAGTCCTAAATGTATGCAAGGCTGTAAAAAGTGTTGACAGTCCAAAAAATAACTTGATGTCAAAACACGACAAGTTTTTGTAGGACTGTCAACACTTTTGACAGTCCTACACGTATGTAGGACTGTCAAAAGTGTTAACAGTCCTAAAAAAAAACTTCTTGTGTTTTCATCCAGCAGCAGTTCGATTATCCTAAGATAGTGACAGTCCTAAAAAAAACTTGTTGTGTTTTCATCCAGCAGCAGTTCGATTATCCTAAGATAGTGACAGTCCTAATACAACAATCTCACATTAGAATGAACACCAAGCTCACAACTAACATCAAAACTTATAGCAATATCATAAAATATAAACCAAATCTCACAAACAACATGGCTTATCTTCAATATTTGAAACCATCAAAGTGAAACAAATTGTACCATCAAAGTATAACAATTTTTAACATCATATCACCATCAACAAAAAGTGTTAAGTTACACAACAACAAATTTCTAGTTATCATGACGTCTCTTCGTACGCATCTCCCTATCTGCGAGGAACAAAAAATTGGTAGGGTTGTCGATGTTCTGCAACTCGCCACCAACTTCAAGATAGTTCTCGCCCTTGCAACTAACAAGACTTCTCTCCAACTTCGTAGCTTTCTTAGCCTGTAGAAATAACAGTCATAAATTTAAGAAACGGTAATAAACAAATAAAAGTTTTAAATATTCAAAAAAAATCCTCACAATCTTCAGCAATGTATTATTATACAAGACTGATTTGGAGGGAAGAGGGGGTGCTACAGGCACAGTACCACCTCTTCGATTATCAGGGTTGAACAACTTAGGATGTCCGACCTCCACATAGTATGCAAAGTAGTCCTCGCTACAATTAGACATCCCAACCACCGATTTTCGTTCGAACTCTCTGATAACATGTCATTGCCACTCAGTGTAGAAATTAGGATGAAGATTAATCGTTGACGGTTGAGATTGGTGGAATTTGAGAGGATTAGGTTTTGAATTGGAAGAAGAAGGAAAAGGTTTTGAGGGGAGAGAGAGTGTAAATGTTATAATGAGTGGAGGGTTTAGGGTTTGGAGGAGAGGGTTAGAGCCCTTAGTAAAATGTGGGCTGCTTTGAGTAATACTTCCTCTAAATTTAGCTAGCCCCGATCTAGTGATAGCCTTGAGTAATAGTTGTAGTGCCCCTAAAAAAACCCTTCTTTTTCTCATGTTTTCAACTTGAAAATATAAAATATGTTATTGTTAGTATGGTTAGTTGTATCTAATTAGTACATGTTAGAATAAACGTAGAAAAATGAAGAAGAAAATAGGAGAGAAGATCTCTTATTCGTGTAATCACATAGTGGGGGGCAAAGGCCTCATTTATACAACCCAATGAAGGTGTAATACTAATCTCTAACCAATGTGGGACTAAAATACAAAATAAGAATACAACCCTTTAGTAACCCACGTTATAACACTCTTCCTTTGGATAACCACCATCTCTAAGCATATTGCCTCGTTAAAACTTTGCTAGAAAAATCCATTAGGACAAAACCTGTGCGAAAGAAAATAATACAATCTTTAGGATGACTTAGGTGTTGGACACGCTTAATGTTGCCTCATTAAAACCTTATCAGAAAAAATCCAATGGAAAAAAATCTATGACTAAGGAAAAAGATTACAACGCGTTATAGTCCATACAAAATGTATCTCCCCCTGAAAACAATCACTCCCCATGATGATGTTGATCCTGAATAGTCAGCTGAGGAAGACGTCGCATTCCAATTCCATGAACTAGTTTCTAAAAAGTTGACTTTGGCAACGATTTGGTGAACAAGTATACAAGATTATCACTTGAGCGAACTTGTTGGGAGTCAATATCAAAGTTCTTCTGAAGCTCATGGGTATAGAAAAACTTTGGTGAGATGTGCTTGGTCATGTCTCCTTTAATGAATCTACCTTGAATTTGTGCAATACATGTTGCATTATCCTCATGAATAACAGTTGAAATATCTGTGGTAGGGGAATGGTGACAGGAGCTACGAATGTGTTGAATCAAAGATCTCAACCAAATACATTCTCTACTTGCTTCATGGAGAGCCAATATTTCTGAGTGATTTGAGGAGGTAGCAACCATTGTCTGTTTTGTTGAATGCCAAAAAATAGTTACATTGCTATTAAGAAAAATAAATCCAGTTTGTGAACGACCTTTATGGTGATCAGATAAATAACTTGAATCTGCAAAGTCAACTAGATTCGCGATGTCAAATAAACCACAAGTATAAAATAATCCCATGTCGTTAGTTCCACGAAGATATCTCATCACATATTTAATATCATTTCAATTTCTGCGAGTTGGCGTCGAGCTATATCTAGCCAACAGATTGACAGAGAATGATATGTCTGGCCTTGTACATTATGAAAGATACATTAATGCCCCAATGGCACTAAGGTACGGTACTGTAGAAGCATAAAAAATATGCTGGGGAATCATACGCGTAAAACCCAACATGCAGGAAGCCAGCGTAAAACAGAGCTCCAGCATTGGGTGGCGTAAAACATAACTTCAGAGCCATTTGCGTACAGCAGAGCTTCAACATTGTTTAGCGTAAAACAGAGCTCCAGAACAACCCGCGTAAAGCAGTACTTCCAGACTGCTTCGGCGTAAAAAGGTTGCTACATCGCCAGTTCAGCGTAAAAATCTGTCTGCTTTTAATGCAGCGAAAAGTTGTACGAGGAACTCTTCATATTCCTCGAATGAACCTGTCAGACGAAGCAGTGAACCTGACTCCTAACAAAGAGTACTGCACGATGATCGAGAGGACGGCTGTAATGATGATTCTGCACAGAGCCCCAGACTGTCGTTTAGTGACATAATCCTTGATACAAGACGTCGTTTACGCATTCAAGGAATACGCTGCCTATTTTACACAGGCAGAGATGAGCTTTTACGCTCAGGATAAGACGAAACTACATGCCACGTCAAAACCTGCTCTTCGTACAGAACTCGAGGCACGTCTCTGCAATTAATGCGCGAGATGGGGGCATATCTCTGCATTTAATGCACGAGATTTGGTTCTATTTTTAATGACTGGGAGAGCTATAATTAGGGCTAATACGCTCACATCACCATCCCTGCATATTACGTCAAACCTGGCTATTTTCAGCTATAGGAGTACGCCATATGCTATCTCCTCGAAATACGCCAACCTGGCTATTTTTAACTATAGGAGTACGCCGTATGCTATCTCCTCGAAATACGCCAACTCAGGCTATATTTGCAAAGGTGCGTGATAAGGCTATTTGGCCCGAAATACGCTCAAGACCTAAGTCAAAGAAGGACAATTGGCTATCTTTACGTTGGTTACCTATCCATGCAGCATCAAGCTTTACGCAGAACTTGGCTTCTACGCCAACAAGACAGCTATTTGGCTTCTACGCCAACAAGACAGCTATTTGGCTTCTACGCCAACCAGACAGCTACTTGGCTTCTACGCCAACAAGATAACTATTTGGCTTTTACGCCAACGTGACAATTATTTGGCTTTTATGCCAACCTTCTCTACGCGAGGGGCAGTTACCTACGTGGCTTGCATGTCGTGATCTTTGATGAGCGATTATACGCGTTACCTCATAATGGGACACACGTCACACGCAGATTCAGGAGATCATTCATACGTGGGTAGCAGTTATTATAACCGCCGCGTAAAAGGTGTAGCTCTCTCCGCTGTTCGGTTTCTACGCCGATTGTGACTGCACTCTATAAATAGAGACCTCCGGCCACGGAGGTCCAAAGGAGGGGGAATAAGGGTCGAATAAAGGTCGAATTGAGGTCGAAAAAAAGCAAGAGTCACAGACAGAGGTCAAGGTCAAGCGAGCACATATAGAGAGCTTTGACAACGAGAGTTCAACCTTCCCTGCAGTCTTTGAAGCTTCTTTTTCGTCTTCTACAGCACTTCTTCGTCATCGTGTGGTCCAAGGGACAAAGTGATCGACCGCAGATCAGACTCCTATAGCAATATTTCTCCAGAATCAAATTTTTGTACTTAACATCCTCGTATAGGATTAATTGTACTTCTTTTTCTTGTTTGTAAACAAAGAAAGGATTTCGTATAAACCTAGTTTCAATTTCTTTCGTTTATTGTCAAACAGGTACTTTGGATCCTAGCATCATTTTATTGTCGTCCTTAGGACGATATGGATTTTTATTGATATCTAAAGATCGAACAACCATTGGAGAGCTAAGGGGATGAGCTTTATCCATATTGAACTATTTCAATATATTTTCTATGTATTTGGATTGATGCACTAAAATTCCATTAGTGCAATGCTTAATTTATAATCCGAGACAATATTTTGTGTCTCCGAGATCTTTCATCTCGAACTCCTTTTTCAGATAGTTTACAGTCTCATTGATTTCATGTCTTGTCCCAATCAAGTTTATGTCATCGACATATACTGCAACTATAGCGAAACCCTCCTTAGATTTCTTTATAAAGATACATGGACATATAGAATTATTCTCATATCCCTCTATTTTCATATATTCATTAAGACAGTTGTACCACATCCTTCCGGATTGTTTCAAACCGTACAATGAACGTCATAGCTTTATGGAATACATGTTCTTAGCTTTTGAGCTGGGTAGGTTAAATCCATCTGGAATTTTTATATAGATATCGCTATCTAAATCACCATATAGATAGGTTGTTACAAAGTCCATAAGTCTCATGTCCAGCTTTTTCTCAACTGTCAGACTTACCAAATAACGGAACGTTGTTGCATCCCTTACGGGAGAATACGTCTCTTCGTAATCAATCCCAAGACTCTGAGAAAACCCTTGTGCCACTAATCATGCCTTAAATCGAGCAATTTTATTCTTTTCATTTTGCTTTCTTACAAACACCCACTTGTAACCTATCGGTCTGACGTCTTTTGGTGTTTGTACTATAGGTCCGAACATTTTACGTTTATTAAGGGAATCCAATTCTGCTTGAATAGCATTCTTCTATTTTGGCCAATCTTTTCTTTGTCGATATTCATCGATGCTACGTGGTTCTGTGTCATCAATGCCCTTATATATTTCAGTAGCTACCGAGAATAAGAATATCTAATCTATTGTTATATTTTTGTGATCCCATAGCTCTCTTGTATATGAATAAAACATAGAGATCTTTTTTGCTTTCAGGTACCTGAGCCTCCTCTTGGGCTTGTTTCTTTTCTAAGACAATAACCTCTTCTGGGTTTTTAGAGATTATGGATCTGTCATTCATAACCTCTTCTTTACGTTATGTGTAACCTCCTTAAGAGTGTTACTTCGGCATTTTCTCTTTCTAGGGACTAAGTCCTTTGAACCTATAGGTCTACCACATTTCTAGCGTGCAGTAGATTCATTAGCCACTCTGCTATTTTTTTCTACGGGGATATCAATTCGAGATGGCACATTTGTAGCGGGCACATGTGATTTAATCACTTTAACTGCATCAGTAAATGCATCTGACATTTGATTTGCAATCTCCTGTAGATGAAATATCCTTCGTACCTCAGTTTTACATTGATTAGTACGAGGATCTAGATGAGACGGAGTGGGATTATCCCACGATAATTTATGCCATTTATTTGTGGCGAATGGTTCTGTAAGAATATTCTTTTCCTTCTTATCTCCCCCTAATGGCAAAAATTTAGTCTCATCAAAATGGCAGTCTGCGAATCTAGCAGCAAAAATATCACCAGTTAAAGGTTCCAAATATGTAATGATTGAGGGCGAATCAAAACCAATATAAATTCCTAAACGATGCTGAGGTCCCATTTTAGAGCGCTAGGGGTGAATAGGAACATAAATAGCACAACCAAATTTACGCCAATGAGAGATATTAGGTTGATGGCCTGTAACAAGTTGTGATGGTAAAAATTCATGATATAAAGTTGGCCTAACAAAGATCAATTTAACAGCATGTAATATGGCATATCCCCAAGCTGAAACGGGTAAGTTTGATTGCATGAGTAAAGGCCTTGCTATGTGCTGAAAACGCTTAATCAAAGACTCCGCTAAACCATTTTGGGTATGAACATGAGGGACAGAATGTTCAACTTCTTTTTCTACGGAAGCACAATAATCATCAAAAGTACGGAAAGTGAACTCAGCTGCATTAGCAAGTTGAATCGTTGTAACATGTTGGTCAGAAAAATGAGTCTTAAGCTTAATCAACAGAGAAAGTAGCTTGGAGAAGGTAAAATTTCTAGATGAGAGTAAGGAAATATTTGACCATCGACTAGAAGCATCTATTAGAACCATAAAATACCTGAAAGGTCCGCTAGCAGGATCAATTGGTCCACAAATATCACCTTGTATTCTCTGAAGGACTGGTGGTGATTCAGAAGCTATTTTGAGAAGTGAAGGTCTTGTAATGATTTAATCCTGTGAACAAGCTACACACAAATGTTCAGTAGGAAAGGAAAGACTTTGGTATGATAAATTATGCCCATTGGTATTGTTGATGACCTTTCTCAACATAGTCGATCCGGGATGACCCAATCTGTCATGCCAAAGGATTAGATTCCTTGGATCCTTTAGCCTTTTGCTAGTGATGGGGTAAGATTATACTACCTTCAGAGTAGTTTGATATAGCCCCGAGGAGATTAACTTGCACTTTTCTAATGTGAGCTTATTGCTTCCAACATTATAGGTGATACAAAGATACCCTTTGCTATCATCGTTCATGGTTTCAAAATAAAATCCGTTCATTCGTATATCTCTAAAGCTGAGTAGATTTCTATTAGATCTACTAGAGAATAATGCATTTCGAATGACTAATTGTGTTCCATTTGGCAACACAACATCGGCCTTACCATAACCTTCTATAATCTGCATGGGTCCAGCAATGGTGGTCATCTTGGCAGTGTTTGAGGCATATGTTATGAAAACTTCCTAGTTTTCAATATAGTGTGAGTTGTTGTACTATCTATCAAGCATATGTCATCATCATTGTCCATACCTTTCAAAAACAAAAATTAATAATATATTAATATGCTACTAAATGGTTAAACTTGGCATATTGTCAATTATTACAACTTGATCTAAATCTAAATGAAATTGCTTCAAAGAAAGTAAACTACCTAGACTATTGATCATATAATGACCAATTTATTCAAAGTGGAAAGTAAATAAACTTAGATAAGCATACACTAATTATTCATTGACTTCGCTTATCATGACGTTGAACTGGTCTTCCGAAATTGCGTTTCCATCCTTATCTTAGAAGAAATCATTAAAATCCATGTGTGTTGTACCCTCCATGAGATTAGTCTCCACACCCTTTGAGGCTTCATACTCGTCCACTTTCTTTTGTGAGGTGAGACAGTTTCGCATCCAATGACCAGCTCTTCCACAACGTTTGCAAATATCAGTTGGAGCAACTAGATTAAAAATTTTGGCATTGTTTCTTCGAGGATTAAATCCCTTATTTTTGAACTGTATATCGTTCCTTGGACCCGGATTGTAGCCATTTCTTTGGCTTCCACGGCGTCCATGCCCTCTACCTCTGTGATTTTCTCGACCCCTAGTATTGGTCTTATTTTCTCGAGCACTAGTCGCATTCACTTCAGCTGGAATTGGTGCAGACCCAGTTGTTTACTAGTGTGGTTTTTGATTAATAACTCATTATTTTTCTCGGCCACGAGTAAGACAGCAATGAGTTCGGAATACTTCTTAAAATTTCTCTCCATATACGTCTATTGTAGGATCATATTAGTTGCATGAAATGTGGTGAATGTTTTCTCTAGCATGGAATGCTTTGTCACTTCTTCACCATATAACTTCAATTGTGAAGTATCCTGAACATAGATGAATTATAGGCTGCAACTGTCTTATAATATTGGAAACGTAGATTGAGCCATTCATGGAGTGCACCTGGTAGTATGACCATTTTTTGGTGATCATATTTCTCAGCTAGAGAATTCCATAGTACCAAGGGGTCCTTGACTGTTAAGATGAATATGATGTCTTAGGAAAATTAAAGCCTTTGCTTTATCTTGTGCAGATATTGGCTTATCAACCACAATTGCGTCACCTAAGCTTTTGGCTTGAAGGTGCAATTCAGTATCCAATCTCCAGTTGAGAAAGTTCTGGCCTTCTAAGTTTAGAGGCTTGAAATTATGTTTTGTGAGGCTCGACATATTGTTGTATAAGATCAATAATAACAAGTTAACATAAGAACTTGGTAAATCACCAAACAATTCATGTTCATGGTGTATGCTTCAAATAATGATGTTTCAGAAGTCTATTTGTACCAAATAAATCTTGTTAATGGTATGCTTCAAACAATGATGTTCCAGAAGTCGTAGGTAAATATCAAACACTAGATGTTCATGGTATGCTTCGAACAATGATTATGTTCAAGAAGTCTTTCAAAAATACCATATATGGTATGCTTCGAACAATGATGTTCCAGAAGTCTTATATATATAGACCAAACAATTCATGTTCATGGTCATCAGATCTCTGATGGTTTTGATCTGAATGTATTAACATATATAAGAGAAAGAAAGAAATAAAGAATAACTCCAGCGTTCTCTCCGAGAGATCTATATTTGATTAACATCGGACATCAGGCTGCGCCTAGGGAATGCATATGCAGAAGAAAAAAAAACACAAATAACCATACATATTACCGAAGTGAAGAATCCGCAGATGGCGGCTTCACTGAGATGCTCTCGCTTATTTTCTCTCGTTAGAGCTTCGTGCTGATAACGTGTTAGAATAAACGTAGAAGAAGAAAGAAGAAAATAAGAGAAGATCTCTTATTCGTGTAATCACATAGTGGGACGCAAAGGCCTTATTTATACAACCCAATGAAGATGTAATACTAATCTCTAACCAATGTGGGACTAAAATACAAAGTGAGAATCTAACTCTTTAGTAACCCACGTTATAACAGTACAATAAACTATCATTTTCCACATACGTTGCACGTATCAAAAAAATTATAATATTATTAAAAAAAATTATAAAAAATTAAATAATATTAGAACATTTTTAATATAATTTAAATATATTTTAATTATAATTTATTATAAATATATTTTTAATTTTTTTTTATATGTGTTTAATTAGAAAATACTATATAAGTTAATTTAAATATAATTGAATATTTAAATATTTAAACTAACATATGTGGTTTTTAATTTTTTTTTTCCTTGAATTTTTTTTTCCTTGAAAACATATGTGGTAGTTATTTTTTTATTTGTTTATATTAATGATTTATGATATACATATGGCTTAGACGGCTCATTTTTGAACCATGTTCAAGCTGTATTATAATAGTTGTGATAATTATTTTCTCTCTTAAAGATCTCAGATAATCTTTGTGTAATAGTCTAGAGTTTCATAAATATATTGTAAAGAAAATTTTATTAAGTACATTAGGAGGGTTTTTTTTCTCTCTCTTTCTTCCTGAAGAGCCATTAAGGTTTTAGACTACAACTTGTTATTAGTATGAAAGGCTCACGATCATCTTCGAACAAGACAAACAAGTATAATCTATAAAAAAAAATTATGATATAATATTTTTTTATTTTTTCTTAACAGATGATGAGAGGTTTTTTTTCCCAAATAAAAGATCCTTCTAGATATAATCACCTGTAAACCCCTTGATTCCTAATTTTCCAATTAGCCTTTTTATTTCAAAATCTTGAGTTTATTAATTGCTTTTGTTAATGCCATCATTATTATTACTGCTATTATTAAAATTATTATCATATTACATTGTTAATATTATAAGTAAAGCTAATATTGCTATTATTGTTATTATTACTATTAATTACTAAATTATTTCTATTTTTTTTAAATTACTAATTGAGTATTTTATTAATTATCAATTATATTATCTCATATAGATACAATCATCCTGGCGATATTAATGGAGACATTACTCTTTTCCTTCAATATGATTTTTTTTCACCGAATTTTTTTTTCGAAATTTTTTTTAAAGAGATAATATAAGTCGCACCCAATTAGATTTCTGGAAAATGTGTTGTACTAATTTCTTTCACTATGAATTTTTTTCCAAAGAGACAATAATTAAAGTAGGTAATCTAAGGAGAGTCATGTAAACAGTATATTTGTATTTAACCACAAATAGTAGATGTACTTATCTAAATACACACAAACCCTACTCATATAATTTCCCATCAACTATTCAGCTACAAAATAGTATATTTTTCTCTTACTTTTCTAACATAAATAAAGTTTATTTATTTATCTTTAGTAACTCGTTCTATTTATACTCTATTGTTTTCATTAATTTTTTCATCTCTAATCTCAATTTTAATATTACTTTTAATACTGGTTATTTAAATAGTGGCCAGCTAGCCAAGACCCAGTCTAAAAGGCCAACTTGAACAAAATTAACCCGTCCAGCCCAAACACAGCCCGTTCCAACTCAAACCGGAACATGGACCTAGCTTGGTTTGGAATTCTGGTTCTAGGCCCGGTCCGCTGGCCTACCTAGGTATCAATTTAAATAAATATTTAATAGTCGATAATATTACAGAAAATTTACTGTAGCGAAATAAATTAGATTTAAGAAAATTTACTGTAGCGAACATGGACCTAGCTTATTTTATTTATTTAGTTTTGTTTTGTAATTAGATTTAAGAAAATTTATTTTAACGAAATAAAATTAAAATGTAAAAAATTATTTAGAAATATTTTTTTCGGTAATTTGTTTTCAGAGCATCAAAATTTGTATAAATTACATCTAAAGCATAAACAGACGTTAAAAATATAATAAAATAATAATAATAATAATAATAATCTGCCGTAAGAATATTACGTCTGCCGTCGAGCAGACTTTGAGCGGGATAACTACTTGTTTTGAAATCGTTTTTCGTTAAACAATAAGTCGATTTGTATGTTTTCGACGAGAGTAACACAAATCGTGTAGAAAAAAAATTTATCCGAAGCAAGACGCACATGTTACAAGCAAAAATATAAAATTTAAAACTTTAAAATATCATAACTTTTGACTGAGAGATCGAAACAAGGTCCAGTTTGTGCCAAAATGACCGTATCGAAAAGTACTACGGGATAAACCGTTTCACCGTTTGATGGACTTCGAAAATTTTCAGAATCGCAAAAAAACGATATTTCGACCTTCAAATTTTACTTTCAGTCATTTTATTTTCGAATATTTAAAATTGACTGTAGCGAAATTAATTTATATTGGATGGAGCCCACGTATTTAAAACGATATTTCGACCTCCAAAAATAATTAGGAAAAAATTTAAAAAAAAAATTTTAATTAATTGTTTTAAATTCTTGAGGCAACAAATAGTAGACATAAAACATGTGCGAAAAAAAAAATTCTAAATTTTTTTTTATAATTAATTTTTTTCAATTTAATTTTGTTAAAATTTATTTTCTTAAATCAAATTTCAAAACTAAACTAAATTAAAATATATATATAACTAATTAAAATAAACCAAACAAACCAAACCAAAGCAATCAAACAAAACCCAACCAGCCAAACCAACCCGCGAGCCCCACACAAGGCCAAATTCCACCAGCCCCACACAAGGCCAAATTCCACCAGCCCCACACAAAGCCAAATTCCACCAACAGTGTTACGTAATTTAGCCTTGTGGGATCCACTTTTGGCTTTTTAGCCTACATGTTTAATTTTTTTTGTTTTCCGCCATGTTGGCAAACTCTGTTTCGTATGTATGAATTTAATATAAATTTATTTCGCTACTGTAAATTTTCTGATAATATTAAGTTGTCTGGTACTAAAGTTGAAAAACTACAATAGTTGAAAACCACCACTATCTCATAAATAAGAGTTCACACGATTTTCAGAAAGTCAAAAGAACTAGCTTTCGGAGGAAAAAAAAATTGGCAAAGATTTTCAAAGCAAATGGAAGACAGCCGGCAAAAACTAACAGAAATCCCAAGCAAAGCCTTTTTCAGTGTACAAGACTGACCTTCCTCCATGGTGAGACAGATTTGAATCAAAATAAGAAAAAAGCATAACCAAATAAAAGATCATTAAAAGAGCCAACAAACGACTTCGGTATAAGAGGTGCTTTATTAGAAGAATAAGCACAAGTCTGCTTTCCTGAGAGATCCATGTAACACAACAGTTCATTTGAAGAATACAATTTATTAACGACATGTATCTCCCAGCATATACTGTTGGTATAAAATAGAAAAAAAATAACCGCGAAAAATTGTGTCCTCTCAATTAATCAACTGTGGGAAAATTTACAGAAACAAGAAACTGATTTAGTTGTCACCATAGACCCACTTCTCTGCGTTGCTAGTGTAAGAAACTAATTCACTGGGTTTGAACCACAGGGCAATTTCATCCTTGGATGTTTCTGGTCCATCACTCCCATGAATGATGTTTCTGCAACCAAATAATGGATGCAAATCAGGAGACTTCAAGTGAGCAAAAGCATATAAGATGAGCAAATCACTACAACTGACAACAACGATTGTAACCAAGTTGACATTAAACACAATTCCATGCAAGGCAGAATACTATTCTATCTACCAGTTAGGAATTTGGACATGAAATACCTAGCTTGGAAATACACAACCTATAATTGATTCTCTAAGCCTAAGTCGTCCTCATGTAATTAAAATATTATCTAACTACATGTTATACATCTATAACAAATCATAATTAAAATATAAACATATCTATAACAATTAACAAATCATAATTAAAAATATACTCAAAATCATATCTATAACAAATCCTAATTTAAACTATCAACAAAATCAGAGGGTTTTTTTTACGTACGTCTTGACAAGAATATATAACCACAAGAAATTATGGATTTCAAGCAAGATGTGGGATAAAAGGATTTTTATATTTTGTCATTGTTGTGTGAACAATACATCTCCGATGCAACACTCCCATAAATACAGTTTGGATGAACATAACCATTGAAAACCATATTCACAAGGGACCCTTGTAAATCTAAAAACTTAAGCAAGGATTAGCAGTCTAAACTTATCCACAGATTTGCATCAAACAACGTTAGGAAAGAGTGCTGATGTACCAAAATATTACCATAAAATGGACATTCATTCAAATAGTACTCAGGAATCACAAATTTACCAGAAGTAAAAACAAGGACCAAAATGTCATGGGCAATACCTTCCAACTACAACAGCAAGATCGCCTCTTATGGTTCCAGGCTCAGATTTTTGTGGATCTGTAGCACCAATAAGCTTTCGACCATACTTTATAACACCCTCCCCTTCCCACACCTGCATAAAGATTGAGCATCTTCAATTGAAAATATTCAGACATTGTTATCTAAAAAGTAAGTTATCACCAGTATCCTTACCATGGCAAGCACAGGACCAGAGCTCAGAAAATCACATAGTCCGTTAAAGAAAGGCCTTTCCTTAAGATCATGGTAGTGTTTTTGAGCAAAATCCTTTGAAGGAACTACCAACTTAATGGCTACAAGCTTGAATCCTTTTCGTTCAAAACGAGATACAATCTCTGCAATCTGACAACATAATTTTATTATAGTGTGCACCAAAATTGAACAAATGAAGTGAAAGGCACAAGCTTTAAAAGCAATGGCAGCAAATATAAGCAACTCGGAAAACAATGCCACGAGCTTGAAAAGCAAACAAAATTGCTGAAAGAAATAAACAAAATACATTGTTTTCCTTATAAGGGTGAAAGAAAGTGTTGGCGCATAAACTTTCTGATAATGGTAGATGGTGTATTTTTCAATAAAAAAAATACATATACACTCCTTGCAATATTGATGGTGTTGAGTAAGAAACAAAGGCTGTATTTAGCAACTTCTTTCAGGTGAAAATAATGTAAAAAAAAATCTTCAAAATTTCTGAAGAAGATGATAATGAAATCACACAAATGAAGGAAAGGACTAGTTGCTAAATAAAATAAAATAAATAAAGAGAGGCTGTGTTTAGCAAGTTCGTTCAGGTGAAAATAATGTAAAAAAAAGAAGAAGAATTTCTTCAAAATTTCTGAAGATGGTAATGAAATCGCACAAACGAAAGAAAGGACTAGTTCTAAATAAAAAAAAACAAAGAGGCTGTATTTAGCAACTTAGTTCAGGTGGAAATAATGTAAAAAGAAGAATTTCTTCAAAATTTCTGAAGATGATGGTAATGAAATCGCACAAATGGAGGAAAGGACTAGTTGCACATGCTTGAGGCTAGGAGTCCGAACCCAGACCTCCCCAGTAACCCAATGGGCACCCACCTAGTGGCCCACATGCTTGCAAATGATTATTGACTTTTATATGGTGTAAATTAATAATATACAATTAACAATGAGTGGCAGGTAAAATTAAAAAAAAAGTATCAAAATGGCAAAGTTCAGTTAAACCAATTGTACAACTCAATAATAAAACATGAATCTATTCACACTCACTTGCAACATTGATGGTGTTGAAAAAATAAATGGGAGGTGCATTTGGCAGCTTCGGGTGAAAGCGATAAAGTAATGTAAAAATTCTTTAACCCTTGTTTTCTGGAGTAAGGGCCAGTTACTGGGTTCAAAACCCAACACCTCCACTGGCCAACCTTACTATTATTTAACCCTTGTTAAATAAGATAAAGATCAAAATTTCATCAATGGACAGAAGGATTAGTTGGCATGTGCTTGTGACCGTTTATCGCCTTATAGATGGTATAAATAAAAATACAAAATAATGACTGCAGACGACATTCCCAAAATAAGTGTAAAAAGTGTTTATTTGTTCCAATTCCATTCCTTACTGATCAAACATGCTTTCCTTTTCAAGGTGTGGCAATTGGACAACCACCTTGAAAAAGGAGAAGACACGTTTGTTCTATTACAATCCTTAACAAAATAGATCAGATGTCCATTTTGTGATAATCAGAGATGACCTACATTGCACATAAACAGACAAGAAAGAGCACATACAAATATGTATAGATTGGGCTGTCCGTGTTGTCTCTCACATGTATAGCATATACACAGCACATTTTAGAGTGTCCATCCTTTCTAGGAAATGGCATGCCTGACAAAAGCCTTAAAAATGTAGAAAACGCATTCCACTTTGGTCTTTAAATATGTATGTCTGACCTTCTATAAAAACTTTAGTTACATATGCATATGCAAAACCCATCTTCAGTATTCATCAATTCTTAGCTGCAGAATAAGTTTGCACTTTGCACCATACCTATATTTCCACGAACTCATATAGAAAGTGTAGATTGATATCTTACCAGTCCTCTTTGAACTCCATCAGGCTTTATTGCAATAAAAGTGCGCTCTAGCTGGAAATGGATAAAAGATATCAGTAAAGAAGCTAATAACAATTACACAGTTTAAAAATAGGGTGGATGACCAGAGATCCCCTTGACTTACATACCCATAACTAATAACCCCAAAGGTATATTTCTCATCCATTTGACATCCTAAAATAAATCAACACGACCATTAAGTGCTCTTTGGTCTATAAAAACAAAAAAAGGAACAAAAATGAAAATAAAAATATAGGAAAATATCCCCTCCTCACTCAACAACTGAAGGAAGACAATTGCTCCTCACTCACCTTCTACCCATCTCCTCTGCCCCATTCTCCCCCCTGTCCACGCCGCCTGTCCTCTTCTTAAACCCTTTACAGCCACCTACTGCCCTGCCAACCAAGACATCATCTTCTTCTTTCTATTCCTTCCTTTGATCCTCTGTTCCCCTCCCTCTAGCCAGCAGCAGATGTGGGGACTGTTAGCTGGAGGCAGAGGCATAGGATGCAAGGTGAAAATGAGTCAAGCAAGGAACAAAGTGAGAGATCAAGGTGGGCCATGGCAGGGGCGGATGGTGGATGGAGGGAAGGGTGGCAGGTGAATAGATGGAAGAGGAGGATGTCCTGTTGCTGACAAGAGGGAGGGGAGCAACATGTGTGTGTGTGGGTGTGCGTGTGGGTGTGTGTGGGGGAGAGAGAGAGAGAGAGAGAGAGAGAGAGAGAGAGAGAGAGAGAGGGAGGACGGATAAGGCAGGCGGCTGACTGATGCCAAATCATCTAATTGTCTGCCTGAAAGAGCAAGAGGAGATGGAGAGGGAGGAGAGGAGAGGCGGGTGGAAGGAAGGTTTGTTTAAGCATACTACTCTTCATTATGTCCTTTTTAATGCTTTTTATTTTACCATTATAGACGGCTGGGCATTTTTAATCCAATATTTTGACCTAACAGGGGCAAACGGATCAAAAAATAAATGCCACTGGTCACCATTTATGGGTGTAAATGTCAGTACGGTTTCTGATAATCACCCTCACAAATATGCAAGAATAAACAATTTTATGAGTACAAATAATACTACCTCAGCTGCATGTGCCTCCTGGTCCTGAAGCATGTACGCTAGCATAAAATGGAAAAATGTTAACAGAAATCATTAGACTCTGACAGAAATGAAACAGCAAACTGTCATGAAGCATCTAGTACAACAATATAAGTTCTTTTTTGTGCAAGTTTAAATTCCATTGTTAAAGAGGGAAAGCTCTGTAACTCTCTAATTTCTTTTATTCAAACCAATGGATAAAAAAGCAAAATGTAAAAACTTTAAACAATGAAAGGATCAGAACTACTGATTTATCAGTGCAGGAAAAACAATGGTGGTGAACTTAAAATATTGGGAGAAGTCTAGACCAGCACTCCTACTCTGAGTGCAGCCCACGCCTTTTCATTCCACCCATTACCATGCATAAGCATGGAGCATTATTGTAGAAGAGGTTGCGAGAGCCACAATGCTACATCTTAAACAAGGGCGAGGGCCCTCTTCATTTCATCAACATGAATCTATCACCACCACTATTTCTTCCTACTCAACCCTTTTACTTGAAAAGCATCATATCCTTTCTTTTGGTAGTAGAAATAGAGAAGTAATAAATAAAAGTATATCGTCTTTAAATTATAAAACAAAAACACCAAAGCATTTATCCCAAATGTTAGGGGTTAGCAATCATAAACCAAATTATAAAAGAAAGGAGACAGGAAAACCACTCATTCAGATACATGAAGTCAACAAATGAACAGCATCGCCCACAGGTACAACAAGGTCTTAAAAAATATGTGGAAATAAGTTTAAAACTAGGATGTGTTAGTTCAATAAAAAATGAAGATTCAAGAAAAATGAGAAACATGTAGTATGCCTATGAATAGAGCACTCAGTAACCTACTTTGGTATCACAAGTAGTGGAGCATAGGGATCTTACAAACTTTCCCAATGATCCAATACAAGTTATATTGCAACAGTGCAATAGTTTTTGGAACATTTTGCCGTTTGATGGAACATGTTTCTTATTCCATCACAAAACGATTGAAGTATGTTTGCCACAGATTAGCATGGACAGGATAGAATGGACAAACAACTAAACATGGGGTAATCAAAAAATTGATCCAAAAAGGAAAAAACTGGGTATCAATAATAAAATTAGTGAACGAACATTCGAACACGAACCTGCAGCAGGAAGCGCCAGGGCGGCCGAAAGCAACCCCCTTGATGCCCTATTGTACTCAGCCTTCTCATAAAATGAGGATGCCGCTGAAAATTTTCTCCTGAATGCAGTTGTCGTGGCTGATGCAACAGCTCGCCCTTCTGTGTAGAGAAAAGCAAACTTGTCGTAAAAGGTCACACCTTTAAAATCTCACAATTAGCATGACAAGAAAGAAAACTATGAAGCACGGATACTCTGAAAATAGGCACTCTCTCTCTCTCTCTCTCTCTCTCTCTCTCTCTCTCGTGTTGTGTCAGACACGTATTGGCAAAAGCCAGAATCAGCCTAAAATACACTAGAACAACACACCAAAGTTGATGTTCTTCTTGTGTCGCGTATCTGTGCCGCAGTGTTCCTATCATCGTAAGCAACACACAAAAGAGGCCACATTTACATTCGATACGAATTTATTTGCATTCATGATAAATTGCAAAGTGAACTAGCCTCTCTTTCAAAACAGCTTAACACCGGACACAAAGTAGATACTCCTAACACGAATGTAACATTATGGCTTAAACAAACTATGGAACTGCAACAAATTAACATGGTAACATAAGTGTAATTAATCGGAGTGATTTGTAACAAAACCAGACTCCGGAGCATTAAGCAAAAGCCACGTCCAAATAAAAAACGTCAGTTAGCTTATGGTAAAATTAACACATCCAAGTTTTCGGACAAAAGGATGCCGATTTCAGTATCCTAATGTATTTTTTAGAGCGTCGGTCACGTGTCCGACGCGACAGGACGCGGCACCGATTCTTGGAGTGTCCGTTCTTCCTTGCTTCAAAGTCAAGATCAAGATTTGAGGAAAATGACGAGATATATAGGTCGAAGTGATCGGAAAAGCTCACCGGAGAGGAAAGGGGAGGATTTGGAGGAGGCGGAGCGGATAGATCTTGCCGCCCTTGATGCCGACTTGCAGATCTGAGAGCTCATCTTCTTCGGCTGGAGAGATCTAGGGTTAGGGTTTGGTTCTGTCCTTCAAGAAGAAGAGTGGGTTTAAAGAGGAGCTAAAGTTAGGGTTAGGGTTCTGTGACTGTGGATCTGATGGAGTAGCACAATTACGTTAGTACCCCGTCCATCCGTCAACATACTGTGGATCTGATGTAGTGAGCACAATTACTGTGGATCTGATGGATATGGTTCCTGGGGGCATTCCGGTCATTTCAGTGGGTCCTGTGTCGAGTGATACGTTGGCGAGCGGGTATCGCGAGGAAAGTTAGGAGTCGGTGGTTAGGTTTGCAACGACGCACTGCTGAAGTTTGTCCCCTTTGGGCTGTGGCTTGGCCCACTACGGTCTGGACTGAGGTTTCAAATTTTTAGATGAAGTTATGGGTGTAAAGTGGACATGACAGTTTGTCGTCCGTCCGAATTCGATTCGACAAATAGTTCGACTGTGTATTGTCCAAACCACTATATGGACCGAGTTTAAGCAAAATTACTAGTCCGAATCTTTAACGAGCTCAAGCTCATGTACATATCTGGTTCTAATATGTCCGTGAACAACAAAATAAAATAATTATTTTATTTTTTTACTGTTGTTAAAATATCAAAAGTACCCCCACAAACTTGCCACGGGTGGTCAGATTTTACTTAATTGAAGAAAAGGACTATCAAGTTCATGCATGCAGTATACAATAGCAAGTTTTAAAAATTATAGCTGCTGGTTTCAAGAACAGAGTTGATTCCTTGAGAATAAAATATTTTCCAATTACTCATATTTTTCTTCCGGCTCCCACAGCTGGCCAGGCCGGCTCTATTTTCAAAATTCTTCAGCTGACCGCCAACTCTCTCTCTCTCCAAAATTAAATGACTTATAGTCCAATATTTATTAGATAATTTATAAAGACACTACAAAGTTTACTAAGGGCTGAACAAAGTTTACTCACACTAGTCCATTAGTTTACTCATATTAGCCCAAACTTGAAACCCTCCTCCCAAACCCTCCCAACCCCATCGGAGCCCTCCCCCCTCCTGCCGGTCGTTCTCCTCGACTTCGTCCTCCTCCTCCTTGTCGATGGCTCCCAAAGTCTCGAAAGAATCAAGGTACAAATCTTATTTCTCCTTGTTCTATTGCATTTACAAAATTTTCCAAAAATTTGAAAAAATTCTATTGCATTTCCAAAATTTTGAGTGATTTTCTTTCCATTCTTCAAATGAGGACATACAAGTCCTGAATGTAGTTTAGACGTTTACTTGGTTGATCGAACCCGATTTTAGGGCATACAATATCGACAATCGTCGACAGTATCGAGCAGTATCGGACGGGACTGTAGAAATTTCTACAGTCCTATATAGATTTAGGACTGTAGAAAATTCTACAGTCCTATATATATTAAGGACTGTAGAAATTTCTACAGTCCTAAATTTATAGAGGACTGTAGAAATTTCAACAGTCCTAAAAAATTAGGATTGTAAAAATTTCTGCAGTCCTGTATACTTATAGGACTGTAGAAATTTCTACAGTCCTGAATGTTAAATTAATTTAGGATGTTGAATAATTTTTTTTTTTATCTTATAGTCATGCCCCTCGGAAGGACACTGTGGATGAAGATATCATGAGAAGACGCCCTACTGCGTCGATGCGTAAGGAACGCAATATTTCGCGTACTATTGAACCAAGCGTCACTATCCGCGAGCCCGAGGCACGCCCTGAAGTGAGGAAACGTCGATTGACGAAGAAGACTGTCACTCGTTCGAAGAGACGTGCTCCTCCTAGTTCTTCCGGTTCTTCTTCCTCCTCCGATGAGGACATGCCAAATGTCCCAAATCGGCCTACTGATGGTTCAGGACCTTCTCAGCCTGCAGATAGTCCTGTCGAGAGTCTCCCACAAACTCTCGGAAATCGGGCTACTGATGGTTCAGGACCTTCTGAGCAGCCAGATATTCCAGTCGACTCGTCCAAACGGTTGCTCTATGTTACCGTCGATCGAAAATCATATTGCATACCAAATATGGAACAATCCGGTAAGTACATTACGTTATGATAATTTTATATATAGTTGTAAGTTCAAAGTTCATCCAATTATTTATAGATAAGTACATTTTACATAGAGGTATAACTTCATCCAATTGTTTACTTTTCAAGAGAGTTCTCGTATGTTGACGGTGATCAACCACGAAAAAAAAATATAATACATGGAGGTATGAATTATTGGGAGACGATGTGAAGACAAAAATCAGTCCCACCGGTCTACAATATTTGGGTAGCTACTCATATACGACGGTGAATAATGCACTGATTTCAGCATTTGTAGAACGATGGCATCCAGAAACCAACACTTTCCATCTACCCAATGGGGAGTTGACGATTACCCTTGATGACGTCCATCATATATTGGGACTTAGGGTTGATGGTCGAGTCATGATGAATCAAACTTTTGATTAGTCGAGCATCAACTTTTACGACCATATTGTAGATTATGTATCAGGGTGTCTGAGAGTTGATGCCACTAGTTTTACCAGTCTTCGAGAATTCAAGAAGTCCTACGGACTTCCTCTAAAATATTTGGAGGAGATATTCGCTGATCCGGACCACGAAATGGATAATAGCGATAATGTGGCCCGCGGATATATGCAGTTCATCTTAGGGGCTGTCGGCATTACGGATAAGTCTGGAACGTCCATACATGCCAAATATCTCCTCAATTTGGACACCATTGACACGGTGGAAGAAATATCTTGGGAAAGCGGTATACTAGCATACCTTTACCGCGAGCTTGGTACGGCATCCCGCGTGGGTTCGAAGACAATATCCGGATGCCAAACTCTACTCCATATATAGATATATCTTTGTCAACTTGTATACATAATTTTAAATTTTGTTATTTATTTTTGGACTAATATTTTTTTAACCTGGTTACGTGAAGGTATGGATATACGAGCACTTTCCAACCCTGCAGCGGGCTAAACTGAACCGAGGGTATGACGAGAACCTTCCTAGAATGTGCCGATGGAAGCCAACTAAGGAAGATGTCAAATGTTCTCACACATTGGCTGCCCTACGGAATGCACTCGAAGATATGACGACAGAAGAGGTAAATTTAGACCTAATTTTTTACTTAATTGGTATTAATTGACTACGTTATGCTAAATGACGTTATGATAAATTTTATACGGTGTAGATTGTTTGGGATTCATACCGTGATTTGCAACAGACTAGTCGTCCATTGCAACCAGTCGCTTTATATCACGGTCTTATCAGTTGTCATAAAATCGAGGAGGCTTATATGTCGGATAGAGTGCTCCGTCAGTTTGGCTACGTACAAACTGTCCCACAGCGCACTTTGAAAATGATAACTCCTCCACGAGGTACAAAACCGCTAAACTATATTCCTGCGGCGTTCAACTGGGTATCAGACTTCTTCACCGAGTGGCAACGCCACGTTATTAGAGATACCGAACGGCAAGCAGCAGTGAATATGACGGAGTGTAGCGACCACTATCTCGCCTACTACGCCGGTGTCGGACTACCTACCTTGTTCCAACACGAAGGCGATATTGTGCGTGTACCTTCAGATCTTCCTGCCAAATCGGTCTTGTATACTGCATTGGTCAAGATGGTAAGCCAACTTCTACACTTTTAGTTTGATATTTGTAAATGTTTATAACAATTTTTTTTAATTCTCATGAATAGGCAAGAAAAGTGAAGAAGTTGGGAAGAAGCCTCGTAAGTTACCAGGGTTCGAATTATATGGCAATCAATGACGAACTCCAACAAATCGACAACGCTAAAGATTTTTCTTTCTTGGAAAATAGAGAACAACGTACAAAGAGGCAGTATGAAGTTTAGGCCCCGTTTGAAGACTTGTAAAAGTTTCAATGAATATGACTTTTGAGACTTGTAAAAGTTTAAACTTTGAATTTGAGTTGTAAAACTTTGAATGAATTTGCTACTATTCACACTTTGAATAAATTTGCTTCAATTGCTACAATTTGATAATTTGCTACAATTGCTACATACATACAATTTGTGTTCTAATTTTGCTACATACATTTAGTTGGCAAATGTGCAGACAGTGGAGCAAATTTTACTTATAACTGTGCATACAGACAGTGGATAAAGTTTAGGACTGTCAACAATTTCACAGTCGTAGTATCTTCCAGGACTGTCATATACACAGTGGGTAAAGTTTAGGACTGTCACAATTTTGACAGTCCTAGTATATACTAGGACTGTCATAATGTTGACAGTCCTAAACTTACATATAACTGTTCATACACAGTGGATAAAGTTTAGGACTGTCAAAATTTTGACAGTCCTAGTATATACTAGGACTGTCAAAATTGTGACAGTCCTAAACTTACATATAACTGTGCATACAGACAGTGGGTAAAGTTTAGGACTGTCAAAATTTTGACAGTCCTAGTATATACTAGGACTGTCAAAATTGTGACAGTCCTAAACTTACATATAACTGTGCATACAGACAGTGGGTAAAGTTTAGGACTGTCACAATTTTGACAGTCCTAGTATATACTAGGACTGTCATAATGTTGACAGTCCTAAACTTACATATAACTGTGCATACACAGTGGGTAAAGTTTAGGACTGTCAAAATTTTGACAGTCCTAGTTTCCTGGAAGTTTTACATATTGACAGTCCTAGTATCGATTAGTATCAATGCACAACATACAGTCAAAATCGATTAGTATCAATTAGATAACTCCTTTCATTACACAACATACACACAATATACAGTTCAATATACAGTTAAACATACATGGCTCATTGCACAAAATATATTTTAATATATAGTATCAATCGATAAGTGTAGTGCCCTTATAAATTTACAATGACCTAACCAATAAAAGTATACTGAGTGCATGACAACTACTCATATTCAAATCTAATTTCAAATTCTTATTAGAAATATATTTATAAAATAGATGTATCTTAGAGATAAAGGTTAAAATTTATCATAGGTATTTGTTCAAATATAATTTCAAATTGTTAATATAAACTATATCTTAGAAATAAAGTTTAGTAAGATGAAACATTTTTAAATAAAATAAATTATTATTTGAATTGTATTTATGTTAAAAGTATTTAAATAAAGTTGGGACTGGACGCGTGATAATGGCCAGCAGCACGCACCGATGGACAAATCCAATTTAATGGATCCATCGGGGCATACTTAAGCTGTTTTACAATAGTCAGGGTTTACTAATCTCATCCACAGAATAAAGACAGAAATATCAGCAAAAGAAATAATAAACAACCACCAGTCCAAGTAAATAAAATCGGGGAACAACCCGATATTAAGTCTGATACAATGTTCTCATAAACATGAAATAAAGAAATTAAATAGTAAAGAAAGTCTTTTTGCCATGAAGACTGAGCATGATGAAGCAGTTGTTCAGGAGAAGTCCTCAGCGATCACCTCGTCCTCAGGTTCAGGTACTGCTCCGAGTAGTGCTCCTGTTCCGTACACCTCAGGATAGATCTCGTCTGCTAAACCTGGGGATATAATCCATTCCAGGTCCTCAGGGGACATAGCAAGGTACAGAAAACACAAGCCAAAATATAATGCAGTGTAGAAATAAAGGGACAATAGGGTAAGTAATTAAACCAGCTAAGTGATCATACAAGTGAGAGTTATTAGTCATACTCAGGCTGAGACTACTACAGGATCAGTGTCAAGAAACCATAGCAGTGTTTTCTCGAAGGGCCAGTACGGTACCAAAGCTCTGTGTCAGAGTCTAAGGCACTTCCATTAAGTTATTATATATATATATATATATATATATATATATATATATATATATATATTCAGCCTTTTGTATGGTAATTCTCTCCCCACCCAATGTAATCTTACGTCACAGTTCCATAATGTCTCTTGTTCATGTCACGCAAGATTAAACTAATGCAATCAGTCAGGATAAAATCTAAGCTTGTAAATTTTATAAGTCATAAACCTGTATCCTATACAGAATCACCTTGAATATTCAGGAGGATTCTGTCTCATGATCTGTGTCAAGTGTCCTGGGTATAATGTACTTGATATGGCAAGTACGAGAATTATAAATGTCACGATAACCATCTCTAAGTGACGTTACACAACCCCGCGTACGGTGTTGGCACCCGACTATAATCGGACGCTAAGCAAGTCACACGGCCCTAGGGTTGAGCATTTACAACAATCACAAGAAAATAAATCAAGAGAAAATGAATCATTAAACTGCATTTATGGCAAGGTATACTTGCCTGGGTTTTTGGCTCCAATTGTAGCTCGGGCTTCAGCTGGGATTGTAGACAGTACTCCGGTTGCTGAAATAGACATCACCATTAGATCCAGAAAATATTAATCAGCTAGAAACGCCTGTCCTTGAGTCCAATTTGGAGACAAGGGCAAAAACGTCATTTTCGGTCAAGGCGGGGTCCAAATGTGGGCCGCTTTGCACCGAAAAATGCGTCAGGGTCAAAAGTCTCAAAAATAGTCCAACTTAGTATTAACAGGTCAGGAACGATGATACGAACCCAACGGAACTTCCAGAATTGGATTCCGATGAGCCGTTCTCAAAATCGCCCGTCAGTTGGAGCCTGTGGGGCCCACGACACGCGATTTTGTCAAAGTTCTCAGAATCGAACCAAACTTGGCTCACAGGACCAGCGTATTGCTACGAGTCCGATGGCGCAAGTTTCGTCTCGATCCGACGTGTGTACACTAAGTTACAGCGAGAACCAGAAAGGTCGGATACGGGGCGATGTCCGCGGATACGCACTGATTTCGGTGTGCACGCACATCCGAATCAGCTTCTGCGAAATCTCGCACGTCCGTATCAACGACGCGTACGTATCTGTGAAGACCGCACGCGACCAAGTCGTCCCTTTTGGCGGGGCGCACTCAGTTCCGGGGTGAAACATGGCGTTAGTTTTCCTGTTTTTGGATCGCGGTGTGCGATCACTACAGGACGCGATGCCCCGAGCGGTTTGCACGGACACCGAGGGGGTCATACAGGCTACGCGATACAACTGACGGAACTGAATCAGAGCTACGAGCAAGAAGTTACAAGTACCTGTACAGGGTCTGAAAATAGCGAGTTTCCTCGTGTCAGACTCGTGTCCGACACGCCTAGGGTTGGGGTTTAGGGTTCCTGTGTCCGGCCGAGTCTTCTGGGTCGAGTCCTGTCCTATGTCCGTGTCTGTTCTGGACGGAGGCGTGTGGCTCGACGGAGTCTGGCGGCGTGGCGGCACTTGGCCGGAGGCGGGCTGGGACGCGGGGAGAGGCTGAAGCGGAGGGAGGAAGAAAGGGGAGAGGGTTGACCGGAGGGGCACTCGGGGAGGCAGGCTGAACCCAGGGCGGAGGCTCGGGGGCTGTTGGGGATGGCTCGCCGGACGGAGCGGTCTAGAGAGTTGGCCGGGGACGACGGTCAGGGGGTTAGGTCACCGGTAGGGACGGAGGAGGAAGAAGAGGGAGGTGGCTAGGGCTTAAATAGGAGAGATGGGGAGAAGGATCGGCGGCCGGCGAGGGGGAGCCGGAGTGGAGGGGTCGGTCGGTTGCGGGGAGAGGAAGCGGGAGCGGCACGGGGCAGCGAACGACCGACGGCGGCGGGCGTTACCGGCGGCGGGGAGTTCAGGGGTCGGGGATCGGTTTGGGGGAGAAGAGAGGTTGCGGGTTGCGGGCGGCCGGGTCCGGTCGGGTTGCAGGGATCCGACCCGATCCGTTAAGCTAGGGCACGGGTCGGATTTCGGGTTAATGGGTCGGGTCTGGGTTGAACCCGGATCCGACCCAATAAGGATTGGGTTTGGTTTATTTAATAAACCCGGTTTATTTAATTGGTTTAATTAATTAATTTAAAATAGTTTTTAGGACTTTTTAAAGGCTTCCGGGGTCCAATAAATTTCCGAAAAATTACCCTATGTCTAGTTTTTCATTTTACACCATAAAATATTATTTTTATAATATTTTAATATTATTTATTATCTATTAAAAATTATTTAATAAATAAAACACTTGAATTTAATTTCAGAAAATTCCCAGAAAATTCCAAAAAATTGACAAAAATTCAAATTTAAAAATTCTTGAAAATCAGGGGGTTTACATGGTATGTTATCATTCCCGCAGGCCCCACATCATATAATCTCACGCCAAGTTATATGGCATTTTATATTGTCACGACCGGTACCTGGAAGATCGGGGCACGAGTACGTGGATGCGTCCGGTCTACGCCGCAGTATCGATGGTAGAACGCTGTCTAGGTCATCTATAATCGATACATGTTCAACTAGTAACTAATGTACTCAATCATAATATTCTACAGAAAGAATTAATAAAGAAGATAAGCTAAAACGACTAACAAAGAAGAAACTAGAACATAGTGCTGAAATAGATAAGCTAGTCTAGATAGTCACCTAATGGTCCAAGATGCAGAAATGGTCTCAACTAAACAATGTCCAGAAGTCCAAGAACGTGTGGCAATAGCATCCCTAAAAATGTTATCCAGTCAGGATTGGAGCGAAGTACAAGCACTAACAGCAGTTCCAGTTATAATGATAAAGACTATAATGCAGTGAGTAATGACTATACATGATGGAAATAAAATACTGAAATATAAGGGAACTAGAGAGGCATATAATCATATAACAGAGAAATAACTAGTAATGAGTACACTGGTAATGGTAAGCAGTGAAAGTAGATAAATGTAAATGCTAGCAATGTATGAACTGGAAATAGAGGAATAGAAATACTAGCTAAGTGCCTTGAAATATTAGTTTGTTATGTGATCGGCTTGGAACTAGATCAAGCTTATTGTATATGATTAGTTATGATACATGTAAGATCATGCTAACCATCTGGGTAGCTATGATGCGAGCAAGATTTAGGCTAATCATATATAACAGGCTATGAGGCATGTAATATGGTCAGGCTACACCCTACCTGAGGTGTGGGGGGAGCTATGATGCATGTAAGGTGGGGTATGATCACATAACTTGCTAATATTTCTTCCATCCCCGGCTAGTACGATGGATCCAATCACGACTCCTCATGACATGTATCTATGATACTAGCCCGTGTATCCACTATGTCAGGAATCAAGTATAACACTACAAAACTAGAATCATAGCAATCATCAAAATAACGAAAACTGTCATAGAATGTACTCACCTCAGGTTCGTTGAAAGTCAACGTGCGAGACACGAACGTGCCGACATGGAACGATACTAATGCCATATTTCTCTGGATAAACCCAAATGATGTAACAGACAGTCCCAACGAGTTCAGAGCACTCCAAATAGCTAAAAACGATATAAAGTAGCCACAATCGGAGTTTGGCACAAATTTTGAGACGAAGATACCGGGTCGACAACTAGCCGCAAAAAGGCACAAATTAGCTAATTTCAATAATAACTAAGTTAAAGAAGAGAAATGGTTGATTATTTATTCATAACAAAAGTTGTATACTTTAAACCCCTTTTTAGCCGGTATAATTATATAAGCCCAAAATTATATTCCACTATATATTGAGAATTCTTATATAATTAAATAAGTCCAACTTGTGTAATAACCCACTTCTTAAAACTAAGCCCAAAATATTTATATATTGAGTACTCATATAATAAGCTACAAATCTTAGGCCCAAACGGTTGGAAGTAAGCCCAAACTAATTAAAAACCTCATATCTTCTTAAGTCCAAAATAATATTAGTTTTTCAAATGTCCCATGATAACAAAGCCAAACCATTTAACAAAATCCAAATTCTTTTTACCATAATTAATGTATACAATCAAAACCCCAAAAGCCCATTCTGATTTATAACAATAAAGTCCAAACTAATTAAATGAACAAACCTTACTCAATTATTACACAAAATAATGAAACCAAAACTCGGCCCACTCATATAACTAAATGGCGCAAATCTTCAGATTAGCCCAAACCAGAAATTAGATTTAATCCCGAATTAGTTAACCTCTAATTAATTAATTCTTAACCCAAATATTAACTATTGCATTATTGTCTGAGGAGAGAGAAAATTCATTTTCCTCAAAAGAATCGAAGGGAAAAAAGTCTTACTGAAAGGGAAACTCCGGAAAGTGGATTACGGTGAGGCGCAGGCGACATGGTCGAGTTCTCGCTAGAGGTTGAGAAGACAACTCTACCGCGGGTCTCTGGAGAAGCGAGGGTATGCTCGATCGGTCAACTCTCGGCGGATCTGGAGAGCGGTGACTAGGGCTGCTCCGGAAGGGGTGACTCGGTCGAGGACCTCGTCAGGGACAACGCTGGAGGAACGCCTAAGGAACGAGCTATCAGATCTGCTCGTGGAAGCAGCGGCGGATCAGGAGCTCGAGGGAGGGAACTCGACATTGGCTCGAGATGACGCCGGAGACTCAAGGGAGCTGACATCGACAATTGCAGATGGCGCAACGGTGATGGCGTCGCCAGTTCTGGCGGAGAGGAAGTGCTCTAGATCCCAAGCTCGAACTCGACGATGCTGCGGAGGCGAGCGGCCACGGCGAGGCTCAGGGAGATCCAAGGAGGCAACGACGGAAAGAACGGCGGACATCGGTGGATCAGGCGGCCGGAAGGTTAGGGTTAGGTTTAGGGATCTGATGTTTGATTTGGGTATTGCATTGATGTGTCTGAATATTGGACACGTGTGGGGGTTCTGAGGATTCTGAAAGTGTCGGGGATGGTTGTGGCGACACAGACACAGGGAATGAGTTCACTGTGATGTGTCGTGTCGACACAGAATGATGTACTTCTGGTTGGAAATAACTAGACATAAAAAATGGAATGAATGGACACCCGGGGTCGGACCCACACAGGCTGACATGGTGGCATTGGACACTGACACACAGGTCCGGACACGAAAAAATGGCTGTATGATGGTGGTGATGTGGCTGGTAGTGGTTTTGGAATTTGTTAAAAATAAACAAAGTAAAACTCTCCTTAAAAAGAACTTGGAGGTTGTTCCTCAAGTCATGGAGGGCTTAAATGTTAACACCAAGAAGGAATAAGGATGAGGATAAAAGAATATCCTAAAGAAGCTTCCAAAGGCTAACTAATTTCTAATTAGTTATTAATTAAATCCATAGTCCCAAAATCATAGAAAATATGCTATTTATTTACTATCTCAAATGGATACAAATTTGTTTATGAAATAATAACTAGTCCTTTAAATGCTTTTCATTAACAAAAATAATTTTATGATTTCAAGCCAATAAATTTTCGAAGCTAGAATATTCTATTAATATGAATTTTAAAAGGTAAATCAACATTTTAAAAAATAATCTTATAAAAAAAAATTTTAAAACTATTTTCTAAAATAAAACATTGTGCATAATTCTAATACTAAAAATTCAAGGAGAATCATTTTCTAAACATGATATTAAATTAGAAATCTCAAAATTTTTGTAATTTCGGAAACCAGAGGTTACATATATTTATACCTAAATAACCAAACTCTTTGGTGTTTCATCATATTCAATCTAAATAGTTGAAACCTGGCTCTGATACCAATACGTCACGTCCCGATTTTCGCTAAATCGATAATCGTCATATGGGCGTGATGCCGTGCACGCGTAAGGCGCGCGTGCACAAGGCCTAGGCATAATAATATACTTTAGAACACATGCAACAGAGTACGCAATAAGATATCACACATTGAGATATAGAAAAGTTCTCTTTATTGATAATGAACATCTGGTTACAGACTCTTGACCCAAAAGTAATAAGGACGTTGCATGGGCTTACAATTTGGCCGCAAAATAAGATAGCCGATCCATACATTACATCCTTACTAATATTTCAAAATACACAAACCACCTTGGGGATTTGTGAGAGATTATTCCCTTGATATAAAAAAATATGTTCCACGAATTTAGGACCTAAAGAATCCCAAATAAAATCGATTTCAAATTTTAAATGACAACATTTGTTAGAGTTCATTATAATTTTGTATAATAGATGGCCCCATCCCAGCCACAGGAGTTGTAGTCTTGTCCTCATAATTTCTACATTTAGAATGTAAAAAGTTTGTAGAATAGTAAGACTCAATTTGGAGCCCAAATTTCTGGATTCTAGATTATATATTTTATTTAAGAAAAAAGAAGGATGGCCCATCTCATTTGGACCACAAAATTTATTTATTTTTACTATTCTCAATAGAAATCTAACCCATTTTGCATTAATATTTTTATTACAAATTTGGGCCTTAAGATGCATTCTTGAACTCCATCTACTATGTTAGTCCAATGTTTAAGTTGCGCTTTTGAATATGGCTAATCGATTAAGTTTAACATTATGATAATCGTACAATCACTAATATTGCAATATTTTCTTCTATGTATTTCCTTGTTCGTCTAACATGTACTTGCAGAAAGCAATAAGCAAGATCATATATGGACATATGCAACGAAGAAAAGATGATGAGCCAAAGACGATGTTATACTAGAAGATTTCTCTGAACCACTTACGACATATCCGGAGTCTCGCACTGGGGGGTTTCGTTGTCGGGTCAGCAGACGGGGTCGAGAGGGCAGTGCCCCTCATGGGGGTTCGGGGGCAAAACCCCCAAAAAGTATTCAAAATTTCAGATCTGTTTATCTTTGGATAACTACCGTCAAGAAAAAAGGCATATTCATGTCTGCTCAATTGTCAAAAGATTGGAGTCATCAAGTACTCTTGATTTTTATTTCATTTTGTATTTTTTCTTTTATTTTATTAGGACAAAATGTTCCTTGGGCCGTGTTGGCAATAGGATTGAAAAACCTATCCATATAATACCCTAGTCCACAAAGCAAACCAAAACCTATCTTAACAAAACCCTGGACAGAGAAAACCGAAACTCGGGCCGAACTCGGTCTAGGACCAAACTCAGATCGAACTCGGTCCTCCCATGATCCAGTTTGCAACGTTCACATCTAAAGTTCCTCCTGGTCCTCAAGAACCTAACGTTCGGATTGGAACCGATTCTGGCCGAACTCGGTTTCAGTAAAAGCTATAAATAGTATGTGATTCCACTATTTTAATTCACTCAAGCACTCAAACATCACTTGCCTATCTAACTTAGCTACAAACTTCTAATCCCCAAGCATTAACTCCCCAGCCTTCTAGTGCCAACGCGGTTCTAATTTAGAAGTCTGATCGAGTTATAAAATCTTGGTACTTCCAAGTTTCAAGTGTTTGAAGTCTGTGTTCCCTTTGCATCAAACACACGTGTCTGAAGTCATTCAAGCCCTTCAGATCAAAGCTCGAGGTTGTAAGAAGTCTGTAAGCCTTCAGATCAAATCTTGTGTTTTACGCTATTTCACAAATAGTGGATTAACTTCGAGTAAGAGTTATTGGGCCTGGACTAGTCCTCCACGAGGAAAACTAGGATAAAATCTCGGTGTTAGCGTATTATAATTTCTTACTCAGTGCCTTTTTCATATACTTGCTATGTATTTTCCATATATGCTTGCATAAGTTATTAATTGGTTATCGACCTTCATTTTTAGTTGGTAAATATTGTCACAAACTCTATTCACCCCCTCTAGAGTTGCCTTCAATTGGTATCAGAGTTGGTTCTCTTCTATAGGCTTTACATCCTAAGAGTAGAACATATGGCAAGTATAAAATCTATCTTCACTGGTGAAGGCCAATCCACAAACATACTATCTCTATTTGATGGAACCAACTATACTTACTGAAAAACATGAATGAGCTTCTATCTCAAGTCACTAGATTTTGACATTTGGTCAATAGTTATTGATGGCTACAAAAAACTACCTAGAATTGTTGTTGATGGTAACTTAATTGAAAAGCCTCATGATAGATACATGGATCTAGAAAAAAAAAGCCAGTCTTTATACTAGAGCCATCAATGCCATATTTTGTGTTATAGACAAGACTGAGTTCAATAGAGTATCTACTTGTACCACGTCTAATGAAGTTTGAAAACTTCTCGAGGTAACTCATGAAGGTACCTCATAAGTAAAGGAATCTAAAATCAGTAGACTAACACAAGAATATGAAGCTTTCAAGATGAAACCAAATGAAACCATCACACAAATGTTTACACGTTTCCTTGATATTGGTAATTATCTTTCTTCTCTTGACAAGAAATATAATAATCATAAAAAGATACACAAAGTGCTTAGGGAACTTACGAAGAATTGGAACCCCAAGGCTACTACAATCATTGAAGGAAACAATCTCACTGTGATGACTCTTGTGACGCTCATAGGGAAACTGGTGACTCACGAGCTAGACCTCGAAGAATTTAAAGAGTCAACTCCCAAAGAGAAGGCCACCATATTCAAGGCGCATCATAAAAGAGCCTCTGACAATGCTTCTAAAGATGAAAAAATAGACGATGATTCAGACAATGAGGAGCTGGCCCAAATTTCTAGGAGCTTCAAAAGATTCTTAAAGTTTGTAAAATCAAACCAAAAGAAGAAAGATCTTGAAGAAGAACCAATTTGCTACAACTCTAGAAGGCCAGGCCACATGATGAAAGATTGCTCTAAAGCAAAAAGGAAGAATTGATATGAACAATCAAACAAAGGAGGATCTTCATCTTCCAAATATGCAAATACAAGCATCTGGTGCAAAATTGAAGCTAGTGAATCAGAATATTGAAGGCAACTCTAGAGGGGTGGGGTGAATAGAGTTTGTGATAATATTTACCAACTAAAAGTTAAGCCTGATAAACAACTAATAACTTATGCAAGCAGATATAGAAATATACATCAAGTATATGAAAGAAGCAGTGAGTAAGAAATCACAATACGTCAACACCGAGATTTTATCCTGGTTTTCCTAGTGGAGGACTAGTCCAGGCCCGAGAACTCTTGGTCGGAGTTAATCCATTATTTATGAAATAGCGTACAACACAAGCTTTGATTCGAATGAATGCAGACTTCTTACAACCTCGATCTTTGATCCGAAGGGCTCAAAACAACTTCAGACACATGTGTTTGATGCAAAGGGCACGTAGACTTCAAACACTTGAAACTTGGAAGTACCAAGCTTTTACAACTTGATTAGACTTCTAAATTGGAACCGCATTAGCACTTGAAGGCTCAGCTAGATAGGAAAGTGATGATTGAGTGAATTAAAATAGTGGAATTACAAGCCTATTTATAGCTTTTACTGAAACCGAGTAACATTAATGCATATTTGGACATATGCAACGAAGAAATGATGATGAGACAAATACGACGTTATACCAGAAGATTTTTCTGAACCGCCTACGATATCTCTGGAGCCTTACACTTGGGTGTCCGCTGCCTGGTCAGTGGACGGGGTTAGAGGGCGCAGCGCCCCCGTGGGGGTTTGGGGACGAAGCCCCCCGAAAGATAATCAGATTTTCAAATCTGTTTATCTTTGGACAACTGCCGTTAAGGAAAAATACGTCTTCAAGTCAGCAGACGTTTCAAAAAATTGGCGTCATCAGAATGTTCTTGGTTTTTATTTTGTTTTATATTTTTTCTTTTATTTTATTAGGATAAAATGTTCATTCGGTCGTGTTCGAACTAGGATAGAAAAACCTATCCATATAATAGCCTAATCCACAAAGCAAACCAAAACCCATCTCAACAAAACCCTCGACAGAGGGAAGTAAACTCAGGCCGAACTGGATCCCCCCATGACCCAGTTTGCAACGTTCACATCCAATATTCCTTCTGGTCTTCAGAAACCTAATGTTCAGATTGGAATCGAGTTCGGGCTGAACTCGGTTTCAGTAAAAGATATAAATAGGCTTGTGATTCCACCATTTTAATTCACTCAAGCACTCAATCACCACTTGCCTATCTAGTTGAGCTACAAACTTCTAATCCCCAAGCTTAAACTCTCCAGCCTTTTAGTGCAACGCGGTTACAATTTAGAAGTCTAATTGAGTTGTAAAAGCTTGGTACTTCCAAGTTTCAAGTGTTTGAAGTTTGCGTATCCTTCATATCAAACACACGTGTCTGAAGTCGTTTGAGACCTTCGGATCAAAGCTCAAGATTGTAAGAAGTTTGCAAGCCTTCAGATCAAAGCTTGTACTGTACGCTATTTCATAAATAGTGGATTAACTCTGAGCAAGAGTTCTCGGGCCTGGACTAGTCCTCAATGAGGGAAACCAGCATAAAATCTCGGTGTTAACATATTATGATTTCTTACTTAGCATTATCTTTCATATATTTGCTATATTAATTATCAGATTTCATGCATTATTAGTTGGTTATCAGGCTTCATTTTTAGTTGGTAAATATTGTCACAAACTATATTCACCCCCTCTAGAGTTGCCTTCAATTTGTATCATTAATGCATATTTGGACACTTCATCTTCTGATCATCTTGAGAATAAAAGCTTACTTGTTTATTGTATGATGTTAGAGACACTTCCTCTTTTGATAACTCACCTGAGATTTCCACACTTAAGCTTAGAATGCTTGAGATTCTTGAATGCATTGAGAAAATCACTCAAGAAAATGTTAATCTTAAGAAGGAATTAAAATCAGAAAAAAAATTATATTACTTCACTTAGAATTGATACTCTTACTATTAAATATGATGATTTATATACAAGCTCTAAAAAGTTAGAGATTAGATTGAAAAAAATAGGTAATACAACATATAACTAAATCTAACACAAATCACGTGACTCATCATAAAGTCACACAAAGCAGATCATTTGTCAAGGAAGCAAGCAAAGCTAAAGCTTCACACAATCACGCCTTCTACAACAATTATCCAAAGAGGACACAACACACCACTCCACATACTAATACTTCTATACCTAACATAAATGCTTATGCTATATGTCATTATTGTGGTTTAAAAGGAAATATTTCACATCAGTGCAAGGCTAAAAAAATTGGTTGATATGAATATGTATAAGTGAGTTCCCAAAGCTAATCAATGTTGATCCAAATTTTGGATACCAAAGTCTTTGCCTAAAACTGTAGGTAAAGCTTCTTATAACGGGATTTAGCACCGAGGAGAATGTTGGTTATTGCAAAGATACAAAGGTCATCTTCCAAGCAATTGCACAAACATAAGTATAGCCAATTGAGCCACTTTGGTAACGTGCTAATTGATTCTTCCTAGAATGGTTACAATTATAGAATCTAGCATATTTTTAATCAATGTTTTGCTACTATCTCTTATTGATATCATTTAGTTGGTATTTATTTAAATCAATGTTGTAGAAGCATGAAAAATCCAGATCCATGCGTCCAATAAACATGCGCCCCAAGTTTGACTCAGAAAAAATTAAGCCAAAGAGGAAGCCGCATAGTAGAATTTATGCGGCCTAAAGAACCACGAAGTAAGGGTCATATGAGATCCCCTGAAACGACATTAAATGTCTGTCAGAAGTTCTGGCACACCACTCATTACCCAGAGCGCTTCGAGAATCATGAGAGAAGCGACGGCTCATAAAAAAAATAAAAAGTCATATCAGTGCATTAATAACTTCGTCAGACGTGCCATACCACATGTTCCCTCATATGCGACTACGACCCTATGCGGCCTCGTCATCATGCGGCTAAAGTGTCCATTCGACCAAGGCCATACGAGTGTTTGCATGCGGCCACAATGCCATATGGACAAAGTGTCTATAAGACCAAGACCAAAGGAGAGCATATATGCGGCCAATATGTTATGCGGCTTTCAGCTTGCAAGATCTGTCCTCTGTAACCGAAAAGATCTTCACACAGTTAGTGCTGATTACGTGTCCAGCTGACCGAGTCACGCATATGGGGAGTTAAAAATAACTCCGAGATCTTATCAAATAATAGATCTCAACCGAAGCCACGTGGCAGCCTGCCCATAGTATGCGACTACAGTTGCAACCGCATTCTGTTGAAGGACCCCCCTGCGGTCACCAAACAGAAGCACATGCAACACCTATAGCCCATCAACATGATGGCTATAAATAGGAGAAACTTGGACGTTCGAAAGTGTTAGCTTTTCGGCTTCAGAGACCATACCCCCTAGGCGAGCTATGTACGTGCACACAAGATCAAGAGAGAAAATAGAAGAGAGCATCCTCATTTCCTCGTCGGACCGTCAACGAGTAAAGGAGTCACTGTAATACTTGATCTCCATCGTCACATTCTCTAGACCAAAAATATTATACTTATATTTTCTGTTTAGGATTTTTTATACTTTTTGTTGGTTGTTAACCAAAAGTTTCCCAAACTTACTATAATAGCGAATAAGGTGGCAACTCTGTTGGGGACAATATTTTACTCTGATGAGAAGATCGTGACGCAGTCTGACGCATCGAAGCTGGGTTCGACCTAGAGGATGCTGGTTGTACGCTTTGACCAACAAGCCTTTAAGAAAATGCACTCTGAGGGCGACGTTTCACCGAAGCTGACAAAGCCTAAGAAGACCCGCAGGACATGGGTTGCAAAGGCCGTTGTGCCTCATCCAACTGCGACGCATGTGCTCTCCATCTCTCTCCCTACTACAGGGAACGCACATCATGCGTCCACATGAGCTGACCCCACTCATGCGACAGCCTTTTTTGACAAGAAAAATGCTCAGCACTTGAACTGTGGCAGAAAAAAAATACTATGATGCCAGGAGTTCGAGCGTTAAGACACATTCCATGCGGCCACATCAAAGATGCATAAGAAGGACTATGCGACACCGGTCGCCAGCCGCATGCAGATGATCGCATGCGGCCATGACAACAACAGAAGCTCGGTCTTTGATTGAATCTCATGCAGCGTTGACTCCATGCTCCATGCTGAGAAAGGGGAAAATTTAAACTTTGATTCTTCATACTATGCATCGGTACGTGCTAGAACAAGAAAGTTTAGGGCAGTACGAGCTTGCCAAGCTCAAGCGACTGCTCATCCGGCAGACCGTCAACAGGCACAGTTAACTGTTATGTGTGCCCCTGATGGGAAGCTGTATAAAACCGACCCATGTGTCCAGCCTGCAGCAGAAAACGGACAGGGTTAGTCTCGAAAGTCTTCCATTAATGACCCGAGGAAAGTTCTTGTACGAACCCTAGGATAGGGAGCAAAGGCAATACCCAAAAATCCATATGCTCGGTCTACCCGTGCTCATAACGAGGGTGTAAAGGTGAAGCACCCCTCAGTCGACTTGCACAACGTGATCAATCACAAGTGCAAAACGAGGGAAATGACTACGACATGGGAGGTATCCTCTCCCGGATGTTACTGTGCCAACGTCGTCATCAACTGCTGTTGTGCCAAGGTAGTAGTACCTGCAGATAGGCAGTCGGCATTTCAATGACTATAATCAAGAGCACCCATCTGGTAGCCTTCCGGAGAACATGCGCAACCACCGGAGGAGGAGGAGCTGGTCTTCGCCTCGTGTTATTCTGCCTAAAAATCTCCCTCTACAAGGGGAGGCCAGAAATCCAGTACCTCCAATCCCCCACTCTCGGTTAGTAGGTCGAGAAGACGGTTCCAGGAAAGACGAATAGTAGTACCTGCAGAAGGAGTTTTCTTGGACAACTGTTGAAAGAAAAAATTGTTAGCGGCTCGAGGTAGTTCTTTCTCGGGATCCCATACAACTTTGCAAGCTGGGGGTAGCAATCCTCCAGGAATTTGTAACAACCCGACCTTTCGAAGAGACAACGATCGCCAAAGAACAGACGTTGTGAATGTTTGCAAAGAAAAGTTTATACGAAACTTTTGTATTACAAACTATTGAAAATAAAAAAAAGTACAAAATATCCTAAACAAGAATATAAGTACAGTTAATTTTGGAAAAGTATAACTGTAGAGCTCTGATCTACGGATGATCACTTTACTCCTTGGACCATACGACAACAAAAAAATGCACATAATAATGTGAACAACTTGGAGAGTTGAACAATAAGAAAGCTTTGGCAACAACGGCACGAGAACCTTCTATTTCTCTCCTTCGGTTCTTAAATTTCAAGGACTTAAAAATTCTAGCCCCTTTCTCTGTCTCTCTGTATTTGCCTCTGTATCTGTCCTTTTTAATGGATGTACCGATCCTGTATTTATAGAGTTTAGGAGCGGTTATGAGAGTGTGCACGCACTTTGGACAGTCTGTACTATTTTACTGTTGTGCGCGCACTTTTGGTGGACTAATACCCTATGTTCTGAATGAGTGGGTGCACAACTTGCTGTCTGCTTGACACGTAGCTTCCTATACTAGGAAAGCATACGTCATGGGGGACAATTATTTGTACACTTTTCATGAGAAGCATGACATGTAAGACACACACTCATAACTGCTCACTGTCAGTTAGGATAATATGCTCACTTTAGAAGTGGTCTGGAGACTGGAGAACTTTTGAAAAGATTGGCTATACAAGTGCTATTTTGAAGAAGTAGCTGTGATGGAGCACTTTTGATAAAATTGGCTGTGATGACGCACTTTATTAGAAGTTGGCACAACGACGCACTTCTGAAAAAATTGGCTCAACGACGCACTTTTGAAGAAATTGGCACAATGACTCACTTTTGAAGAAATTGGCACAATGACGCACTTTTGAAGAAGCTGGCTCAATGGCGCACTTTTAAAAAAGTTAGCACAACGACGCACTTTTGAAGAAATTGGCACAATGACGCACTTTTGAAGATGTTAGCTCAACGAATTGGTCGCTAAAGGATAACCTGGGTTTGCGTGCCGCAGCCCAGCTGTAATGATGACTTTTGACTCTTCTGTTTTTGTTCCAACCTGTCAGATTCCTTGTATTTAATGCTCGGAGGAAAAAGCAGACATGCAAATTGTACACCTGTCTGCATTGATGAAAGCAGCTTGAAGTGTGCCACTTTTCTGTTCTCTGAATAGTGTGCTACCCTTTGAAACAAGTAGAAAGTGTGATACCCTTTGAAACAAGTAGAAAGTATGCCATCCTCAAAATATAGAGAAAGTGTGCCATTCTTCCTCTGTTAAATTTATTTGTAGAAAACTACGCCATTTTCTAGAGGCGCATTTTTATGCTTCTATAAGACCCCCTTCAAAGTTTTTTTTGAATTCATTCAGATGAATTAAAAATACTTTGAATTAGAAGCATAAAAGTTGTTGAGATATTTGTGCGCGCACTCAGGACATAATCCAATAGTTTTGCTGGCGTAGTTGTAGATGTGACATGCACGTATCTTGTCAATTTATTCAGTTTTGACTTATTCCTTTGTTTGATGCGATCTTTAAGGAGATGTATGCAGCTTTTAAGGAAATGCATGCAGCTTTTTCAGGAATAATTTTTGAGAGTTATGCCACACTTGGTATGTCTTCTCCTACAAATAGGAGGAAAATTTCACCAACACTCCCAGACTTATCTTGTTGTTATTGTGAGACTTGAGTATGGTTATTATTAAGTGTAAGTCTAAGAAGATGACCGAAATAGCATGGCGCCACTTGCTTTATTGGCCACTGAGAAGACGTAAGAGGAGACGCTTCCCAACGATATTGCCGTTGAGATCTTTGTGTGATGGAGCATAGAAGGATATCATAGGCTTCTTCGTTCATGTTGAACTGATGAATTACCTAGAAGACTGTTCGTTGTCTTCAAACCCAAATCGCTGGAATTATTCTCTTAACATGGCCTATGTGCTGATTACAGGGTTGGGATTGAAATCCGAACTGGGACTTCTAGCGGTGGCGTTGGATGGCGATAGCGGAACAGCTTCCGTTTGAATCCCCATGTCCTCCATCGAGTCAGGATAGAAATGGGTCTATACTAATTTAAATAGGCCCAGTCCTATGTAGCATCCTTGCTTGTCCATATTACGTATTTCTTTTTCCTGTACTATCGTTTGCACTGAGGAGCTTATTTCTTCTGTGTCTTAATTCATCTACATCGGGAGCAGACGGAACACAAGGATGGGGATGGCTCTGTGATAGATCACTATCATATAAAAATTTAGATGTAATAGATTTTTATATATATAATCATGATTTTCAGAATAAAACTCTAGGTGTGATAGATCTCCATCATATGTAATCATGATAAAGTATCAATAAAATTTTATCTTGACTTTATTGTGCTGTATGTGTGTTGCTGACTAAAGACTTTGTTTGTCTTTGTTTTCGATAGGACGTGCATCCGAAAAGACTGAATATGTTACATTTCCCCTGTCATCCCACTGATAAGAGCCCAAATATGTACTTAGAGAAAACTGTGTTTTGTGTGCGCTATATTGATTATCGTGCACACTTATGTAATTATTTCTGCCAATTATCTGGTCATGTGCACTGTGCAACATTTTTTGTCAATCAGATAAATGTGAGCACATGGGAGTCCTCGGACCAACATACAAAACAGTTTTATATTTTGTATTATGCTCTTCGCTTGGAGAATATGCACCCTTTATGGTTCATGTATGGAGATCTGAACCGTCATCTTCCTTAACGAATAGTGGGATGATGAATCATGTGGGGAAAATTTGAACCGCCATTCCACTTGTTTATAAATAAGAGTATTGGCTTACTCAATTTCAACATTCTTCATTCGAGTTTGCTGATGGCTTCCCAAAAACAAGTTTCTAAAGGAGGAAAGGAAGTCTGATTAATCGACTATTCTCTTACCCATAAAATCTAACTCTGGCTGCGCCTTTACTACTCTTGGACTGCCCCCTGCCGAAGAAAAAAAAGCATGTAGGCAGACTTTCTTCAAGACCTTGTTAGACCTTCACTAGATGGCCTTACTCCACTCCAGAATGAGATCACTGATTTTCGCCTATCTTCTGTTGATTCGGGAAAACAAAAAGAACATGCCAAATCAGAAGCTCTACGTCGACTACTTGCATAGTTAGACGTCTGTATTCTGCATGCTCTTGCAATGTTTATAAATAATTTGGGAGATTCTGACTCATCATCTTCCAAAGTATTTGTATTTGTATTTGTATTTGTATTGTCCTTTTTTTATTTTTTATCAATAAAGATTTTTTTACCTTAGTAATATTTTCAAATCGAGACCTATTGATTGTATATCTGCTCAGAGGTATTATGGACATGGCAGAATAAGTCTGTGGAAGAATTTGGTAGATTTATCACTCAAGGCATAATCATTCTGAGTACAAATGATAAATTTTGGAGGATACGATACTATCAGAGGTGATATGGACGTGATAGGTCACTAGTTTACTCCACTAGGGAAGAGAAGAAAGATTAGTTACAGGACAAACTATTATCTTATCGTTAGGGGATAATAAATAAAATATGATTCAGAGGTAATATGGACATGAATCACATTACAGTTATTGAACCGCTCAAGCGGACTGCCGTCTCAAACGGCAATAGTGCAGCTGTCCCGACCCGCTTTGCCTCGATCAAAGAAGCAAAGGATATCCAGACTTGTCCCTACAGGAATCTGGCTTAGGCTTTCAGAGGCTCGCTTGATGTATCGCTCTACCGAGGCGAATCATCGCTAAGGTGGGTGGCTACGGTGAACTTGTCTTTGCTTAGCCAGCACCCATAAAATCTGGAATATTTCATGCTAGTCGCTAGGTGATTCACCCCCTGCATGCTAATAAATCCAACACACCTAGCTAAAGGAATAATCCCAACTTGTATTGCTTGCTAGAACATGAAAAATAAAATACTGCTTATATATGTTCAGACCCTCGCATGCTAAGTCCCTTAACGGTTTCATCTCTCGGCTTACCTTCGGGTCCGAGCAAACGTGTTTACTTATGTTCCTTAGAAACGCATGCTTGTCTACTTGAATGTTACCGTGATTTCATCCAAACCCCGGGAGACTACTACGTAGTCGTTCCGTGCCTGAATGAACCTGCAAGTATCCGGGACCGTTGGGTCACCAAGGCAATTCTCGAACCAGGGAATCTGCATCCTGAATAAATAAATCCCTGAATCACAGCTCGTGGAGCAAACTACTGAATCAACGATCCTGCCTTAACAAGTTCCATATATATACCCTGACTCAAACTTGTTCCATATAACTTGTTCATATATATATATCCTACCTTGAACTTGTTCCTGAACCTGACCCTGACCTGCATGTCGCGGATAACTTGTTTCAAGTAAGATTCTCCTGATCTCTGTTCCTGCGGACGATCTCTGGGGCACCGGGCCGATCCGATCCGGACAGGAACCCCTGTTAGTCTGCCTGTTTCGGGCAGAATGGCGTGTAGCGCCTGTGAACTTATCCTTCACGCCATTCTTGCTCACAGACTAAGTAACCGCCTGACTCGGAAGGAATGACCTGTAGCGCTCCTGATCCGTGCGTTGTATTTTATTTCCTTTCATGTGCTACACCTGTCCTTTATGGCTATGCCAGCGACTCCTGTTCATATAGATAAGTCATCCTCGCTTAGCGACTATCCGCGTGCGAGTAACTGTATCGCATCAAGAAATAACTGAACACCTGAACGATCATGATAAAATAACCCTCGTGTTTGCATATTCTATGCCTCCTGAATGCTTATACTTGACCGTGCTTGAATTAACAATGTTTGCCTTGGACAGGGAAGATAAAATGGTAAGTTGGTAAGTCTCGCCGTATTTCCTCTCATGTTGCACGGCGCACAGCCCGACACGATAGGCTATTCAATATTTGTATGAAACTGATCCTAAGGCAACTAGAAAGATAACTTAATAGTTGTGCATGGAACTTATATTACGTGTTTGGATTTCTCGAGCGGGCGAGTAGCTTCCCCACCAGTGCATTCAATGTACTGATAATCCACCAGTTTGTATGCAGGGTGCGGAAGAACCTCGTTCGGTGCGGATGCCTCCAACGTGCGTGCTAAGGCCAGGAGTTCCCTCTGAAGCCTTGCAACGGTGCGTCCGGAACTGAAGCACATATACAAGACATAATATTATGAACATCGCCTGATCATCGCCTGTACAATCATTCCACAATTGTAGCCACTTGGCACGCTTTTACTGTTTCAGAGAGAGGCTTGAGCGACTTGTAATCTCGGCTATACACCGCCTGTAACCCTTGTTCATATCAATAAAAGAGCTTTCTTTACTTCAACTTGTGTTTCAATGCTTCCGCTATATTGTCGACTCAGTGAACTTGTTACCGATCGCCTATGCGTTCATGACTCCGCTGCACTCGAAAAATCTTTACGACTCTGTGGCTTAGAACTCTTGCCGCCAGCTAATGAACCATGGCCTTGCACGGGCGTGGAACACGCTCGTGCGGCATCATGCCCGGATGGGTCAAAGCGATCGTCCCGCGGGAGTGCTGGCGAGGGTGATTCCCGCCAAGCGGGGATGGCCGAAATAGCCTGCGGGAGATCGGGGCGTGACATGTTGGTATCAGAGCCTGGCTTCTACGCCTTTGGACTTCGATTCGATATCTCTGTTTCAAAAGCTCGTTCGTGGGTTATGTGCATGCTCTCTCTCAATGTCTCGATGGGATGTTCCAATAATAAGTCTAAATACTTTCAAAATGTGTTTTGATTGATATGATTGCTTGTCTGGTTGTATGTTGCGAGTGGCCTTTGTGCCAACCTGTGCGAACCCTTGAGAGTATCGCTAGTAGCTTGTCCGATTTTTACTAACTCTAAGTTTGGTTGAATGTATCTATTCGAGGGACGCCTTGAACTAGTGCACCATCCAAGACTTAAGAAAAGGTAAAACTCGAGTGCTGAGACTTCGCTATCACTAAGCTGGTTGACGTGTTCACGCTAGAAATGCACTTCGAAAGTGCGCACAATCCAGTCTAAGCGATATGCTAATTTCGACGCTTGTGCAAGTGAATATCCAAATGAACAAGTACAACGACTTGTCTAGGATTGCCTCAACCCTAGAATACTGCTTGTCCTTAGTAAGTATCGAGGACGAGACTTTTTCTAAGTTGGGTAGGATGTAACACCCCGTTCCACTCAAGCGGACTGCCGTCTCAAACGGCAATAGTGCAGCTGTCCCGACCCGCTTTGCCTCGATTAAAGAAGCAAAGGATATCTAGACTTGTCCCTACAGGAATCTGGCTTAGGCTTTCAGAGGCTCGCTTGACGTATCACTCTACCAAGGCGAATCATCGCTAAGGTGGGTGGCTACGGTGAACTTGTCTTTGCTTAGCCAGCACCCATAAAATCTGGAATGTTTCATGCTAGTCGCTAGGTGATTCACCCCCTGCATCCTAATAAATCCAACGTACCTAGCTAAGGGAATAATCCCAACTTGTATTGCTTGATAGAACATAGAAAATAAAATACTGCTTATATATGTTCAGACCCTCGCATGCTAAGTCCCTTAACGGTTTTATCTCTCGGCTTACCTTTGGGTCCGAGCAAACGTGTTTACTTATGTTCCTTAGAAACGCATGCTTGTCTGCTTGAATGTTACCGTGATTTCATCCAAACCCCGGGAGACTACTACGTAGTCGTTCCGTGCCTGAATGAACCTGCAAGTATCCGGGACCGTTGGGTCACCAAGGCAATTCCCGAACCAGGGAATCTGCACCCTGAATAAATAAATCCCTGAATCACAGCTCGTGGAGCAAACTACTGAATCAACGATCTCGCCTTAACAAGTTCCATATATATACCCTGACTCGAACTTGTTCCATATAACTTATATATATATATATATCCTGCCTTGAACTTGTTCCTGAACCTGACCCTGACCTGCATGTCGCGGACAACTTGTTTCAAGTGAGATTCTCCTGATCTCTGTTCCTGCGGATGGTCTCCGGGGCACCGGGCCGATCTGATCCGGACAGGAACCCCTATTAGTCTGCCTGTTTCGGGCAGAATGGCGTGTAGCGCCTGTGAACTTATCCTTCACGCCATTCTTGCTCACAGACTAAGTAGCCGCCTGACTCGGAAGGAATGACCTGTAGCGCTCCTGATCCGTGCGTTGCATTTCATTTCCTTTCATGTGCTACACCTGTCCTTTATGGCTATGCCAGCGACTCCTGTTCATATAGATAAGTCATCCTCGCTTAGCGGCTATCCGCGTGCGAGTCACTGTATCGCATCAAGAAACAACTGAACACCGGAACGATCATGATAAAATGACCCTCGTGTTTGCATAAGCTATGCCTCCTGAATGCTTATACTTGCCCGTGCTTGAATTAACAATGTTTGCCTTGGACAGGGAAGGTAAAATGTTAAGTTGGTAAGTCTCACCGTGTTTCCTCTCATGTTGCACGGCGCACAGCCCGACACGATAGGCTATTCAATATTTGCATGAAACTGATCCTAAGGCAACTAGAAAGACAACTTAATAGTTGCGCATGGAACTTATATTACGTGTTTGGATTTGTCGAGCGGGAGAGTAGCTTCCCCACCAGTTCATTCAATGTACTGATAATCCACCAGTTTGTATGCAGGGTGCGGGAGAACCTCGTTCGGTGCGGATGCCTCCAACGTGCGTGCTAAGGCCAGGAGTTCCCTCTGAAGCCTTGCAACGGTGCGTCAGGAACTGAAGCACATATACAAGACATAATATTGTGAACATCGCCTGATCATCGCCTGTATAATCATTCCACAATTGTAGCCACTTGGCACGCTTTTACTGTTTCAGAGAGAGAGGCTTGAGCGACTTGTAATCTCGGCTATACGCCGCCTGTAACCCTTGTTCATATCAATAAAAGAGCTTTCTTTACTTCAACTTATGTTTCAATGCTTTCGCTATATTGTCGACTCAGTGAACTTGTTACCGATCGCCTATGCGTTCATGACTCTGCTGCACTCGAAAAATCTGTACGACTCTGTGGCTTAGAACTCTTGCCGCCAGCTAATGAACCATGGCCTTGCACGAGCGTGGAACACGCTCGTGCGGCATCATGCCCGGATGGGTCAAAACGATCGTCCCGCGGGAGTGCTGGCGAGGGTGATTCCCGCCAAGCGGGGATGGCCGAAATAGCCTGCGGGAGATCGGGGCGTGACATGTTGGTATCAGAGCCTGGCTTCTACGCCTTTGGACTTCGATTCGATATCTCTGTTTCAAAAGCTCGTTCGTGGGTTATGTGCATGCTCTCTCTCAATGTCTCAATGGGATGTTCCAACAATAAGTCTAAATACTTTCAAAATATGTTTTGATTGATATGATTGCTTGTCTGGTTGTATGTTGCGAGTGGCCTTTGTGCCAACCTGTGCGAACCCTTGAGAGTATCGCTAGTAGCTTGTCCGATTTTTACTAACTCTAAGTTTGGTTGAATGTATCTATTCGAGGGACGCCTTGAACTAGTGCACCATCCAAGACTTAAGAAAAGGTGAAACTCGAGTGCTGAGACTTCGTTATCACTAAGCTGGTTGACGTGTTCACGCTAGAAGTGCACTTCGAAAGTGCGCACGATCCAGTCTAAGCAATATGCTGATTTCGACGCTTGTGCAAGTGAATATCCAAATGAACAAGTACAACGACTTGTCTAGGATTGCCTCAACCCTAGAATACTGCTTGTCCTTAGTAAGTATCGAGGACGAGACTTTTTCTAAGTTGGGTAGGATGTAACATCCCGTTCCACTCAAGCGGACTGCCGTCTCAAACGGCAATAGTGCAACTGTCCCGACCCGCTTTGCCTCGATCAAAGAAGCAAAGGATATCCAGACTTGTCCCTACAGGAATATGGCTTAGGCTTTCAGAGGCTCACTTGACGTATCGCTCTACCGAGGCGAATCATCGCTAAGGTGGGTGGCTACGGTGAACTTGTCTTTGCTTAGCCAGCACCCATAAAATCTGGAATGTTTCATGCTAGTCGCTAGGTGATTCACCCCCTGCATGCTAATAAATCTAACGCACCTAGCTAAGGGAATAATCCCAACTTGTATTACTTGCTAGAACATGGAAAATGAAATACTGCTTATATATGTTCAGACCCTCGCATGCTAAGTCCCTTAACGGTTTCATCTCTCGGCTTACCTTCGGGTCCGAGCAAACGTGTTTACTTATGTTCCTTAGAAACGCATGCTTGTCTGCTTGAATGTTACCGTAATTTCATCCAAACCCCGGGAGACTACTACGTAGTCGTTCCGTGCCTGAATGAACCTGCAAGTATCCAGGACCGTTGGGTCACCAAGGCAATTCCCGAACCAGGGAATCTGCACCCTGAATAAATAAATCCCTGAATTACAGCTCGTGGAGCAAACTACTGAATCAACGATCCTGCCTTAACAAGTTCCATATATATACCCTGACTCGAACTTGTTCTATATAACTTGTTCATATATATATATCCTGCCTTGAACTTGTTCCTGAACCTGACCCTGACCTGCATGTCGCGGACAACTTGTTTCAAGTGAGATTCTCCTGATCTCTGTTCCTGCGGACGGTCTTCGGGGCACCGGGCCAATCCGATCCGGACAGGAACCCCTGTTAGTCTGGTTGTTTCGGGCAGAATAGCGTGTAGCGCCTGTGAACTTATCCTTTACGCCATTCTTGCTCACAGACTAAGTAGCCGCCTGACTCAGAAGGAATGACCTGTAGCGCTCCTGATCCGTGCGTTGTATTTTATTTCCTTTCATGTGCTACACCTGTCCTTTATGGCTATGCCAGCGACTCCTGTTCATATAGATAAGTCATCCTCGCTTAGCGACTATCCGCGTGCGAGTCACTGCATCGCATCAAGAAACAACTAAACACCTGAACGATCATGATAAAATGACCCTCATGTTTGTATATGCTATGCCTCCTGAATGCTTATACTTGCCCGTGCTTGAATTAACAATGTTTGCCTTGGACAGGGAAGGTAAAATGGTAAGTTGGTAAGTCTCGCCGTGTTTTCTCTCATATTGCACGGCGCACAGTCTGACACGATAGGCTATTCAATATTTGCATGAAACTGATCCTAAGGCAACTAGAAAGACAACTTAATAGTTGTGCACGGAACTTATATTACGTGTTTGGATTTGTCGAGCGGGCGAGTAGCTTCCCCACCAGTGCATTCAATGTACTGATAATCCACCAGTTTGTATGCAGGGTGCGGGAGAACCTCGTTCGGTGCAGATGCCTCCAACGTGCGTGCTAAGGTCAGGAGTTCCCTCTGAAGCCTTGCAACGGTGCGTCCAAAACTGAAGCACATATACAAGACATAATATTGTGAACATCGCCTGTACAATTATTCCACAATTATAGCCACTTGGCACGCTTTTACTGTTTCAGAGAGAGAGGCTTGAGCGACTTGTAATCTCGGCTATACGCCGCCTGTAACCCTTGTTCATATCAATAAAAGAGCTTTCTTTACTTCAACTTGTGTTTCAATGCTTTCGCTATATTGTCTACTCAGTGAACCTGTTACCGATCGCCTATGCGTTCATGACTCCGCTGCACTCGGAAAATCTGTGCGACTCTGTGGCTTAGAACTCTTGCCGCCAGCCAATAAACCATGGCCTTGCACGGGCGTGGAACACGCTCGTGCGACATTACGCCCGGATGGGTCAAAGCGATCGTCCCGCGGGAGCGCTGGCGAGGGTGATTCCCGCCAAGCGGGGATGGCCAAAATAGCCTGCGGGAGATCGGGGCGTGACAATAAATATGTGATATTATTCCCAACCCAACTAGGGATCAGGAATAGAATATCCTTAAAACAACTAGGCTTTAAGAATGGAATATTTTTGTTGGAGAGAATCGTTTAGATAATCTCAACGAGAGTATTCGGTTCGATCTGAGTATTGTCCCACTGGGGAACTTTGAGGACCTATTACCTATTTCTTATTCAAGAATGAAATAGGTAATAGTTCGAGAGGCCGTGTAGGCTACAAATTGCTGGAGATTAAAAATGTATTTAATGTACATCTTATTTTAATCTACTGGATATGGAGAGGAATATGTCGTGCTTAGACATAATACTTCTTGAGAAATTTATCGTTGATAGGCATCATTATCAAATCTCTATTAGGCTTAGCGAGCCTGTAGGCTCCGTTGGAGAATATTGTCTCTACCACATAAGGACCTTCCCATTTAGCTTAGAATTTGCTTTTGCTCTTATGGGTTGTGATCATAGGTCTCCTTACTGAAATGACTAATTCACCGACCTTGAATATTCTTTCCTTGACTTTTCGATTAAATGCTCTGGAAATATGTGCTTGGTATAGCTCAATACATTGTTGAACATGCAGTCATTTTTCATCTAATACTTCTAATTTTTGTAGGCGCAATCGATCATTATTCTCAATTGTTAGCTCATTAGTAATAGCTATTCTAAGAGAAGGTATCTGGATTTCTAGCGGAAGAAATACTTCTTATCCGTAGACCAAAGATAATGGTGTACAATCAGTTGGAGTTTAAATTATTGTACGATAAGCCCATAAACACTCTCCAAGTTTCTCATCCCAATCACGTTTGTTGGATGAGACAAATTTTTTATGGAGTTTGATTATGGTCTTGTTGAAGGCTTCTGCTAAGCCATTGGCTACTGGATTGTAGGCCGTAGATGCTATATTTTGGATTCGATTCTTGTCACAGAACCGATAAAATGCTTGACTGGCAAATTATGGCCCATTATGTATTATCCTCCGGGGAACACCGAAATGATAGATAATATGGTATTTGACTAAATTAATTACGTTGAATGTCTTAACTTCGATGAACGAGACTACTTCTGCTCGTTTGGAGAAGTAATCGGTTATTGCAAGTATAAACCGATGTCCTCTAGAAGAAGATGGGTTGATCGGACCAATAATATCCATTTTCAAGTTTTAAAAGGCCAGGAGGCAGCTGTAGGGTGTAAGAACTCTATTGGTGGTTGATAAAATTAGCATGGATTTGGCATGACTTGCATTTATGAGCATAATCTACGGCATCTGTCACCATGGTGGGCCAATAATAACCTATTCTCCTGAGGCAGTCTTATAATTTAGGACCTGGTTGATGTGCTCCACAGATGCTATCATGAGCTTTACGGAGTGATTGTCTTGCTTCATGGTTGGAAAGATAATGTAGCAATAATCCCCTTATAAGAACGATGATATAATATTTTGGATGAGGCATCATAGTAGAATCGGAGTGAATGTCTTTTAATAGAAGTAGCTTTTTTCAGATTTTTTGGAAGAATTCCATAAGCAACGTAGTCTATAAAAGGGTCTCTTCAATATTTATCCATAGAAGTTGACTTTATGACGTAACTCTGTTCAACGTGCAAGTTATTTTTTGTACAGAATAATTCTCGTCCTATTAGCATAATTGAGTATCATCTCTTTAGGGCAACAACCAATGATGCTTCTAGGCCAGCCAAAGTATATGCTTTCATATTCTGTAAACGAGGCACATGCACAATGAAGAATCCTTTGAAAGTAAAAGCCAGTTTGATTGCTGCTTGATGATAAGGGATAAGATCTTCATGCCGAACCTTGTACTCTCCCTTGATCTGATTGGCTATTAGCTTGGAATCTCCATATGCTTCAAGATATTCTATGTCCAATTCTTTAACTAATTGGAGACCAATGAGTAGAGCATTGCATTCTGCTATATTATTGGAACATGGTTCACTGAGAGAATATGATCTATAAATGAGTAGTTTGTCAGGACATACTAGGACTATGCCAACTCCAGCTACTATATTGCCTTTGGGTCATATTCTTGATGTGCCATCAAAGAATATTTTCCAGGTGTCATCTTCTATGGCAATATTAGATTCTAAGGCTTCATCTGGGATGTCATCGTACATTTTGGAACTTTTCGGTACATGGTGAGATGCCACAAAGTTAGTTAGCGCTTGACCCTTCACTGCTTTTTGTGGGACATATACTATATCATAAGGTGATAGCAACATTGCCCATTTAGCTAAACGAGAATTGAGTGTGCTTGGCTTAGTCATCAATACCTGGAGAGGATTTACTCTGGATATGACATGAATGGTTTGACCTGACACATAATGTCGTGTCTTCTGAAAAGCAAACATCAAGACGAGGCATTCTTTTTCCACTGGATTGTATCGATGTTCAGCACCGACCATCATGCGATTAAGATAATAGATCGCCTGTTCATGGCCTTCATTACTCTTCTGTGCAAGAAGAGCTCCTAGGGAGTGATCCATTGCTCGAACATACATCAAAAAGGGTTTTTTCTACGATCGGAGACACCAGAACTGGTAGATTTGTTAAATATCATTTGATGTCGTCGAATATTTGTTGACATGCTCAGTTCCAGACAAATGATACACCTTTCTTCAATAACTGAGTGAAGGGTCGGTATCGTCCCGAGAGATTGGAGATGAATCTCCTAATGTATGCCATACGGCTTTGTAGACCACTAAGTTCTTTGAGATTATATGGAGGCTGTATTTTGAGGATAGCTTTGATTTTATCGGGGTCAATGTAAATAATTTTGGAAGTTATAACAAATTTGAGGAACTTGCCACTGGATACTCCTAGAAATGATTTAGTTAGATTCATCTTCAATTGGTGGTGGCGCATCAATTCGACCATAGTCTTCAAATCTTGAAGGTGGTCATCTTTAAGACGACTTTTGATAGCAATATCATCTACGTAGTATTCTACCATTTTTCGTAAATGCTTTTAAAAAATTGTACTCATGGCTCGTTGATACATTGACCCGCATTCTTCAAGCCGAAGGACATGACTGTATAACAATAAACTCCTAATGGTGTACAAAAAGAAGTATATTTTTTGTCATCAGATGATATCTTAATTTGATTGTATCCAGAGAATCCTCCATGAAGGACAAACATTCAAATTCGCATGTATTTTCGATCACCACATCTGTGGAAAAGAAAATTTATCTTTTGGACAGGCCAAGTTCAGATCTCGATAATCTACGCAGACCCGGATGGAACCGTCGTTGCTACTATTTCACCGGTTTGGCATTCGACTGAATATTGAGCTTGTGTATAGCTATTTGAGGATCTAGGCCAAGCATATCCTCGTAACTCCAAACGAAGATATCGATATACACCTTTATTAGTTGGAGTGAAGCGTAGTGATCTTCTTCAGGAAGACTCTTTCTAATAAAGATTGGTCTTAGGGAAGATTATTCTCCTACATTAATTTGGACTATTTTATCCTCTGTAGGTGGTTCACGTTGCTTAAACCGAAGCTCCCATTGAGTATCTATTTGTTGTGATCATGGATCGTTCTCAAATGGTTCCAATAGTTCAACGTCTTTATCATCTAGGACAGTTGACACCATATTTACAGAGAAAGCCTGTTTGAATACTTCACCCATGCTTTTGTCAAAATTCTACAATGATGAGTCAGAGGAATAATAATGCATCTCTTATTTTAATTATGAACTTTCAGGACTTGTTAGTGGTGTAACATATCCCAAACCATGACCAGTCCGCTGGTAGTATATTTCTAGCTTGCCTTTTGGAGAGAAGTAACGTATCGGAGTCCGTCTACCTTTTCCATAATTTAGTTGCAAACCAGATTTTAAGTTGTAGCCCATCCCTTGCATAATGTTCTTGGCTGGTTGGCTGTAACGATACGGTTGTATCTTCCCAATATCCTTGTTAGAATCATTAGTCTGCATGCTTTTTTGTTTCTTGATTTGCCAAAGATTATCTAACGTTGCTTGTCATGTATTGCTGGAACTATAAAGTATGCATCCTCATATTGTTCATATAATGAACTTTATTGAAATGAAGATGCCACGGGTATGGACAGAGGTTCGTAGAGATGAAGAGGCTCTAAGAATTTTTCAGCAAAGGGTTCAACATCAATGTAGTACGAAGTATTGTCTTCTTTATTCATGAAATGCAAGATTTCTTCATCTTCCATATAGTCAGCAGAATCTTCAGCCTTGATAGGAGGTTTGGCAAGATTGATGACTAGGGGTTGATTCACTGATGTTGGTTGCTTGTTACGATGAAGGTCGATAACAAGGATTTCATTCTCCAACACCGGCTGTTCATTGCATCGAAGATTGATGACCAATGAAAGTGACTTATGCAGGTTGATGCCGAGAGGCTTCGAAGGAGTTGGACGAGTAGTACGTCCTTTGACTCGGATTATCAAAGGCTCTTCTTTTGGTCAAAGGCTCTTCTTTTGGGGTGTCTTTAGCTTCATTACTAACTTGATTAGCCTATTCTTTCATATACTCCGGTATATCGAGTGCAGAGTCAGCAAAATAGGCTTTGACACCTTTGAATGGGTTGAGATCAACTACCTTTGTTTTGACTTCTCATCTACTATTCACATATTGTCACGCCCCAGTCCCAAAATATATAGAACTAGGCCACATGGCAATAGCCAGCTGTCACATCTTCGAGGATATCCCAATTTAATGGATCCTAACGAAGAGTGCTACGCTGTCCTAAATACTAACATGTCCCATATAAATCAACAACAGGTAATCTAGTCTCATCCATAATATGAACAGCAAGAATGCACTAATAATCAATGCTGGAAGATAAACGCCAGTCTCAGAATATCATAGTACAACCAAGAATGTCTGGTGGGGACAAACCCACTACTACGACGAAATAAAAGTACTGAATGACAGATAAAAAGAGTAATGACTAGGGCATCGACTAACTAGATAATGATGTCCCCAATCCTAGGCAGAAGGCCTACCAATAGATCACGAAAACTCTGACGGTAGCACCTCTAGCTCCTCCGCTGTAGTGTACCTAGTCTCCCGTCCTGGGCCGTATACTATGGAATAGTATGCCTCGTCCAAATCTGGAAAGGTACCAGGTCCTCAGAGGGACGTAACAAGATACATAGAAGTATGCCATATATATAAATACTGAATAAAATAAATACAATAAGGGTGTGCTAACCATCTAAGTGAATGCAATGTGAGGACAACTTTGAGTATATGGAAAGGTGTAAGCTAGACATATGCTGACGTAATTCACCAATCGTGACAATTGGCTAGTATATGCCACATATGCCCCCTATAACACGGGTACTGTAATATAATAACGTCCAACGTTCTATAGAGTGTGGTATCTGTAAAATCATCAAGTAACGTCCAACACTCTAAAGAACGTTGTATCTGTAAAAGCATATGCATCCGTATCACTCCGTCGAGTGCGGTATCTGTATAAAGGTGGTGGGTGTCCCATACGCCCACTAGTCATCCTCCCCGCCCAATATAGATATACAAGTCAAATACTCGACGAGCATACCACGTATCACTATGCCAAGTCTCTACTAATACAAAAATCCTGAGTTACGCACTAACCGTGATGCATGTCACACGTACCGATAGCTAGTCGAGTATGCGAACCCGCATCCCGATATGCATTTGCCACTGTGAAACGTGTAAGAGTGTCAGGTCTTGGAAGATAACAGAGTATCCTCCCAATGGGGTGAGTCTGCTAATGGCTAGGCAAGTACACTACTCATCGACGCATCCGTCGACTACACCCGAGTCAATCTCGGACGTACACAATCATATGAAATAAAGCAACAAGATATCATATAACATATGCATAATTTAAATTAGACAGTAAATATGGCAAGGTATCTTGCCTGGGTCCTCAAGCTGTGAATGCCAATATCCTGCTCCTGCGGTGTCTTCTGGCTGGTCCAGTGACCCTAAACACACAATATAATATAGCAATCTAGCATCATACACTAAAGTAACACACACAGATACTACAATGCTTCTCTTAGGTACCGTCGCAAGATCATGGCTGGTCGACTACAGAGTCGCGTGTGCACGTAGCTAGGGTGCGCACGTGTCCTATCCTCAGTTACCGTATCTCTCGCGACAATAAATTACCACGTTATGGGTTTTACGGAACTATTTATGTTTTGTATAATTTTATGTCCTTATTACTCATGTTAAGTGTACTAGGTCTATGTCTACGTTTTTAGGTGAAATACAAGTTCCTTATACAAGTCATATGATTGGGATAATTATTATCTTATTAATTACTAACTAATCTAGTAAATCATACAAATATACACACACATAGGGTTTAACATATTTTAGTTTGTGTCCTTTAAATGATACCATGACACGTCGATACGACGACACGTCGATACAACTATACAACAAAACAGGAAGGAAGAGGCAAAACGAGGTTTACCTAATCGAGGCTAAACGTGGGGGGGGGGGGGGGTCTGTGCTTGTTAACTGGCCGTCCTCCGGCGTAGGGCGGAGGTGGTACTGGTCGGGGGTCAGAACGTGGGGGAGGTCAGGATCGGCCGGGCAGTGGTGGTTGGCGGTACTGGAGGCGGCTGGGACGCTTGGGTTAGATGAAGTCGGGTTGAAGAAGATGGGGGATGTTGATGATGGTAACGGGAATGGTGTCCAGGCGATGGTGCAGGCGGTTGGGGGTGGTGGTCCGACGTCGTGGGGAAGTGCAGGTGAAAAAGGCGGTGGTGGTGGCGACTTGCGGTGGTGGATGTCCGGTCGGAGGAAGGAGAGGGGGCTCGGGTTAGATGGAGGGAGGTCGGCTAGGGTTAAGGTGGTGTGATGGTTTTTATGATTTTTTTTAGGGTTTCAAGTTAGAGAATATGTGTATTTATATGGGAGGGGGGTTTATGGGTTGACCTGGAAGTTTGGGCCGGCCAGGGCTCTTTGGAGTGGGGGCTGGTCCACCTGAAAGGGTGTACATGGGCTTGGTTGGTCTTGCTCTGAGGTGAGTTTGGCCTTTAATTAAATTTAATTAAAATAATACACCAGTTGTTCTTTTTGTCAATTGGAAACACAAGGGATTAGCTTTGGGTGAAACACAAGAGTCATGGGCGTAGCAGGCTCAGAGTAGGCTAATACCCTAATTTGGGTTATAGGGAATTGGGTTGTGGTTGTGTCTCAAATTCAAGTAGGAATGGACAATTAAGGGAAATTGGATTTATTGAAATTATTTGTGGACGTTTGTAACGAATACTGCACAGCTAAAATGAAGCACAATATTGAGTTTTTAAAAGTTATACAAGGGTCTGATGGGTAGCCTGGCATGTCTAGGAGTCGTATATGAAAATTGTTTGAAAGGAACTACTAGTATAGCGTTCCAAACATCGAAGCAATGGTAAGGTGTATTAAGTCACATAATTGCTGTACAATAATCCTAATTATATCCAAATTAATCCTAGTCTCTCAATTTAAATTAAATTAATCCTAATTTGGTCGATGGGGTTTACAATCTACCCTCCTTAGAGTATTTCGTCCTCGAAATTAAAATATACGTATGGTAAGAACTACTGACTGAAATAAAAATGCTATTACGTACCTAGGTCTTCGAAGAGATAGGGGTAACGCTGTCGAATATCCTCCTCTCGTTTCCAGGTCGACTCGCCTGGTGCATGATGCCTCAATGCAACACGAACTAGGGGAATAGTCTGACCTCGCAATACCTTCTCGCTTATGTACAGAATCTCAACAGGCTCCTCTTGGTATGATAAACTCGGGCCGACTGTGATTTCTGAATGATCAAGCACATGACTCGGATCTGGCATGTACCTCCTTAGTTGAGATACATGGAAGACGTCATGCACTCCTTCTAAGGTCTGTGGTAAGGCTAGTCTGTAAGTAACCTCTCCGATGTGTTCTAACACATCGAATGGTCCGATGTACCTCGGACTCTGCTTTTCTCTGCCTCCAAATCTGATAGTCTCTCGAGTAGGTGAGATCTTTAGAAACAAGTGATCTCCAACCTAGAACTCTAGGGGTCGTCAGTGTGCATTTGCCCAATGCTTCTGTCTGTCCTGTGCTGCTCGTAGGTGCCCTTGGATCTTCTTCACCTTCTCCACTGTACGAACAACCAACTCTGGCCCAAGAATCTGTCTCTCGCCTATATCGTTCCAATATACTGGGGAACGACACTTTCTTCCATACAACGCTTCATAGGGAGCCATCTGGATGCTCGCTTGATAGCTATTATTGTAGGAAAACTCAACCAAATACAAGTGGTCCTCCCATGATCCTCCGAAATTAAGCATACACGCTCTTAACATGTTTTCCAATGTCTGAATGGTGCGTTCAGACTGGCCATCTGTCTACGGGTGATACAATGTGCTAAACTTCAGGCGGGTAACGAGACTCTCTTGCATACTCCGCCAAAAGTAAGATGTAAACCTCGTATCCCTGTCAGACATGATACTAACTGGCACTCCATGCAGTCGCACAATCTCCCTCATGTACATATGCTAAGACCTCGGTAGATTATCCAACTCTGAAAGGTAAAAAAGTGAGCGGACTTGGTGAGTATATCTACGATTACCCATACTGCATTGCGACCACTAGGACTCCTCGAAAAGCCCGTAACAAAGTCCATAGTGATATGCTCCCATTTCCACTCCGGTATCGAGAGCGGTTGAAGTAAACCTGCAGACCTCTGATGCTTAGCCTTGACTTGCTGACACACCAGGCACTTTGCCACAAAGCGGGCTATTTCTCTCTTTATTCCATGCCACCAGTAGTACTGCCTCAAGTCTCTGTACATCTTCGTGTCTCCTAGATGAATAGAGTATGTTGAACTATGTGCCTCTGACATCAACTCCTGACGAATTTCTCTATTTGGAACTTAGAGACGATCTCCACATCTCAAGGTTCCATCTTCATGTATACGCAATCCTGTCTGTATTCCAGCCTTTGTCCTCTGTCGAAGCCTCTGAAATCTAGCATCTGTTGGCAAAGCAGCCTTGATTCTCTCCACTAATGTCGATTATAACTGGAAACTTGACAACTGTCCGTCTACTCCGGGCATAACAACCTCTATACCCATCTGCTCTAGATGTCTCAACAGATGTTGTTGGGTGGTCAAGAAAAATGCCATAGGTCTTCTGCTCAACGCGTCAGCTACTACGTTGGCCTTTCCCGGGTGGTACTGTAGCTCAATCTCAAAGTCTGTCATCACCTCGAGCCAACATCTCTGTCTCTGGTTAAGGTCCTTCTGGGTGTAGACGTACTTCAGGCTCTTATGATCAGTGAATATCTCCACTCTTTCTCCATAGAGGTAGTGTCTTCAAAGCTTCAAAGCAAAGATCCCTGCGGCAAGCTCCAAGTCGTGAGTGGGATAGTTCTTCTCATGGGTCCATAACTACCTAAAGGCATAGGCCACAACCTTTCCATGCTGCATCAAGACACATCCTAATCCTTTCCCGGATGCATCGCTATAGATCACGAATCCTCCGGGTCCAGAAGGTATGGTCAAGATAGGTGCTGTAGTCAGACGCTTCTTCAGCTCATCGAACGCTGTCTGACACTCCTCTGTCCAGGTGAACTCCTGCTCCTTACGGGTCAATTGGGTCATCGGTTCTGTGATCCTTGCGAAGTTCTCCACGAACCTCTGGTAATATCCGGCAAGTCCTAGGAAACTCCTCACTTTCGAGACATTGGTAGGGGTCGGCCATGTCTCTACCGATGAAATCTTTGTCGGGTCTACTGAAACACCATCTCCAGAGATAACGTATCCAAGAAAAGTAACATAATCTAGAAGGAACTCACACTTGCTTAGTTTGGCATAAAGCCTCTCTCGCCTTAGTGTTTCTAATACTTTCCTCAAGTGCTCTTCGTGCTCCTCGTGGCTCTTCGAATACACCAAGATGTCATCGATGAAGACTACCATGAACTGGTCTAGGTATTGGTGGAAGACTCTGTTCATCAAGTTCATAAATACAATAGGCGCATTTGTCAGTCCAAAAGGCATCACTAAGAACTCGTAGTGACCATAACGAGTCCTGAATGCTATCTTTGGAATGTCTTCTCTTCGCATATTTACTTGATGATAACCCGATCTCAAGTCGATCTTTGTGAACATCACTACTCCTGTTAGCTGATCGAACAAGTCATTAATCCGCGTCAGGGGGTACTTGTTCTTGATAGTCAAAGCATTAAGGGCTCTATAATTAATGCAATACGTACTGTCCTATCTTTCTTAGGTATAAACAACACTGGTGCTCCCCAGGGTGATGTACTAGGACGGATAAATCCTTTGTTCTGCAACTCCTCTAATTGTAACTTCAGCTCATCTAGCTCCTTCTTTGCCAATCGATATACATTAGAAGATACCGGTGCTGCTCCGGGTACTAGCTCGATGGTGAACTCCACGTCTCTATTTGGTGGTAAGCCTGGAAATTCCTCCGAAAAACATCCTCGAATTCTGCAACTATCTGTGGGGGTACCACCTCCATAGCCATGTAAGTTCCAGCTATCTGTCTTACTCTTTTCTCGACGATCCCTCGCATGTACTCGAACTCCAGTTGATCTTGCGGTCTAAAAGTGACGCTACCTTTTCGACAGTCCAGTACGGCATTGTACTGGCTTAACCAGTCCATGCCTAGCACAGTGTCAAAGATTGGCATTGGAAGTACCAAGAATCGGGCTCTCATCTCTCTACCACACACGACTACAGAGCACATTCTAATAGTGCTAGTAACCGGCACGATGCCTCCTCCGGTAAGAATCTTCTAACTCTTAGGTAAGGGAGAAGTAGCTACTCTATGCATTGCTATGAATCTACTAGATATGAACGATAATGTAGCTCCAGAATCAAACAATGTAGTTGCAGGTAATGATGCAACTAAAATGGTACCTGTGATAGCTTTACCTTCTGTTTCCTCCTCAGTAGCTGCTAGTGCAAAGGCCTTTCCATGCCTCTGTCCTCCGATCTGTTGTCGGGCTCAATCAAACTGCTTCTCCTGTGGGACCAAGGGTGGTCCCCTCTAAAATCCTCCGAGTGCTGGTGGACGTTGACCTCCTGGCGGGGGTAGTATCCTCGGGACTGGTGCTGTTGGCCTCAGTCCTGTCTGTGGTGCTACGTCTCTGCGCTATGGATAATCTCTGACAAGGTGCTGCCTCGATCCATATATCATACACAGTCCTAGCTTTATTCGACAATCTCTAATGACGTGTCCCTTCTTGCCATAATGGTGATAAGTCGGAAGCTTCTTCTGCTGGTATGGTGCTATCCTCTGTTGTGTCTGTGCTCCGGGATGACGGATCGGTCCTCCTGCTCCATGCTGGGCTCTGGCTGGTATGGTCGTGCTGGAACATCTTGCTCCTCTGTCGATGGCCTCTTGGATCCTCGCCTCTATAAGAACCTCCTCGTAAGATATCCTCGCCTGAGTGGTGGTATACCTCTACAGCTCGAAAGTAAGGCCGTGATGAAATCTCTGGGCCTTCTCTAGGTCGTTGGGTATCAGGACGGCACCAAATCTGCTAAGTCTGCTAAACTACACGTCGTATGCGTCAACAGTCATATTCCCTTGTTCTAGGTGTAGGAACTGGGAGTATAGGGCATTTCTGACTGTAATCGAGAAATACTTCGCGTTGAAGTACTTTAAGAACTGTTCCCAAGTCTGGTTCTTGCCTACACCGCGCTCAATAAAATTCTACCAGTGATGGGTGTTGCCTTTTAGTTGAGCCCTCACTGCGGTCATCCAAAGGTCTGGATGCAGTTGTGAAGCCTCTAGTAGCATCTCTGTGTTGGCGACCCAATCGGAGATCTCCTCTACAGTCTCGTTGCCTGAGAAAGTATCTGGTTCCATATGTCGAAACCATCTTACAGTGCCACCTGTCTGGGCTGGTGGAGGTGCTGGTACTGGTGCTGTGACAGGTGTCCTCTCTAGTACTGTCATCAAACTCCGTCTCAACGTCTTGGTCTAATGCCACTGTGCTTGTATTATAGTTTGGAAGAACTGAAGAATCTGTGGCTGTCCATCTAATTATGGCATCTGAGGTAGATAGGGTGAAGGTGGTGGTAATGGAACCTCTGGCTGTGCAGTAGGTGTCTCCTCAGATGTCGGCCTCTCAGTTTACGGCATCGGTGTAGCTCCCGAAGTCTGGCCCTCGAAATGCTGTATGGGGATCGTTTGGGAAGTCTGTCCCTCGTGCTGTTGGGTAGGATCGCCCTGAGAAGTCTCACGCCAATGTATCATCGGGGCCTGTAGTGGTGGTTGTTCTCCAGGTAGTCCGTAGGGTATCTCCTCTCTCTGGGTGGTGTCAGTTGGCACCACAGCACCGGGTGATCCTCGTCCACTGCGCAAGTTCATATTGCTGCAAGAGATAAGACTTCATTAAAAGAGTACGGAATCAATCAAACAGGATATAGATATTTAGAAACAATACGAAGGAAGTTCAAAGACGTAATCAAAGTGGATGAGACCTAGTAATTTCTATTCTATTGCAGGCTCACTGGGCATGTTACCATATCATAAGCGAAAACAAGACCTGTATGGGCCACCACTAAAACCATGTCACGCCCTAGTCCCAAAATATATGGAACTAGGCCACGTGGCAATAGCCAGCTGTCACATCTCTGAGGATATCCTAATTTAATAGATCCTAACGAAGAGTGCTACGCTGTCCTAAATACTAACATGTCCTATATAAATCAACAACAGGTAATCTAGTCTCATCCCTAATATGAACAGTAAGAATGTACTAATAATAAATGCTGGAAGATAAACGCCAGTCTCAGAATATCATAGTACAACCAAGAATGTCTGGTGGGGACAAATCTATTACTACGACGAAATAAAAGTACTGAATGACAGATAAAAAGAGTAATGACTAGGGCATCGGCTAACTAGATAATGATGTCCCCAATCCTAGGCAGAAGGCCTACCAACTGATCATGGAAACTCTGACGGTAGCACCTCTAGCTCATCCGCTGTAGCGTACCTAGTCTCCTGTCCTGGGCCGTATACTGTGGAATAGTATGCCTCATCCAAATCTAGAAAGGTACCAGGTCCTCAGAGGGACGTAATAAGATACATAGAAGCATGTCATATATATAAATATTGAATAAAATAAATACAATAAGGGTATGCTAACCATCTAAGTGAATACAATGTGAGGAAAAATTTGAGTATATGGGAAGGTGTAAGCTAGACATATGCTGACATAATTCACCAATCATGACAACTGGCTAGTATATGCCACATATGCCCCCTATAACATGGGCGTTGTAATATAATAACGTCCAACGTTCTATAGAGTGTGGTATCTGTAAAATCAACAAGTAACGTCCAACACTCTAAAGAACGTAGTATCTGTAAAAGTATATACGTCCGTATCATTCCGTCGAGTGCAGTATCTGTATAAAGGTGGTGGGTGTCCCATACGCCCACTAGTCATCCTCCCCGCCCAATGTAGATATACAAGTCGAATACTCGACGAGCATACCACGTATCACTATGCCAAGTCTCTACTAATACAAAAATCCCGAGTTACGCACTAACCGTGATGCATGTCACACGTACCGATAGCTAGTCGAGTACGCGAACTCGCATCCCAATATGCATTTGCCACTGTGAAATGTGTAAGAGTGTCAGATCTTGGAAGATAACAGAGTATCCTTCCAATGGGGTGAGTCTGCTAATGGCTAGGCCAAGTACACTACTCATCGACGCATCCGTCGACTACACCCGAGTCAATCTCAGACGTGCATAGTCATATGAAATAATGCAACAAGATATCATAAAATATATGCATAATTTAAATTAGACAGTAAATATGGCAAGGTATCTTGCCTGGGTCCTCAAGCTGTGAATGCCAATAGCCTGCTCCTGCGGTGTCTCCTGGCTGGTCCAGTGACCCTAAACACACAATATAATATAGCAATCTAGCATCAGACACTAAAGTAACACACACAGATACTACAATGCTGCTCTTAGGTACTGTCACAAGATCACGGCTGGTCGACTACAGAGTCGCGTGTGCACGTAGCTAGGGTGCGCACGTGTCTTGTCCAAAGTTACTGTGTCTTTCGCGACAATAAATTACCACGTTATGGGTTTTACGGAACTATTTATGTTTTGTATAATTTTATGTCCTTATTCCTCATGTTAAGTGTACTAGGTCTATGTCTATGTTTTTAGGTAAAATACAAGTTCCTTATACAAGTCATATGATTGGGATAATTATTATCTTATTAATTACTAACTAATCTAGTAAATCATACAAACATACACACATAGGATTTAACATATTTTAGTTTATGTCCTTTAAATGATACTATGACACGTCGACACGACGATACGCTGATACAACTATACAACGAAACAGGAAGGAAGAGGCAAAATGAGGTTTACCTAATCGAGGCTGAATGTAGGGGGGTCTGTGCTCGTTAACTGGTCGTCCTCCGGCGTGGGGCAGAACTCCGGTCGACGTGCGGGTAGCAACGGCCGCGGGCGGCAGTAGCTGCAGTAGGTGCAGCAGCGGTAGCAGTAGCCTGGCAGCGGCGGCAGACGGCCTGGGGTGGTGCTGGTCGGGAGTCAGAACGTGGGGGAGGTCGGGGTCGGCCGGGCAGTGGTGGTTGGTGGTGCTGGAGGCGGCTGGGATGCTCGGGTTAGATGGAGTCGGGTTGAAGAAGATGGGGGATGTTGATGATGGTAACGTGAATGGTGGCTAGGCGATGGTGTAGGCGGTTGGGGGTGGTGGTCCGGCGTCGTTGGGAAGTGCAGGTGAAAGAGGAGGTGGTGGTGGCGACTTGCGGTGGTGGATGTCCGGTCGGGGGAAGGAGAGGGGGCTCGGATTAGATGGAGGAAGGTCGGCTAGGGTTAAGGTGGTGTGATGGTTTTTATGATTTTTTTAGGGTTTCAAGTTAGAGAATATGTGTATTTATATGGGAGGGGATTTATGGGCTGACCTCAAAGTTTGGGCCGCCAGGGCTCTTTGGGGTGGGGGCTGGTCCACCTGAAAGGGTGTACATGGGCTTGGTTGGTCTTGCTCTGAGGTGAGTTTAGCCTCTAATTAAATTTAATTAAAATAATACACCAGTTGTTCTTTTTGTCAATTAGAAACACAAGGGGTTAGCTTTAGGTAAAACACAAGAGTCATGGGCGTAGCAGGCTCAGAGTAGGCTAATATCCTAATTTGGGTTATAGGGAATTGGGTTGTGGTTGTACCTCAAATTTAAGTAGGAATGGACAATTAAGGGAAATTGGATTTATTGAAATTATTCGTGGACGTTTGTAACAAATACTGTGCAGCTAAAATGAAGCACAATATTGAGTTTTTAAAAGTTACACAAGGGTCAGATGGGTAGCCTGGCATGTCTAGGAGATGTATATAAAAATTGTTTGAAGGGAACTACTAGTGTAGCGCTCCAAACATCGAAGTAACGATAAGGTGTATTAAGTCACATAATTGCTGTACAATAATCCTAATTGTATCCAAATTAATCCTAGTCTCTCGATTTAAATTAAATTAATCCTAATTTGGTCGAGGGAGTTTACACATATTTAAAGCATTGATGTAGGGTAGAGGGTACAATTTTATGTTTGTGTATCCATGGCCGTTCTAGCAAAATATTGTAGGATACGTCAGAGTCAATTACATAGCATGTGACTTCACTATGTAGATTGCCTATCTTACTTTTTAGGCGTATCTTTTCCAGCGATTTACTCCTTCCAACGTTGAAGCGTAGAATGGTAGTGCTAGTAGCAGACATGTTGTGCATTGGTATCTTCGATCCTCTTAGTAGGCTTTTAGGAATGATGTTGAGTGAAGAACCAGGGTCGATGTGAATTCGGTTCACCTTAATAGATCTAATGTAACCAGTATAATACAGAGGTCTATCATGCTGATTATCCTTGAGTAGCATGTCATCTTGCGTGAATGTGGTGTTAGGAATCTTCTCAATCATGCTGTGGCATTGAGGACATGCTAATGGATCTTCATCTGGAGTCTTGAGTTGAGCTAAGCATGAGTCTACATTAATCAGAGCTTCGCTTAAAGCTTCATGAGTCTCCTTCGACAAACGAAGTAACTCGAATATGGAAAGTCGGGCTGGGGTATTGGCCAGTTGTGCTAATATGTCAAAATTGTAGGGCTTTTCAAGTCTTTGGGGTACATTCTTCTTCAGGAATTTGTCAAAGCATACTTTCTTTTGCTTCCCTTTCTCTGTCGTAGTAGGCTTCGAAGGACCAGGTTCGGTTGTGACCATAGCAACAGGAGTTGGCAAAGTAGGAAATGTGTCAGGAATATCTTCCGGGACATATTCATAAGTTTTATGATAATCTTTGCCAGACCTGGTACTGGTCATAGCTTCTTCTTCGGACATCGTAGAAAGAAGTACCATGTTACAAGACTTGAGTTTCTTTTTATCATGCCTCTTCTTGGAGATTCTGTGGGCTAGTCTTATCGTAACCCAATCTACTAAGGGATTTGCTGGACTGTCCTTGGAGTTGTAAAGAAATACGTTGTTCCTTACCAAACTTTAAACCTTCAACTTTCTCGAAGTCATACCCCATGTTTTGCATCAAGCGTACATATTGGTAGTTGTATCGATGAAATTGGAGACGATCCTCCTCAAGCACCTAAGTTGAGGTCGATGCTCTAATTATTGTAGCAAGAGGAGAAGGAATTTGTGTAGGAACACCTTCCTAAGAAATAAATATTTGTTGTACCCTATACAACGGAATACTGCCAATCATGGACCATTGCCGGTGTGTCAAGCGAAGCTTGCGGGTAGAGCTTGGTGGGGGTAATATTCATATTTTGAAATCTAATCTCAAGAGATATCTTCTTGATATTGATCTTGATCTTTGTCCGAGTTATGATTTGAAAAAACCATATTACATGATTTATACTTTTTACCCTTCTTGGATTTTGAATTAGAAGTTGTTGCTCCCTGGTCCCAATCTGGCAGCACGTCGGGATGAATCCACATAATCTCGCCACGATCTGTTGTAAGAGGCACCAACCGCTCCATTTGACTTCGAGGAGGCTAGAGATTTACCACTTTTATCGTAGTTCGAGGTATTGGGATGACGTCGTTTAGGATTTCTTATGCTGGAAAATCGTCAAATTGAAGAGATACCATTGGCAGTGACTGTCTTCTCCTCATTGTGAAGGGTGATAACTTTAGCATCTATCAACTGTTGTATTTTCCTTTTCAAGACATAACAAGCCTTGGTAGGATGGGATACATACCGATGTTATAAGCAGTACTTTGAGTCATCTATTTTACCGGCCTTATTTAGTCGCTTGATGTCAGGCAACTACAACTTGTTACTTTTTATCAAGCGTTCAAAAATGCTGTGGATATCGCTCTCGTCAAAGGAATATTCTTCCTTAGGCCTGAAAGACTCTGGAGGCTTTTGTGCTAGAGGAAAGGTTGGTGACTTTGACAGGTTTATTACCAAGGCCTCATTTCCTTTGTTGTTACAATTATTCGTACTATTGTTGTTGTTGTTGTTGTTGTTGTTGTTGGGGTGCTTTCCTTCTATATTAGTCATTTGTAACCCTAAATTACGTGCCACCTTCGCGTTACCTTCAACAGCTTCGGCCCCGATGATGAACGTGGTCCAGTCATAAAATTGAGTTGGATCCGTCCAGAGCCCTACTATAGGCAGTAGGTTCTTTTTGCAAGTATTAATGAATACGGAGTCTGGAATACCGGGGGCGGAGGGTAACTTCAGAGTTGCTTGCCTGAAATGCTCTATGAATAGACGAGAGGATTCTTTCTCCTTCTGTTTGATATCGATGAGTGAAGACATTGTCATATACATGCCTCCCACGTAGAATCATGAGAGAAAAATATACTTCATATCATCAAACGAGGATATGCAATTATCAGGTAAACTTTGATACCAATCGTAGGCTATGCCGGCCAAGCATCCCATGAATAATCTAGTAAGGAAAGTATAAACACCCTGAATTTTCAAAATTATTAAAACTTGGATTTTTCCAATTTTCTGGAATTTTCTGGAAATTTTCTGAAATTAAAATCAAGGTTCTTAATTATTAAATAATTTTTAATTATTAATAAATAATATTAAAATATCATGGAAATAATATTTTTGGGTGTAAAATAAAAAACTGGACTTAGGGTAATTTTTTTGGATTTTTCTGGGCCTCAGACCTATTTTTAAATGCCTAAAAATAATTTTTAATTAATTATATAATTAACTGTTTATTTATTATTATTTTATTTATTATTTATTTTATTTTTATTTTTTTCTTTCTCTTTCTTTTGGGCCCGGCCCGGCCCAGTGGGCCGAGCCCAGCAGCCAGCCCCAGCCCGCCTTCCTTGCGGGTCGGGCGGGTCTGTCCGGACCCGTTAGCCGCCCGACCCGACCCGCACGACCGTTCCCCCCAGCCCCACGCCGCCCGACTCTTCCGGCGAGCTCCGCGCGCAGCGCCGCTCGCTCCGGTCGACCTCCCCGCGTCCTCCGCGCCACGAGCCCCTCTTCCCCGCCGTGCTCGGCCCCCCTAACCGACTCCTCCCCCTTTAAAAGCCCCCCCTCTTCTTCTTCTTCCCCACTTCCTCCCACCGGAACCCTAACCCTAACTCTCCGCTCCGCCACCTCGCCGGAATCTCCCCCTTCCTCTGCTGCAGTTCCTCCTCCCTCTCCCCTCACCGGACCCGACCGCCCTCGACCACCCAGCCAGCGCCTCCTCCTTCTTCCCTCTCCTCCTTCTTCTTCCCAGAACGCCGCCGCCTCCCAGAGCTCCGCCGACCGGCCAACGCCTCCGCCCCGTCTCGACCGCAGCCGACGAGCAGCCCACCTCCGGCGTACCCACGGCCGGCCACCCTCCGCAGCATCCAGGAAACCCTAACCCTAGGTTCCCTGTGTCCGACACGAGTCGGACACGTGTCGGACTCGGTTCGACCCCGGTTTTTGGGTCCCCTTCAGGTACTTGTAACTTTTTGTTCGTAGCTCCATTTTCAATTCTACAAATTGCGTTGCGAAGCCTGTATGACCCTCTCGGTGCCCGGATAAACCGCTCGGGGCATCGCGTCCTGTGGTGATCGCACACCGCGATCCAAAAACAGGAAAAACCAGACCCTGTTTTACCCCGGAACTGAGTACGCCCCGCCAAACGGGACGACTTGGTCGCGTGCGGTCTTCACAGATACGTGCGCGTCATCGATACGGATGTGTGAGTTTTCGCGGAAGCTGATTCGGGTGTACGTGCACACCGGAATCAACGCGTATCCGCGGACATCGTCCCGTATCCGACTTTTCTACAATTTGCCCTAACTTCTTGTACACTCGTCAGATCGAGACGAAACTTACGCCATCGGACTCGTAGCGATACGCTGGTCCTGTGGGTCAAGTTTGGTTCGATTCTGAGAATGTTGACGAAATCGCGTGTCGTGGGCCCCACAGGCCCCGCTTGACGGGCGATTTTGTGATCGGCTCATCGGAATCCAAATCTGGAAGTTCCGTTGGGTTCGTATCATTGTTCCTGACCTGTTGACACTAAGTTTGGTAAATTTGGAGACCTTTGACCTGGACACATTTTTCGGTGCAAAGCGGGCCCACCGGGGAACCCCATTTTGACCCGAAACTACCGTTTTTGCCCTTGTCTCCAAATTGGACCCAAGGACAGGCGTTTCTAGCTATTTGACATCTTTTGAGCGTGGTGGTAATGTCTATTTCAGCTTTTGAACTCATCTCTAGAAATTTCCCCAAGTGCAATTAACTGGATCCAAACAACAGGCAAGTACCTGCACTTCAAGTTAAATCTTTATATTGTGATAATTAATTCCCTGCTTTACTAGTACCCTTGATGATTACACCTAGTTTTAGGAATACCGAATTTCATGTCTTGAATATTGGAGTTCATGTCTTGTTTATCATGTCGGGTGGGAGAATACTAGAAGGCATGTAGTTTACCCTTTCCCCTGCCATGTTTAATAGCTGTTGGTACGCGACTGTACCTCAGCCGGATCTCACTTTTCCCTGTTTAATAGCTATTTATGACAGCCGGATTAGCCTTATAAACCCCTATATGCCAACTATGTATTCTACAACAAACACAAGTTCACTTAGATAGTTTCTGGTCATGTTATATTTCTTGCTGACTGTTGTAGTTCTTTTCCTGTCTCATTTATTTCTGTTTTCTCATATTCCTATTTATAGTTTTAACTCTGAGATATTAATGTTCTTTTATGCAATTTCTCAATATTGATACTCAATTTAATTGTCATAAATATTTAGTTTAATCTTGTTGTGCATTGTGTACTTTGCTCCTTTCCTGACTGGATCCGTTGATTTAGGCGATGATGAAGACCTTGCCCCTACATATTATGGTCCCTATGAGGGTACAAATGATACTTATGAGAAGCCAGATCCCACCCAGGAGACCCCTGCTGCAGAGTAGATAGCAGTAGTTATTTTATTTTCTTGCTCTTTATCTTAGTAATCGGGTTTGTCCCCGATCTCATTTCTGATTTCTGTACTAAACATTTGAATCTGTTGTCGCACTTATTTTATTTGAAATCTTAAGTATCTGTTTCCCTTTATTATCTTGCCTATGCTATTTTGTGAATGAGCTAGTTTAGTTAAGTGTGGATTTGACCTAGACAGCGTACTACCTCCGACTCTGCGGCGTAGGCTGGACGTACCCACGCACTCGTGTCCGAATTTCCGGGTGCGGGTCATGACACGTTTTTATGGTGGCCCATGCAGGTCCTATCCTCAAATAGGGTAATACCCTAGGATAGGGTATGAAATAAGATTGAGGATTCTAGGAAAAGCTCATTCACAGTATAGGGTCCTTATTCAATTTTTGATATCATTGCTGCTCAATTTTCCTATCGCCTTTGATTTCCAAGTAATCTATTTTGATCTTCCTATCCCTTAATCTTTCAGAATGGTCCAGATAAGGAACACAGTAGGAGGCACATCAGAACCAGCTGAGCAGAATGTGTCCGAGACTCTTGCACTCCCGCCGCCTCCATCTGTTCCGACAGTTACTCTGGATGGGGCACAGCTACTTGGAGTATTCCAGGGACTAGTGGAATCCCAGAAAGAACAGACTGTACTTCTGTGAACCAGCCTCTTAGAAGCTCTTAGGTCCCAGGAGTCGTCACTCAAGAGACCAGGGAGTGCCAAAGACTTCAAGAACCTTAGACCCCTGGAATTCTACGGAACTGAGGGCATTCTCTATGCCGATGAGTGGATAGAGAATGTCGAGAGACTCCTGAAGACTGCTCGGGTTCCTGATGATCTCAAAGTGGAGTCCGTAAGCCTGCAACTGTTTGACATAGCTCGAACCTGGTTCAGAGATGAACCCCAACTATCTGCTCCTGACCTCACCTGGGAGGACTTCAAGAGGCTATTCAAGGAGAAATTTTACCCCGAAGTGGCTCGGGAAGCTCTCGAAAGCCAATTCGAGAGACTGGAACAAGATAACCTGTCTGTTGATGAGTATACTGCTGAATTTAGCAGGTTAAGCCACTTTGCGGAGTACATGGTTCGTATCCCGGAGGACAGAGCCCGTAGATTCAAGAAGAGGCTGTCTCCGGATATTCGCCTTGCTGTCACCACCAGCCGAGCTCGCACCTATGAGGAAATCCTGAGTGTGGCATAAGGCGTTGAGAGAGACATGGGGCATAAACTAAAACGAGAGAGAGATACCAGAAGTGCGGGACCCAACAAACGCCTTTTTCAACAACAACAGCAGAGGGCCCCGCAGCAAACTCAGCGTCCTCTCCCTCGAGCTCTAGCACCCCAACACCAAGCTCAAGGACAGAACCAACAAGCTGCTACTTGTAACTTTTGCCAAAAACCAGGTCATACTTGGCAAGTCTGCAGGAAGAGGCTAGGTGCCTGCCTCTACTGCGGCTCAGCAGCGCATCAAATGAGGGACTGTCCAGCTGCTCAAGGACGCACCGCTGCACCCAAGGCTCCCGTCCAGGCCAGGCCCCCAGCAGCACAGCAGAGGGGACCCCCGCTTCCAACACAACAACAATGCTTTGCTCAGCACCAACAGCAGCAATAGAGGGGTGCACCGCAGCAAGGCCGTGCTTATGCAATGACTCTGGAAGAAGCTGAAGCCACAGCAGACGTGATTACAGGTTCTGTTCTTATAAATTCAATACCAACTATTACTTTATTTGACTCTGGAGCTTCACATTCATTCATGTCAGTAGATTTCCTTATGAAGCATAGCTTAATCACTAAACCCCTTAGGAATTGTTATAAGATCATTACCGGTGGAGGAATTATCCCGGTTAGTGATGCCTGTAACAATTGTCCTATTATATTATGTGGAAGAGAACTGTATGCTAGGCTACTCGTAATGCCAGTTCCCAGTTTTGATATTATACTGGGTATGGATTGGTTGAGTCAACATCATGCCACTATAGACTGCCACAGAGGTAGTGTAATCTTCAGGCCCCCTGACAAGCCAGAATTTGAATTTGCTAAAGGTTCTAGAGAAATGGGTAATAACAAAATTTGTGGAGCCCTAGTAACAGAAGAATTGCCACTACCTATCATCTCTGAATATCTTGATGTCTTCCCTGAGGATCTCCCAGGCTTACCCCCAGACCGAGAAGTTGAATTCTCTATTGACTTAGTGCCAGGAGCAGCACCAGTATCTCAAAATCCCTACAGAATCAACAAAAAGGAGATAATAGAACTAAATGAGCAAATCAAAGAGCTAGAAGACAAATGCTTCATTAGGTCTAGTGTCTCACCCTGGGGAGCTCCAGTATTATTTGTGCCCAAGAAGGACGGAACATCCCGAATGTGCATTGACTATAGGACCTTGAATGCTTTAACAATTAAAAATAAGTATCCCCTACCCAGGATAGATGACTTATTTGATCAGTTGAGTGGAGCTCGGGTATTTTCAAAGATTGATTTGAGGTCTGGTTACCACCAAGTAAGGGTGAGAAAGGAAGATATCCCTAAAACTGCTTTCAATACCCGGAACGGACACTACGAATTCTTAGTAATGCCGTTCGGGTTGACGAATGCTCCAGCAATTTTTATGAACTTGATGAACAGAGTCTTTCAGCAATATCTAGACAAATTTGTAGTGGTCTTTATTGATGATATTTTGATCTACTCCAAGACCCCCGAAGAACATGAAGAACATTTGAGGCTAGCATTGGAGACTTTGAGGAAGGAAAAACTTTATGAAAAATTATCTAAATGTGCATTCTTCCTAGACCAAGTAGAATTCTTGGGACATGTTGTGACTGAAGATGGAATAGCAGTAGATCTTAAGAAGATAGCGGCAGTAGAATCATGGCCCACTCCAGACTCTGTAGTAGAGATTAGAAGCTTCCTGGGACTAGCTGGCTACTATCGGAAGTTTGTGAAGGACTTTGCTAGGATTGCTGAACCCATGACAAAATTAACAAGGAAGGATAAAGAGTTCACCTGGACTGATGAATGTCAGCATGCTTTTGAAGAATTGAAGAAAAGGCTGACTACTGCCCCTATTCTGACCTTACCTTCTGGAACCGGAGGATTCGCTATTTATAGTGATGCTTCTGGAAAAGGTCTAGGTTGTGTATTGGAGCAGAACAAGAAGGTAATAGCATATGCCTCTAGACAGCTTTGACCTCACGAAAAGAACTATCCAACTCATGATTTAGAATTGGCAGCTGTCATTTTTGCTCTTAAGCTATGGAAGCATTATCTTTATGGAGAAAGGATGGAAATATTTACGGACCATAAAAGTCTAAAATATATCTTCACTCAGAAGGAGCTGAACATGAGACAAAGAAGGTGGCTGGAACTAATGAAAGATTTTGATATCACCCTTTAATATCATCCTGGGAAGGCCAACGTAGTTGCTGATGCTCTAAGCAGATATCCTATGGCGATGTACTTGACTATGGACAGACACTTGCTCGAGGACTTGGAAAGTTTAGATATTGAGGTAATTATCCCAGGAAAAAAAGGCCAAATGATGAACTTGCAGATTCAGTCTACTTTAATAGACAAGATCAAAGAGACTCAGTTTCAAGACGAAGGCCTGCGAAGCCTTCGAGGTCAAGTGCAAGCTGGATTAGTGGAAGATTTCAGAATTCATGAAGACGGATCACTGAGGCATGGCGATAGATTATGTGTACCTCAAGGAGACATAAGGGAAGAAATTATGCAAGAGGTGCACAGATCGCAATACTCTATACATCCAGGAGCCAACAAGATGTACAAGGACCTGAGGACGCATGTTTGGTGGCATGGCATGAAAAGAGAAGTAGCCAGGTTCGTATCTCGTTGTTTAGTGTGCCAGCAAGTCAAGGCAGAAAGACAAAGACCTGGGGGATTGCTTCAACCACTACCCATTCCGGAGTGGAAGTGGGAACATATTACAATGGATTTTGTTTCTGGGCTTCCAAGGACACCTAGTGGAAAGGATGCAATCTGGGTGATAGTGGATAGACTGACCAAATCTGCATATTTTTTACCTTTCAAAGTAGGGCTATCTACAGAGAAGCTGGCAGATTTATATATCAGACATATTGTTAGGTTGCATGGAGTTCCAGTAAGTATTATCTCCGACCGAGATTCAAGATTCATCTCTCACTTCTGGAAGAGCTTACAAGCCAGTTTGGGGACTCAACTCAAATTTAGCACAGCTTATCATCCCCAAACCGATGGACAATCGGAACGTACAATCCAGACACTTAAAGATATGCTTCATACATGTGTTCTAGATTTTGGAGGATCCTGGGAAGACTATCTACATCTTGTGGAGTTCTCTTATAATAACAGTTACCAAGCAAGTATTGAGATGACTCCATTTGAAGCTCTGTATGGACGAAGATGTCGTACCCCGCTATCATGGGACGACGTTGGAGAAAGAGCCTTACTGGGACCTGAGATAGTGATCGATTCAGCTGAGAAGGTAAAGCAAATAAGGGAAAGACTTCGAGTGGCTCAAGACAGGCAACGACATTGGGCAAATAGCCACCGAAGGCCCTTGGAATTTGAGGTAATTAAATTTATGAATTCAAGTCAATTTAAATATTTTGATTATGGGACTAAGACTTGATTATAACTTTATTAAAGGTTGAAGAACTGGTATTCTTGAAGATTTTCCCGATACGTGGCACCATTAGGTTCGGAAGGAGTGGAAAACTCAGCCCAAGATTTATTGGACCTTTTGGCATTCAGGAGAAAATTGGAGAAGTGGCATACCGACTGGCATTGCCACCCTCTCTGGATGGAGTCCATAACGTCTTCCACGTGTCGCAGCTGAGAAAGTACGTGTCAGACCCCAGCCACATTTTGGATCACTCAGAGCTCGAAGTAGGCCCAAGTTTGACTTACCAAGAGCAACCCGTGGAGATACTGGATTGATCGAAGAAAGTTCTACGGAACCAGGTCATTTCCCTGGTTCGCGTAGCTTGGAAGCACCATTCTCCCGGCGAATCCACCTGGGAGCGAGAAGACGAGATTAGAGAGCGATACCCCTATCTTTTTGAACCCTGAGGTATATTTTAATTCTCGGCCTTTCCTTTCGTGCCTTTGTTATTCTTAAATTTCGAGGACGAAATTTTTATAAGTTGGGTAGGTTGTAAACCCCCTGAATTTTCAAAATTTTTAAAACTTGGATTTTTCTAATTTTCTGGAATTTTTGGAAATTTTCTGAAATTAAAATCAAGGTTCTTAATTATTAAATAATTTTTAATTATTAATAAATAATATTAAAATATCATGGAAATAACATTTTTGGGTGTAAAATAAAAAACTGGACTTAGGGTAATTTTTCTGGATTTTTCTGGGCCTCAGACCTATTTTTAAATGCCTAAAAACAATTTTTAATTAATTATATAATTAACTGTTTATTTATTATTATTTTATTTATTATTATTTTATTTATTATTTATTTTATTTTTATTTTTTTCTTTCTCTTTCTTTTGGGACCGGCCCGGCCCAGTGGGCCGAGCCCAGCAGCCAGCCCCAGCCACACCGCGATCCAAAAACAGGAAAAACTAGACCCTGTTTCACCCCGGAACTGAGTACGCCCCGCCAAACGGGACGACTTGGTCGCGTGCGGTCTTCACAGATACGTGCGCATCGTCGATACGGACGTGTGAGTTTTCGCGGAAGCTGATTCGGGTGTGCGTGCATACCGGAATCAACGCGTATCCGCGGACATCGCCCCGTATCCGACTTTTCTGCAATTTGCCCTAACTTCTTGTACACTCGTCAGATCGAGACAAAACTTGCACCATCGGACTCGTAGCGATACGCTGGTCCTGTGGGTCAAGTTTGGTTCGATTCTGAGAACGTTGACGAAATCGCGTGTCGTGGGCCCCACAGGCCCCGCTCGACGGGCAATTTTGTGATCGGTTTATCGGAATCCAAATCTGGAAGTTTCGTTGGGTTCGTATCATCGTTCCTGACCTGTTGGTACTAAGTTTGGTGAATTTGGAGACCTTTGACCTGGACACATTTTTCGGTGCAAAGCGGGTCCACCGGCGGACCCCGTTTTCACCCGAAACTGCCGTTTTTGTCCTTGTCTCCAAATTGGACCCAAGGATAGGCGTTTCTAGCTATTTGACATCTTCTGAGCATGGTGGTAATGTCTATTTCAGCTTTTGGACTCATCTCTGGAAATTTCCCCAAGTGCAATTAACTGGATCCAAACAACAGGTAAGTACCTGCACTTCAAGTTAAATCTTTATATTGTGATAATTAATTCCCTGCTTTACTAGTACCCTTGATGATTACACCTAGTTTTAGGAATATCGGATTTCATGTCTTGAATATTGGAGTTCATGTCTTTTTTATCATGTCGGGTGGGAGAATACTAGAAGGCATGTAGTTTACCCTTTCCCCTGCCATGTTTAATAGCTGTTGGTACGCGACTGTACCTCAGCCGGATCTCGATTTTCCCTGTTTAATAGCCGTTTATGACGGCCGAATTAGCCTTATAAACCCCTACATGCCAACTATGTATTCTACAACAAACACAAGTTCACTTAGATAGTTTCTGGTCTTGTTATATTTCTTGCTGACTGTTGTAGTTCTTTTCCTGTCTCATTTATTTTTATTTTCTCATATTCCTATTTATAGTTTTAACTCTGAGATATTGATGTTCTTTTATGCAATTTCTCAATATTGATACTCAATTTAATTGTCATAAATATTTAGTTTAATCTTGTTGTGCATTGTGTACTTTGCTCCTTTCTTGACTGGATCCGTTGATTTAGGCGATGATGAGGACCTTGCCCCTACATATTATGGTCCCTATGAGGGTACAGATGATACTTATGAGGAGCCAGATCCCACCCAGGAGACCCCTACTGCAGAGTAGATAGCAGTAGTTATTTTATTTTCTTGCTCTTTATCTTAGTAATCGGGTTTGTCCCCGATCTCATTTCTGATTTCTGTACTAAACATTTGAATCTGTTGTCGCACTTATTTTATTTGAAATCTTAAGTATCTGTTTCCCTTTATTATCTTGCCTATGCTATTTTGTGAATAAGCTAGTTTAGTTAAGTGTGGATTTGACCTAGACAGCGTACTACCGCCGACTCTGCGGCGTAGGCTGGACGTACCCACGCACTCGTGCCCGAATTTCCGGGTGCGGGTCATGATAGAAAGCATCTTCTTTCTGTATATGAGCCGTCATCATATTAAAATAATTAATATATTATCTCAGTGATGTCCTGCCTTCAAACAAGACTATCGGTTTGGGCTTGTATTTAGGAGGGAATGGAACATTATTTCAATGGGGAGGATAAGGTTGTTTCACTACCACCTTGTGGAGTTGGTCTTTATTCTTTAAATATCGACCTATGCACGTAACTCCCGGATAGCTTCAAGAGGATCTTCTGGTCGGAGTGGTGCAATTGACTGATATTATCACCGATGGAGGTCCACTCCCAATATTGAGATAATTAAGAGTTGGCACTGCTGACACTTGGTTTATGACTTCTTCTAGTTTTGTGCTATCCTGCAGAGATATTGTTCAAGGAGTATGCTGTGCAGGTATGAATGAAGCCACTTGGATAGGTACTGGTGTAGCAGAATATTGGGATATCATTATTTGATATATATTTTGTATTAGTATGCATGTCCCTGAGAGCGGCCTCTAAAGAGTTGACGCATTGTTCGGTGGCTTCTGGTGGAGAAGCGTCTTATTCACCACCGACGGCGTAAACGTTAACATCCATGTAAACCCCCTATTTTTTTAGATTTTAGATTTAATTATTTAATTATTGGTATTATGTAATTATTGAGATTAAGGAAGAATTTTTTGTATTTTTAGCTAATTATAATAAATATATAATTCACGGATTGAGGTCCAAAACTATTTTTAGATGGCCACACACACACACACACACACACACACACACACACACACACACACACACACACACACACATATATATATATATATATATATATATATATATATATATATATATATATATATATATATATATATATATATATATATGGTTAAACCAACCCTTACCAAACCAACCCTTACCAAACCAAACCAAACCAAACAAAACCAAACCAGGATCCTAAACTAGATTCGAATTCGCACCCAAACCCACAGACCCGCGATAATCCACAGTAACCCCCCAACCTACTGCTATAGTTACCCGAAACCCCCGTACCCCTCCGATTCCCCTCCCTGACAACTGGTCGACCCCCACTCTTCCTTTTCCTGTAACTCCCTCCCCTTCTCCCTATATAACCTCGCCAAGAGAACAAACCAACCACCATCATCTCCCCTACCATTCAGACACGTCGTCGACCACCGTCGACCACCGCCACCACCGTCAACCGCCGTTGCAAGCCGCCGCACAAACCCGCCCAGAATCTCGAGTAGCATAGCGATATGAGGTACTCTTCTCCTTGCTCCTGTATCTCCCTGCACAGTAATCCAAACAGCGACCCGTCGAATCTTATGCGAAGACCACATGACCCCCCTTGAACCTTGTGTAATTAGTTTAATGTATCGTGTCCTATGTTGATCGTAAATCGCGACATAAAACAGAGAAAAAATAACTTATTTTTAGAACAAAAATTGTCCCAGGTGCGCGTGTTTGAGTTCTGTTATCTTTATAACGACACGCGATGTTAAAATTCTACTTGAACAATAATTTAGACAACATAACCTAGTTTTAATCCCTTTTAACACTTTCTTTTAATTTAATGTATGTTGTGATTTATCTGCTATTAAAATTTATCGAAAACTTAATTTTCTAAACCCAAATTATCTCGATACGGATGTGTCCCACTAAACGAGGCAACTTTGTAGTGTAAAAATTCTACCAAAAGGCGTGTATCGTCAACGCGGACATGTGGGATTTTATGGAAGTTGATTTGGATGTGCGTGCACACCGTAATCAACGTGTATCCGTCAAAAAATATTATATCGGCCTGTTCTGACACTTGTCATAACTTCGTGTATGCGTGTCATTACACAACAAAACTTGTGCTAACAGATTTGTAGTGTTACGCTGGTCCTGTGACCCAAGTTTGGTTCAATTCTGAGAACATTGACCAAATACTGTTTTGCGGGCCCCGTGGTTCCACTTGACGGGTGATTTCGTGTTTGGCTTATCGTAATTCAGTTTTGGACGTTCCGTTGGGTTCGTATCATCGTTCTGGACTCGTAGATACTATGTTTGATGATTTTGGAGAACTTTGTCTTTGATACATTTTTTGGTACGAAGTGGGCCACATGTGGATCCCGCTTTGACCAAAAACTGTCAATTCTGCCCCTGTATCCAAATTAGACTTATGGGTAGTCAATCCTAGATATTTTAAGTATTCTGAGAGCAATGATGATGTTTGTTTCAGCATCCTGAGGCATACTTGGATATTCTACTTCTATAGGAGCAGTTGACGGAGTTCAAAGTCCAGGCAAGTGTACCTTGCCAAATATGTAGAGATCCTGTTACATTATTTTCTTAATTTTTTTCTATATATATACTTCTGTGATGTAACTGTTCAACTTAGGACCGTGAGATGTTGCTTAGGTCCGAACAAGATTCGGGTGTCGACGTCGTATGCGGAGTCGTATAACGTCATTTAGAGAATTGATTCCACGATCCTATATTTTTACGTGCTTGCTTTACCAAGTATATCATACCATAGGACACTTGATACTATTCATGTGACAAAATCTTTTCTGAGTTATTCATGGTGATTTTGTATAGGCTTACAAGATTCGTGACATAGGACTTGCATATATAGAGATATCATTATGACTCGTTGTACTAGCTAGAGGTCATGATCTTGCGTGTTATGGATATGAGACGTTGTGAACATGAGACGTGATGTTACATTGGGTGGAAAGAGACACACAGGCTACAGACTGATTATATATATATATATTATATTAATGGAGGTACTTTAGTCTCTGTACCAGAGCTTGGCCCATTACGTGATATTACTTGTCATGCCCCGGTTCTAAAGATAAGGAACCGAGTCACGTGGCAATGGCTAGCAACACACTTCGGCGGGCATCTTAATCTAATGGGCCCGTCGGAGTGCACATAAGCTGTAAAGTACAATGAATAACCCAACACATAACACATAAATAGTGAATCTAAATCTTATCCACAAACAACAGATATAAGTGCACATAGAGGTAATCAAAACTACTAATGTGCAGAAAGGAAATGTCATGAGATAATGTATCATAGTACAAATACTAGAGTAGTCACACGGGAACAAACCCGCTAGTACAAAATACTGGAATGAAAGTAAGCAATGAGATAACTTGGAATGGCATCAGATAGCTAGATAGTAATACCGTCCCAAGGATAAAGTCACTACCAGTGATCAGGCGAAGTCCTCGAGGATGACCTCGTCCTCGGCAATGGGTCCTGCTATTGGATACGTACCCGGACCGTAATCCTCTGGGTAATCCTCCCCGCCTAAACCTGGAAGGGAACCAGGTCCTCAGAGGGACGTAACAAGGTACAAAAATACAGCATGCCAAGTATAACAGAAAGTATAACTGCAACGACGAGATAATCTAGCATAACCAACTAAGTATGACACAGTTTAAAGATAATGTTTGACGCACGGGCTGTCCAAAATAAAATCGTAGCTCCGAATACAGAGACACACAGGGCGTACCGTAGCTCCGAGCACAGAGTCACACGGGTGATACTACTACTCCGGATACAGGAATACTACATCAACAGGACATACATATATAAAGCGCGTACAGAGAAGCCCAAACATCTAGTAACTGTCTTCCCCTTCCCAAGCGGTCAACGATTATGCGCTGAACCTGAAACTCTATCTAGCAGTCTCTTCGTACAGAAGTAACTATCAACAAATGCGACCCTAAGGTCGTCCCAGTCTCTAGTCATGATGTCAGTATCAGGATACAGGAAACCTGGCACGATAACAGTGTATGAATGTGTCCTGGGGTGACGATATACTCAGGTACATACATCGAGGTGTTACGAACATCTAGCATTCGTTATAAGATGTTACGATGAACGTCTGCACCCGATTGTGATTCGGACACAAAGTAACGATTGTAATCAAATACGCGCACAATGTATATAATGAAACAATAATATCTGTAACTGAAATATAGGGTGGCAAGGTACACTTGCCTACGTCCAGCTGCTGATGACGGGGATCCGGTACCACGTCCAAGTCCGCAGGTCCCGTAGTACCTAGAGACGAGATACAAACTCAATCAATAAACTATCATGCGACAAACAGGGATGTGACACACGTCTAAACATATGCTCAGACTCAGCTACAACTCACAGGGATATGACGCTAGAGGGTTGACCAAGGTTGACTAATGGTACGTTACATCAAATCAAATTAATTATCTGTGTAATATTATCAAACCCAACCTCAATCTTACTGTATTCATCACAATATTCAGTTAATTAGACCCTGATTAAATACTCAGACATATACAATCTTTCCCATTTCTTAATAAAACTGCTACGTAATTATGTCTATCATTTTTTATCAACGTCAATGCATGGATATTGGTTCAATATTACACACTACTACACAACAATAAACTTGCTCCTCAATTTCCATCAGTATTTCCTTATTAAAATATTAGATCTTAATATTAATCATTGCTTTGATATCACAACGTCATTTCACAACCAATTTAAACTGCTCATCATCAATAACAATATGCATGAATTAATTAAAATACCATAATATCTCAAACCTAGCATTTATAAACCCTAATTACTAACCATGCATTTTGTCCTCAAAATTCCCAATACAAATATAACCCTAAACAAAGATCCATTTATTCTCAAACCCTAACTTATTGTATATCCATTAATTTGTATTATATACTATGAACATAAACCCTGAACACAACAATAAACCCTAATTATTAACACTAAACTAGGTTACATAAAATAATTTATACAAAAAATAAAGAGAGGGGGAGTGGTTCACCTCGGCGAGGTGGTGGTCGTCTCTGGCCGGAGGGGAGTCGGTGCGGGGTTGGTTGCAGTCGGGGATGGCTGATGGAGGGACTCGGCTGGGGTGAAGCTCGGGAGAGAAGGTTGATGTGGTGGTAATGGCGGATGGCCGAGGGGGAGAATGTTGGCTGGAGCAGGGAGTTTATGTAGATGATGGTGGTGGTAGAAATAGCAGCTGGAGGTGGGGTAAGCAGCTGGCACACCGGAGTTGGCTCGTGGCAGCGGTGTGTGGAGGTGGTGGTAATGGGAGATTGGAGAGGCCGGGGTGGCATTGCTCGTGGCAGCGGTGACCGGAGGAAAGTGCTCGTGGCAGCAGTCTGTGGTGGGGAAAGCTGCTGGCATGCCGGAGTGGCTCGTGGCAGCAGTCGGAGAGAAGTGGGTGGCCGGTGGAGATTGTGGAGTAGGGGCGGGTCGTGGAGAAGCTCGGCTAGCCGGAGGGGGATACTCGGCCGAGTGAAGTCGGGTTAGGATGGAGAAGGTGAAGTGAAGAGGAAGAAAGGAAGAAGAAGAAGAAGTATGGAAATTATGGTTGTGGGTTTTAGGGAGGAGGAAGGAGAGAGAGAGGGGGTGGGGTTCTCTAGGTTTTGGGGATTAGGGCCGTCCTGGGAAAGAGTGTGGTGATAGAGACATTATATAGGGAGTTGTGTGAGGGTTGTGTGGTGTGAATGAGCCCAATTCAAATGAATGGTGAGGATTTCACATGGAGAAAAATCCCTCATCCAAAGGAGAAAGAGTGGGAAGTGGCTTGACCGGTCAAAGAAGAGGGGTGAGGCTTCTTCATTGGTCTTGACCAATGAGGTTATGGCACATGTTACAATATTTGCAATTAAGCCCCTTAAGTTTGGGTATTTGTACAAACACATGAAATGATAGAAAAATTATAGGGGAATTGGTGTTTGGTGTTTTGTAGGGTGAAGGAGTGTTGTGTGTTTTGCATGGGCTTAATTAAATGGGCATTGGAATTAAATTAGGATTAAAATAGGATTAGTCAAAGTTGGTATCCCCAATTTAATTAGAATAAATTGTCATGTACTCTTAAGTTAAATGGGGGCACATGGGATCTCAATTGGGAGTGACACAAAGGTCATGAATGATGTAGGATTGGTGTCAGTCTTGGACCCTTTTATTGGTCCAGCTCAACGGGTTAAGTTGGTGTCTCAAAATTGATGGCAACGACACAGGTGTGCGACACGGGATTAAATAATGAATTTCGGTTACAGAAATTGTGCAATTAATTTAGAGCACAAGGAAATATGATTTTGAGCGACGGGAAAGTCCAGCACCTAAATTGGCGTGTCAAGTCAAGAGTGCGATAATCTGTTGGAATTTATGGGCTGATGTTGGGCTCCGAATATTGCAACAACGGTATGGCGTGCCAAGAGTTTAATTAAAAAAATCAGACATCTGTAACCTTACTCTAAACCTCAATCATCTGCTGCTAAACCAAAATTTTCTAACCCATACCAGACTATCTATAGGAATAAATAAGGGGATTTATATCACTTGCTGTTATGGGCTCCCCGACACAGAGCTTGTAGTGGTCTCAGCCTGAGTACTAGTGATGCTCTTATTTGTATTTCACATAGCTGGTTACATAGCTTGCCTTGAGGATCTATTTTTATTTACCTATATTTTATTTAGCTTGAGTGTTTCTTGTACCTTGTTATGTCCCCTGAGGACCTGGATCTGGATTATGTCCTCAGGTACAACAAAGGAGGATTACCCCAAGATATACCGGACAGAAGCTAACACTGGAGCAGTACTGGCACCAGAGGACGAGGTTGTGCCAGAGGATTTCTCCTGAGTATTCAGTTACTTACTCAGTTCTCTATGCTTATTGTTATTTCATATCTGGACTCATGGACATATGTATTATTGTTATTCTCTTTTCTTATTATGTCGGGTTGTTCCCCAAGGCACTATTTATTGGACTTATTGATGGACTATATTTTGTTATCTATTATCTTGACTGGTCTATCATATTGTATTATATTTCTTTCTGTGGATGAGATTAGAATTATACTATGATAGTTGGTGTATATTTGTATTTATATTTGTTAAAACTTAAGTGCACTCTAATGGGTCCATTAAATTGGGTTTGCCCATTGGAGTTGTGTTGCTGGCCATTGCCACGTTGTTAGTCCCTTGGTATTTTGGGACTAGGGCGTGACAATCCCTTTGTACAACAGAGGAATTGGTAGAAAGAGCAGTGTAGTTGGAGTCTACACTGTTAATTTTAGAATAAGGGGGACTGCTATCCCCAGCCTCGGATTATATGGAATGGGGATTCCCGTGAAGAATGAGTTCCCATCTTCGAGAACGAGTATTTTGGTATACTCCTTCAAAGGAGTCGACAAGTTGGTCAAATCTCCTATGGCTGGATATTCTTGAAAAACTTCGTCTTGATTGTCTCCTGTCAGGGGAAAGATGCGAAGCCATGTATGCTGAAGCAAGGAGCAGCTCTTTATCATACTGCTGGTTGTCAACTTGTTTTATATGTCGAGGTTTATGAGACATAGTGTAGGTCAATCGGTCAAACACAGACTGTTTTGCTTATGCATAGCAATATTTGATTATAACTCTTTGGCAATTGCAATGATGTTTATTAGGAAATACCGTGGTAAAGTTAGAAGGGTCTCTCTCTTTACGCTTTTGTACAATAAGCTCACATAAATTAAAAGAGGGAAGAGAGAAGGAAGATGGCAGACTCTACCTCTTTACATGAGATATATTGAATCTTTTATGCACATTTTTGGTCCCTTGTGTATAGAGTGAGGTACTGACTTGATTAGCGAGTGATTCGTTATATCTCGAGTTTTTGTCCTTCATGGACGAGAGGAAGTTGTCTCTAGCAGTCCTCTTATGTATACACGCAGAATCAACATATTGTGAAGAGGTTGGTCTTACTTGGCATACTTTTTGCGGTATAGGCAGAGTTGGCGTAGTTTGCCTACGTGTATTTAATTTTGCACGAAGGCCTTGAAGTGACGCACTAATAGTAGGCTTCTGATGAGTGGCACATAACTTTTCCTCTACTGTGCGCATAATCATGATGTTAGGAGAGTGATTCTTCTTGACTACCACTTCATTTATGAGCTTGTAGTCTTTCTTCTGCTGGCGTGAATTCTAGCGAAACTTTTGTCTCTCTTTGAAGTGTGCACCTGTAGAGAGATTGGTTGGACATCGGTGTCCACGACTTGCTTGCCACACATATTACAACAAATATGTGTAGGCTCAGAATCTTGAGTGTGGATCACCCTTTGCTTGATATTGTACGAGTTGCGCCATTTGTATCCCTTGTTTAATGCAAGGGAGTCAGAAGCTTGGGTGTGGATCACCATTTGCTTGATATTGCGCGAGTTGCACGAATTGTATCCCTTGTTTAACGTAATAGAGTTGTCCACCAAATTATCGACCTGAGTCTAGTTGACAAAATTGACCAGGTTGTTCCCGTCAATCATAATACTTTTTTCCTTGTTGGAAGCAACTTTACTTTGTGATTTCTCCTTGACTTGAGTGCGGATGAGGGATTAGCACTACCCCCAGAATGGAGCATTTCTTCGTATGCTTGTTGGTCAAACTTCACGACCAAGGTCTTCTGCATCGATTCGACCGATGCAGCATAGAGTTGAGCTATCACCTTCTCGTCAGAGGAGGAAGTCGTCCACAGTAGAGTCGCCATCTTGTTTGCGAAGAAAAGTTTATACGAAACTTTTGTATTACATACTATTGAAAAGAAAGAAAAGTATAAAAGATCCTAAACAGGAATCTAAGTAAAGTTATTTATGGGGAAGTATAGATGTAGAGATCTGATCTACGGATGATTACTTTACTCTTTGGACCACCCGACGATGAAGAAATGTATAGAGTGTTTTGAACAACTTGGAGAGTTGAACAATAAGAAAGCCTTGGCATTAATGGTATGAGAAGCTTATATTACTCTTATTCGGTTCTTGAATTTCAAAGACTTGAAACTTTCAGCCCTTTTTTGTCTCTCTGTATTTGCCTCTGTTTCTGTCCTTTTTTAATGGATGTACCGATCTTGTATTTATAGAGTTTAGGAGCGGTTATGAGAGTGTGCGTGCACTTTGGATAGTCTGTACTATTTTACCATTGTGCGCACAATTTTGGTAGACTAACACCCCACGTTCTGAATGAGTGGGTGCACAACTTGCTATTTGCTTGACACGTAGCTTCCTAGACTAAAAAAGCATAGGTCCTGGGAGACAATTATTTGTACACTTTTTATGAGAAGTATGGCATGTAAGACACACACTCATAACTATTCACTGTCAGTTAGGATAGTATGAGCATTTTAGAAGTGGTATGGATACTGGCGCACTTTTGAAAAGATTGGCTATACAAGCGCTCTTTTGAAGAAGTGGCCGTGATGGCGCACTTTTGATAAAATTGACCGTGATGGCGCACTTTTTTAGAAGTTGGCACAATGGCGCACTTCTGAAGAAATTGGTTCAACATCGCACTTTTGAAGAAATTGGCAAAAAGGCGCACTTTTGAAGAAGTTGGCACAATGGCGGACTTTTGAAGAAGTTGGCTCAACGACGCACTTTTGAAGAAATTGGCACAACAGCGTACTTTTGAAGAAGTTGGCTCAACAGCTGGGTCGCAAAATGATAACCTGGGTCTGCGTATCGTAGCTCAGCTGTAATGATGACTTCTGACTCTTTGGTTTCATTTCCAGCCTGTCAGATTTTTTGCATTTAATGCTCGAAGATAAAAGCAGATATGCAAATTGTACGACTGTCTGCACTGATGAAAGCGGCTTAAAAGTGCGCCACTTTTCTGTTCTCAGAATAGTGCACCACCCTTTGAAACAAGTAGAAATGGCGCCACCCTTTGAAACATGTAGAAAGTGCGACATCCTCCAAATAGAGAGAGTGCACCATTCTTACTCTGTTAAGTTTTTTTGTAGAAAACTACGCCATCTTCAAGAGGTGCATTTTTATGCTTCTACAGTGAACCCTGGGGGTAGCCACTCTCATCCAAAAGAAGAAGATTCCCTAGCTAGGGGTAGTATTCCCTCTAATTTCGAAAAGGATGTAGGACTGCCAACTTTTTCTGAGGATCACTCACTATAAGAGTTTGAGGCAAAAAGTGTATCATCTACAGTCCCATCCACTTCTCCCCATGTGATAACTGTGTAGATGGCAGGGGAGGACAACGAGGGTACCAGCATTTACAAATGTCTTGATGCTCTTGAGGCAATAATGCACACCATGAGTGCCACAATGCAGACTTTGGCCCAGGCTATACTGGAGACAAAGGAAAACGTGGTCCCGCCACCCTCAGGGCCCACAATAACTCTACAAGCCGAAAGTAAAAATCTTTCGGTGATCCACACCAACCCGTCATTCCGTAAGGACAGTGATTCCTAGGAAACAGACAATGACAAGTCTGGGGGTAGTCGACCTCGACAGGTCAGAGCAGCATCCAAAGCTAGGGGTAGCATTCCCTCCGAGTTTGAAGATGATACAAAACTAACAATCTTTCCTGAGGACTGTGCGACTTAGGAATCAGAAGCCCCAAAGCTAGAAAAGATTTTCTCCTTCGATGACAATGACGTCATTAAAATCTTCAACATATTGATGAAGGACAACAAACTCCGACAACCAAACATCAGATACCCTGAGGAGGTAAAAAATATCGAAGATCGCAAGTACTACTACTACCACCGGTACGTCCACCATCCAACCAAAGACTGCTCTGTGTTAAAGAGGGGTATCCAACAGCTGATCGATGCCAAGGCGCTTATCCTCTACTTCGAGGACAAGACGGTCATTGCGAACATAGTGTCCCTCCAGTTTGGTGACTTCCCAGTGACGGAGGCCCAGGATGGTGTTGTTCCGATCCCGAGGGAAACAATGGAGGTTGTCAATATCCCACCAGATCATAGCCAAACAACCGGGCTGGTACCTCTTAACACACCATGGGGTGAGGGCATATGGGTTCACCCTGACATTGCTCAAGGCCTGACATAAAAAGTAGCATCTTCAATGACCAGGTCAAAATAAAAGAAATGCAGGCCGGGCCGCTTGATCTTCTCCTCAGAAAACACAAATTGTAGACTTCGGATGCCTACCACAGCTCAACAAATCTCCTTCTGCACAAAAGCTAAGCCTCTTATGACTCATCAACAACGACGAGACAGTGTTTCTCGACGAAATAAATCCCTAGCAGTAGGCAGTGTCCCTCTGCGTATTACGCATATACGCGCAACAGGCAGTGGTCCTCGGCGTAACAAGCAATCTTGCGCACGTGGTAGTAATCCTACGTGTACAATTCAGCCAACTCCTGCATGTGTACACGACACTGTTCCTTTACACCTGATTCCCCGTTTGTCACAAGCCAAAGTATCGATAGTATCTGGTACAATAAATGACGAGGAACTACAGTTTCATCATTACAACCAATAATCACTCCATCTTATGCAGAAGATGGGCTATGATCTCCAGAAAGTTGAAGGTCTAAATTTTAGTAAAGGATGACGTATTCCTTTACAATCTGACAGCTATTACAATATCACTCATAATGGGCTAGGATATGAAGGTGCTAGCACGCAACGTCGCTCCAGCAAGACTGTAGTCCATAAAGCTCGAGCTCCAGACTCTGTCAACAAATAAAAGCAGATCTAAACTCTTAATCAAGGACAATGTCTCCTCGATTCAACCGTGTATACAGGCTCACAAAGCTTAACCGAGACATACCAATGATGCTGATCAAAGGCAAGTTCCTCAATAAGTACTACGTCTAAGCTAGTACTTCCCAGCAAATTAATTCAAAATATACAATATTTACATTTTATTATTCCCTGTAAGTGTAAATACATAAGAGGATATGTGTCCCTCCATGATTCCTTGTCAAATATATTATCTTTTTTCAAGAGATCTTAAATACGCAGCAGATAATGGATCTACAAAAAATTCTCCAATGGAGCAGTTCTCAGGTCCAGCGAAAGAGACCACCCAAACATGATTTCCTACCACCAAGCCGTACTTGACATAATCTCCACTTTCGAGGGGTTCTTCATAGAGCATATCCCCGAATGCAGAATATCGAGTCTGACATCCTGGCCGGCCTTGCTGCCTCCCTGGCAGTCCCGATCGAAACCCATTATCTGATCCCAGTGGTTGGTCAAGAGTTGGTCTACCCAAAAAACAACCTTTGCATGTGCCTAAGCTACACAACGGAAGTAGACACCAACATCCAAGACTGGAGGATCCCATTTATCGACTACGCAGTCTATAAAATTCTCCCCGAGAACCTAAAGAAAGTCACTTCCATCAGAAGACGTTCCCTTCAGTTCTATTACGATACGGCTACTAAAATGCTGTATCGTCATTCCTACGATGGTGTTCTGCTATGATGTCTATCAAATATAGAAGCGAAGCAGTCTCTCCGTGAGGCTCACGATGGGGTTTGCGGTGCCCATTAGCCCTGACCCAAGCTACAGGACCATTTATGCAGAATGGGTTATTATTGGCCGACAATGGTAGCAGAGGCTGTTGACTATGCGAGAAAGTGCTAAGCGTGACAAATCCACGCAAACTTTATCCACTAGCTCTCAGAATTTCTATACCCAACGGTAGTATCTTGGTCGTTTGAAGCATGGGGAATGGACATTATAGGGCCAATTAGTCTACATTCTTCTAAGGGATATCGGTTCACCTTGGCTATCACCGACTACTTCTCCAAATGGGCGAAAGCTATTCTACTCGATGAAGTCAAGACCTCAAACACGATCAGCTTTGTCAAGCATTAAGTCATATACCACTTCGGCTTAATATGGAGGATCATCCACGATAATGGTCCACAGTTTGCAAGTCATGCTTTTTATCGATTTTTTGACAAAAACCAAATTCAGAATGTAGTCTTGACCGCCGATAACCCAGCAACAAATGGTCTAGCACAAGAATTCAATAAGATCATCATAAAGCTACTCAAGAAGTTTGTTTTATCTAATAAGCGTGACTGGAATAAGAAGCTGGATGAATGTCTCTGGGCCTACCGCACAACAGTCAATACACCTACTAGCAGTACACCATTCTCCTTGGTTTACGAAAGCGAAGCGATCGAGATCCTAATTTTGTCGCTCCGAGTGGCTCTATCCAACCAATTAACCATTGACAACAACCATCGCTAACGGCTACAAGGTTAGAGGCGCTCAACGAGAAATGTCTCTTAGTTTAACAGCGTATTGAGCTGTACCAAGTGTGGCTCTCAGGATCCTTCAACAAATGGGTCAAGAAGAGGACTTACTAAGTGGGTGATCTCGTCTTGACGTTAAGAAGATCGATGGTTATGAACCACAAGACGGCCGATAAATTCTAACCTAAATGGGAGGGTCCGTTCATTGTGGAGTCTATGTTCTCCAACGGCGCCAACCGGCTTACAAAATCCAATGGCCACTTGCTCATGATGCCTATCAATGACAAGTTCCTCAAAAAGTACTATGTCTAATCTAGACTTGTACTCCTTTTACTATCAGCTGGACAACCAAAATATATAGTATACATTCTCCATTATTCATCCCCAGCAAGTGTGTAAGCACAATATGCACTTCTCTTCCATAAAAATTTGATGAAAGCCATTTTCTGTATTCAGGAATCCTGAATACACAACAGACAATGGATCCTCCAAAATCTCCCTAGCGGAGCCACCTTCAGGTTTATCCATACTTTCAGGTAGACCACTCATAATCAGTTTTTTTGGACATTAGTTTACATCCACACCACCTCTGAACTACTATCCTTACCGTTATCCCCAGCAAAATTTTTCATGTCCATATTACCTCTGAGCAAACCTCTTTATATGACAAGGGTTTTTCATATCCATATTATCTCTGAGCAAACCTCTATGTATGACTATCTATTTTCATATCCATAATATCTCTGATATCTGTCGTCATCTAAACTTATCACCCGTACTTAACTCTAAGAACGCCAACGGTGTTAAGGTCGCAAAACCTATCATGTCCATATCACCTCTAATAGAATTTCGTTTCGAACTTATTACTTGCACTAAGGTGCGCAGGAAGTAATAATGCCACAAAATCTATCATGTCCATATCACCTCTGATAGGATTTTATTTTAAACTTATTACTTGCACTCCAGTGCATAAGAAGTAATATGTCTACCAAAGACCCCCTAGTGGGATATCCTCAAAAAAAGCAAATAGTTCACGTCCATATTACCTCTGAACTATGAGCTGCCTATATTTTCCATCCAAATAAAACAACCATGTCCATATTACCTCTAGCTCATTTTTTTTCTTCTACAAGAACTCCATGATCATACCTAAACTCTCTGTATGACTATCAATTGTTACGTCCACGTTACCTCTGAGCTATTATCCTCACATCCTCCCCAGTAGAGTTTGCTATGTGCTTCTTGCCTCTGAGCACTCCTCCTTACTTGACTATCGATTATCACATCCATATTACCTCTGATATCGGTCGTCATCTAAACTTGTCACCCATACTTAACACTAAGTACGACAGATGTATTAATCCATAAAATCTGCCACGTCTATATCACTTCTGGCAGGGCTTGTCTTGAATCTATTACTTGCATTTAGGTGTGCAAGAAGTAATGGGTCCATAAAACCTATCACGTCCATATCACCTCTAATAGATTTTTTTGCTTCGAACTTATTACTTGTACTCAGGTACGCAGAAGGTAATAAGGTCCACCAAAAAGTTTCCCAATGGGATATCCTTAACAGACTATGGTGTTGTGCTATGTCCATATTACCTATAACATAATACCCAAAGTCCACAACATGTAATATGACAAATACAAAAAAAATCTGGAAAATGAAAGACTTTATTGATTAATATTCAAGATCATGAGTACATATGATATAAATCCATTTTTAAGGGTTTTTTATTAGTATTCAAGGTCATGAGTACATATGATGGAAACTCATTTTTAAGGGTCTCCATGAAGTCTCGTTGACACGAACCGTTCCCATTAGAGGCGCCCCTCCGTGCTATTTTTTCTACTGACACAAGTGGAGCCAATAGTGTTTACAAAGAAAAGTTTTATAGGAAACTTTTGTGTTACAAACTGTTAAAAAGTGCAAAAAAAGATCATAAACATGAATCTAAGTACAATTAATTCTAGAAAAGTATAGCTGTAGAGATTTGATCTGCAAACGATCACTTTACTCCTGAGATCACTCGACGATAAAGAAATGCACACGATGACAGAAAAAATATAGGGGATGCTACGAACAACTTGGAGGGTTGAACAATAAGAAAGCTCTGGCACAACTACGCGAGAAGATTCTATTTCTCTCGCTTTGCTCTTGAATTTCAAAGACTTGAAGATTATTATAAACAACTTGGAGAGTTGAACAATAAGAAAGCTCTGGCACAATAGCACGAGAAGCTTCTATTTCTTTCACTCTGCTATTGAATTTCAAAGTCTTGAGAATTCTAGCCCCCTTTCTCTCTCTATGTCTATTCCTTTTTTTTGAAGGTAGCCGATGCCTGTATTTATAGAGTTTATGAGCGGTTACGAGAGTGTGCACGTACTATAGACAGTCAATACTATTTTACCATTATGTGCGCACTTTAGTTGATTAATACCCCACGTTCTGCATGAGTGGATGCACAACTTGCTGCCTGCTTGACAAGTAGCTTCCTACACGATTATTGATTAACACCCCACGTTCTGCATGAGTGGGTGCACAACTTTCTGCCTGCTTGACAAGTAGCTTCCTACACGAGAAAAGCATACGTCATGGGGGATATTTATTTGTACAAATTTTATGAGAAGTATGACATGTAAGACACGTATTCGTAACTACTCTTTGTCGATTAGGATAATATGAGCACTTTTGAAGTTGTCTGGAGAATGGTGTATTTTTAGTAAGATTGACATTGCAACGCACTTCTGAGGAAAATGGCACTGTGGCACACCTTTGAGAAGGAGTTGGCACTGTGGTATACTTTTGAAGGAATGGCATTACGATGCACTTCTAAGGAAAATGGCACTGTGGCGAACCTTTAAGAAGAAGTTGGCACTGTGGCACACTTTTGAAGGAAAGGCACTGCAGCGCACTTTTGAAAGAAATGACACTACGGTGCACTTTTGAAGAGAATGGCACCATGGCACACTTTTGAAGAAAATGGCACTGCGACGCACTTTTGAAGAGAATCGCACTATGGCGCACTTTCAAAGAGAATAACACTGCGGCTGGGTCGCTAAACGACAACCTGGATCTGTATGTCGTATCTTTGCTGTAATGATGACCTCTGACTCTTCGGTTTCTGTCTTTGTCAGCTGTCAGTCTGCTACATTAAACGTTGAGAGAGAGAAGATCGTTTGTGCGCCATCTTTCGAAATATTAAGAAAGTGTACCACTTTTCTACTCTCTAAATAGTGCGCCATCCTCTAAAATTAAAGGAAAGTACGTCAAAGTAAGAGAATGCTCGTCTTTCTTCTGGAACAAGTGGAAAGTGCGCCATTCTTCTACTTGTAGTGTTTATTTTTAAGAAACTATGACATCTTTCTAAGGCGCACTTTTTATTCTTCTTGAACTCGCATGTCTCTCTTTTCCGGAAAGACCCAAGACCCCCTTTAAAGTTTTTGAATTCATTCAGATAAATTCAAAATTAGTTTGAATTAGTAGCAAAAAAGTTGTTGAGTTATTTTGTGCACGCACTCTGGACAGAATCCTAACGAATTGTTTACGTGGATGACATGCATGTATTTTTTGCTTACTTTTTTGGTTTTAACGCGATTTTTGAAGAGACGCAGAAGACTTTTTAGGAGATACGAGCATCTTTTTAGGAACAATTTTTGAGAGCTGTGACATACTTGGCATGTCTTCTATTACAAATAGGAGAAAAACTTTATCAAGCATTCTTAGACTTATCTTTTTCTTGCTGTGAGACTTGAGCATGTCTACTGTTAAGTGCGAGTCTAAGAAGATGATCATAGTAGTATGGCTCCATCGTCTTTTCTGTCCGCCGAGAAGATGCAAGAGGAGATGCTTCTCAATGATGGGTAGGAGGCTCGTTTGGAGATTGTTGCCGCTGAGATCTTTGTGTGATGGTGCATGGAAAGATATCATAGGCATTGTCGTTCATGTTGAGCAAACAAATTACCTAGAAGACTGTTCGTTGTCTTCAAACCAGCTCGCTGGAATCACTCTCTTAATATGGCCCCTGTGCTGATTACAGGGTTGAGATTAGAATCCCAACCGGGGCTTCTACCGGTGGCGCTGGATGGCGATAGCGGAACAGCTTTCGTTCGACTCACCATGTCCTCTATCGAGTCCAGCAGAAATAGGGCCGTACTAATTTAAACAGGTCCAGTCCTGTATATCATCCTCGCCCACAGCATGGATTTCTTTTCCATGTACTATGGTTTGCACTGAGGATCATATTTATTCTGTGCCTCAGTTCATCTGCATCGGAAGCAGACGACACGCAAAGATGGGGATATCTCTATGATAGATGCCCATCATATAAAAATCTAGATGTAATAGATTTCTATATGTATAATCATGATAATTTTTCAGAATAAAAATCTAGCTGTAATAGATCTCCATCATATGTAATCATGATTAAGAATCAATAAAATTTTAGTTTTTTTGACTTTATTGTGCTGTATGCGTATTACTGACTGAAGGCTTTGGTCAAAGTGCGCCAGAAAAGACTGAATACGTTGACTTTCCCTTATCATCCTACTGATACATGCATAAATGCACCGTGTGGTTTGTCTCACATTCTTACAACTTGTCTAGTCATGCACACTGTGCAATATTTTCTGTCAATCAGACAAATGTGTGCACATGGGGATTCTCGGACCAACATCATCCTTTTCTTATTTTTCTATCCATAAAGAAATTTTGTTTCACCTTAGTGATACTTTCACATCGAGACCCATTGAATATAATCTGCTCAAAGGTATTATGAACATGGCAGAATAATTTTGTGGGAGAATTTGGTAGATGTATTACTCGAGGCATACTCGTGTTGAGTACAAATGATAAATTTTTATAAGATACAATACTATCAGAGGTGATGTGGACGTGATAGTTCTCTAGTTTACTCTACCAGGGAAGAAAAGAAAGAGTAGTTCAAGGACGAACTTATTATCTTCTTTTTAGGAGATAATAAATAAAATATAATTCAGAGGTAATATGGATGTGAATCACATTAAACTTATTTACTGGTGTATAAACATATAAGATTATTTCCAAGCCAACTGGGGATCAGGAATAAGGTTTCCTCAAAACAACTGGGCTTTAAAAATGGAACATTTTGGTTGTAGAGAATTATTTAGATAATTTTAACAAGAGTGTTCTGTTGGATCTGAGTATTGTCCTGCTAGAGGACTTTGAGGACCCATTGCCCATGTCTTATTCAAAAATGAATACAGGTAATAGTTCGAGAGGTCGTCTAGGCTATGAGTTGCTGGGGATTAAACAAAATGTATCTGCTGTACATCTTATTTTAATCTGTTGGAGATGGAGAAGAATATGTCGTGCTTAGATAATACTTTTTGAGGAATTTGTCATATCAAATCTCTATTAGGCTTAGCAAGCATGTAGGCTCCGTTGGAGAATACTGTCTCCACCATATAAGGACCTTCCTATTTAGCCTAAAATTTGCCTTTGCTATTATGGGTTGTGATCATAGGTCTCCTTACTGAAAAGACCATTTCACCGACCTGGAATATTCTTTCCTTGACCTTTCGATTAAAAGATCTTGAAATGCGTACTTGGTATAGTTCAATGCGATATTGAACGTACAAGCACTTTTTATCCAATGCTTCTAATTCTTGCAGGCATAATCGATTATTATTATCTACTATTAGCTCATTACCAATAGCTATTCTGAGAGAAAATATATGGATTTTTAGAGGAAGGACCACTTCACATCTATAGACCAGAGAGAATGGTGTACAACCAGTTGGAGTTCGAACTGTCGTACGATAAGTCCATAAACACTCTCCGAGTTTCTCATTCCAATCACGTTTGTTGGATGGGGCAAACTTTTTAAGGAGTTTGATTATGGTCTTATTGAAGGCTTCTGCTAAGCCATTGGCTGCTGGATTGTAGGTCGTAGATGCTATATTCTGGATTCGATTCTTATCACATAACCGATATAATGCTTGACTGGCAAATTATGGCCCGTTGTCAGGTATTATCCTCTGAGGAACACCAAAATAATAGATAACATGGTGTTTGACGAAGTTAATTATGTTGTACATTTTAACTTCGATAAGCGGGACTGCTTCTGCCCATTTGGAGAAGTAATCGATTATTGCAAGTATGAACCGATGTCCTCTAGAAGAAGAAGGGCTAATTGGACCAATAATATCCATTTTCCAAGCTTCAAAAGGCCAGGAGACGGCTGTAGGGTATAAGAACTCTGCTGGTTGGTGGATAAAATCATCATAAATTTGACATAATCTGTATTTACGTGCTTAGTCTACGGCATCTGCCACCCTGGTGGGCTAATAATAATCCATTCTCCTAAGGCAGTCTTATAATTTAGGACCCGGATGATGTGCTCCACAGATGCCATCATGAGCCTCACGGAGTTATTGCCCGCTTCAGGGTTGGAAAGACAACATAACAAAAATCTATCATCATAATGACGATATAATATCTTAGATGAGGCATCATAGTAGAATCAGAGTGAGCATCTTTTAATGGAGGTGGCTTCTTTCGAATCTTCTGGAAGGATCCCATGAGAAGCGTAGTCTGTAAAGGGTTTCTCCAATCTTTATCTATGAAAGTTGAAGTTATGATGTAACTCTGTTCAACGTGCAAGTTATTTTTTGTATAGAAAAACTCTCGTACTGTTATCATAATTGAGTATCGTCTCTTTAGGGGAACAACCAATGATGCTGCTAGCAGGCCAAAGTATCAGCTTCCATATTCTTTAAATGAGGCACATGGTCGATGAAGAATCCTTCGAAAGTAAAATCCAGTTCGATTGCCACTTAATGATTGTAGAAGCATAAAAAATACGCTGGAAGCTCTATGCAGCATATTGATGCAAAGCAGCGTAAACAGAGGACTTTAGAGCCTTCAAACGTGCAAACAGAGCTTCTCCGCCAAAGCACAGCGTAAAATACAGGCTCAAGGACCATCCGCGTAGGACAGTACGTCCAGGCTGCTTCAGCGTAAACAGGGGCTTCGTCGCCTATATGGCGTAAAACTCATCCTCTTTCAGTGCAGCATTGAAGTGTACGAGGGACGCTTCGTATTCTCCGAAGTAAACCTGTCAGACCCTGCAATGAACCTGTCAAAGCCTGCAATGAACCTGTCAGATCCTGCAGTGAACCTGACGTCTCGACTTCTGACAAAGGGATACTGCTCGACTACCCAAGCGACGGCTATGATGATGGCACAGCACTGCAACCCATACTGTCATTTACTGCCATCTTCCTTGCATAAACCGCTTTTACGTACACAGAGGAATACACTGCCTAGTTTTACACAGGCAGATGAGAGCCCCTTACGCTCCGCGGAAGACAAATCGCCTGCCACGTCAAAAGCTGCACCCCGTACGGGACTCGAGACACGTCTCTGCATTTTTATGCACAGGGCGGTGACAGGCCCTCAAGGCACGTCTCTGCATTTTTTATGCACAGAGCGGTGACAGTTTCTCAAGGCACGTCTCTGCCAATTAATGCGCCGAATACTGACAGATGCCTGAGACACGTCTCTGCACCATGCGCAGGCCAAGTGACAGACCTTCAAAACACGCCTCTGCGTTTAATGCACCGGATGATGGCAAATCTCCACAATTAATGCTGGGGATTTGATTATATCTCCAAGAGCCGTAATTTCGGCTAAAGACGTCCATATCATCACTCTGGCACGTTACGCAGCGGCTTCTGCGCCTATTCAGCTTCGGTGCCCGCTCGGCTTCTACGCCTACTCAGCCTTTATGACCGCTCGGCTTCTACGCCTACTCGGCCTCTATGACCACTCGGCTTCTACGCCTACTCGGCCTTTATGACCGCTTGGCTTCTACGCCTATTTTGACTTCTATGCCGGTTTGATAACTATTTGGCTTCTATGCCATGGTGACAGATATTTGGCTTCTATGCCAACCTCTTCTACACGATGGATACCTACCTACGTGGCTTTTATGCCGTGATCTTCGTAGCGATTATACGTGTTTTGTCCCTTAGTTGGACCCACGTCACACGCTCATTCAAAGGATCATCTATACGCAGGCTTTGGTTATTTTAACCGTTGTGTAAAAGGGTGCTGTACTTTCCACTACTCGGTTTTTACACCGATTGAGTGGTCACTGTCACTAAAACTCTATAAATAGAGACCTCTATCAATGAGGAAAAAGGTCGACAAATTGGAGGGTCGAGAGAGAGAGAGAGAGAGAGAGAGAGAGAGAGAGAAGAGTCCAGAGCTCAGGCAAAGAGAAGGGATCGACGACTTTGGCATCGGGCATCCACCCTCTTCAGCAACCCTCGAAGCTGCTACCTGTCTTCCACGACACTTCTTCAAATATCGTGTGGTCCAAGGGCTAAAGTAATCGACTGCAGATCAGACACCTATAGCAATATTCACCCAGATTAAATAAATTGTACTTAGACATCCTCGCGTAGGATCAAATTTGTACAATCTTGTTTGTAAAAATAAAAGAAGGGCGGGTCTTCGTACAAGACCTCATTTTCCGTATTCATCAAATCTTTTCTCGTTTATATTATCCTAAATAAGATAGTGACTCTGCTGGGGACGTCTTTCTCTTCTGATGAGGAAGCTATTGCTCAACACGATACGGTATCTGTGGGATCCGTGAAGAAGATACTGGTCGTCCAGTTCGATCAATCTGCCTACGAAGATATGCTCCGGACAAAGGGTAGATCTCACTCTCTCTCTCTCTCACCAAAACAACAGGAAGCTATGTAAGGTCTGGATGCCCAAGACATCCTCTACCATTCCTGTGGACTCTCCGATCTCTCCGATCTCTCCGACCAATGAGGTTGCAGCCTTGCTCCCTCCGCGTCCTGCGCGTAAAATTCAGTCGCCTGTCTCTGACAGAACCGACAAAACTTCTGGCAATGCCTCAGCGCTAACCCAGAAGTATACTCCGCGCTCTGCACGTGAAATTCAGTCTTTCGTCCCTGGCAGAACAGATAAAACTTCTGGCAATGCCTCAGCGCTAACCCAGAAGTATACTCCGCGCTCTGCGCATGAAATTCAGTCTCCCGTCCCTGGCGGAATAGACAAAACTTCTGATAAAGCCTCAGCGCCAAATCAGAAGTACAAGACACGCTCCGCGCATAAAATAAAATCTGACCTCTACGGAGAACCAGATGATCCTTGTGATCTCCGCAAGGGAAAGAGAGCGACGAACCACTCAACTTCCTGGCCTTTACGCCAGCAAGGGAACGATCTGTACGCCCTTCGAATTACGCGAGACGCTGATGGCCACCTAAGGACATCCTCAACTTTACGCCAACCTGAGCGAAGCTCCAAATTATGCCAGGCGAAGTCCCTAAGCGTAAAGAAAGCTCCAGTTGTGGAAAGACACCTTCCCCGGGGATTATCCGCCACCCAGATGGCCAACCTGTTGTATACGGATGGCACAGCGAAGACTATGATTCCCATCATACGCATGTCCACCAATAGAAACAGAAGGAACAAGCCATCGTCTTCTTCTTCTGCAACTCCTTCTGACCTGCGCAAATATCTAATCCGCAAGCGCAAGGAGAGGGGATCTTCCAGCGTGGCTATTACGCCTCCTAGCGAGCACGGCTGTAATAGTCATAGGATTATGATTAATTGTTGCTGTTCTAAAGCAAAACGGCCAGTTTTCGACCGACTGAGCTACTCTCCATCTTTCCTAGAAGAAGAGCCCGTGCATGCATCTGTGAACATGGCTTCACATATACCTGGAGAAAGCTCAGACTCAAGACGTCCGTCCTCTAGAACTCCGAGCCGAAGAAAATTCAACATGATCCTTAGGGACACCGAAGCTGGGGTGTTCCAGAACATTTGTTCAAGACAACGACAACTGACCTCGTGCTCTTCTGATTCCGATGCTGGGGGTCGCCAGTCTCCCGAATCAGATACTGAGAGTATAGAGTCAACTTCTGCAGCAACCTATACTCATCCTTCAATGACGCCCAGGAAGATGGGAGTTTATGCCATTGGAGATGAACACGAGGAAGCCTCGCCATCAGGGAACGCTGAGCAACGCATTACTACACTAAAGACATCTCTAAAGCAAATGCAGTCCATGATGGAGAATATGCACCAAATGATGCTAACTCAACAGGTGGCTGCTATGGCTCGAACATCGGTCCCGCCTACTCAGATACGTATGGGGGTAGATCTACCACTGTCCAACACGATCCAAGAGCCTGCTCTAGATCAAGAATCAGCTGGTCCTTCACTTCCTCACTCGGAGAATGTACTACCTCCCGCAGGAGTCACAATACAACCAACTCCGCACCATTCCGTGGTCTCGCTACCAGCTGAAAACCCGATGCAAGCAGTACGGGAGTTGAAAGCCCAATTTGACGCCTTGAAGCACAAAGATCAGCTCAAGAAATTGGAAATCAACCAGCCATACCCAGCTATCTGGGAAGAGGTCCCTTTTTCCCCGAGGTACAAACCTCAGACCATGGCCCTGTTCGAGGGAAAAATATCACCAAGTCAGTACATGAACTATTTCAGTATGATGACGGTGTTGCTACAAGGGAATGACGTCCTCCTCACCCGGGTATTCAAGGGCTGTCTCTCAGGAGTAGCTTACCTGTGGTACCGCAGCCTGGCGGACAACTGCATTATTTCCTTTAAAGACTTCAAAGCTTTATTCTTCACACGATTCTACGAGGGAGGAATGGACATGTCTATGTCCTCTCTCATCGAAGTCAAGCAGAGGAAGAAGGGGGACGTTCGTACCTTCGTCGAACGTTTTCGCCAAGCCACCTTACAGATGCCTCCAGGAGTTCCAGACTCAGCATTGGTGGATATTTGCAGGAATAACCTTCTTCCCGTGATCTCGGTGTTCACAGGACCATATCAGTTCCATGATTGGCCCTCGTTCATCATCTCAGCGGTAGCCGCCGAGGACAACAGCCGCAAGGCACGTGACAACGGCATCATGATCTCTACCTCTGACAGAGGCAAGAGGTTATCCCCCAACGGCAACCATCCTCGCAGTTCCAAAGGGAAAGAAGCTATGGCGATCAACACGTCCAGACAGAAGACTGTGGCAACCACACAGACAAAACCAGGGACTTCCAGGCCCGTAGAGGTATACTCTTTCGACGACGACGATATTCCGAGTATATTCGAGTGTCTCGTCAAAAGTGGTAAAATTACCCTTCCGGAGGAGAGGCGGCCTAGTGAGGCCGGCAGCGCCAACAACCCCAAGTACTGCATCTTCCACAGATACGTACACCACCCAACAAAGGCGTATTACATACCGAAAAGGAAGATCCAAGAGATGATCGATGCTAAAGCCATCACCCTGCGCAATAGCGAGAAGACGGTCACGGCCAACATGATCTCTCTGCAATTTGGCAATCTGCCTCCCCAAGAAGTACCGGACGGTGTTACACCTATTTCCCGGACAACGATGGACATCGTTAATCTTCTTCCGGCTAGGGGTCAAAATCATGACCTGTTACCCCTAACTACCCAGAGAGGCGAGATTATGTGGGTTCACCCAGACTTGGTGTCGGAGCTCGAAGAAGAGACTAATGCTACTAAAGCTAAGTCCAGGAAGAACTCCAAATACAAGCCATGCCATATAGTTGCGACTTCTTCGATATCAGACGAAGACGAGGTTTTGGCCACAGCAACCCGTTCAGGGAAGGCTTACCTCAGGGACTACGGAGCGAGTCAGAAAGAAGCACCTGCAGACGCTTCAGCTGCCAAGCCTGCGGAACCAGAGCCCGCCGTACCAGAGGCCGGTCCTTCGAGACCAACTTCGGCGGACAAAGGGAAGCAAAAAGAAGTGCGCTTCGATAAACCTGTAAAAAACATTCAAAATAAAGGTTTAGAGAAGCCGTACTACTTCGACATCTTGGCCCAACTGGCTAATACCCCGGCCAGGTTGTCCATCTTCGAGCTACTCAGGCTCTCCCAAGACACTCGTCTAGCCCTAAGTGAGGCATTGGTGCAGGTGGATACATACTTGATCCAACTCAAGTCCCCCGACGAAGAACCTGCAGCATGTCCCCAATGCCACAGTGTGATGGAGGTGGTCCCAAATATCACTTTCACTCAAGACGACATGCTGTTAAAACATAACAGGCATGATAGACCCCTCTACCACACCGGGTACGTCGGTTCCATGGAGGTCGACCGGATTCACATAGATCCGGGATCCTCAATCAGCATCATTCTTCATAGTCTGCTTAGACCGCTGAGGATTCCTACCAGCGAACTGGCTTACACCACCACTACTATTGTGGGTTTCAACGCCGGAAGAAGTAAGCCGTTAGGGAAAATTTGCCTGAGGATCCAGATTGGCAACCTCAGATCAATGGCTACATGCTACGTCATCGATTCAGAGGTGTCCTACAACATCCTGCTAGGAAGACCATGGATCCACGACCACAATATCGTTCCTTCGACTCTACATCAGTGCTTCAGATATGTAGACGCCCAAGGGACAGTACAAACGGAGGTTGCTGACCTAAACCCGTTTAAAGGAGTAGAATCCTACTACTCCGATGCCGTGTTATACTCTCAAGACTACACGAAAGAGGTGTCAGCCCAAGCAGAGAAGGAATCTCACCGGGAGCCTGAAGAACCTTCTGCCAAGCAACCTCTGTCAATCAAGGTGAAAGGACGGACTACCCGTCCAAAAGCCACAGAGCCTATGGCTATCCACCTGAACGAGACCAGGTCAGGGAAAGGGGGTGATCCTCTAGTGGTCACTCTAAACCAGAAGCCTCCGCCCTTAATCATCAACCTTCGGCACAACAAGCAGCCGAGTGATGTAAATGCAACCAGGAGTGCAGTTTCTGATAATAATAAAGGACCTCTTTTCCAGTATACCGATGTCCGGATTCCAAATCAGGAACCCTCTCCCCATGACGATATAGAGCCTATAGCACAAAAATTCTTGGTAGCTATAGATTCCTATCATCCGTACATATGGGAAGTGACATCATCATCCAATGTCATCACAATGTATGGACCACATGAGGATTCTATCTTCATTGTTCCACCTGCCCGCAACGGTCAGCGTTCAATAGTCTTCGGCCGCATGCGCAACGAACAGACTATGCAAGAGGATTCCTTTGACGACGACTCTGGTGAAATGCAAGTTCACAGGTACAGCCCGCAAGCCTTGAAGATCATGCAAAATATGGGTTACAACTTGAGGATGGAACCAGGTCTCAACTACGGGAAAGGCAGACGAACACCGCTGCTCGGCAATCCCCACTATCAACAGACCCATTTCGGGTTAGGGTACGCCACCTCCCTTACGACTTCCAAGTCGAACGAGGATGTCTCTTCCTCTTTTCAAGATGGCTCATCGCCCTCCGGCTCATCTCATGCCTTCGAGCAAACATTATCAGCAAATATGGTAGCAACGGATTCCTTCAAATCAGACGAACAAGAATCCGAACCATTCGAGAATAATGCTTGGGCTCAGCAGATGGATACACAATGGGAGTTCCGCTTCGAGCAGAGAGAACCTCCTACTAAAGATGAAGTTGTCCAGATTGACGTAGGGGATGAACTTTCACCAAAGCCGATATTTATCAGTAACGACCTTTCCGAAGAAGAAAGGGCAGAAATTATCCAGCTGATAAAAAAATATATCGACGTCTTTGCGTGGAATTATGAGGATATGCCAGGTCTTGATCCAAAGGTGGCTACTCATAAACTCAACATACTGCCCGATTCAAAGCATGTGAAGCAGCACCAACGCCGGTTCCGCCCGGACATGATGGACCCCATTGAAGCTGAAGTCAAGAAGTTGATAGCCTGCGGTTTCATCCGTGAAGAACAACATCCCGACTGGGTCGCCAATGTTGTCCCGGTCATGAAGAAGAATGGAAAAGTATGGATCTGCATCGATTACCGAGATCTGAACGCAGCCTGCCCCAAGGATGAGTTCCCTCTTCCCATCACAGACGTCGTGATCGATAATACATGCAGTTTTGAACGTATGTCTTTCATGGATTGATTTTCAGGATACAATCAGATCAAGATGCATCCTGAAGACGAGAAGCATACTGTCTTCCGGACACCACTGGGGGTATACTGCTACACGGTCATGCCCTTCGGATTAAAGAACGCCGGGACTACGTACCAACGAGCTATGAGTGACATATTCCACAAGCATTTACGCAAGACAGTAGAGTATTACGTGGATGATGTAGCTGTCAAAAGTCGCCTCAGGGATAGTCACATCCAAGACTTGAAGACAATATTTGAATTGATACGCCAACATCAACTCAAAATGAACCCTACGAATCCTTTTTGGGGGTATCTAGCGGCAAATTTCTGGAATTTATCATCACCGCCAAAGGAATTCAAGTGGACCCTGATAAAGTCAAGGCCATCTTAGAAATATGACCGCCCCGCAATCTGAGGGAACTCAGGGGATTTCAAGGTTGTCTGGCTTATATCCGAAGGTTCATATCCAACCTTTCCGGGAGATGCCAGCCCTTTTCTCGTCTCATGAAGAAAGGTGTATCCTTCGTGTGGGATGAAGCCTGTCAGCAAGCGTTCGGAGATATCAAGCGCTACCTCACTAGCCCGCCGGTTCTGGTACCTCCTGTCATAGGAAAACCGTTCGTGCTGTACGTCCGAGCAATAGATTATTTCCTGGGAGCTCTTCTCGCACAAAAGAACGATATGGGCCACGAGCAGGCTATTTACTACCTCAGCAGGATGATGGTCGGAGCCGAACACTGGTACAACCCAGTGGAGAAAGAATGCTTGGCTCTGATGTTCGCTATTCAGAAAACGCGACACTATGTCACGGGCCAAACCATTCATATCATCTCCCGGATTAATCCTCTTCGGGTACTGATGAGCAAGCCGAGTGTTCTTAATTCCCGACTCGCGACTTGGGCGATGTTATTAATGCCATATGACATGGTGTACGTCCCTCAGAAGTCCGTCAAAGGCCAAGCATTGGCTGACTTTCTAGCTGCTCATCCAATCCCGAAAGCCTCCAAACTGTACGAGGACATTCCCGACGAAGTTGCAGAGTGTAATTCCGTAACAGAAGGCGATGCATGGCAAATGTTCTTCGATGGCACCTCCAGGACTGGTCCCAGGGGAAACATGGTTTCAGGAGTAGGGATCGTCCTAGTCACTCCTGATAAACTCGTTATCTACCGAGCATATTCTCTTAGCGAGCCATTATTTGTGGTATTAAACGAAAGAATGAAATATGTTATTTTGATGACAGGGTTTGTGCGAAACTTGCGCCCTTTGGTTTACAAACAAACTTGTATAGTATAATCCTATGCGAGGATGTGGGAGTACAATTTATTTAATCTGGGTAGATAATTGCTATAGGTGTCTGATCTGCGGTCGATCACTTTAGCCCTTGGACTGCGCGATGTTGAAAAAGTGCCGTGGAAGACAGGTAGTAGCTTCGAAGGTTGCAGGGGAGGGTGGATGCACGATGCCGACGTCGTCGATCCCCGCTCTTTGCCTGAGCCCCGGGTACTCTCTCTCTCTCTCTCTCTCTTCTCTCTTCGACCTGGTTCAATCTTTCGAATTGTCGATCCTGGATTTGATATTGGTATCTTCACCAATTTTTCCACCTGGGATCTGATATCGGTTTCTTGACCAATTTTTTTGACCTTGTTCCCCATTGATAGGGGCCTCTATTTATAGAGTCTTTGGTGACAGTGACCACTCCGTTGGTGTAGCAACCGAGGAGTGGAAAGTACAGCACCCTATTACACAACGGTTAAAGTAACCAATGCCTACGTATAGATGATCTTTTGACTGAGCGGGTGACATGGGTCCAACTAAGGGGACACAACACGTACGGTTGCTACTAAGATCACGGCGTAAAAGCCACACGGGTAGGTATCCATTGTGTAGAAGAGGTTGGCGTAGAAGCCAAATGTCCGTCACCATGGCATAGAAGCCGAGCAGGCATAGAAGCCGAACAGGCATAGAAGCCGAGTTGGCATGGAAGCCGGGTAGTCGTAGAGACTGAGAGGGCGTTGAAGCCGGATGGGCGTAGAAGCCGAGTGGTCCTAGAGGCCGGATGGGCGTAGAAACTGAGCGGTCATAGAGGCCGAGAGGGCGTTGAAGCCGGATGGGCGTAGAAGCCGAGTGGTCCTAGAGGCCGGATGGGCATAGAAACCGAGCGGTCATAGAGGCCGAGAGGGCGTTGAAGCCGGATGGGCGTAGAAGTCGAGTGGTCCTAGAGGCCGAGAGGGCGTTGAAGCCGGATGGGCACAGATCCTGAATGGGTGTAGAAGCCGCTGTGTACCGTGCTGATGTGGACGCCTTTAGCCGGAATTACAGCTTTTGAAGATATAATCAAATCTCTTGCAGAGATTTGCCATCATCTTATGTATTAAATGCGGAGGCATGTTTTGAAGGTCTGCACCCCTTCTGTGCACCTGTCGCAGAGACGTGCCTTGAGAGAAACTGTCACCGCTCTGTGCAATTAGACATGGAGACGTGCCTCGAATCCCGTACGAAGTGCAGCTTTTGACGTGGCAGGCGGTTTGTCCGCTGCGGATCGTAAAACCGCTCATATTTGCCTGTGTAAAACAGGGCAGCATATTCCCTTACACGCAGAAGTACGGTTTATGCGGAGGGGACTCCAGTAAACGACGGTTCGGTGATCTTTTAACTAAATCCTCTGCATTAAATGCAGAGATCCACCATCATTCTGTGGTGCGTGTCCCGAGGGGCCTGTCGTCGTTTCCAGCCGTCGTCTGGGTGGTCGTGCAGCACTTTTTGTTAGGAGTCAGAGGTCAGATTCACTGCGTGACTTGACAGGTTTATTTCGGGGAAGACGAAGCGTTCCTCGTACGCTATAACGCTGCTTCGAGAGCGGATGAGTTTTACGCCATAGAGGCGATGAAGAACTCTGTTTCACGCTGGAGCGGCCTGGACGTACTGCACTTACGCTGATGGTCCTGTGAGCTTTATTCTTCATGCTGAAAAAAGCTCTATTGTACGCCTGATGGCTCTGGAGGCCTTCGTTCACGCTGCTCTGCATTAAGAGGCTGCAGAGTCGCCATCTCAGCGTATTTTTCATGCTTCTACAAGACCCCCTTCAGAGCTTTTAAATTCCTTGGAATTTGAAACGCTTTGAACGAAGCATGAACGGCCCCTCGTAACTCAAAACGTTTCTGAATGGAGCATTGAAACGGTCGGTGCAGACTTTATGGCGGATTTATTGGGGACCGCTGTGACCTCTTTCGCCTATAAAAGGCTGGGGGAGTTAGCCTGTTCTCCCCACATCTTCATCCCCACGCAGAGATGATCGCCGGAGTTCGCCGGGTCGATTTGAGGAAGAAGGAGATCATGTTCTTCCAGCGTGTAAGGAGCCGAAAAAGACGACGTCTTCGAGCAAGTATCCACTGCAACGATGGATCATGGAAGGATATCTTAGCCTCCTTTGCTCGGGATAATCAGCAACTTTGTATGGCGTTGCCCCAGGAGAGAGGAAGGGTCGTTTTTGACCACACAGCTTGCAAGCTGTATCTCTTCTCCTTAGATCCCCGCGGACGAGATTAGACAAACCGTAATCTATCATCCCCGATTGAGCTGGGTGGAAGACCCCTCAGCTGGATCGGCCATGGCGAATGGAGGATCTTCTTGTTCATTACTGTGGAAGTAAATAAACTGCCATAGAAGAAGAGGAAGACGTGCACCCCTGCGAGAACCCGGCAGAACAGGCTCTTGGTGCTGTCTCCAGACGATGACGAGGGAGCCCTTTGTAGAAGGGATTTCCCTCATATGTAATCATGACAAAAAATGAAAAGAAAATCCTTGTAGATTGGATTTCCCTCATATGTAATCAGGATTTTAATCTTTAATAAAATCGTCTTTCTTCTTCATATGATCATCTTGCCATACGTTGCTGTGAAGTCTGAATATGTGCAGCTTCAACACGTCTGAATCTGTACGCCGACTCTGTAGAAAGAGTGTTAGGTCCTGTCCTTTATGCATAACGAGTAGTCCATAGAACGCTGTAGATCATCTTCAACATTTTTTGAACTGTCCTGTTGTTGGGACCGAGGAACCGCGTAGAGCTCTGAACTTCTGATGGACAGAATTTTTATTCAGTCTTCATCTTCAAGAGTGACTTCTCAAAAATCCCTTAGAACAGGGTCGAGGAATGGCTGTGAAAACTGGGTTGCCATCTTTTGATAGACGAGATATTCAGACTGGAGTCGGGATGAACCTCCAATTGACCCGAGAAGAGTAATTTCTCAATATTTGAACTCTTATATGTTTCGGGTACTTGGGATATGTTGAGGCCAAGGAGGAGTATCTTCTGTGTGAACTCCTAGCAATTGACCGCTTTGGGGACTGTTCGAATATACGGAAAGTCGTGGAGCAAAAAATTATCAGTTTGTGGCCTCCGGGCGTAAAACACCGTCGAGCGTGGAATCGTAGACTTGTGATTCCTGTGCGTGAAGTCATGGGTTTGTAGCCTCTCGAGCATAAAAGCTACTGAGCACAAAGGCATCCGGGCCAAAACCTGACTTGTAGCTGTCGAACGTAAAGTTGTGGATTCGTAGCCATCGAGCGTAGAAAGCTCCTTTAGCGTAGAACTGTTTATCTGTAGCCTGTGAGCGTAGAACACCATCGAGCGTGAAATTATAGACTTGTGGTTCCTGTGCGTGAAGTCATGGGTTTGTGGCCTCTCGAGCATAAAAGCTATTGAGCACAAAGGCATCCGGGCCAAAACCTGACTTGTAGCTGTCGAACGTAAAGTTGTGGATTCGTAGCCGTCAAGCGTAGAAAGCTCCTTTAGCGTAGAACTGTTTATCTGTAGCCTGTGAGCGTAGAACACCATCGAGCGTGAAATCGTAGACTTGTGGTTCCTGTGCGTGAAGTCATGGGTTTGTGGCCTCTCGAGCATAAAAGCTACTGAGCACAAAGGCATCCGGGCCAAAACCTGACTTGTAGCTGTCGAACGTAAAGTCGTAGATTCGTAGCCGTCGAGCGTAGAAAGCTCCTTTAGCGTAGAACTGTATATCTGTAGCTCCTGAAAAGAAAATTTCTCCTAGCGTGAAGTTTTGTGGGTCTGTTGCTTCTGGGCGTAAACTGAGCACCACCGAGCGTGAGATCATCGATTTTGGTATCTGCTGAGCGTAAAGTCGTAGATTCGTGGCCTCTCGAGCGTAAAAGCTACTGAGCACAAAGGTATCCGGGCGTAGAACCATAGACTTGCAGCTTGCGAGCGTAAAAATCGTAGATCTGTTGCCGTCGAGCGTAGAAAGCCCCTTAGCATAGGAACCGCTGAACCGTCTTGCACGAAAAAACTTTTCAAATTTTGCTGACTGTCCGTCTTTCAAGGTTAGTGGGCTGACGTAGCATCCAATCATAACCCGTCATTTAATTTGTGAGATTTGGTTAGGGTCTCGAGGAGTCCGTCTGAGGTTTCGAGGAGTCGGCCCGAACTCTATATATATCCCAAGTTTTCTGAAAGAAAAAACTTTTTATCCATCTTCTGCGAAAGAGAGTTTTCGACTGTTTCGAGTTTTTCTTCGTTCCCTCTCCGAGCACTTCGAGTCTTCAGAAATGGCGTCGAAACAGACCCCCTCCGCTAAGGGAAAGAGTATAGGTTCCTCTTCTCATTCTTCTGTCCCAGCGAGGGAGTCCTCGGTCGGTCAAGGCGAACTTCCTTCTGAGCGAAGTGTCCCGCCGATGAGCAGTGCACCCGGTCTTAGAGGTAGAGCCTTCGGGGTGACAACACGACGAAAAATCCTTCGCACACGTTAAAGGTGACCGCGCTAGGTCGTCTTCTGTGCTGATAGCCTCTTTTGAGGAAGATGATGCACGGAGAAGTTTTCATCTTTTACGCCCATATTTCTAATGTGCCAGCGTAAAGACTCCACATTTTCGTAGTCCTGAGCGTGAAAGCTCTGGCTACCGAAATTGGGGTATATCGTGAACTTTGAGTTTTACGCTTGTGGGAGGGGGACCTCTGACGTAAATACAGCTCATGTTTGAACAATCCTGCGTAGAGCACAGACTGTTGTTTCTTTGGTCCGTATGTTTCATGCAAGACTTGCAATAACATATTTTCCTTGCACTTTTACAGTTGACGTAGGTGAGTCTCCACTGGCCGAGGTGATGGGATCCGCTGCTGGGATGCTGTACTCGAACTACCTGGAGGATCTGTCCCACGTGGTATTTCCTATCTCCGGGCCGCAGTACCCTGAAGGAAGGAGGCTCTTGATATCGGCTCAGGGCGAGCGAATGCTGCTGAGCATGATCAACGGGGAGCCCCTGATTTATATAGACGGGGAGCAGTACATAAAGCCGGCTTTCCTCTTTGGGGATATGATCGACAAACGGTCCCAGACGAAGCCTAAGAGGGAGCCCTGGGTTTTTTCTACCGGGAATTTGGTTTTGTACCTACCCACAATGCCGAGGGATTATCCCATCTCGGCTTTCTTCCACGCGACGCATCCCAGGCAGATGTCGTGGATGCTGACTCCTGATCTTCACGGCAAGCCGGAGAAGATCTTTTATCTGAAAGGAGCTGATCAGGGGTCATTCGTCAGTCGCCCTTCCGGCGTCCTGACGTTGTTCAGAGGACTGTGCCCGGGTAGTGTCCCTAGTGAAGATAGCTCGGTGATCCAGCCGGTTCAATTGCCGACTTTCTGTAATGACTTCATGGGGCGAGGCGGGGTATATCCCAAGAAGAATCCTCGGTGCAGTGGGTGGATTGCCCCATCAAAATCCTGATGGATATGCCTAGTCGACTGGGCTTTGAAGCACTTTCAGAGAGAGCTGGAGGGCATAGGACTATATGCTGCTGTGGGTGCGACTAGCGTCGGGTTGCCTCCGAACCCTAACTTGTTCCTGGCGCTGATGGAGCGGTACATTCCACTCACTGGGACTTTTGCCACTCCACTGGGGGAGATGGGATTGGCGCTCCACGAGATGGCAGTTGTCTCGAGACTGCCGATGGAGGATACCCCATACGAAGAGTATGTTCCCACCAACCGGGAGTTGGGGGACTTGGACCCTCGGGTGGCGGAAGTATATCAGGAGCTGATGTGTCAATACTTCACGTGCACCGCTTTTTATAACGAGCCCTCTGACTTGGCTCATACCACCAAGTGGATGTCCTACCTCTTCTTCCACCGAGCTAGGGCCGCCAGGTCGGAGAAAGCCTCGGGGGGCAAGAATGAGCCCGTGAACTGTTTGGGCGTGCTTAATGCCCAGGTCGTGGAGGCTCTTATGGAGGAGGCTGGAGCTCCGGATCAGATTCTCGCCGAGGGGGTAGGAAAGTACCCTGAAGGCACCAAGGCCTGTAGTTACTTGAGGCGCTGTCGCAGGCCTCTGTCTAAGGAAGCCCAGTTGGCTGGTTTTCTCTCCATATGGCTTCGTTTGGTAGTAGTGCCTGGTACTGCGTCCGCGGACCGCATTCACCGGAATATTCTGTGGCCGGCGGTGCGCCTGATGTTTGGGGCAAGACTGGGCTTGCTTCCCGCCATGGTGTGCCGCATACAGGTTGGTTTGAGGGCCATAACTGATGGGTTGCTTGTTGACAAAGCTCGGCGTGAGAGTTTTCCCAGGGTGGAATTACCATACCTATATTTGATGGGGTGGTTAATTCTCCACAATCCCCGGGTTATGTCTCATGGCTCCGGTAGCAGTTTGGAGAGTATGTTCTTGTTGAACTACAAGAATTCCTCCTGGAACGTGACCACAGTCTTAGACTGTCGGCTGGTGTTGAACCTCAGCCACAGCTGGAAGCTCCTCTGTACTCTCCCTTTTGTACATTGCAATCAATCAGGGACGAGGCTGGAGGATTCAGGTGGAGAGAAGACTGATCTCTCTCCGGAAGCTTTTTATTGGCTGGTCTGTATTAGACCATCCCATCTGCTGTACAGGAGCGAAGATCACTGCTTCTTCGAGCCCTACTTGCCTAGTCAGTTTGCCAGGCAGTTTGGGTACGACCAGTTGCATGTGGGCAATGCCGTTACCAGCTTCAGGTCCCGGGGTGGACTTATTGATGGAGCTAGAGGGTGGCGATATTTCATCATGGGTTGTAAGAGAGCAACCTTCATTGTGCCGGTGGTAACAATCTCCACGGAGCTTCGCATTCTTTACTCTTACGCCCAGTTCTACGTGGCGATTAACACCTTCCATCATGACTTTGATATGCGTGGAAGTTTCAGGGTGCCTTTCCCCAAGCCTGGGGGAAGAGTTGACGTCCCTTCGGTCTCTCCGGACAAGGATGAGGAGACTGGCCCTCCAGATGAGCCTCTGGTGTCGGTGTCGAGGTGTGAAGTGCCTCTGCCCGCGGGGGCTTTGGTGGTCTCTTCTGGGAAGCGACGGGCCTCTGCTCCGAAGGAAGTTTCTCTTCGTAAGAGGAGGAAGGAGACTATCGCTCGTCCTCTCCGCATTCTTGGCGTTAAGGAACCCGGGAGTGAGCCTGCTCCTCCCCATATTAGGGATGATTCTTCGGCTGGAGGTTCCTCGCCTTTTAGAGAGGGACCTTCTACAGTTCCGGCAAGCGGCACTGGAGGACCCTCGCTAGAGGTTGCTGTCGTGGCCGCTGCTTCAGGCAGCGGAGCACGATTGCCTGCGTGGCCGAGGCAGATGGGAGAATCTTTCTCGAGGTCAGCAGTGAGTGAAACTCCCGCCGTATTAGCGAGTACGTCTGGCGAGATTCCGGCTGACGAATTCCGACCGCGTCTTGGTGAAGGCCTGACAGAACTCTTGGCGATGTCGGTCGGCCCGCCTCCTTCTCCAGGCATGATGGCTCGCATCGTATCGTTAAGACGTGGTTTAGATTCGGCTGCAGATGTGTCGTATATGCCGCTGGTTCAGGGTAAACGTCGCCTTTTGTGTTTCCCTTTAGAAAGATTATCATTATACTGATATCAACTCTCTTGTCTTTTTCTCAGGGGACGAAGTCCATGGAGGGTACAGCGTTGAAGCATCCCCTGGCTCCGCTCCGGCTCCTGGCGATGATGTGGAGGCGCCCGATTTTGAGGAGGAAGTGTCCTCGGGGGCTAGCTCGCCCAGAGTGGTTTCGTCGTCTCAAGAGGAAGGCGAAGCCGTCATTGTGAGTATGCCGATGACTTCGATTGTGGCCGTTGTATTATCTTTGGTCGCGCCATGCGTCTATTCGGCGGCTGTGGCTACTTCGTCTGCAATCGTCCCTGGAGAGGAACTTGCTGGGGTCGCGGCCGCTCCTGGCGTTCATTCGGATCTAGTTGCTTTGACCGAGCAACATACCAGTCTCTTCTACACCGGTTTGAAAATGATGATATCAATGGTGTTAGCGAAGAGTCTGGATTTTGAACGCTTGAAGAAGACCTCTCTGGCGTCGATCGGGGTCATCAGGGAGCTCGGCGATCCTGGGGCAGCTGACGCCCTGGAGGCGGTGGTTAATGGTTTAGAGCAACCCATTAAGGAATATTTGCAGCTGACTCGGGGCAGCTTCGATGCTGAGGTCCAGACCAAGTACGACCACATGACCGCGCGGCTCACCATGAAGCTGGAAGGCCTAGACCAACTCATTAAGACACATGAGCTGGAGATGGATAGGCGAAAAGCTGGTGTGGCAGAGGCTCTCGCTCTTGAGGCAAAGTGCCATTCTGAGCACGAAGGGAATGCAGCGAGGGCATCCAAGCTGAAGGAAGAACTCGCTCGGGCAGAGGAGTGGGCTTCTCAGTCGCTAGCAGGTCTAGATGTGGCGTCCAGTCGACTGAGCGCAGCGCGACGGGAGTTGGACCGTGTAGAGGCTGCTCGCTTGGGCTGTCTTCGGACAAGGGCTGATCTGGCTTTTACGAACACCCCCGAGGCCTGGCTGGTGCAGGCTCGCGTCGATGCCTTGGCCCTTAGGAACGAGAGGATAGCTACACTGGGGCGGCTGATTGACAATCTGGCTAACCCGCCATCATGATGTATCCTTTCTTTTCCTGCTTCCCCCATGTAATCCTTCTCTCTTTTGGGAAATAAAAGCGGCTCTTTTCTGACTTTTGTGGACCCATCATTTCGGAATGTAAATGACAGGTTAGGTGAGAGTGATATCAGAGGTAGTATGGACGTGATAAACTCTCGATAAACTTCTTAGCGGGACATATCTATTCAGAGGTCATACGGACATGATAGAGTGCAACCCAACTAATTGTGTTCTGGAAGTAGTTTCGTCAGAATCGAGGTCCTCGCTATTTTCCTCTTGAGCAGGAGAGATTAGGCATAGTACCTTTTCAGGAATTTGTCGTTGATAGGAGCCATTAATAGGTCTCCGTTAGGCTGGGCTATCCTGTAGGCGCCGTTCGAGAACGTTGTCTCGATCACATAAGGGCCTTCCCATTTGGGTTGGAATTTGCCTTTACTTCTGTGAGTGAGAATCATCGGCCTTCTTACGGCTAGGACTAGCTCGCCGACTTTGAACACTCTTTCCTTTACTTTATGATTGAAAGCTTGGGAAATACGTGCTTGGTAGAGCGCGATGCGCTGCTGAGCTTGTAGGCGTTTCTCGTCTAATCCTTCCAGTTCTTGGAGCCTTAACAGGTCATTCTTTTCTCGAGTCAGCTCACTAGTCACGGCTATCCTGAGTGACGGGATCTGGATTTCGATGGGAAAAACCGTCTCGCTCCCGTAGACTAGTGAAAAGGGGGTACAACCTGTTGGTGTCCGTACCGTTGTGCGGTATGCCCAGAGACATTCGCCCAGCTTCTCGTTCCAGTCTCTTTTGTTTGAAGAAATGAACTTCTTCAGGAGTTTGATAATGGTTTTGTTGAAGGCTTCTGCCAAACCATTAGCAGCTGGATAATATGCCGTAGAGGCAATATTATGTATTCGACTTTTATCGCAAAATCGATGAAACGCTTGGCTGATGAACTGAGGTCCATTGTCGTGGATTATCCTTCGGGGAGTCCCAAAGCGATAAATGACGTGGTGCTTGATGAAGCTGATTATGTCAGACGCCTTTACTTCAGCCAGAGGGATCGTCTCTGCCCATTTGGAGAAGTAATCTGTGATAGCCAGTATGAACCGGTGGCCTCTGGAGGAAGACGGGTGAATGGGCCCAACGATATCCATACCCCAGGCTTCGAAGGGCCAGGATGCAATCGTAGGATGTAGATATTCAGACGGTTGATGTATGAAGTCTGCATGGACCTGACAGGCCCTGCATTATTTCGCATAGCTGATCGCGTCCGTGATCATAGTGGGCCAGTAATAGCCCATTCTTCTGATACGATCCTGCAGCTTAGGACTGGGCTGTCACGACCCGCACCCGGGGTAAGGGTACTAGTCGGAAACAACGCCCAGCCTACGCCACAGAATCGGCGATAGAACGATATCTAGAAAGTCTATCTAATATAATGAACCACCAAAAGATAGTGTACTCAATCACAGAACTAAGATAGAATGAACACGAATCAGATAAGAATAGAATAGTCATCAACTCATGAGTTTAAAATAATACATCAATGAGTCTGAAGAGTAACAAAAATAAGCTGGAGACAAATCCAGTACAAAAGAATACTATCATACTACAAGCTATACTCCAGGGTCAACTGTCTCAGTTGGGATAAGTCTCTCTTGAGCCAGGGTCTCCGAATCTAAACCCACAACATCCTGGGGTCCATAATAGGTAGGAAACTCCTCAGTGTCATCTGGAAAAATATATCCAGTCAGGAAAGGAGCAGAGTACATCTCTAACAGCAGTTCTAATCCATGATAAAAACTATGTAACAGTAAATAGCTGTGGATAAACAAGATGCACAATAGAAATATATAGACAATAAGGAAATACTGGAAGGAAATACAACAATGAACAATATGCCAATGAAACAATAATTCTAATGACTAAGTGTGTGAGTACTAGCTTAACATGTGATCGGCTTGGGCAAGATGCAATGCGGCCTGGCTAATCATACGTGCGGTGCATGATCAACACTATTCGCTTACCAATACTTTATTCAATAGGGATTTGATCACATATCTATACTAATACTCCCCACCCCCAACTGGTATAATAGATCCAACCACGGTATGCTATGGCACTAGATTCCCCAAGAAGAGAGCGACTCCTCCCGAAAATCGGTGTCTGTACATGTACAAGATAACCAATAAAACAATACTTGCACCATATACACCATATACCAAGGAATAACATCTCATGACGAGATCCGGATATACCAATCTGTGTAACCATAGTATCGAGAGAAACATGTAAATCTACACTAGATACAACGAACATAGAGGATATCATAAATGAAAAACTATCAGAGAATGTACTCGCCTGAAGTCCAATGAATAGTCTCACAGATGTCTGACTCGGTGCCTCGAAAAACCTAGATATGGAATACCACATTAATACAAGGTCCCAAAAAGAGAACAAGTCAAATTAGTCAACTCCTAGGTCAATAAATAAATTCTAAGTCAAAAGTCAATTATGGTCAACTTTAAAGTCAAACATGGTCAAACCAAGGTCAACCTCACAAGACCTCTATATAAAATAATATGGAAATAAAATACAATAATTTAGGAATCAAAATTAGATCCCAAATGATACCCACACAAGAATACTAATAGTACAAATAATGCACATTCTAATAATGTATATACAAACCCAATAAAATAATATATTATTATTAGTATTATACCTCACAAAAACACCTATATATATATACACATATATATATATACAATAATAATATATAATATATAAATAAAATCTGCCCAATTGTCACTGAAAAACAGTGAACAAAACAAAGATTAAATAAAACAGGCTTATAGTGACAGTCTTGACTGTCACAGAAAATCTGTCGTAGAATCCGCTGTGCAACTGTACTGCTGACTCGGATTGCTGACAGTTAAACTGTCGCTGAAACCTCTGCTTAATACCCGCCCACTGTTATTTAATGACAGATTTGTCATTAAATACACAGAGCTTCAGCGGCTGCTGTAACAGACCAAATAATGACAGTTTTCCACTGTCATTAAACCTACTGTCACCAAACAGTAAACATATATATATATATATATATATATATATATATATATATATATATATATATATATATATATATATATATATATACATATAAATATATATATATAAGATATATAAATCAAAATACATATATATATATAAAACAATTTAATAACTATATACTTATATATATATACACATATAACTTACACAATTAAATACCAACATATGCACATATTGATGTACGTATTTTACATGGCTAGAAGCACACATAAAAATACATTCATTAATATACAAAAATTATATAATAATTATAAATAATATAATTACTCATTTAAACACATAAATATATTTTATAAAAACCTTTATGTATAAATTATTTTATTACATAAGTACATATATAATTGCATGTAAGAAAGCTACATATATATATTCATACATCATATTAGAATACATAAAAATATAGATCTAAGCTACAACATATACTATAATAAATACACTAAAAATAGATATATAACATCTATATATATTTACTAATTATAAATGAAGAATTAAAGCATAAATAATTAGATCTACACATAAACACACAAAATTGGAGAGTATCACACCGTATCCCACTAGATCTAGGATACGCATGCGACACGAGTCCAACACACAACCAAATGCACCCCGAAGGACACAAACAAGTCATAAATAATATTTATGAATAAATTAAAGTGTCAAAAGTAGATCTATGTGTCCGTGTCAAAATACGACATGTACAAAGCCCCGTGTCGGAGGAAACCCCCAAAATGACACGTATCAACAAATAGTTGGGATACGAACCACATATACCCAAATATGGACACGACACAAGCCCCAAACACATAAGCACATGCCCAATTGATCTATAGGATCAATTGACACACACAACAAAATGTAAATTCGAAATTCCAACAAAATTGACACAAAAAGCACCATAACTTTCTCCATGGGTCTCCTATGAACATAAAACAAAGTCCTATGGGTAGTACATACATATGGGTTAATTTTCCATGATTAAATCTCAGATTTAGAAGCTATTTTAATGAAAAAACTGAATTATACCTATTGGGAGATGGATTCCCAATGAAACCTCCAATTGAGAAGAACTTGCTTCCAAATTGTAGATCATTGCTCCTCTTTGTAGATCCTTGCTTCCTTATTCTAGATTCTTGCTTCCTCCTTCTCTAATGGTGAATTGGAAAGAATTTGGAATGAATTTGGTAGGAAATTGGAATGGGAATGGAGGAAATTTGGGAGTGGGAAATTTTAGATCTAGATTTGGAATGAGAATGAGAGAAGAGATAAATTTCCCCCCTCTTTTAATAGGCCGGCCTTGCCCCTCTCCCAAGCAATTGTAAAATGTCCAATGTACCCCTTGGGGCCTCTCATGAAGAAATAATTAAGGAAAGAAGCTTCTAGTCTAATCACTTAATTAATTTAATCCATCTCCTTAACTATGGGCTTTCTAAATGGGCCAAATCTAACTATTTAATTCATGTTGGTCCATGGATCCAAACTACACTAGTTGGGTCCACTAAAATAAGTCTAAAATAATTAAATAACATCCAACAATAATTAAATAATACAATAAAAATTATTTACCATGCACAATATTTATTTAAATAGGAAATTACTAAAATACCCTTTTTCCTAAAATGTGGTAGTGACAAGTCTACCCTCCTTAAAATAATTTTGTCCTCGAAATTTAAAGATGAAAACTACCCCCAGAAAAATCACAGAACAGAACTAAAGAATCACAATTAACTAATGAACAGAACATAACTAGAAAATAACATACCTCAAGGTACAACAAATATGGATAACGCTCTCGCATGTCATCCTCTCTCTCCCAGATAGACTCCCCCGGAGAGTGATGCCTCCATGCGACGCGTACCAAAGGAATAGTCTGATTCCTCAGCACTTTCTCTCTCCGATCCAGAATCTCAACTGGCTGCTCTGGATAGCTAAGAGTAGGGCCCACCTCTATCTCTGAGTGATCCAATACATGACTAGGATCTGCCACGTATCATCTCAACTGTGACACATGAAACACGTTGTGCACTCCCTCCAATGCAGGTGGCAAGTCTAGTCTATAAGCAACTGCATCGACCCTCTCTAGAATAGTGAAAGGTCCGATGAATCGCGGACTAAGCTTTCTGCCTCCACCGAAGCGAATCGTGCCTCGTGTCGGAGAAATCCTCAGAAACACTAAACCACCCACCTAGAATAAAACACCACCTTAAGAACTTAATCTATAACAAACAAGAACAAGCAAAAACAAAATCTAAACTATACCTCAAACTCCAAAGGTCTCCGATGGCTATCGGCCCAATGCCGCTGTCTGTCCTGCGCCACTCGAAGTCTGTCTCTGATCAACTGAACCTTCTCTGCTACCTCCACAACCATCTCTGGCCCAAGCAAAACTCTCTCTCCAACATCATCCCAAGACAAAGGAGTACGACACCTTCGACCATATAGAGCTTCAAAAGGTGACATCTCTATACTGGCCTGGTAACTGTTGTTGTAACCAAACTCTACCAAATGGAGATGGTCCTCCCAAGAACCCCCGAAATCTAGTACACAAGTGCGTAACATATCCTCGAGAGTCTGGATAGTCCTCTCTGACTGCCCATCTGTCTAAGGATGATATGCAGTACTGAATTTGAGCTGAGTGCCCAAACTCTCCTGTAAACTCCTCCAGAAATAAGAAGTGAAACGACTATCCCGATCTGAGACTATGCTGACGAAAACTCCATGTATCCTAATGATCTGCCTCACATACATCTCTGCCAGTTTCTCCGTAGACAAACCCACCTTGAAAGGCAAAAAGTGGGCCGACTTGGTCAACCTATCAACAATGACCCAAATCGCGTCTTTTCCTCCTGGAGATCGTGGAAGTCCGGACACAAAATCCATAGTAATATGTTTCCACTTCCACTCTGGAATGGGTAATGGCTGAAGTAACCCTCCTGGCCTCTGCCTCTCGGCTTTCATCTGCTGGCACACTAAGCATCTGGATACAAACTGTGCCACTTCCCTCTTCATGCCATACCACCACACACTCTCTCGCATATTTCGATATATCTTGTTAGCACCTGGATGTATGGAATACTGAGAGCGATGCGCTTCCTGCAATACCTCCTCGCGCAACTCCCCACTAGGCACACACAATCTAACTCCATGCCTCAAGGATCCATCCTCTGCAATAGTGAAATCATCCTCCAATCCTGCTCTCACCTGAGCTCTGATACTCCTCAAAGATACATCATCATACTGTGCTGCCTTGATCCTGTCCATCAAATCTGAGTGTATCTGCAATCCCCACATCTGTATAGCACACCCAGGAATAATCACCTCAATGCCCAAGCTCTCCAAGTCCTCCAACAGATATCGATCATGCGTCAAGAACATAGCTACCGGATACCTGCTCAAAGCATCGGCAACTACATTGGCTTTCCCAGGATGATGCGCTCCGCATACGCCGTCGTGAGCTTTCCGAATAATCTGCTACGCTTCATCGTCTGAGAGGCATCTTAATAGTAGTCCGTCGTAGGTCCGACGGTACAGACATTGTGAGGATGCGTCGAAGTAGAAGCGTAAAGATCATCTTTTGACGGATACCGCCTCTCTGGGGTCCTCTGGTAAGATTTCGTAGGCGACAAAATCTATAAAGGGACTCCTCCAGTCCCTTCCAGGGGGGTCTGTGTTCATAGCGTGACTGCGTTCTATGTGAAAGTTGTTCTTCACACAGAATAAATCTCTGTTAAGAAGGATCATCGAATCCTGTCTTCTTATAGGAGTGGCCAAATCCGCCGCTAGACTGGCTAGGGCATCAGCTTCCCGATTCTGGGATCGAGGCACATGCTCTAAGAAGAACCCTTTGAACGTCGTGGCTATCTCGACCGTCGCTTGATGGTAGGGGATGAGGTCTGGATTCCAGACTTCATATATTCCTCTGACTTGATTGACGATAAGCAGAGAATCACCAAAAGCTTTTAGGGATTCGACCCCCAGCTCTTTTGCGACTTGGAGGCCGATTAACAGAGCATTGTATTCCGCTACATTGTTGGAACATGGCTCGTTGAGAGAATACGCCCGGTAGATGACGAGTTTGTCAGGAGTGACTAGGACGATTCCTACCCCTGAAACTATGTTTCCCTTGGGGCCAGTCCTGGAGGCACCGTCGAAGAACAATTGCCAAGAGTCACTTTCCATTGCGGAATTACATTCTGAAACTTCGTCGGGAAAGTCTTCGTATAACCTGGAGGCCTCCGGGATCGGATGAGCAGCTAGGAAGTCGGCCAGCGCTTGGCCTTTGATGGACTTCTGCGGGATGTACACCATGTCGTATGGCGTTAACAGCATCGCCCAAGTTGCGAGTCGGGAATTAAGAATACTCAGTTTGCTCATCAGGACTCGAAGAGGGTTGATCCTGGAGACAATATGAATAGTCTGGCCGGTGACATAGTGCCGCGTCTTTTGGATAGCGAACATCAGGGCCAGGCATTCTTTCTCCACTGGGTTGTACAGGTGTTCGGCCCCGACCATCATCCTGCTGAGGTAGTAGATAGCCTGCTCATGCCCCACATCGTTCTTCTACGCGAGAAGAGCTCCTAGCGAATGATCCATCGCCCGGACGTACAGCAAGAATGGTTTCCCCATGATGGGAGGCACCAAAACTGGTGGATTGGTGAGGTAGCGTTTGATATCCCCGAACGCTTGCTGGCAGGTTTCGTCCGACACGAAGGATGCACCTTTCTTCATGATATGCGAAAAGGGCTGGCATCTTCCCGAGAGGTTGGATATGAACCTCCGGATATAGGCCAGACGGCCCTGAAACCCCCAGAGTTCCCTCAGATTACGGGGTGGTCGCATTTCTACGATGGCCTGGACTTTGTCAGGGTCCACCTTGATGCCTTTGGCGGTGATGACAAACCCCAGGAATTTGCCACTGGATACACCCAGGAAGGACTTCGCGGGGTTCATTTTGAGTTGATGCTGGCACATTAACTCGAATACCGTCTTCAGGTCTTGAATGTGATCACCTTGGAGGCGGCTCTTGACGGCTATGTCATCTACGTAACATTCCACTGTCTTGCGTAGATTTTCCTGGAATATGTTGCTCATAGCTCGTTGGTATGTAGCCTCGACGTTCTTTAGTCTGAAGGGCATGACTGTATAGCAATACACTCCCAACGGGGTACGGAAGGCAGTGTGCTTCTCGTCTTCAAGATGCATCTTGATCTGATTGTATCCTGAAAACCCGTCCATGAAAGACATGCGTTCAAAACCGCAGGTATTGTCGATCATGATGTCCGTGATGGAAAGAGGAAATTCATCCTTGGGGCAGGCCGCATTCAGATCTCGGTAATCGATGCAGATACGTACCTTCCCATTTTTCTTCATGACTGGGACAACGTTGGCGACCCAGTCGGGATATTGTTCTTCCCGGATGAACCCACAGGCTATCAGCTTTTTGACTTCAGCTTCAATGGCGTCCATCATGTCCGGTCGGAACTGGCGTTGGTGCTGCTTCACAGGCTTTGAGTTAGTCAATATGTTGAGTTTGTGAGTAGCCACCTTCGGGTCTAGGCCCGGCATATCTCCATAATCCTATGCAAAGACGTCGATGTATCCCTTTATCAGCTGTATGATTTCTTCCCTTTCGGCTGGTGGAAGATTGTCACTGATAAATATCGACTTTGGCGAAAGCCCACCCCCAACATCGATTTGGATAACTTCGTCTTTGGTTGGAGGTTCCCTCTGTTCGAAGCAGAATTTCCACTGTGTATCCATTTGTTGAGCCCAAGAGTCATCCTCAAACGGCTCAGAATCTCGTTCCTCTGCTTCTGAGGGATCTGTCATCACCATATTTGCTGATAGTGCTTGTTCGGGAGCACTAGGTGAGTTGGGGGGTGACGAGCCATCCCAGGAGGAGGAAAAGATGTCCTTATTCGACGTGGAAGCCGTAAGGGAGGTGGCATACCCTAACCCGAAATGAGTTTGTTGGTAGCGGGGGTCACCGCGTGGCGGCGTTCATCTGCCTCTTCCGTAGTTGAGGCCCAGCTTTCGCTTCAAGTCGTAGCCCATGTTTTGCATGATCTTCAGCGCTTGAGGGCTGTATCGGTGAACCTGCATCTTCCCAGTATCATCATCGAAAGGATCTTCCTGGATGGCTGGTTGATTGCGCATGCGGCCGAATACTATTGGACGCTGACTGCTGCAGGTAGGCGGGATTATGAAGATAGAATCTTCATGCGGTCCATACGTTGTGATGACGTTGGATGATGACGCTGCTTCCCAGATATACGGATGATAGGAGTCCGTAACTTCCAAGAACTTTCATGCTATGGGTTCTACCTCGTCACGGGGAATGGGTTCCTGATTTGGAATCTGAGCATTAATGTACTGGAAAAGAGGATGTTTATTGCCATCTGGAACTCCGTTCCTAGTCGTGTTTACATCGGTCGGCTGCTCGTCGTGCCATAGGTTGATGACCAAAGGTGGAGGCTTCTGGTTCAGAGTAACCACTGGAGAATTTCTTTTTTTCCCTGAGCTGGATCTATTCAGGCGAATAGCCATGGGCTCTATGGCTTTTGGACGAGTGGTTCGCCCTTTGACTCTGATCGACAACGGTAGTACGGCAAAGGGTTCTCCTGGCTCTTGGTGGGATTCCTTCTCTGTCTTGCCCGCCACTTCTTCCGTGTGGTCCTGCGAGTACAACACGGCGTCAGAATAGTAGGACTCTACTCCTTTAAACGGGTTTAGGTCGGCCACCTCCGTTTGTACCATTTCTTGGGGGTCTATATATTTAAGACATTGATGTAGAGTTGAAGGAACGATGTTGTGATCGTGGATCCACGGTCTTCCCAGCAAGATATTGTAGGATACCTCTGAATCGATCACGTAACATATGGCCACCGATCTGAGGTTGCCAATCTGGATCCTCAGGCGAATCTTCCCCAACGGCTTACTTCTTCCAGCGTTGAATTCCACGATTGTAGTGGAGGTGTAAGCCAGTTCGTTGGTAGGAATCCTCAATGGTCTGAGCAGACTGTGAGGGATGATGCTGATCGATGATCCCAGATCTATGTGAATCCGATCAACCTCCATGGAACCGACGTACCCGGTGTAATAGAGGGGCCTGTCATACCTGTTATGTTTTAACAGCATGTCGTCTTGGGTGAAGGTGATATTTGGGACCACCTCCATCACACTGTGGCATTGAGGGCACGCCACTGGTTCTTCGTCGGGAGACTTGAGCTGGGTCAAGCATGCTTCCGCCTGCATCAGTGCTTCACTCAAGGCTAGACGAGTGTCTTGGGAGAGCCTGAGTAGCTCGAAGATGGAGAGCCTGGCCGGTGTATTAGCCAGTTGGACTAGGATGTCGAAGTTGTATGGCTTCTCAAAACCTTTGTTCGGAATGTTCTTCACAGGTTTATCAAAGCGCACTTCTCTTTGTTTCCCTTTGTCCGCCGGCGTCGGTTTTGAAGGGTTGGCTTCCGATATGACGGGGCTTGGCCCTGCAGGGTTGGCGGCTGAAACGTCTGTCGGTATATCCTCCTGACTTGCTCCGTAGTCGTTGAGGTAGGCTCTCCCTGACCGGGTTGCAGCAAGTACCTCGTCTTCGTTTGATGGTGAAGAATTTGCCACCATATGGCATGGTTTGCACTTTGAGCTCCTCCTAGACGCAGCTTTAGTAGCTTTAGTCTCTTCCTCGAGCTCTGACACCAAATCTGGATGAACCCACATAATCTCGCCCTGACGGGTGGTCAGGGGTACCAGGTTATGATTTTGATCCCTAGCCGGAGGGAGATTGACGATGTCCATTGTGGCTCGGGAAATGGGCGTGATACCGTCCATGACTTCTTGGGGAGGCAGATCGTCGAACCGCAGAGAGATCATGTTGGCCGTGACCGTTTTCTCGGTATTGTGCAGGGTGATGGCCTTAGCATCGATCAACCCCTGGATTTTCCTCTTCAGTACGTAACACACCTTTGTTGGGTGGTGTATGTATCTGTGAAAGATGCAGTATTTGGGGTCGTCGGTACTGCCGAGCTCTTGGAGCCACCTTACCTCCGGCAGGCTGATCTTGCCACTTTTGACGAGACACTCAAATATACTAGGGATATCGTCGTCGTCGAAAGAGTAGACCTCGACGGGCCTGGAAGTCCCGGGCTTTGTCTGCGTGGTCACCGTCGTCTTTTGTCTGGACGTATTGACCGTCAGAGCTTCTTTTCCCTTGGAGCTGCGAGGATGGTCGCCGCTGGGAGATGACCTTTTGCCTCTATCGGAGGCGGAGATCATGATGCCATTATCGCGTGCCTTGCGACTGTTGTCTTCGGCGGCCACTGCCGAGACGAAGAACGAGGGCCACTCATGGAACTGATATGGTCCTGTGAACACCGAGACTATAGGAAGGAGGTTCTTCCTGCAAATGTCTTCTAACGCCGAGTCTGGAACTCCTGGAGGCATTTGTAAGGTGGCCTGACGAAAACGTTCGACGAAGGTGCGAACGTCTTCCTTTTCCCTTTGCTTGACTTCAATGAGGGAGGACATAGACATGTCCATTCCACCCTCGTAGAATCGTGTGAAGAATAGCGGTTTGAAGTCTTCGAAGAAAGTAATGCAGTTGTCCGCCAAGCTACGGTACCACTGATAGGCTACTCCTGAGAGGCAGCCCTTGAACACCCCAGTGAGGAGGGCGTCGTTCCCTTGTAACAACACCATCATTATACTGAAATAGTTCATGTATTGACTTGGTGATGTTTTTCCTTCGAACAAAGCCATAGTCTGAGGTTTGTACTTCGGAGAAAAGGGACTTCTTCCCAGATAGCCGGGTAAGGCTGGTTGATTCCTAGTTTCTTGAGCTGATCTTTGTGCTTCAAGGCGTCAAACTGGGCTTTCAACTCCCGCACTGCCTGTATCGGATTCTCAGTTGGAAGCGGAGGGACTGCTGACTCTTGATCTAGAGCAGGTTCTTGGCTCGGGTTGGATGGTGGTAAGTCCACCCCCACATGTATCTGAGTTGGTGGGACCGACGCTTGAGCCATGGCGGTCGCGTGCTGAGTTAGCATCATCTGGTGCATGTTTTCCATTACGGATTGCATTTGCTTCAGGGACGTCTCTAGCACAGTGATGCGTTGTTCCGCGTTTCCTGAAGCCTCCTCGCGTTCTTCTTCAATAGCGTAAGCTCCCACTTCCCTGGGTGTCATCGAAGGATTAGTATAGGTCACCGCAGAAGTCGACTCTACACTCTCAGCATCTGTTCTGGGAGATTGGCGACCCCCAGCGTCGGAATCAGATGAGTACGGAGCTGGTTGCTGTGACCTTGCCCGGGTGTTTTGGAACACCCCAGCTTCAGTGCTCCAGAGGAGGTCTTCGAATCTTCTTCGGCTCGGAGGCCCAGAGGGATGACGTCTTGAGCTCGACCTTCTTATGGGTATGCGTGAAGCCATGTTCACGGACGCATACGCGTGCTCTTCTTCCGGAAAAGACTGAGAGTAGCTCAATCGGTCGAAGACCGACCGTTTTGCTTTAGAATAGCAGCAGTCAATCACAATCTTATGACTATTACAACATTGCTCTCTAGGGGGCATAATAGACATGTTGGAAGATCCCCTCTCCTTACGCTTCTGGATTAGGCATTCGCGTAGGTCAGGAGTAGCAACCTGAGCTTGCTTTACGCCGCGAGACTTCGCCTGGCGTAATTTAGAGATTCGCTCAGACTGGCGTAAAGCTGAAGAGGTCCTCAGTCGGCCATCGGCTTCTCGCATAATCTGGAGGGTAGGCAGATTGTTCTCTTGCTGGCGTAAAGGCCGAGAGGCTGAGTATTTGCCTGCTTGCTTCCCCTGGCAGAGATCACAGCGCTCATCTGGTTTACCGTAGAGGCCAGATGTTGCTTTGTGCGTGGAGCGTGATCTGTTCTTCCGATTTGGCGTTGGGGTACCATCGTAAGTTTTGTCTGTACCGTACGTAGCGGGAGACTGGTTCCTACGCGTAGAGCGCAGGGGATACTTCTGGGTCAGCGCTGAGGCTTTGCCCGAAGTTTTGTCTGTACCGTGCGTAGCGGGAGACTGATTTCTGCGCGTAGAGCGCAGGGGATACTTCTGGGTCAGCGCTGAGGCTTTGCCCAAAGTTTTGTCTGTACCGCGCGGAGCGGGAGACTGATTTCTGTGCGAAAAATACAGAGGATACTTCTGGGTCAGCGCTGAGGCTTTGTCCGAAGTTTTGTCTGTACCGCGCGTAGCGGGAGACTGAATTTTACGTGCTGGGCACGGAGGGAGCGACGCTACCACCTAATTGGTCGGAGAGATCGGAGAGTCCACAGGAATGGTAGAGGATGTCTTGGGCACCCATACTTTGTGCAGCATCCTATTGTCTTGGACGGAGAGAGAGTGAGAGCTACCCCCGGTTCGAAGCATGTCTTCGTAGGCGGACTGATCGAACTGAATGACCAGTATCTTCTTCACGGTTCCTATAGATACCGCATCGCGTTGAGCAATTGCTTCCTAGTCAGAAGAGAAAGATGTCCCCAGCAGAGTCGCCATCTTGTTTGTGGTATTAAACGAAAGAATGAAATGTGTTATTTCGATGACAGGGTTTGTGCGAAACCCGCGCCCTTTGGTTTACAAACAAACTTGTACAGTGTAATCCTATGCGAGGATGTGGGAGTACAATTTATTTAATCTGGGTAGATAATTGCTATAGGTGTCTAATCTGCGGTCGATCACTTTAGCCCTTGGACTGCGCGATGTTGAAGAAGTGCCGTGGAAGACAGGTAGTAGCTTCGAAGGTTGCAGGGGAGGGTGGATGCACGATGCCGACGTCGTCGATCCCCGCTCTTTGCCTGAGCCCCGGGTACTCTCTCTCTCTCTCTCTCTCTCTCTCTCTCTCTCTCTCTCTCTCTCTCTCTCTTCTCTCTTCGACCTGGTTCAATCTTTCGAATTGTCGACCCTGGATTTGATATTGGTATCTTCACCAATTTTTCCACCTGGGATCTGATATCGGTTTCTTGACCAATTTTTTCGACCTTGTTCCCCATTGATAGGGGCCTCTATTTATAGAGTCTTTGGTGACAGTGACCACTCTGTTGGTATAGCAACCGAGGAATGGAAAGTACAGCACCCTATTACACAACGGTTAAAGTAACCAATGCCTACGTATAGATGATCTTTTGACTGAGCGGGTGACGTGGGTCCAACTAAGGGGACACAACACATACGGTTGCTACTAAGATCATGGCATAAAAGCCACGCGGGTAGGTATCCATTGTGTAGAAGAGGTTGGTGTAGAAGCCAAATGTCCGTCACCATGGCATAGAAGCCGAGCAGGCATAGAAGCCGAACAGGCATAGAAGCCGAGTTGGCATGGAAGCCGGCTAGTCGTAGAGACTGAGAGGGCGTTGAAGCCGGATGGGCGTAGAAGCCGAGTGGTCCTAGAGGCCGGATGGGCGTAGAAACCGAGCGGTCATAGAGGCCGAGAGGGCGTTAAAGCCGGATGGGCGTAGAAGCCGAGTGGTCCTAGAGGCCGGATGGGCGTAGAAACCGAGCGATCATAGAGGCCGAGAGGGCGTTAAAGCCGGATGGGTGTAGAAGCCGAGTGGTCCTAGAGGCCGAGAGGGCGTTGAAGCCGGATGGGCACAGATCCTGAATGGGCGTAGAAGCCGCTGCGTACCGTGCTGATGTGGACGCCTTTAGCCGAAATTACGGCTTTTAAAGATATAATCAAATCTCTTACAGAGATTTGCCATCATCTTATGTATTAAATACGGTGGCGTGTTTTGAAGGTCTGCACCCCTTCTGTGTACCTATCGCAGAGACGTGCCTTGAGAGAAACTGTCACCGCTCTGTGCAATTAGACGTGGAGACGTGCCTCGAATCCCGTACGAAGTGCAGCTTTTGACGTGGCAGGCGGTTTGTCCGCTGCGGATCGTAAAACCGCTCATGTTTGCCTGTGTAAAATAGGGCAGCGTATTCCATTGCACGCAGAAGAGCGGTTTATGCGGAGGGGACTCCAGTAAGCGACGGTTCGGTGATCTTTTAACTAAATCCTCTGCATTAAATGCAGAGATCCGCCATCATTCTGTGGTGCGCGTCCCGAGGGGCCTGTCGTCGTTTCCAGCCGTCGTCTGGGTGGTCGTGCAGCACTTTTTGTCAGGAGTCAGAGGTCAGATTCACTGCGTGACTTGACAGGTTTATTTCGGGGAAGACGAAGCATTCCTCGTACGCTATAACGCTGCTTCGAGAGCGGATGAATTTTACGCCATAGAGGCGATGAAGAACTCTGTTTCACGCTGGAGCGGCCTGGACGTACTGCACTTACGCTGATGGTCCTGTGAGCTTTATTCTTCACGCTGGAAAAAGCTCTATTGTACGCCTGATGGCTCTGGAGGCCTTCGTTTATGCTGCTCTGCATTAAGAGGCTGCAGAGTCGCCATCTCAGCGTATTTTTCATGCTTCTACAGCCATGTTCTAACAATGTGGCAGAATACAACGTTCTACTAATCGGGCTCCAAGTCGCTAAAGAGCTGGGGGTCGAATCGCTGGAAGCCATCGGTGATTCTCTGCTAATCGTCAATCAAGTCAGAGAAATATATGAAGTCCGAAATCCCGACCTCATCCCCTATCACCGAGCAACGGTCGAGATAGCCATGACATTTAAGGGATTCTTCCTGGAGCATGTACCTCGATCTCAGAATCTGGAAGCTGATGCCCTAGCCAGTCTACCTGCAGATTTAGCCACCCCTATAAGAAGGCAGAATTCGGTAATCCTTCTTAACAAAGACTTATTTTGTGTGAAAAACAACTTTCACATAGAACATAGCCACGCGATGAACGCAGATCCGCCCAGGAGAGACTGGAAAAGTCCCTTTATAGATTTCGTAGCATACGAAATCTTGTCGGAAGATCCTAAAGAAGCAATATATGTCAAAAGACGATCATTACCTTCTATTTTGATGCATCGTCGCAATACCTATATCGCCGGTCTTATGACGGGCTATTATTACGATGTCTCTCTGGTGATAAAGCACAACGGATTATCCGTGAAGCTCACGACAGCGTGTGCGGGGCGCATCAACCCGGTCCTAAGCTACAGGATCGTATCAGGAGAATGGGCTATTACTGGCCCACTATGATCGCAGACGCAATCCAGTATGCCAGACGATGCAGAGCCTGTCAGGTTCATGCAGACTTCATACATCGACCGTCCGAACATCTACATTCTACGGTTGTATCCTAGCCTTTCGAAGCATGGGGTATCGATATCATTGGCCCTATTCACCCGTCTTTTTCCAGAGGTCACCGGTTCATACTGGCCATCACGGATTACTTCTCCAAATGGGCAGAGGCAATCCCTCTGGCTGAGGTAAAGATATCTAACGTGACCAGCTTCATCAAGCATCACGTCATTTACCGCTTTGGGGTTCCCCGAAGAATAATCCATGACAATGGGCCTCAGTTTATCAGCCATTCGTTTTACCGATTCTGCGATAAAAATCGGATACAAAATGTGGCCTCCACGTCATATTATCTAGCTGCTAATGGGTTGGCGGAAGCCTTCAACAAAACCATTATCAAACTCTTAAAGAAGTTCGTCTCTTCGAACAAAAGAGATTGGGATGAGAAGCTGGGAGAATGTCTCTGGGCATACCGTACAATGGTACAAGCACCGACAGGTTGCACGCCATTCTCATTGGTCTACGGGAGTGAAGCAGTCCTTCCTATCAAAATTCAAATTCTGTCACTCAGGATAGACGTAGCTAACGAGTTAACTCGAGAAAAGAATGACCTGTTAAGGCTTTAAGAGCTAGAAGGATTAGACGAGAAACGCCTCCAAGCTCAGCAGCACATCGCGCTCTACCAAGCACGCATTTCCAGAAATTTTATTCAAAAAGTAAAGGAAAGAGTATTCAAAGTCGACGAGCTGGTTTTAGTTGTAAGAAGACCGATGATTCTTACTCACAGGAGTAAAGGCAAATTCTAGCCCAAATGGGAAGGCCCTTACGTAATCGAGACAACATTCTCAAACGGCGCTTACAGGTTAGCCCAACCTAATGGAGACCTGCTGATGGCTCCTATCAATGGCAAATTTCTGAAGAGGTACTATGCTTAAACCTCCTCTGCTCAAGTAGAATAAGGTGATCTCATTCTGACAAAACTACTTCCAAATTAAAACTAGTTGGATCATATTCTGTCATGTCCATATGACCTCTGAATAGATATGCTCTGCTAAAACTTACCGAAAGTATATCACGTCCATACCACCTCTGATATCACTTTCACCCAAACCTGTCATTTATATTCCGAAATGATGGGTCTACAAAGTCAGATAAAGAGCCTCTTTATTATTTCCAAAAAAGAGCAAGAGTACATTTGAAAAGCAAAAGCAACAGTACATCATGAAGGGGGAGCGGTCAGGTCGCGAAGCTGCTGCGCCAGTATGGCCATCCTCTCAGCCCCGGAATCCAAGACATCAGCGCGGACCCGCTCCAACCGTGCCTCGTCATCTATCAGGAGGGACAGTTCGGCTCTAGCCCGAAGAAAATCGGCACAGGCGACTCCTGCACTCGCCAAGTTCTGTTGTGCTACGACCAGTCGGCCCTTCACCACATCTAGACCTGCCGACGACTGAGAAGCCCACTCCTTAGCCTGAGCAAGCTTTGTCTCCAGTTTGTGGACCCTCGCTACATTGCCATCATGCTCGGCCTGGCACTTCGTTTGGAGGGCGATAGTCTCCTCCAAAACAGCTTTCCCTTTGTCCACCTCCTGCTGGTTGGTCTCGAGGAATTTATTCAGACTTTCCTTCTTTTCAACAAGATGCGCAGTCAAGAAGTCGTATCTGGCCTGGACCAAAGCTTCAATATTGCCTCGAGCTAGCTGCAGGTACTCGTTAATGGGTTGCTCCAAACCATTAACCATCGCCTCCAGCGCGTCAGCTACCCCGGTATCATCAAATTCCCGGATCGCCTCTATCAAGAACCGAGAGGATCTCTTCAGCGACGCAAAGTCCAGCTTCTTCGCAAACACCATTGACATTAGCGTTCTTAAAGTGGTATAGAAGATACCGGTGTACTGTTTGGTCAGCGCAGCTAGGTCCGCATGAACGCGGGGAGTGTCCACGATCGTGGCAACTTCCCCTCCAGGAATAACCGCAGACGATGTTGCCACAACCGTTGCCTCAGCAGGTGCTGCGGCGAAAGAAGAAGCGCCAACACCGGGCGAAGAGGCCAACGTACTCAAAGGAGGCACTGTCGCGATAACAGGCTCGTCCTCCTCTTGAGATATCGGAGTCTCCTTGACAGGCAAGCCAGCACCCGAAAATGTCTCCTCTTCAAAATTGGGTACCTCCGTGTCGCCGCCATAGCCAAGCGACGCATCTACACTGCCCTCCCCAAAGAGGTCTTCCCCTGAAAGAAGGACGAAAGGAAGTTAATGTCAGCATAATGTTAACTTTCCTAAAAAAAGGCGTGAAGACGATATTTACCCTGGACCGACGGCATATATGTCGCATCCGCAGCCTGTACAGCTAAATTATTTCTTAATGATGTTAGACAAGCTGTCATACCTGGGGAAGGGGGTCTGCTCACAGAAGCTGACAGATAGTCTTCCAAGTCCTCCTCCAAATCCAACCGAGGCTCATCGGCAGGAATTATGCTAGGTATACTCGCAGGCACGGCAGAAGCCCCTCCCGATGCCGATCCGGCTAGAGGTATATGGAACTTTATTATACTCAGCCCCGAAGGCGACCTCGCTCCACTACCTGAAGCAATAGCCGCGATACCAGTGTCCAGCTGAGATTCCCCGGCACCACCAGCCGGAATTGTAGAAGGTCCCTCTCTAAAAGGCGAGGAACCTCCAATCAAAGAATCGTCCCCAACACGGGAAGATGCGAGCTCGCCTCCAGGAGCATCAATGCCGGGAATCCGGAGAGAACGATTTACCGTCTTCTTCTTCCTCTTACGAGGGGAAGTCTCCTTGGGAACAGGAGCCCTTCGCTTCCCAAGAACTGCCAAAGCCCCTGCAGGCGGAGGTACTTCACCCCTTGGGACCGACACCAGAGGCTCATCCGGGGTAACGGACTTACCCTCGTCGGAAGAAACCGAGGGGACTTCAACTCTTCCCCCAGGCTTGGAAGAGGGTACCCTAAAGCTTCCCTGCACATCAAAATCACGATGGAAGGTGTTCGTTGACACATAGAACTGGGCATACGAATGCAGCATGCGCAGCTCCGTGGAGAGTGTAATGATGGGCACAATACAAATTGCCCCAGTACAGCCCATGATAAAATCTCACCATCCCCTCGCTCCATCAATGAGTCCATCTCTGGACCTGAAGCTGGTGACGGCGTTGCCCACGTGCAACTGATCATACCCAAACTGTCGTACAAACCGACTGGGCAAGTAGGGCTCCAAGAAGCAATGATCTTCGCTTCTATACAACAGATGGGATGGTGTAATACAGACCAACCAATTAAAAGCTTTGGGAGAAAGAATGGTCTTCTCACTACCCGAATCCTCGAGCCTAATCCCTGACTGATTGCGATGTACAGGAGGGACGGTACATAAAAGCTTCCGACTATGACTGAAGCCTAGCGCCCGTCGACAGTCTATAACTGTGTTCACGTTCCTGGAAGACTTCCGGTAGTTCAACAAGAAACTACCCCCCGAACTACTGCCGGAACCGGAAGACATCACCCGGGGGTTATGAAGAATTAGCCACCCCATTAAGTACAGGTAAGGTAATTCTATCCTGGGGAAGCTATCACGCCGAACTTCATCGACGAGCAGCCCGTTAGTCATGGCCCTCAGGCCAGCTTGTATATGGCACACCATGGCAGGGAGCAAGCCCAGTCTTGTCCCGAACACCAGATGCACTACAGGCCACAGCGTATTGCGGTGAATGCGGTCCACAGATGCGATGCTAGGCAGTACTACTCGGCACAGCCATATAGAGAGAAAGCCAGTCAGTTAAGCCTCCCTGGACAAAGGCCTGCGACAGTGCCTCAAATAACTATAGGCCTTAGTGCCTTTAGGATACTTCCCCGTCCCTTCGTCGAGGAACCGGTCCGGAGCACCAGCATCCACTATGAGATCGTCAACTACCTGAGCATTAAGCGCACTCAGGGGATTCACGGGCAGATCCTTGCCCTCCAATACCTTCTCCGGCTTAGCAGTCCTAGACCGGTGGAAGAAAAGATAATACGTCCATTTACTGATGTGAGCCAAATCTGAGAGCTCATCATAAAAAGTGGTACAGGTGAGGTAGTGGCACATCAGCTCCTGATAGACCTCCACTACCCGAGGGTCTGAACCCCCCAGCTCCCGGTTCGTGGGAACATACTCTTCGTATGGAGTATCCCCCATCGGCAGTCTTGAGATCTCTGCCATCTCATGCGGGGCCAATCCCAACTCCCCCAGAGGAGTGGCGAAAGTCCCGATAAGCGAAATATATCGCTCCATCAGTGCCAGGAACAGGTTAGGGTTAGGAGGTAACCCAACACCGGTAGCGCTCACAGCTGCAAATAGATCAATGTTGTCCAACTCGGTCTGGAAATACTTCAAGGCCCAATCAACTAAACAAGCCCATCGAAGGTTTGAAGGGGTGATCCACCCGCCACACCGAGGGTTCACCTTAGGGTATACTCCCCCACGCCCCATAAAATCATTACAGAAAGTCGGTAACTGGACCGGCTGGATCACCAAACTATCTTCACTCGGGATACTGCCCGGGTATAGCCCCCTGAACAGCGTCACAGAGCCAGAAGGGCGGCTGACAAACGACCCCTGGTCAGCTCCTCTCAGATGAAAGATCTTCCCCGGCTTGCCGTAAAGATTGGGGGTCAGCGTCCACGACATCTTCCTGGGATACGTATCATGGAAGAAGGCCGAGATGGGATAGTCTCTCGGCATACTGGGCAGATACAAGACCAAATCAACGGTAGAGAAAACCCAGAGTTCTCTCTTAGGCTTTGTCTGGGACTGCTTATCGATCATATCCCCGAAGAGGAAAGCCGGCTTTAGGTATTGCTCTCCGTCTACGTACGTTAGGGGCTCCCCGTTGATCATGCTCAGCAGCATTCGCTCGCCCTGAGCCGATATCAGAATTGCCCTTCCTTCGGGATATTGGGGCCCGGAGATAGGAAATGTCACGTACGACAGATCCTCCAGATAGTTGGAGTGCAGCATCCCGGCGGCAGAGCCCATCACTTCAGCTAGCGGAGACTCATGCAAGTTAACTGTAAAAGTACAAAAGAAACACGTAAGTTCCTAAAACTTGACATTTTGGGACTTGCAGCATCCGATCAACAGTCCGTGCTCTACGCCGAGACTGTGTAACTTGAACCTTTACGCTGGAATCCATTTCCTTAACGTAAAAGTCAAGATTGGCAGTATACGGTCTGTGCTTTATGCCAGATTGATTAAATTGAGCTTTACGCCAGGATTTCCATCCACAAGCATAAAACTCAAATTTTAATGGTGTACACCAATTTTTCGGAGGTCAAAGCTTTTACGCTCGACTGCAGAAAAAATAGAGTTTTTACGCTGACACATTAGGAATGTGGACATAAAAAGATGAAACGTCTCCGTGCATCATCTTCCTCAAAGAGGCTATCAGCACAGAAGACGACCTAGCGCGGTCACGTTCAACGTGTGCGAAGGATTTTTAGTCATTCTCTCCTTCCCAAAAGCTCTACCTTCCAGGCCGGGTGCACTACTCGGCAGCGGGATGCTCCGCTCAGAACAAAGTTCGCCTTGTCTAACCAGAGACTCTCTCGCTTGGGTCGTAGAACGAGAAAAGGAATCAACCTTCTTTCCCTTAGCGGAGGAGGTTTGTTTCGAAGCCATTACTGGAGACTTTGAAGACTCGAAGAAGAAACAGAACTCGAACAGTCGAAAGCTTTCTCTCGCAGAAGACGGATGGAAAGTTTTTCTCTCAGAAACTTGGGATATATAGAGTTCGGATGGACTCCTCGGACCCTGAACCAAATCTCCTAATTAATATTCGGTTATGATTGGGTCCCACGTCAGCCTATTTTTAGAGAAGGCGGACAGTCGACGAATTCGAAAAGTTTTTCACGCAAATCAGGTTCGTTGTTTCTACGCTAAGGAGCTTTCTACGTTCGACAGCTACAGATCTACGGTTTTACGCTCGTAAGCTATAAGTCTATGGTTTTACGTTCGGATGCCTTTGTGCTCGGTAGCTTTTATGCTCGAGAGGCTACAGACCTACGACTTCACGCTCAGCAGGTACCAAATCGATGATCTCACGCTCGGTGGCACTTAGTTTACGCTCGGAGGCGACGGATCCACGACTTCACGCTCGAAAAAAATTTCTTTTCAGAAGCAACAAATCCACAGTTCTACGCTAAAGAGCTTTCTACGCTCGACTGCTACGAATCTACGACTTTTCGTTCGACAACTACAAGTCGGGTTTTACGCCCGGATGCCTTTGTGCTCGATAGCTTTTATGCTCGAGAGGCTACAAACCTACGACTTCACGCTCAGGAACTACAAAGTCTATGATTTCACGCTAGATGGTGTTTAGTTTACGCTTAGAGGCTGCCAACTTATGATTTCGCGCTCCATGACTTCCCGCACATCTGAAAGATATGCAGGACAGAGTACGCGTACATCTGAACGATCCTCAAAGCGGTCAATTATAGGAGTTCACACAGAAGATACTCCTTCTTGACCTCAAGATATCCCAAGTACCCGAAGCATACAGAGTTCAAATATTGAAAAATTACTCTTCTTCATGGGTCGATTCGAAGTTCATCCAGACTCCAGTCTGAACGTTTCATCTACCAAGAGGGCAAATCAGTTTGACAGCCATTTCTCGTCCTGTTCCAAGGAATTTCCGAGAAATCATTCTTGAAGATGATGTCTGAACAAAGAAATTCTGTCTATCAGAAGTAACAGTTCAGGATTCTACGCGGTTTCTCACTCCTAACAGCAGGACAGTTCGAACACTCGAATGCTAAAGCAGCTTTCTACGCATCCCTAGTTATGCGTAAAAGACAGGACAAGACCTAGCACTCTTTCTAAACAGAGTCGGCGTAAAGAATCAGACGTGTCAAAGCTGCACACATTCAGACTTCACAGCAAAGTATGGCAAGATGATCATATGAAGAAGAAAGACGATTTTATTAAAGATTAAAGTCATGATTACATATGAGGGAAATCCAGTCTACAAGGGTTTTCTTTCTTTATTTTCATGATTACATCTGAGGGAAACCCCGTCTACAAAGGGCTTCCTCATCATCGTCTGAGGATCGCACCGAGGAGCTGTTCTGACAGGTTCTCACGTTGGTGATGGTCTTCCTCTTCTTCCAAGAAGATGATCAGTGGCGGGAGGATACAAAACTGGGCATAGACCCATCCTCCAACAGAAGGAAAGCAGGGTAAATCTGCTGTCCTACAGACCACTGCCACTCAAGCCGGGACAGCTAGTCTGTCTGACTCTCGTCACCGGAGGTAACGGGAGAAGGTGTCACTTGCAAGAAGCGTGGTGAAATACGATTCTTCGTCTCTCCCGAAGAACCACCATACAAAGTTGCTGATTATTTCGAGCAAAGGAGGCTACGATATCCTTCCATGATCCATCGTTGTAGAGGACATTTGCTCGAAGACGCCATTTTTTTAGCTCCTTACATGCTGGAAGAGCATGATCTCCTTCTTCCTCAAATCGACCAGACGGACTCCGGCCATCATCTCTGTATGATTAAGGAAGTGTGGGAAGAACAGGAGAACTCCTCAGCCTTTTTATAGGCGAGAGAGAGCACCGATCCCCAATAAATCCGCCATAAAGTCAGCCTCGACAGTTTCAAAACTCCATTTAGAAACATTTTGAGTTACGAGGAGCGGGTCATGCTTCATTCAAAGCGTTTCAAATTACGAGGAATTTAAAAGCTTTGAAGGGGGTCTTGTAGAAGCATAAAAAATACGCTGGAAGCTCTACACAGCATATTGATGCAAAGCAGCGTAAACAGAGGACTTCAGAGCCTTCAAACGTGCAAACAGAGATTCTCCGCCAAAGCACAGCGTAAAATACAGGCTCAAGGACCATCCGCGTAGGACAGTACGTCCAGGCTGCTTCAGCGTAAATAGGGGCTTCGTCGCCTATATGGCGTAAAACTTATCCTCTTTCAGTGCAACATTGAAGTGTACGAGGGACGCTTTGTATTCTCCAAAGTAAACCTGTCAGACCCTGCAATGAACTGTCAAAGCCTGCAATGAACCTGTCAGATCCTGCAGTGAACCTGACATCTCGACTTTTGACAAAGGGATACTGCTCGACTACCCAGGCGACGGCTACGATGATGGTGCATCACTGCAACCCAGACTGTCATTTACTGCCATCTCCCTTGCGTAAACCGCTTTTACGTACACAGAGGAATATGCTGCCTAGTTTTACACAGGCAGATGAGAGCCCCTTACGCTCCGCGGAAGACAAACCGTCTGCCAGGTCAAAAGCTGTACCCCGTACGGGACTCGAGACACGTCTCTGCATTTTTATGCACAGGGCGGTGACAGGCCCTCAAGGCACGTCTCTGCATTTTTTATGTACAGAGCGGTGACAGTTTTTCAAGGCACGTCTCTGCCAATTAATGCGCCGAATACTGACAGATGTCTGAGACACGTCTCTGTACCATGCACAGGCCAAGTGACAGACCTTCAAAATACGCCTCTGCGTTTAATGCACCAGATGATGGCAAATCTCCACAATTAATGCTGGGGATTTGATTATATCTCCAAGAGCCGTAATTCCGGCTAAAGACGTCCACATCATCACTCTAGCATATTACACAGCGGCTTCTGCACCTATTCAGCTTCGGTGCCCGCTCGGCTTCTGTTCCTATTCAGCTTCGGTGCCCGCTCGGCTTCTGCGCCTATTCAGCTTCGGTGCCCGCTCGGCTTCTACGCCTATTCAGCTTCGGTGCCCGCTCGGCTTCTACGCCTATTTAGCTTTGGTGCCCGCTCGACTTCTACGCCTTTTTAGCTTCGGTGCCCGCTCGACTTCTATGCCTACTCGGCCTTTATGATCGCTCGGCTTCTACGCCTATTTTGGCTTCTATGCCGGTTTGATAACTATTTGGCTTCTATGCCATGGTGACAGACATTTGGCTTCTATGCCAACCTCTTCTACACGATGGATACCTACCTACGTGGCTTTTATGCCGTGATCTTCGTAGCGATTATACGTGTTTTGTCCCTTAGTTGGACCCGCGTCACACGCTCATTCAAAGGATCATCTATACGCAGGCTTTGGTTATTTTAACCGTTGTGTAAAAGGGTGCTGTACTTTCCACTACTCGATTTTTACACCGATTGAGTGGTCACTGTCACTAAAACTCTATAAGTAGAGACCTCTATCAATGAGGAAAAAGGTCGAAAAATTGGAGGGGAGAGAGAGAGAGAGAGAGAGAGAGAGAGAGAGAGAGAAGAGTCCAGAGCTCAGGCAAAGAGAAGGGATCAACGACTTTGGCATCGGGCATCCACCCTCTTCAGCAACCCTCGAAGCTGCTACCTGTCTTCCACGGCACTTCTTCAAACATCGTGTGGTCCAAGGGCTAAAGTGATCGACTGCAGATCAGACACCTATAGCAATATTCACCCAGATTAAATAAATTGTACTTAGACATCCTCGCATAGGATCAAATTTGTATAATCTTGTTTGTAAACATAAAAGAAGGGCGGGTCTTCGTACAAGACCTCGTTTTTCGCATTTATCAAATCTTTTCTCGTTTATATTATCCTAAACAATGATAATGGATAAGGTCTTTATGCCGAACCTCATAATCTCCCCTGATCATATTGACTATCAGTTTAGAATCTCCATAGGCTTCAAGATATTCTATATCTAATTTTTTAGATAATTGAAGACCGATAAGTAGAGCATTGTACTATGCCATGTAATTGGAACGTGGTTCACTGAGAGAATATGCTCGATGAATGAGTAGTTTGTCAAGAGATACTAAGACTATGCCAACTCCAGCTACTATATTGCCTTTGGGTCCTATTCTTGATGCGACGTCAAAGAATAGTTGCCAGGTGTCATATTCCATTGCCATATTAGATTCTAAGACTTTATCTGGGATGTCATCGTATAGTTTACAAGCTTTCGGTACAGGATGAGCTATTAAAAAATCAGCTAGCGCATGACCCTTCACTGCTTTATACGAGATATATACCATGTCATAAGGTGATAGCAGCAATACCTATGTAGCCAACCGAGAATTGAGTGTGCTCGGCTGGATCATCAATACCCGAAGGAAATTTACCCTGGATATGACATGAATGGTTTGACCTGACACGTAATGTCTTATCTTTTGAATTACAAACATCAAAGCAAGATATTCTTTTTCTACTGGATTGTATCGATGTTCAGAACTGACCATCATGCGACTAAGATAATAGATCGTCTGTTTATGTCCTTTGTCACTCTTCTGTGCAAGAAGAGCTCCTAGGGAGTTATCCATTGCTCAAACATATAGCAAAAATGGTTTCCCTACGATCAGAGATACCGGAACTGGTAGATTTGTTAAATATCATTTGATGTCGTCAAATTTTTGTTGACATACTTTATTCCAGACAATGGATACGCCTTTCTTCATTAACTGAGTGAAGGGTCGATACAGTCCCGAGAGATTGGAGATGAATCTCCTAATATATACAAGATGGCCTTACAGACCACGAAGTTCTTTGAGATTACGCCGAGGCTGCATTTTGAGGATATATTTGATTTTATCGAGGTCATTGTGAATATCTTTGGAAGTTATAACAAATTCAAGGAACTTGCCACCGAAGACTCCTAGAAAAGATTTAGTTGGGTTCATCTTTAATTGGTGGTAGCATATCAATTCGAACACAGTCTTTAAATCTTGAAGGTGATCATCTTTGTAGCGACTCTTGACAACGATATTATCCATATAGCATTCTACTATTTTTCGTAAATGCTTCTAAAAAATTGTACTTATGGCTCGTTGATATGTTGTACCTGCATTCTTTAAGCTTAAGGGCATGACTATATAACAATAAACTCCCAATGGTGTACGGAAAGAGGTGTATTTTTTGTCATCAGGCGACATCTTGATCTGATTGTATCTTGAAAATCCATCCATGTAGGACATACGTTCAAAGCCACATGTATTGTCGATTATGACATATGTGATAGGAAGTAGAAATTAATATTTTGGATAGGCCGAGTTCAGAGCTCGATAATCTACGCATACCCGGACCTTTCTATTTTTTTTATGACTGGAATGACATTGGCTACCCAGTCGGGATGTTGCTCTTCTTGAACAAAGCTCTTCATGAACAAAGCTACATGCTATGAGTTTATTGACTTCTGCTTCAATTGCATCCATCATATCCGGACAAAATCGCCATTGTTGCTGTTTCACCGGTTTAGCATTCAAAAACATATTGAGCTTGTGTATGGCTATTTGAGGATCTAGGTGTAGCGCCCCGTTCTCCCGATGCGGAGAGCGCGGCTAAGAAACACAAGACGGTATCGTTCGATCGGGATAGATTGAATTAAGAACTCGTCCTCGTTATGGATTTGTTTCTTCGGAATCGATTCCCATATTCAGTGGACTGCGCCCCCGGGATCGGCTTAGCAGCAGAGTCAGGAGGGACCTCTCCGCTGCTATCTTTTATTGCCTCGGTTTTCGATGTCGCTTGTTGCTTTCGTGCTTTGAGTTGGTTTTGGAATTTGCTTGTTTTCCTTGAACGGTTTCGATGGTTTTCATTGTTTTCGTTCATTGACTTGCACTTCTATTCCGAGAATGGAAAGAGAGGAAGAAGTATTAATCGAGCTGTTCGTGTGCAGGTGAACGAGCAGTAGGCGGCTTGCGAGCGGAGTCGTGAAGCGCCTCTTTCCTTCTTCTTTCCAAAAATCTAAGTGAGTGGCTACCAACCCGATTAGCTAGCCCTGCTTCCAAGCTTTACTCCTTTGCCCCGATCAAACGATACCAAATAATAATAAAAGAAACCAAGATAAAAGACAAATATACTTGGTTATTATGCTTGTCAATCAAACCTGTGAACTGTTGCCTTATCGTATGCTTGTTCGTGCAAAGGTTCTATAAAACGTGCTAAATATAGAACACATCTTGTATATGCTTAATTATTCAGTGAGGCTCTGCAATATGAAATTCTGCTTGTCTGTATTCGTGTTGCCTCAACAGTATAATCTGCTATAAATCAGTTAATATAATGTGCGATCACGGACAACTTGTGCACAAGGAAATCTGGTTCCTGCGGACGGTCGCCGGGGCACTGGGACCGATCTGATCCGGACGGAACGTCTGTATAGTCGTCTGTATCATCGGAAATGAGGCGTGCAGCGGGGGCTCGCACCCGCGTTGCACATCCGTCCGTCTTGAGACTATAAATCGTCCTTCGTGGTATTATGCCAGTGATCATCTGTATATTTAAACCTGTTGCATACTAACTTGTGTCTCCGTGGCAGGGAAGGCAAGGTAAGTATTGTACAGGTAATTCAGACGGTCAGGTAAAATCCACCGAACGGTGGCACGTTCATTTCAGTAAATTTCTATATGCTGCTTACTTGTAAATGAACTAAGGCAAGATAGAAACCCACAAAATATGTATGCTTCACTAAATAATGTGTTGATTGGTATAGTCAGGCTAGCTCGCCTTCACCAGCATGTTTCGATATGCTGACCCTCGTTGAAACAGGTTCTCCGTACCAAGGCGAACCGAGCGAGGAGCTGAAGTCGTCTACCTGATCCAGTCCAACTGTTGGCGCATCTTCACCGCGCCCCCTGAAGCCTTTTGAAGTTCGAAGCTGCAACTCTTCATACACAAATGCAGCTCCGTGGCAAAGCCGTCCTCCAGCCTGGAGGTCTTTATCGTTTTGAGTTTATAAAGGGATGTAATGTACAGGACTGTTATCTCATTTTGAGTCAACCCTTTTGTAAGCCGTTCGGCATATTAGCTGACTCGTTCAGGAGTTTGTAATAGATGTTCATTATCAATAAAGAGAACTTTTCTATGTTACAAATCTGTGTTTCAATTTATCTGCGTACTCTGAATATGTGCTTGCTATGCAAATCATTAAAGCCTTGTGCGGGCGCAACTCCAGGCCCGCACGGCGGTCACGACTCGGGGGACGCCTCGGGGCGTGACAAAGTGGTATCAGAGCACAGATTCAAAGTTCCTTAGACTTCGTGCTGGAAAAGTTCCTTTAACGATCAAAATTCCTGTGCAAACTCTTGAACTCGCTAGGCCAAAATGAGATACATTCATGCAATAAGTCCATAATACATTATGATCCTAATGTAATTTACCTTCTTTTGAAGGAATGGATCCAGCGCAATCTGCAGCGCAACCACTGAACGAAACACAAGAAAACAGTTCGGGTACTTCGGGAAGCTCTCGGAGCCAACGAGGCATGTCTCAAGTCGACCCGCTTGAGCGGGTAATGCAAATGTTAGAATCGCAACGACAACGAGACGATGCTCGCCAAGCCAAGCTCGAGAGTAATCTAGAGACCCGATTCTCAGTCCAACAGAAGCAGGTCGATGCCCTGCAATAAATTGTTCAGACTTTGGCTGCCAACCATTCCGCCACAACAGCAGCGACTCCGGTGGAACAGCCCGTGCTTGAAGTGGAGACGCCTCAAATTCCAAGGCCGAGGGACGTGACTGCCTTCAACTTGGGCCATTTCAAAAAAGTCTGCAACACCCCATTCAACGGGACTGAGGACCCAGTGGTAGCTCTAGATTGGCTAGCCGAGATTGAAGACCACTTCACTCTGCTAGAGGTCCCCGAAGATAAGCGCGTCGCCTGTGCGCAACTACAGCTCTACCTCAACGCACACGATTGGTGGGACGTGCATCGACGATCTCTCCAATTTGATCACGGAGAGGAGGCGATCTCGTGGATGACCTTTCGTGCCGCGTTTGAAGAGGAGTTTATACCCCCTCCAGTGCAACGTAAGATGGAAAACGACTTCGTGCAACTGAGGCGAGGCAGGATGACAGTTAAAGAGTATTCCGCCGAATTCAACCGACTCTCCAAATTCGTTAGGGCCTATTTACCTGATGCAGCGAGTCGAGCTAGAAGGTTTGAAGGTGGACTCCGTCCTGCCATCCATTCGCACGTGGCCAATAATCAGTATGGAACCATGCGTGAAGTCATGAATCACGCCCTATCGCTCGAGCCACTGTATCCTCATGTTTCCACCGGCGCTGTGCATACCTACAATCATAAACGCCAAGGCAACGATGGAGGAAATACCGCCGCAAAGTGCCCTAACCACGGCGGTCCCCAAAGGGGAAACCCGAGACCATTCTGTGAATACTGTAAAAAGTCGGGGCACACCACTGACAATTGTTATCGCCGCAAGGGTCTATGCTTCAACTGTGGTGCAAGGGACCACGTATCTCGGGATTGTCCACTCCCCTCTAAGCTTCTGCCCCAACAGAATAATCCTTAACGGTAGGTCCTATCCTAAGTTTCGGGACGAAACTTCTAATTAGTTGGGTAGGATGTAGCGCCCCGTTCTCCCGATGCGGAGAGCGCGGCTAAGAAACACAAGACGGTATCGTTCGATCGGGATAGATTGAATTAAGAACTCGTCCTCGTTATGGATTTGTTTCTTCGGAATCGATTCCCATATTCAGTGGACTGCGCCCCCGGGATCGGCTTAGCGGCAGAGTCAGGAGGGACCTCTCCGCTGCTATCTTTTATTGCCTCGGTTTTCGATGTCGCTTGTTGCTTTCGTGCTTTGAGTTGGTTTTGGGATTTGCTTGTTTTCCTTGAACGGTTTCGATGGTTTTTATTGTTTTCGTTCATTGACTTGCACTTTTATTCCGAAAATGGAAAGAGAGAAAGAAGTATTAATCGAGCTGTTCGTGTGCAGGTGAACGAGCAGTAGGCGGCTTGCGAGCGGAGTCGTAAAGCGCCTCTTTCCTTCTTCTTTCCAAAAATCTAAGTGAGTGGCTACCAACCCGATTAGCTAGCCCTGCTTCCAAGCTTCACTTCTTTGCCCCGATCAAACGATACCAAATAATAATAAAAGAAACCAAGATAAAAGACAAATATACTTGGTTATTATGCTTGTCAATCAAACCTGTGAACTATTGCCTTATCGTATGCTTGTTCGTGCAAAGGTTCTATAAAACGTGCTAAATATAGAACACATCTTGTATATGCTTAATTATTCAGTGAGGCTCTGCAATATGAAATTCTGCTTGTCTGTATTCGTGTTGCCTCAAAAGTATAATCTGCTATAAATCAGTTAATATAACGTGCGATCACGGACAACTTGTGCACAAGGAAATCTGGTTCCTGCGGACGGTCGCCGGGGCACTGGGACCGATCCGATCAGGACGGAACGTCTGTATAGTCGTCTGTATCGTCAGAAATGAGGCGTGCAGTGGGGGCTCGCACCCGCATTGCACATCCGTCCGTCTTGAGACTATAAATCGTCCTTCGTGGTATTATGCCAGTGATCATCTGTATATTTAAACCTGTTGCATACTAACTTGTGTCTCCGTGGCAGGGAAGGCAAGGTAAGTATTGTACAGGTAATTCAGACGGTCAGGTAAAATCCACCGAACGGTGGCACGTTCATTTCAGTAAATTTCTATATGCTGCTTACTTATAAATGAACTAAGGCAAGATAGAAACCCACAAAATATGTATGCTTCACTAAACAATGTGTTGATTGGTATAGTCAGGCTAGCTCGCCTTCACCAGCATGTTTCGATATGCTGACCCTCGTTGAAACAGGTTCTCCGCACCAAGGCGAACCGAGCGAGGAGCCGAAGTCGTCTACCCGATCCAGTCCAACTGTTGGCGCATCTTCACCGCGCCCCCTGAAGTCTTTTGAAGTCCGAAGCTGCAACTCTTCATACACAAATGCAGCTCCGTGGCAAAGCCGTCCTCCAGCCTGGAGGTCTTTATCGTTTTGAGTTTATAAAGGGATGTAATGTACAGGACTGTTATCTTATTTTGAGTCAACCCTTTTGTAAGCCGTTCGGCATATTAGCTGACTCGTTCAGGAGTTTGTAATAGATGTTCATTATCAATAAAGAGAACTTTTCTATGTTACAAATTTGTGTTTCAATTTATCTGCGTACTCTGAATATGTGCTTGCTATGCAAATCATTAAAGCCTTGTGCGGGCGCAACTCCAGGCCCGCACGGCGGTCATGACTCGGGGGACGCCTCGGGGCGTGACACTAGGCCAGGCATATCCTCGTAACTCTAGGCAAAGATATTAATATACTCCTTTATTAGCTAGAGTAAAGCGTGTTGATCTTCTTCAGGAAGACTCTTGCTAATGAAGATTGATCTTGGGAAAAATTCTTCTCCTACGTCAATTTGGACTATTTTATACTCTGTATGTGGTTCACGTTGCTCAAACCGAATCTCTCATTAAGTATCCATTTTTTGTTCCTATGATCATTTTTGAATGGTTCTAATAGTTTGACGTCTTCCTCATCTGGGGCATTTGACACCATATTACAGAGAAAGTATATTTGACTATGTCACCCACACTTTTGTCAGAATCCCACAATGATGAGTCAGAGGAATAAGAATGCGTCTCTTCTTCTGATTCTAAACTTTTAGGACTTGTTGGTGGTGTAACATATCCCAAACCACAACTAGTCTGTTTGTATTATATTTTCAGCGTGCCTTTAGGAGAGAGGTGACGTATAGGAGTCCGTTAGTATTTTTCATAATTTAGTCCCAAACTAAAATTTAAGTTGTAGCCCATCATTTGTATGATGTTCTTGGATGGTTGGCTATAACGATATGGTTGTATCTTCCATATATCCTCGTCGGAACCATTAGTCTGTGCAACTCTTTTGTTTCTAGGTTTGCCAAAAATTATATGGCGTTGCTTGTCATGTCTCACTGGGACTATGAAGTATACCCCCTCATATGGTTCATATAATGAACCATATTGGAATGGAGATGCCACGGGTATGGACATAGGTTCATAGAGGTGAAGAGCCTCTAAGAATTTTTCAGCAAAGGATTCAACATCAATGTAGTGTGAAGTAGAGTCTTCTTTATTCATAAAATATAAAATTTCTTCATCTTCCAAGTAGTCGGCAGAATCTTCTGAAGGACCGTAAAACAACTCTAGAGGGGGGTGAATAGAGTGCAGCGAAATAATCTATCCAGTTAAAAATTAAGCAGAGTGAAGGCAGTAAATAACTAGCAATGTATATAAAATATAATAAAGTAAGAGAAAGAGAGAGCAAACGCAAACACCGCGATGTATACTGATTTTCCTCTGAGAGGACTAGTCCAGTCCCGAGAACTTAAGCTTGGAGTTTTATCTACTATAATCACCAATAGTAAATCACAAGCTTTGATCCAAAGGCTTGCCACTTCTTTACACCACAAGATTTGATCCGAAGTCTCGCAACTTCACAACAAGAGAGAGAGAGAGAGAAAAATTGATGGAGCCAAGCTCTTTACAACTCTGTATACTTCTAGACCGAGACCGCACTTGGCACTAGGAAGGCTAGGGAGTTGCTCTTGGAGATGGAAAAGCTAAGGCTCAGATGTTTACTCAAAATAAGATAGAAGGATTAAGAGAAGATGAGTGAGTAGGAATGTGTAAATCAAATCCTATTTATAGTGTATTGGAAAACATAATTCGGCCAGAATTTGGATATGGTTTAATTCAAATTTTTGAATGTTGGGCCAGAAAATCAGGGATATCATAACTGTACTGATTTTATACCAAAGTGGTAACAAAGTTCGGTCCGAGTTTGGCATAAATTCGGCCCGAGTTCGGTTGCTAAGTATGGTTGGCTTTGTGAATGAATGTGGACTGATTTTATAGTTGGGTTCAAGGTTTATTTGAGTGAACTTTGGGTTATGCCAGTGTGACTCAATTTACTCAAGTCCTATACTCAAATAAAGTAAAAACTTATATTTGAAAGATATAATACAAACATCATGTAACATCATTGTTGAGTCTTCAGATTGTGATATATCAATGCATGGTTTAGTTAACTATCAAAATTAAGTTGACTGAGACCGGATGGGCCAACAATCTCCTCCATTTTGATAATTGACAAACTATGAATGATACTGCAAGTCTTTGATATGCAAGGCTCCCCCGTAACTTGTAGAGCAGTTTGTTATACTGAAGTCAACGTCTGTCAAGTATCATCTTGTATGCTAGTATCATGTAAGTCTTCTCCTCTGTTGTTATTTGATCGAAATGACATGCTCCCTCGAAATCGGTGAGATATCATGTATGACAAGAAAATAAGAGAGTAAAGCATATACATGATAACAATAATAAGAACCAATAGTTAATGACAAATAGCAAAAAATCCATTACTTTTATTAAACTTTAATTCTTAAAAAGGAAAGCATACAATAAAGATGTGTAGTAGAAACATTATAGTAGAACAACCAAAACTAATCCTTAAATATTCAAAATCCACTGAGCATCTAGTTATCGTTGTCTTCATCTTCATCATCAGGTTCAACTATTCTATTTGGATCAAAGAAGGCATCAGCTGGATCCAAATGTCTTTAAACATAGGGGTGATCAATACAAAATCCTGGTTAGTTTGGATTCCGGAGAATCGAAAAAGGTCCAGCTGGGTGCTTCGATAGGGTGTACTGGATGTCTATCGAAGTATTACCAAGAGCCTGAGTCTGAAGAGTTTGGCAGTGATCAGAAGCACGATAGCATATATCTTCTTTGTGGAAGCGATCATGCAACAAATTAAAAATAGACTCTAAGATTTGTGGTGGCTTCTCAAAAGGAGGGACAAAATCGACAAGATGTGTGTTGGAGTTGGATGACGAGTTATATGGTAGAAGAATAGATAGCTCAATTCTCCGAACTCTATTGAGGGATAAAGGTTCCTCAAGATGTGGACAAGTATCCAATGGAATGTCGAAGTAGCTGAAAATAGTTGGCAAGTACATGGCGTAGAGTAGTGGACGCCATTTTTTACGACATTGAACCATTTGAGATATGATGGTCTAGGGAACATTAAAGTTAATGTCAAAATACAAGAGGTATAAAGCCGACATTACTAAATAAGAGACCTCATCAAAGTAAGTCTTCTTGGGTAGAAAAGTTGAAAAGATAATACGATTGTAAACTGTTATGCCCCAGTCCCAAAATACCGAGGGACCGGACGCGTGATAATGGCCAGCAGTACACACCGATGGACAAACCCAATTTAATGGATCCATCGGGGCGTACTTAAGCTGTAGTACAACAATTAATAGGTCCAATGATACAAGTCACAGTCTACTATAATCTCATCCACAACAGATAATCACAGAACAAATGCCAGAATAAATACAAATAAATATAAACTAACAAGTCTGAATAAAAGTTTCTCGGAGAACAATCCGAGAACAAGTCTGGTACATCAATGAAATAGACTGGAAATATAATAACTATAAACTGAAATAAATGAGTATCTCAAGCCAATACTCAAGAGAAGTCCTCTGGTACAATCTCGTTCTCAGATCCTGGTTCTGCTCCAAAGTAGGCACCTGCTCCTGTTAATGCTAATGCTCCGGTCCCGTATACCTCGGGATAGATCTCGTCAGCTAATCCTGGGGACATAATCCGGATCCAGGTCCTCAGGGGACATAATAAGGTACAAATAATACAAGCCAACATAAATGCAGTGTAGACCATAATGAAATAAATAGGGCAAGTAAGTAACCATCTATGTGAAATGCAAGTTGAGAGCATCACTAGTACTCAGGCTGAGACCACTACAAGCTCTGTGTCAGGGAGCCGGTAGCAGCAATAACTATATATTTTACTATGTAGTTTACTATGTATTATATATATAAAATTAGCCTGTAGCCTGTGTGTCTCTCCCCACCCCCATGTAATCACACGTCTCATGTCTACGATGCATCATGTCCATGTCACGCACGATCATATCTAATGCAGCAAGTCATCTAATGTCTATGAATATAATATCTATGTCATAAAGCCTGTATCCTATACAGAATCACCATGAATATCTCAGGAGGATTCTGTCTCATGTATAGTGTCAAGTATCCTGGGTTATGATGTACTTGATAAGACAAGTACGAGAAAGATGGGGTCTCGGTATCCATGTCTAGATGACAATACCCAACGCCGCGTACGGTGTTGGCACCCGACTATGAATCGGATGCTAAGTACAGTCACACGGTCCTAGGTCAAGCATGCACAACAATATATATATAGATAAGACAAGGAAATATGTAACAAGAACTGCAATGTTAGCAAGGTACACTTGCTTGTGGTTCTGGCTGTAACTGTAGCTCTGGTCTCAGTGTGATCTGCAGGTACTACTCCGGTTGCTGAAATAAATATCACCATTAGATTCAGAAAATATCAAATAGCTAGAAACGCCTGTCCTTAAGTCCAATTTGGTCACAGGGACAAAAATGACATTTCCGGTTCAAAGTGGGGTCCACATGTAGGCCACTTTGCACCGAAAAATGTGTCAGGGTCAAAGGTCTCCAAATTCATCAAACTTAGTGTCAATAAGTCAGGAACGATGATATGAACCCAACGGAACTTCCAAAATTGGATTCCGATGAGCCGATCACAAAATCGTCCGTCAAGTGGAGCCTTTGGGGCCCACGATACGCGATTTTGTCAACGTTATCAAAATCGAACCAAACTTGGGTCACAGGACTAGCGTATTACTACAAGTCCGATGGCGTAAGTTTCATCTCGATCCGACGTGTGTACACAAAGTTACAGCGTATTCCAGAATAGGCGGATACGAGGCGTTGTCGGCGGATACGCGTTGATTCCGGTGTGCACGGACATCCAAATCAACTTCTGCGAAATCCCATACGTCCGTATCAACGGCGTGCACGTTTCGGTAAAGACTGCATGCGACCAAGTCGTCCCGTTTGGCAGGGCGCACTCAGTTCTGGGGTAAAACAGGGCATTATTTTTTCTGTTTTTGGATCGCGGTTTGCAATCACCACAGGACGCCACGCACCGAGCGAGTTGCACGGGCATCGAGGGGGTCACACAGTCTACGCATCACAACTGACAGAATCAAAAATGGGGCAGCGAGGAGATAGAAAATTGTACCTGAACAGGGCTCCATGAAGACCGATTTCTCGTGTCCTGTCTCGAGTTGCTGTATCCGGACACTGTGTCGTGGTTCGAGTCTAGGTTCTGCTGTGTCCGTGTCAGCATGTCAGAGCTAGGACAGCGGAGACTTACCACGGCTGCTCAGGCATAGGCGACCGGATCGGGGTGGCTAGGACGGAGGCAGCGGGGCGGAGCTGGTCGGCTGTGCGGTGGAGTCGAGGGGAGGAGGTTGAGGTCGGGTGCTGGTGTTCGTCGCGGGGTCGACGGTTAGGGCAGAGGGCTTTGGCTTGGGGGCGGAGCAGGTTAGCTGTGCGGTGGAGTCGAGGGGAGGAGGTTGAGGTCGGGTGCTGGTGTTCGGCGAGGGGTCGACGGTTAGGGCAGAGACGGGCGACGAGGAAGGAAGAGAGGGGGCAGAGCTAGGGTTCAGGTCAGGGGCGGAGATAGGCGACTGAGGACGGGCGATTAGGCTAGGGGCGGCGTCGGAGTGTCGGAGGGGTCAGGGAAAGGGTGGCGGCGCTCGGTTAGGGTTAGGTTTAGGGATTAGGGATTAGGGATTAGGGATTTTTAGTAATTTTCTTTTTTTTCTTTTTGTTTGTGGAGAAAAACTAGGAAATTATGTATTTATACATACAGAAATTAGACTAGGGTTTGACCTAGGATTTGGGCTGGGTCAACGCTTCTTGGGCTTGGATTCGGCTCTCATGGGGATGTTGGGCGTTTGGCACAGGTTTAATTCGGTTTAATTCTACATCGGTTTTCAGGACTTTAAAAATAATTTCGGGGTCCTATAAATTCACAGAAAATTATCCTATGTCCGGTTTTCCATTTTATACCATAAAATATTATTTCTATAATATTTTAATATTAATTAACATCAATTAAAAATCATTTAATTACCAAATACCTAGGTTTTTAATTTCAAAATATTCCTGAAAATTTCAGAAAAATTGTGAAAATCCAAATCAAAATTCTGAAAAAAACAAGGGGCTTACAATCTACCCCCTTAAGAGGATTGCGTTCTCGCAATCAAAGAATAACCGGTCAACAGAGATGACACGGTTGCAAATATTATTCGAAGCACATCACTATTAAGAAAAATCAAGGTTGAGGGTGTAAAAATAATACAAAGGAAAAATTATTTCCATAAGCATTAAAAAGTTATGCAATCTCCTGTATAAAGGAGATTTAGAAGACTACAGTTCATTACTTATAAAACATATTAGGTTATCAATTATAAAAACATTCTAGGTTATTAGCAAGTTCAACATTACTAGGTTAAGGCTAGGGTCACGAACCAACATGCAAAAATTAAAGCAAATCTAGAAGCAGATAATTATAAAAACTTACGCGCATTAGCTACTCCATGAATCTGTGCGTCCTCCAAAGTCATCGCGAAAGCTTGTCCGCGTCCTTGAGGTAGATTCCTCTGCTGCTGCTGGGCCTGCTGGAAGAGTGCTGCTTGTGGTGCCAAGGGTGGCCTTGGTTGATACCCTCCTAGTGCTGGTAGGGCTTGTCTGTTTAATGTTAGTGCTCCATCTCGATGCCGAGGATAATCCTTGGCTAAGTGTTGATTGGTTCCGAAAATCAAGCATAATCCTAACTTGCGTCTGCAGTCCCTCTCAATATGGCCTACCTTGTCACAGTATTGACATATAGGTAGTATCTGCGGAGAGGCTCTGGATGGCTGGTGCATGTGAGGTCTCTTTGTGGCTTCTTCTTGTGGTGCTCTGGCTGATGTGGAAGACTGTTTCAGACTGGTCTCTCTCCTGGTGACGCGCTCCATGCGTCGGGCTGCTGCAAGGATGTCCGAGTAAGAAGTAGGCGCAACGGATCCGATCAGTCTCTGTAGCTCGAGGTTTAGTCCGTCGAAAAACTTCTCAGCCTTCTCTTCTTCTGTCGGGATCAAGGTTGGGGCGAAGCGACTTAGACGAATGAATTCTGCGTTGTATTCTTCCACTGTCATACTGTCCTGAGTGAGGCAATTGAACTTGTCCCGAAGTTCTGATCGAGCGGTCGCCGGAATGTACATCTCCTGAAAGAGCCTGGAAAACTCTTCCCAAGTGACTCGGTCTGGTCCGAGCCGTGTCTCCTCAGATAGCCACCAGTGATGTGCATTATCTGTCAATTGCATTCTGACGGCAGTCATCCAACGTTCTCTTGGAAGCTCAGCTGCTTCTAACTGGTGTTGTGTGTTGGTGAGCCACTCATGAACTTCTGAGGGCTTCTCCTTTCCTGAGAAGGTACGAGGCTTCAGCTGGCAAAAATTGGTGATAGATCCTGTCATTGGTCGTCGCGCTGGTAGATTCGCCTGCTCCAGTGCGGTTACTAGGCTGCGACTTAAAGTCTCGTGTTGAATCTGCTGTTGAGCTTGCATCATTGCGTAGATCATTTGGAACATCTGTTGTCCGTCCATAGCTTGCCCTTGTGGGAATACGGCCATTGGTGGTGTGAACTGCAACGGAGGTGGAATATCGTCTTGCCGACCTCTTGAGGTATCTTGGCTGTTTTGTTGTTCTAGTTGACCTCCAACAACTGGTGTCACTTCATCGTCATAGGTGATATCTGCAATTTGTGGTATTCTTGTGGGAGTCTCGTCGCATGCTTATGAATCCATTGCTCTGCATCAAAAATAAACTATGAGAAGTGCACAGGAATCAAGGCATGATGCAAGAAAAATTTAGTTCGAATACGATATAGATATCAAGAACGATTCAAGCAAGTGGATGAGATCTTAAAAACTTATCCTATTCTTACTGTAGGCTTGCTCGGTCCCTAAGTTGAAACCGAATAATTTAGTCGTTGACCTGCATGGGCCACCACAAAAACTATGTCACGCACCAGTCCTAAAATACCGAGGGACCAGACGCGTGATAATGGCCAGCAGTACATACCGATGGACAAACCCAATTTAATGGATCCATCGGGGCGTACTTAAGCTGTAGTACAACAATTAATAGGTACAATGATACAAGTCACAGTCTACTATAATCTCATCCACAATAGATAATCACAGATCAAATGCCAGAATAAATACAAATAAATATAAACTAACAAGTCTGAATAAAAGTGTCTCGGAGAACAATCCGAGAACAAGTCTGGTACATCAATGAAATAGACTGGAAATATAATAACTATAAACTGAAATAAATGAGTATCTCAAGCCAATACTCAAGAGAAGTCCTCTGGTACAATCTCGTTCTCAGATCCTGGTTCTGCTCCAAAGTAGGCACCTGCTCCTGCTAATGCTAATGCTCCGGTCCCGTATACCTCGGGATAGATCTCGTCAGCTAATCCTGGGGACATAATCCGGATCCAGGTCCTCAGGGGACATAACAAGGTACAAATAATACAAGCCAACATAAATGCAGTGCAGACCATAATAAAATAAATAGGGCAAGTAAGTAACCATCTATGTAAAATGCAAGTTGAGAGCATCACTAGTACTCAGGCTGAGACCACTACAAGCTCTGTGTCGGGGAGCCGGTAGCAGCAATAACTATGTATTTTACTATGTAGTTTACTATGTATTATATATATGAAATTAGCCTGTAGCCTGTGTGTCTCTCCCCACCCCATGTAATCACACGTCTCATGTCCACGATGCATCATGTCCATGTCACGCACGATCATATCTAATGCAGCAAGTCATCTAATGTCTATGAATATAATGTCTATGTCATAAAGCATGTATCCTATACAGAATCACCATGAATATCTCAGGAGGATTCTGTCTCATGTATAGTGTCAAGTGTCCTGGGTTATGATGTACTTGATAAGACAAGTACGAGAAAGCTGGGGTCTCGATATCCATGTCTAGATGACAATACCCAACGCAGCGTACAGTGTTGGCACCCGACTATGAATCGGATGCTAAGTACAGTCACACGGTCCTAGGTCAAGCATGCACAATAATATATATATAGATAAGACAAGAAAATATGTAACAAGAACTGCAATGTTGGCAAGGTACACTTGCTTGTGGTTCTGGCTCTAACTATAGCTCTGGTCTCAGTGTGATCTGCAGGTACTACTCCGGTTGCTGAAATAAATATCACCATTAGATTCAAAAAATATTAAATAGCTAGAAACGCCTGTCCTTAAGTCCAATTTGGACACAGGGGCAAAAATGACATTTCCGGTTCAAAGTGGGGTCCACATGTAGGCCACTTTGCACCGAAAAATGTGTCAGGGTCAAAGGTCTCCAAATTCGTCAAACTTAGTGTCAACAAGTCAGGAACGATGATATGAACCCAACGGAACTTCCAGAATTGGATTTCGATGAGCCGATCACAAAATCGTCCATCAAGTGGAGCCTGTGGGGCCCATGATACGCGATTTTGTCAACGTTATCAAAATCGAACCAAACTTGGGTCACAGGACTAGCGTATTACTACGAGTCCGATGGCTCAAGTTTTGTCTCGATCCGACGTGTGTACACAAAGTTATAGCGTGTTCCAGAATAGGCGGATACGAGGCGTTGTCGGCGGATACGCGTTGATTTCGGTGTGCACGCACATCCAAATCAACTTCTGCAAAATCCCACACGTTCGTATCAACGGCGCGCACGTTTCGGTAAAGACCGCGTGCGACCAAGTCGTCCCATTTGGCGGGGCGCACTCAGTTTCGGGGTAAAACAGGGCATTGTTTTTCCTCTTTTTGGATCGCAGTTTGCAATCACCACAGGATGCGACGCACCGAGCGAGTTGTACGGGCATCGAGGGAGTCACACAGTCTACGCATCACAACTGACGGAATCAAAAATGGGGCAGCAAGAAGAGAGAAAATTGTACCTGAACAGGGCTCCGTGAAGACCGATTTCTCGTGTCCTGTCTCGAGTTGCTGTATCCGGACACTGTATCGTGGTTCGAGTCTAGGTTTTGCTGTGTCCGTGTCAGTGTGTCAGAGCTAGGGCAGCGGAGACTCGCCGTGGCTGCTCAGGCGGAGGCGACCGGATCGGGGTGGCTAGGGCGGAGGCAGCGGGGCGGAGCTGGTCGGCTGTGCGGTGGAGTCGAGGGGAGGAGGTTGAGGTCGGGTGCTGATGTTCGTCTAGGGGTCGAAGGTTAGGGCAGAGGGCTTTGGCTTGGGGGCGGAGCAGGTCGGCTGTGCGGTGGAGTCGAGGGGAGGAGGTTGAGGTCGTGTGCTGGTGTTCGGCGAGGGGTCGACGGTTAGGGCAGAGACGGGCGGCGAGGAAGGGAGAGAGGGAGCTGAGCTAGGGTTCAGGTCAGGGGCGGAGATAGGCGACTGAGGACGGGCGGCTGGGCTAGGGGCGGCGCCGGAGTCTCGCCGGAGGGGTCAGGGAAAGGGTGGCGGCGCTCGGTTAGGGTTAGGTTTAGGGATTAGGGATTAGGGATTTTTAGTAATTTTCTTTTTTTCTTTTTGTTTGTGGAGAAAAACTAAGAAATTATGTATTTATACATACAGAAATTGGACTAGGGTTTGACCTAGAATTTGGGCTGGGTCAACGCTCCTTGGGCTTGGCTTCGGCTCTCATGGAGATGTTGGGCGTTTGGCACGGGTTTAATTCGGTTTAATTCTACATCGGTTTTCAGGGCTTTAAAAATGATTCTAGGGTCCAATAAATTCACAGAAAATTATCCTATATCCGATTTTCCATTTTACACCATAAAATATTATTTCCATAATATTTTAATATTAATTAACATTAATTAAAAATCATTTAATTATCAAATACCTAGGTTTTTAATTTCAGAACATTCCCGAAAATTCCAGAAAAATTGTGAAAAATCCAAATCAAAATTCTGAAAAGGGGCTTACATAAACCCCCTCGACCATTTTAGGATTTATTTAATATAAATCGAGAGACTAGGACTAATTTGGACACAATTAGAATTAATGTGTAACAATTATGTGACTTATTACCCCTTAATGTTGCTTCGATGTTTGGAGTGCTATATTAGTAGTTACCCTCAAACATATTTCATATACCTCTCCTAGACATGCTAGACTACCCATCTGACCCTTGTGTCCCACCCAATTTTAACTCCATGTGTCTTTAATTCATTAAAGAACGCCGTGTGCATTGTTTTTAATTAAATTAATTAGAGGCAATTTTACCCATAGTGAGACCCCACCAAGCCCATTGACACCCTTTTATGTGGACCAGCTCCCACCCTAACAAGTCCAAACAGGCCCAAGACTCGAGGTCAGCCCATAAATTCCATCTTATATATAAACCCACATCATCTCCCTAGTGAAACCCTAAAACCTCAAAACCCTAGCCGAACTTCACAATCCTCCATCAACCCGAGCAACCCCTATCCCTTCCCCGACTTCACAAACACCCCACCACCACCTCAGGCCACCACCCCCTCAGCCACCTCGCCGCCTGCCACTCCCCCCTCGATGCCAACCACCACCACAGCCACCCTGCACCCGCCGGACCTTCACCATTAGCACCATCCCCATCATAGCCAACCCGACGACCGATCCCGACTGCTCCCAACCGCCTCTAGCGCTCCAACCACCACTATCCGGTAGAGAACCACCTCCCCTACGACCTGACCTTCACCCAGGCGTCGTTCCCTCGCCGGCCAGGCCGCTACCACCGCTGCAAGACTGCTGTGGCTACTGTAGTTGCTGTTACAGCCGCTGCTGCCTTACCCGCCGGCCGACGCCGGAGCCCACCACCGGCCGGTGGATGACCAGTCAGCAAGGAGGCCCTCGTCCAGTCAACTAGTTAAACACCTTATTCTTCCCCCTCGTATCGTGTTCGTATATGTTCGCCGTATCGTCGTGTCGAGTATCGTAGTCTTGGACACAAACTTAATTAACCTTAAACTATATATATGAATGTATGTTGATTAATAAGTTTTAGCATTTATTTAATGACTAGCGATTATTGTAATCATAAGACATGTTATTAAAGGCTGGTAATTCATCAATAAAACTTAAACATCGCCAAGTATGCTAAGATGGGATTAAGGACCAGCAATTATATTAGACGTAAGGTAGTTTCGTAAATCATAAGCGTAGCATTTATTGTCGTGAGGTACACAGTGACCGAGGATAGGACACGTATGCACCCTAGCTACGCGCACACGAGACTCTGTATACGATCAGCCGTGACCTCGCAACAGTACTTAAAGCAGCATTTTAGTTATGTATGTATTTCCTTAATGGCTGATGCTAGATTGTTATATATTATATTGTGTGTTTAGGGTCATTAGACCATCCAGGAGAGACTGCAGGAGCAGGCTATTGGCATTCACAGCTTGAGAACTTAGGCAAAATACCTTGCCATATTTACTGTTTACATTAAATGCTGCATATGTTGTATGATATCTTGTTGCTTTATTTCATATGACTGTGCGCGTCCGTGATCGACTTGGGTGCAGTCGACGGATGCGTCGATGATTTAGTATACTTGACCTAGTCACTAGCAGACTCACCCCAGTAGGAGGATACTCTAATATCTTCCGAGACCTGACACTCTTACATGTTTCACTGTGACAAATTCATATTGGGATGCGGGTTCGCGTACTCGACTAGCTATCGGTACGTGCGACATGTATCACCGTTAGTACATAATTCAGGATTTTATATTGGTAGAGACTGGCATATAGATACGTGGTATACACGTCAAGTATTCGACTTGTATGTCTACATTGGATGGGGAGGACAATTAGTAGGCGTATGGGATACACACATTAGAATTCGTAGTATCCGGAGGAGCCACGGATCCAATGACCTCCTATATTCAGCTTCCACCTTCTTCAGAGCGATATGGACGATATACTATTCAGCTTCCACGTTCTTCGGAGCGATATAGACGATATACTATACAGATTCCACGTTCTTCGGAGCGATATGGATGTTATGCCTACACCTACCCATACGTACCAATATTATCCTCATATTGCATTCACTTAGATGATTAGCACACCCTTTATTGTATTTATTTTATTCAATAATCATATATGGCATGCTTCTATGTATCTTGTTACGTCCCTCTGAGGAACTGGTACCTTTCCAGATTTGGATGAGGCATATTACCCCATAGTGTATGGCCCAGGACATGAGACGAGGTACGCTAAAGCTGAGGAGCTAGAGGTGCTACCGTCAGAGTTTCCATAATCAGTTGGTAGGCCTTCTGCCTAGGAGTAGGTGCATCAGTATCTAGTCAGCGATTCCATAGTCATTATCTTTTATCTATTATTTTAGTATTTTATTTCGTCGTAGTAGTAGGTTTTGTCCCCACCAGACCTTCTTGGTTGTACTATGATATTTTGAGACTGTCGTTTATCTTCCAGCATTTATTATTAGTACATTCTTGCTGTTTATATTGTGGATAAGATTAGATTACCTGTTGCTGATTGATATTGGACTTGTTAGTTATTTAGGGCAGCGTAGCACTCTTCGTTGGATCCATTAAATTGGGATATCCTCGGAGAAGTGACAGCTGGCTATTGCCACGTGGCCTAGTTTCATATATTTTGGGACTGGGGCGTGACATAGTTTTAGTGGTGGCCCATGCAGGTCTGACTTTATCGTTGAGGTATGGTAACATGCCCAGTGAGCCTGCAATAGGATAGAAATTACTAGATCTCATCCACTCTGATTACGTTTTTGAACTTCGTTCGTGTTACTTCTAAATATATGTATCTTGTTTGTTTGATTCCGTACTCTTTTTAATGAAGTCCTATCTCTTGCAGCAAGATGAACTTGTGTAGTGGACGAGGAGCACCCAGTGCCATGGTGCCAGCCAACACCACCCAGAGAGAGGAGATACCCCAGGGGCTAACTGGAGGGCAAACATCACCACAGGCCCCAGTAATTCAATAAGCCCCACTGATACATTGGCGCGAGACTTCTCAGGGTGATCACACACAACAGCACGAATGAGAGACCTTACAGACTATCCCCACGCAGCATTTTGAGGGCCAAACTTTGGGAGCTACACCGATGCCACAGACCGAGAGGCCGACATCAGAGGAGACACCTACTGCACAACCGGAGGTCCCATTACCACCACCTCCACCTTATCTCTCCTAAATGCCGCCATCAGATGGACAGCAACAGATGCTTCAGTTCTTCCAGACTATGATGCAAGAACAGTGGCATCAGACCGAGACGTTGAGACAGAGTTTGATGGCAGTACTAGAGAGGACACCTGTCACAACACCAGTACCAGCACCTCCACTAGCCCAGATAGGTAGCACTGTAAGATGGTTCTGACAGATGGGACCAGATACTTTCTCAGGCAACAAGACTGTAGAGAAGATCTCCGATTGGGTCGCCAACACGGAGATGCCACTAGAGGCTTCATAACTGCATCCAGACCTTTGGATGACCGCAGTGAGGGCCCAACTAAAAGGCAACGCCCATCACTGGTAGGATTCTATTAAGCGCAGTATAGGCAAGAACCAGACTTGGGAACAGTTCTTAGAATACTTCAATGCGAAGTATTTTCCAGCTACAGTCAGAAATGCCCTGTACTCCCAGTTCCTATATCTAGAATAAGGGAATATGACTGTTGACGCATATGATACGGAGTTTAGCAGACTTAGCAGATTTTGTGCCGTCCTGATACCCAACGATCTAGAGAAGGCCCAGAGATTCCATCACGGCCTCACTTTCGAGCTACAGAGGTATACCACCACACAAGCGAGGATTTCGTATGAGGAGGTTCTTGCAGAGGCGAGGATCCAGGAGGCCATCGGCAGAGGAGCAAAATATTCCAGCACGACTACACCATCCAGAGCCTAACCCGGAGCAGGAGGACCGATCCGCCGTCCCGAAGCACAGACACAACAGAGGATAGCACCATACCAGCAGAGGGAGCTTCTGACTTGACACTACTATGGTAAGAGAGGATATTTCCAGAGGGACGGCCGAAAAAGATTATCAGTATGCATGATTTGTGGGTCAAACCAACACCATGCCCGAGACTGCCCACAGCGCAGAGACATGGCACCGCAGACCGGACAGAGGCCAGCAACACCAGTTTCGAGGATACTACCCCCGCCAGGAGGACAGCGTCTACCAGCACCCGGAAGATTTCAGAGGGGACCACCCTTGGTCCCGCAGCAGGCACAGTTGGATCGGGCCCGACAGCAGACAGGAGGACAGAGGCACGGACAAGCCTTTGTACTAGCAGCTACTGAGGAGGAAACAAAAGGGGAAGCTATCACAGGTACCATTTTAGTTGCATCATTACCTGCAACTGCATTATTTGATTCTGCAGCTACATTATCGTTCATATCTAGTATATTTGTAGCAATGCATAGAGTAGCTACTTCTCCCTTACCTAAGAGTTGGAAGATTCTTACCGGAAGAGGTATCGTGCCGGTTACCAGCACTATCAGAACGTGTTCGGTAGTCGTATATGGTAGAGAGATGAGAGCGTGATTCTTGGTACTACCCATGCCATACTTTGACGTTGTGCTAGGCATGGACTGATTAAGCCAGTATAATGCCGTACTAGACTGCCGGAAGGGTAGAGTCACTTTTAGACCGCCAGATCAACCGAAGTTCGAGTACATACGAGGGACCATCGAGCAAGGAGTAGGACAGATAGCTGGAACTTACATGGCTATGGAGATGGTACCTCCACCAATAGTTGCAGAATTCGAGGATGTGTTTCCTGAAGAATTGCCAGGCTTACCGCCAGATATAGACGTAGAGTTTACTATTGAGCTAGTACCCGGAGTAGCACCGGTATCTCCTAATGTGTACCGATTGGCAAGAAGGAGTTAGATGAGCTGAAGCTACAATTAGAAGAGTTATAGAGCAAGGGATTTATCCGTCCTAGTGTATCACCCTGGGAAGCACCAGTGTTGTTTATACCTAAGAAGGATGGAACAGTACGCATGTGCATTGATTACAGAGCCCTTAATGCTTTGACTATCAAGAACAAGTACCCCCTGCCGCGGATTAACGATTTATTCGACCAGTTGACAGGAGCAGTGGTGTTCACAAAGATCGACTTGAGATCGGGTTATCATCAAGTGAAGGTACGAAGAGAAGACATTCAAAAGACAACATTCATGACTCGTTATGGTCACTACGAGTTCTTAGTGATGCCTTTTGGACTGACGAATGCACCTGCTGTATTTATGAACTTGATGAACAGAGTATTCCACCAATACTTAGACCGGTTCGTGGTAGTCTTCATCGACGACATCTTGGTGTATTCAAAGAACCACGAGGAGCATTAAGATTAGTGTTAGAGACGCTGAGAAGAGAGAGGCTTTATGCCAAGCTGAGCAAGTGTGAGTTTCTTCTGGATTGTGTCGCTTTCCTTGGACACGTTATCTCAGGAGATGGCATTTTAGTAGATCCGGCGAAGATTTCATCGGTAGAGACATGGTCGACCCCTACCAATGTCTCAGAAGTGAGGAGTTTCCTAGGACTTGTCGGATATTACCGGAGGTTCGTAGAGAACTTTGTGAAGATTGCAGAGCCGATGACCCGCTTGACCCGTAAGGAGCAAGAGTTCACTTGGACAGAGGAGTGTCAGAAGGCATTCGACGAGCTGAAGAAGCGTTTGACTACAACACCTATCTTGACCATACCTTCTGGACCCAGAGGATTTGTGACCTATAGCGACGCATCCGGGAAAGGATTAGGATGTGTCTTGATGCAACATGGAAAGGTTGTGGCTTATGCCTCTAGGCAGTTGAGGATACATGAGAAGAACTATCCCACCCACAACTTGGAGCTTGCAGCAGTGATTTTTTGCTTTGAAGCTTTGGAGGCACTACCTATACGGAGAAAGAGTAGAGATATTCACTGATCACAAAAGCCTAAAGTACATCTACACTCAGAAGGACCTAAACCAGAGACAGAGACGTTGGCTCGAGGTGATGACAGACTTCGAGATCGAGCTACAGTACCATCCGGGAAAGGCTAACGTAGTAGCTGACGCATTGAGAAGAAGACCTATGGTATTTTTCTTGACTATCCAACAACATCTGTTGAGAGATCTAGAGCAGATGGGTATAGAGGTCATTATGCCTGGAATAGACGAATGTAGAAGCATAAAAAATATGCTGTAGAGTTATACACAGTATTTCAGTGCTGTGTGGCGTAAGATGTGACTTCAGAGCCATCGGCGTACAAACAGAGAGTTATTGCTAGTACAACGTAAAACAGAGCTCCAAAATAATCCACATAATACAGTGTGTTCAGACTGCTTCAGCGTAAAAAAGTTGTTACATCGCCTTTATAGCGTAAAACTCATCCGCTTTTAATGAAGCATGGGAGTGTACGAGGAACGCTTCGTATTCCTCGAATGAACCTGTCAGATCATGCAGTGAACCTGACTCCTGACAAAAAGTACTGCATGACTATCCAGACAATAGCTATAATGATGGTGCGGCACAGAGACCTAAACCGTCGTTTAGTGACACTTCCTTGGCATAAACTGCTTTTACACATACAAGGGAATACGCTGCCTAGTTTTACATAGGCAGATGCGAGCTTTTACGCTCCGCAGAAGACAAATGGACTGCCACGTCAAAAGCTGCTCTTCGTACAGAGCTCGAGGCACGTCTCTGCAGTTAATGCGCGGGATAGGGGCAAATCTCTGCATTTAATATACGAGATTTGGTTATATTTTCAAAGACTGGGCGAGCCATGATTACGGCTAATACGTCCACATCATCACCTTTGCACATTATGCCATCATGCTATTTTCAGCTATGGGAGCACGTTGTACGCTATCTCCTTGGAATACGCCAACTGGGCTATTTTCAGCTATAAGGAGCACGCTGTACGCTATCTCCTTGAAATATGCCAACTCGGGCTATATTGGCATTGATGCGTGATAAGGCTATTTGGTCCAGAATACGCTCAAGACCTCAGTCAATGAAGGAGGATCAGCTATCTTTTACGCTAGCTACCTATCCACGCAGCATCAGGCTTCTACGCCTATTTGGCTTCTATGCCGATTCGACAACCACTTGGTTTCTACGCCTACCTGGCCTCTACGTCAGTTTGACAACTATTTGGCTTCTACGCCATGGTGACAGTTATTGGCTCATATGCCAACCTTTTCTATGCGAGGGACAGCTACCTACGTGGCTTGCATGCCGTGATCTTCACAGCAGTTATACGCATTATCTCTTAATGGGACACGCATCACACGCAGATTCAGAAGATCATTTATACGTGGGTAGCGATTATTGTAACCGCCGCGTAAAAAGTGCCATACTCTCCACTGTCCGGCTTCTACGCCGACTGGATGGTTACTGTTACTAAAACCCTATAAATATAGACCTCTATTGACAGGGGTCGAAGGGTCGAAAGGTCAAAAACTTGGAGAATTAAAGAGAGAGATCAAAAAAAATCAAAGAGAGAGAAGAGCTCAGACAGAGAGTAGTGATCGACGATTTTGGCATCAAGCATCTACTCCCATTTGCAATCTTTGAAGCTTCTCCGTCTTCTACAACACTTCTTCATCATCGTGTGGTCCAAGGGACAAAGTGATCGACTGCAGATCAGACTCCTATAGCAATATTTACCCAGATTAAAAATTTGTACTTGACATTCTCGTATAGGATTAATTGTACTTCTTGTTTGTAAACTAAAGAGGGGGTTTCGTATAAACCTTGTTTTATTTCTTTCATTTATTATCAAACACAAGATGACGACTCTGCTGGGGATCTCTTTCTCATCTGACGAGAAAGCAATTGCTCAACAAGATGCAGTAGGATCAATAAAGAAGAACTTGGTCGTCCAGTTCGACCAATCTTGCTACGAAGATATTCTTCGAGCAGGGGGTAGCTCTCACTCTCTCTCCGTCCAAGACAACAGGAAATTGCGTAAGGTGTGGATGCCCCGGACATCCCACCATTCCTACCGACTCTCTGATCTCTCCGACCAACGAGGTTGTAGCATCGCTCCCTCCGTGCCTTGCGCGTAAAACTCAGTCTCCTGTCGCTGACAGGGCAGACAAAACTTCTGGCAATGCCTCAGCACCAATCCAGAAGCATACATCGCGCATTGCGCGTAAAAACTCATCTCCCGTCGCTGATGGGACAGACGTAGTTTTTGACAAGGCCTCAGCGCCAAGTCAGAAAATTCAAATACGCTCCGTGCATAAAAATATCACTCACACTCAAAAGGAGGCAGAGAATCCCAGTAATCTCCGCAAGGGAAAATAAGTAGCGGATTTCCCGACTTCTCGGATTGTACGCCATCAAGAGAGGAGTCTGCCTGCTCTTCAGATTACGCGAAACGCTGACAGCCGATTGAGGACTTCCTCAGTTTTACGCCAACCTGAACAGAGTTCCAAATTACGCCAGAAGAAGCCCTTCGGCGTAAAGAAGGCCCAGCTTGCGGATAGATACACTCCTCGGGGATCATGTGCTGCTCATATGGCTGAACTGCTGTATTCCTACGACAGGGAAAGGGTTGGGGTGCCCAATATCCGCATTCCAAATGATGTAAACAGGAGGAACATGCCTTCTTCCTCTTCTTCTTCCGTTAATACTCCTGACTTGCGTGAATTTCTGATCCAGAAATGCAAAGACATGAGTCATAAACAGGCTTCAGTTCCCCTAACTGTCAAACGTGGGAAGATCATGTGGGAAGATGCATCAACATCTAATGTCGTCATGACATATGGGCCACATGAAGATTCTGTCTTTATTCCTCCAACTCGCAAAGACCAGCATCCAATAGTCTTCGGTCACATTCGGAGCAGACCGATTGTACAAGAAGAATTTTGCGAGTCTGAAGGTGGCAAAATACAAATCCACAGGTATAGCCTACAAGCTTTAAAGATTATACAAAGCATGGGTTATGATTTAAAGTTGAAGCAAGGCCTCAACTATGGAAAAGGTAGACGAACACCGTTGTAGGGTAATTCTTACTGTCAACAAGCTCATTTTGGGTTGGGGTATACAGCATCTTCTGCAAACTCACAACCTCGAGAGTCTGAGGCAGGACCTTCTAAATCAGCTTCTGTGGGCAAACGCCATGACATGTCTGGGGGTTGCCTACCTCGACAAAATAGAGTAGCATCTAAAGCTGGGGGTAGAATTCCCTCAGAATTCGAAGATAATGCGACGATGACGATCTTCCCGGAAGACTGTAAAACTCAAGCATCGGGAGCCCGAAGGCCAAAAAGGACTTTCTCATTCAATAAAGATGACATCATTGAAATCTTCAATATGTTGATGAAGGAACACAAACTTCAGCTACCCAACATCAGATACCCTGAGAGAGCTGGCAAAGTCGATGACCCAGATTATTGTCTCTTCCACCGGTATATTCATCACCCTACAAGGGCCTGCTATGTACTAAAGAAGAGAATTCAGAAGTTGATCGATGCCAAGGTCATCACTCTGCATCTGTAAACGAGGGGACGATCACTGCAAATTAATTTCACTTTTAACGTGACAATCTGCCCCCTCAAGAAGATACCGGATGATTAGCCCCTAAAAGTTTCCCCAGTGGATTCTTCAGGACTATCCTCAATCAGGAAAATTACTCTATAGTAAATTTTTTGGACATGAGTTCACGTCCATATATACCTCTGAACTATTGCCCAAATATTTCTTTACTTTCCCAGAAAGTTTGTCATGTTCATATTACCTCTGAACAAACCTTCCTGGTTCGGCTATCGATTATCATGTCCATATTACCTCTGATATCGGTTGTCATCTCACCTTAACGCCCGTACTTAACTCTAAGTACACCAGTGGTGTTGAGTCCATAAAAACTGCCATGTCCATATTACCTCTGGCATGGCTTGTCCTAAACTTATTACTTGCACTCTCGTGCACAAAAAAGTAATAGGTCTACAAAAAAATTCCCCTGTGGAATGCCCGCAATGGAAAATAAAATATTCATGTCCATATCACCTCTGAACTATCCTCATTCATCCCTACAGAGTCGTATTTTATCACGTCTATATTGCCTCTGTCAGGATTTGTCTCAAACCTATTACTTGCACTTACGTGCACAAAAAGTAATAGGTCCACTAAAAATCCCCAGTGGGATGTCCTCAACAAATACGATATCATACTATGTCCATATTACCTCTAGTACAATATCTGAAATTCGTACAGACACTCATAAAGAAATGGGAGGGTCCTTATGTGATTGCAAATGACGCTTACAGATTAGCCAAACCTAATGGAAATTTGGCAATGGCTACTATCAACTGCAAATTCCCGAAGAAGTACTATGCTTGATCTCCTTCGTTTAACGGAGTATGATGAAGATCTTATTCTGATGATACCATGCACAAAGGTTAGCTGGATTATATTCTATCAGGTTTATGTGACCTCCGAATAGATATCCTTAACTAATTTGTAAACCTATCATGTTAATGATACCTCTGATAGTGTTTAGTATACAAATTTAGTTGGATTATATTCTTTCAGGTTCATGTTAACTCTGAATAGATTTATATTCAGCAAAACCTTAATAAAATAATGTCATGTTAATGATACCTCTAATATCACTTTCACCCTAGCCTATCACATTCTAAAATGATGGGTCCACAAAGTCAGAAAATGTGTCTTTATTATCTCCGAGAAATTACAGGAGAAACAAGAAGGTACATCATTTGGGAGGAGCAGTCAAATCACGGATCTACTGCGCCAGTGCGGCCATTCTCTCATCCCTAGTGCTCAAGACGTCGGCACGAGCCCGCTCCAACCTTGCCGCCTCATTGTTCAAAGCAGACAGCTCAGACCGGGCATGTACAAAAACTGCGTGGATGATACCCGCACGTGCCAGGTTCTGCTGAGACGTTTCCCTTCGGATCTTCAGCATATCTTGAGATACCAACAAAGAGAGAGCTTTCTCCTCTGCTTGAGCGAGTTTATCTTTCAATCTGCGGACTCTCGCTGCCTCTTTCTCATATTCGGCCTCGCATTGAGCCAGCTGGGGAATGACATACCCCAATACGGCATGCTCTTGATCCATCTCCTGCTACTGTTCCTGGACGAATTTGTTCAGAGATTCTATCTGCCCAGCAAGCTCTGCAGTTAAGGAGTCATACCTAGCTTGAACGAGACTGTCAATGCTGCCTCGAGATAGTTGCAAATAATCGTTAATGGGTTATTCCAAACCATTAACTATTTGCTCTAGCGCATCAGCTATGTCATTATCGTTGAAGTATCTAATCAGCGCTATACTAAAGTTGGAAGACATCTTCAGAGCCTCGAAGCTTAGATTCTTCTCCAGCACCATCGATATCAGCGTTTTCAAAGTGGCATAGAAAACACTCAAAAATTGCTCAACTAACATGGCGAGATTCGAATGGGTGCTGGGAGTGGATGCAATATCAGAGAATCCCCTTCCAGCAACGACTGTAGAGGGTGTCGTCACAGTCGTCGCTTCAGTAGAGGGCGCGACAAAGGTAGAGGCAACGACAACGGCTGAAGTCGTTGGCATACTCAAAGGAGGCATAGTCGTCATGACAGGCTCATCCTCCTCTTGAGATATTGGAACTATTTCGGGCTAGCCGGTACCCAAAAATATTTCCTCTTCGAAGTCGGGCACCTCCATGTCATCGGCAGGAGCTGAAACAGAGCCAAAAGGCGCGTCAACACTATCCTCCCCGTAGATGTCTTCCCCTGAAAATTAATATCAACATGATGTTAATTTTTCTAAAAGAGGCATAAAGACGACATTTACCCATGGCCGATGGTATATATGGCGCGTCTGCAGCCAGTACAGCTAAATTATTTCTTAATGATGCTAAGCGAGCTGTCATACCTGGAGAAAGGGGTGTGTCAATTGACACTGGCAGGTACTCCCCCAGGTTTTCATAAAGATCCACTCGAGGCTCATCGGGTGAAATTTTGCTGGATGTGCTTACAGACGCAGCAGGGGTTTCTCCCGTTACTGGTCTGGATAAAGATATTCTTATTTTGCTTGGCCTCGAAGGCGATCTCGTACCACTGCTTGAAGCGGTAGCAGCGACAGCAGCTGCGAGCAAAGAATCTCCGGCACTGAGAGCCGGAACTGTGGAGGTTTCCTCTCTAATAGGCGAAGGACCTCTAGTCAAAAATTTATCCCCAATAGGGGAAGCAACAGGTTCACTTCTAGGAACCTCAGGGTGGGGAGTCCTGCCAGGACCACCAACCGTCTTCTTCTTCTTGCGAGGGGAAGCCTCCTTCAGAACAAGAGCCCTTCGCTTCCCAGGGATAACCAGAGGCTCAGTAGGTGGAGGTATTTCGCCTCTCGGTACTGTCATCAAAGGCTCATTTGGATTGACAGAGTCTTCACCCTCGTTAGAGGAAACTGATGGGAGTTCCTCTCTTCCAGCGGACTTAGAAGAAGGCATCCTAAAATTTCTACGCATATCAAAATTGCGATGGAAGGTATTGATGGCCACGTAAAACTGGGCGTACGAGTGGAGGATACGCAACTCCATGGAGAGAGAAGTCGCTGGTATAGTAAAGGCCGCTCCAGTACAACCTATTATGAAGTACCGCCATCCTCTCGCTTCATCGATAAGTCCACCTCTGGACTTGAAACTGGTGATGGCGTTTCCCACGTGCAACTGGTCATACCCGAACTGCCTGGCGAACCGACTAGGCAGATAGGGCTCCAAGAAGCAATGGTCTTCACTTCTGTACAATAAATGGGAAGGTCTAATGCAGACCAACCAATAAAAAGCTTCAGGAGAAAGAACGATCTTCCCTTCACCTAAATCCTGAAGTCGCATCCCCTGTTGATTGAGATGTACAGTGGGGACGGTACAGAAGAGCTTCCAGCTGTGAGCAAAATTTAACGCTCGCCGACAGTCTAAAACTGTTGTCACGTTCCAAGTGGAGTTCTTCTAATTTAACAAGAAATTACTTCCCGAACTACTGCCAGAACCAGGAGACATCGCCCTAGGGTTGTGGAGAATTAACCATCCTATCAAATACAGGAAAGGTAATTCTACCCTGGGAAAGCTGTCATACGGTGTTTCATCGGCAAGCAGCCCATCAGTAATGGCCCTTAAGCCAGCTTGTATGCGGCATACCTTGGCAGGGAGCAAGCCCAGTCTTGCCCCAAATACCAGACGTACTGCAGGCCATAAGGTGTTACGGTGGATGCGATCTGAAGATGCAATGCCGGGTACTACCAGTCGGCGCAGCCATATGGAGAGGAAGCCAGCCAGTTGAGCTTCCTTGGACAGAGGCCTGCGACAATGCCTCAAATAACTGTAGGCCTTAGTGTCTGCAGGATATTTCCCTATCCCTTTGTCGAGAATTTGATCTGAAGCCCCAGCGTCTTTAATAAGGTCATCGACTACTTGAGCACTAAGCACGCTCAGAAAGCTCAAGGCCTGATCCCTGCTATCCACGACTTTGTCTGGCTTTGTATCCCTGGCCTGGTGAAAGAAGAGATAGGACGCCTACTTGTTGGTATGAGCCAAATCAGAGGGCTCATTATAGAAGGCGGTGCACGCTAAATAGTGGCACATCAGCTCCTGGTATACTGCTACCACCTGAGGGTCTGTATCCCCCAGCTCCCAGTTTGTGGGAATATACTCTTCATAAGGAGTATCCCCCATCGACAGTCTTAAAATCTCTGCCATTTCGTGAAGGGCTAATCCCAACTCCCCCAGTAGAGTGGCAAAAGTCCCAGTGAGCGAGATATATCGCTCCATCAAAGCCAGAAATAGGTTGGGGTTGAGAGGTAACCCAACACTGGTAGCACTCACAGCCGCGTACAGACCGATGCTCTCCATCTCAGTCTGAAAATATTTCAGGGCCCAGCCAGCTAAACGAACCCATCGAAGATTTTTAGGGGTAAGTCACCCATTGGTCCGAGGATTAACCTTGGGGTATACCCCTCCATGCCCCATAAAATCATTGCAGAAAGTCGATAATTGGACTGGTTGGAACAGTGAAGTATCTTCACTCGGGACAATGCCTGAAAATAATCCCCTGAAAGGGATGACTGGACCGGAAGGGCGGCTCACAAATAACCCTTGGTCTGATCCCTTCTGGTAAAATATCTTCCCCGGCTGGCCGTGAAGATTGGGAGTCAGAGTCCACGATATCCTCCTGGGATGCGTGGCATGGAAGAATGCCGAGATGGGGTAATCTCTTAGCATCCTGGGCAGATACAGGACCAGGACCCCGGCAGGAAAACCCAGTTTTCTTTCTTGGGCTTCGTCTAGGATTGTTTGTCAATCATATCCCCGAAGAGGAAAGCCGATTTTATGTATTTGGCCCCGTCTATATACGTCAGGGGCTCGCCGTTGATCATGCTCAACAGCATTCGCTCGCCTTGAGACGAAATCAGGATTCTACTTCCTTCAGGATATTGGGGTCCGGAGATAGGAAATGTCACATGGGACAAATCCTTCAGGTAATTAGAGTTCAGCATCCCAACAGCAGAACCCATCACCTCAGCCAACGGAGGTATCTCCAAGTTAACTACAAAGTGCAAGAAAAATAAGTCAGTTTCTATACTAGACCTCACATTCTTGCAGTTTATGTCGAAGATCAAACAGTCTGTGCTTTTACGCCAAGACTGTAAAAACTTGAGTTTTTACGCTGGAATCTCGTTCCAAGGCATAAAATTCAAGATTGGCAGTATACACAAAAATCTGACAGTTTGTGTTTTACGCCAGACTGCCAAAGTTTGAGTTATTACGCCAGAATTTTCATCCAGAGCATAACACTCAAAGTTTGTAGTATACGCCAAATTTTGACAGTCAAGGCTTTTATGCCAAACTGTGAAAATATGGAGTTTTTACGCTGATACATTAGAAATGTGGGCATAAAAGATAAAATATCTCTGTGCATCACCTTCCTCGAAGAGGCTATCAGCACAGAAGATGACCTAGCACATTCACGTACAACGTGTGCGAAGGGTTTTCTTCGTTCTTGTCGTCCCAAAAGCTTTACCTATAGTGCCCGGTGCACAGCTCGTCGGAGGGACACTTCGTTCAGAGCGAGGTTCGCCCTGCCCGATGGGAGTTGCTCTTGCTTGGGCAGAGGAGCGAGAAGAGGAGGCAGCCTTCTTTCCCTTAGAGGAGGAGATTGGTTTTGGTGCCATTTCTAAAAAATTTAGAATGCTCAGAGAAGAAACGAAGGAGAGTACTCAAAGAGACGAAGGTTTTCTTTTGCAGAAGACAGATGAAAAGTTTTTCTTTGAAAGCCTTAGGGTATTTATAGAGTTCGGATAAACTCTTCGAATCCCTAACCAAATACGATATTTAATATTCGGTTATGATTGGATACCACGTCAGACTATTACTCAGGGAAGGCGGACTGTCAGCAAATTCAAAAAGTTTTTCATGCATAGCAGATTCGTGATTTTATGCCAAGGAGCTTTTACGCTCGGCAGCTACAAATATATTGTTTTACGCTCAGAGGCTATAAGTCTACGGTTTTACGCTCGGATGCTTTTACGCTCGGTAGCTTTTACGCTCGAGAGGCTACAAACCTACGACTTCACGCTCAGAGGCTACAAATATATGATTTTACGCTCAAAAGCTTTTTACGCTTAGAGGCGACAAATCTATGACTTCACGCTCGAAAGATTTTCTTTTTAGAGGCTACAGATCTACAGTTTTACGCCCGGATGCTCTTATGCTTAGCAGCTTTTACGCTCGAGAGGCTACAAACTTATGATTTTATGCTCATCTACACTAGGATCTATGACTTTCCGCATATCTTAAAATACACAGGCCAGAGTATGCGTATATATAAACAATTCTCAAAGCGGCCAATCACAAGGGTTAACGCAGAAGATGCTCCTTCTTGGCCTCAAAATATTCCAAGTACCCAAAGCATACAGAGTTCAGCATTGAAAATGACTCTTCTTCTTGGGTCGATTGAAAGTTTATCCAAAATCCAGTCTGAATATTTTTTCTACAGTTCAAGATGGTGACACAGTTTAGACAGCCATTTCTCGCCCTATTTCAAGGGGTTTTCGAAAAATCATTCTTGAAGATGATGGTCGTAACAAGAACTCTTCTTATCAGAGAAGTGACAAGTTCAGAACTCCACGCAATTCCTCGTTCAAAACAACATGACAGTTCGGATATTCGACTTAAATGCTAAGCAGTTTTCTACGCGTCCTCAGTTACGCGTAAAAGATATGACGGGATCAAATACTCTTTTTTCAGAGTCGGCATAAAGTTATTTAGACGTGTCGAAGCTACACATATTCAGACTTCATCACAGCAAAGAATATGGCAAAATCATCAGATGCGTAAAAGAAGACAATTTTATTAAATCATGATTACATATGAGAAAAATCCAGTCTACAAAGGTTTTTTTTCATCTTTATTATTACATATGAGGGAAATTCTGTCTACAAAGGATTTCCCATCTCCATTTCAAGATCACCCCCAAAATATGTTCTGCCAGGTTCTTGTATTGGTGGAGATCTTCTTCCGTCTTCTGCAGCAGTTCATCTACTTCTACAGTCGATGAACAAGAAAATGATTAATGGCGGAAGGATACAAAACTGGGCCTGTATAAATTTTTCAGAGCCCATCCTCCATACGCCATGACAGATTGAGTTGAGGTTTTAGACCCAACTCAATACTGAAAGACAGGGCTAGTTTTTCTGCCCTCGTCCACGAACGACGGGAGAAAATATAGCTTGCAAGCTGTATGGACGAATGTAACCCTTCCTCTCTCTTGGACGAATCATCATATGAAGTTGCTGATTATCCCGAGCAAAGGAAGCTATGATATCCTTCCATGATCCATCGTTGCAGAGGACATTTGCTTGAAGATGCCTTCTTTTTTGGCTCCTTCCTTACATGCTGGAAGAATATGATCTTCTTCTTCCTCAAGTCGACCCGACGAACTCCGGCAATCATCTCTGTGTGGTGAAAGAAATATGGGAAAAACAGGTTAACTCCTCAGCCTTTATATAGGCAAAAGAGAACACACCAAATCCCAACAAATCTCCAAGAATCTGCCAAGAAATCAGTCTTGAGAAACGAGTCTGACTTGACCGTTTCATGCTTCATTCAAAGTGTTTCAAATTATGAGGAATTTGAAAACTTTGAAAGGGATCTTGTAGAAGCATAAAAAATATGCTGCAGAGTTATACGCAGTATTTCAATACTGTGTGGCGTAAGACGTGACTTCAGAGCCATCGACATACAAACAGAGCGTTATTGCTAGTACAACGTAAAACAGAGCTCCAAAACAACCCACTTAATGCAGTGTGTTCAGACTGCTTCAGCATAAAAAAAGTTGTTACATCGCCTTTATGTCGTAAAACTTATCCGCTTTTAATGCAGCATGGAAGTGTACGAGGAACGCTTCGTATTCCTCGAATGAACCTGTCAGATCATGCAGTGAACCTGACTCCTGACAAAAAGTACTGTACGACTATCCAGACGACGGCTGTAATGATGGTGCGGCACAGAGACCCAAACCGTCGTTTAGTGACACTTCCTTGGCATAAACTGCTTTTACGCATACAAGGGAATACGCTGCCTAGTTTTACACAGGCAGATGCGAGCTTTTACGCTCCGCAGAAGATAAACGGATTGCCACGTCAAAAGCTGCTCTTCGTACAGAGCTCGAGGCACGTCTCTGCAGTTAATGCGTAGGATGGGGGGAAATATCTGTATTTAATGCACGAGATTTGGTTATATTTTCAAAGACTGGGCGAGCCATGATTACGGCTAATACGTCCACATCATCACCTTTGCACATTACGCCATCAGGCTATTTTCAGCTATGGGAGCACGCTGTACGCTATCTCCTTAGAATACACCAACTGGCCTATTTTCAGCTATAAGGAGCACGCTGTACGCTATCTCCTTGAAATACGCCAACTCGGGCTATATTGGCATTGGTGCGTGATAAGGCTATTTGGTCCAGAATACGCTCAAGACCTCAGTCAAGGAAGGAGGATCAGCTATCTTTTACGCTAGCTACCTATCCACGCAGCATCAGGCTTCTATGCCTACAAGGATTCTACGCCTATTTGGCTTCTATGTCGATTCGACAACCACTTGGTTTCTACGCCTACCTAGCCTCTACGTCAGTTTGACAACTATTTGGCTTCTACACTATGGTGATAGTTATTGGCTCATATGCCAACCTTTTCTACGCGAGGGACAACTACCTACGTGGCTTATATGCCGTGATCTTCGCAGCAGTTATATGCATTATCTCTTAATGGGACACGCGTCACATGCAGATTCAGAAGATCATTTATACGTGGGTAGCGGTTATTGTAACCGCCGCGTAAAAAGTGCCATACTCTCCACTGTCCGGCTTCTACGCTGACTAGATGGTTACTGTCACTAAAACCCTATAAATAGAGACCTCTATTGACAGGGGTCGAAGGGTCGAAAGGTCAAAAACTTGGAGAATTGAAGAAAGATATCAAAAAAAATCAAAGAGAGAGAAGAGCTCAGACAGAGAGTAGTGATCGACGATTTTGGCATCGAGCATCCACTCCCCTTTGCAATCTTTGAAGCTTCTCCTTCTTCTACAGCACTTCTTCTTCATAGTGTGGTCCAAGAAAAAAAGTGATCGACTGCAGATCAGACTCCTATAGCAATATTTACCCAGATTAAAAATTTGTACTTGACATCCTCGTATATGATTAATTGTACTTCTTGTTTGTAAACCAAAGAGGGGGTTTCGTATAAACCTTGTTTTATTTATTTTGTTTATTATCAAACAACGGACAGTTGTCGAGTTTTCAGTTACAATCAACATTAGTGGAGAGAATCAAGGCTGCTTTGCCGACAGACGCCAGATTCCAGAGGCTTCGACAGAGGACAGAGGCTGGAATACAGACAGGACTGCGTATACATAAAGACAGGACTTTGAGATGCGGAGATCGTCTCTATGTTCCAAATGGAGAACTTCGTCATGAGTTGATGTCAGAGGCACACAGTTCAACCTATTCTATTCATCCAGGAGGTACGAAGATGTACAGAGACTTAAGAAAGTACTACTGGTGGCATGAAATGAAGAGAGGAATAGCCCGCTTTGTAGCAAAGTGCCTGGTGTGTCAGCAGGTCAAGGCTGAGCATCAGAGATCTGCAGGATTACTTCAACCACTTTCGATACCTGAATGGAAATGGGAGCATATCATTATGGACTTTGTTACGGGCTTTCCGAGGAGTCCTAGTGGTCGAAATACAGTATGGGTAATCGTAGATAGACTCACCAAGTCTGTACACTTTTTACCCTTCAGAGTTGGGCAATCTACAGAGGTCTTAGCAGAGATATACATGAGGGAGATTGTGCGACTGCATAGAGTGCCAGTTAGTATCGTGTCTGACAGGGGTACGAGATTTACATCTTACTTTTGGCGGAGTATAGAAAAGAGTCTCGGTACCCGCCTGAAGTTTAGCACATCGTATCACCCAAAGACAGATGGCCAGTCGGAGCTCACCATTCAGACGTTGGAGGACATGTTAAGAGCATGCATGCTCAATTTCGGAGGATTATGGGAGGACCACTTGCACTTGGTCGAGTTTTCCTTTAACAACCGCTATCAAGCGAGCATCCAGATGGCTCCCTATGAAGCGTTGTATGGAAGAAAGTGTCGTTCCCCAGTATGTTGGAGCGATATAGACGAGAGACAGATTCTTGGGCCAGAATTGGTTGTCCATACAACAGAGAAGGTGAAGAAGATCCAAGGGCACTTACGAGCAGCACAGGACAGACAGAAGCATTCGACGAATGCATACAGACGACCCCTAGAGTTTTAGGTTAGAGATCATGTATTTCTAAAGATCTCACCTAATCGAGGGACTATCAGATTTGGAGGCAGAGGAAAGCTGAGTCTGAGGTACATCGGACCATTCGATGTGTTAGAGCGCATCAGAGAGGTTGCTTACAGATTAGCCTTACCACAGACCTTGGAGGAAGTGTATGACGCCTTCCATGTATCTCAGCTAAGGAGGTACATGCCAGATCTGAGTCATGTGCTTGATCATTCAAAAATCACAGTCGGCCCGAGCTTATCATACCAAGAGGAGCCTGTTGAGATTTTGGACAGAAGCGAGAAGGTATTGCGAGGTCAGACTATCCCCCTAGTTCGTGTCGCAAGGAGGCATCATGCACCAGGCGAGTCGACCTGGGAATGTGAGGAGGATATTCGACAGCGTTACCCCTATCTCTTCGAAGGCATAGGTACGTAGTAGCATTTTAATTTCAGTCAGTAGTTCTTACCATGCGTATATTTTAATTTCGAGGACGAAATGCTCTAAGGAGGGTAGATTGTAAACCCCCTCGACCAATTTAGGATTTATTTAATGTAAATCGAGAGACTAGGACTAATTTGGATACAATTAGAATTAATATGTAATAATTATGTGACTTATTACCCCTTACTGTTTCTTCGATGTTTGGAGCGCTATATTAGTAGTTACCCTCAAACATATTTCATATACCTCTCCTAGACATGCTAGACTACCCATCTGACCCTTGTGTCCCACCCAATTTTAACTCCATGTGTCTTTAATTCATTAAAGAACGCCGTGCGCATTATTTTTAATTAAATTAAATTAGAGGCAATTTTACCCATAGTGAGACCCCACCAAGCCCATTGACACCCTTTTATGTGGACCAGCCCCCACCCAACAAGTTCAGACAGGCCCAAGACTCGAGGTCAGCCCATAAATTCCATCTTATATATAAACCCACACCATCTCCCTAGTGAAACCCTAAAACCTCAAAACTCTAGCCGAACTTCACAATCCTCCATCAACCCGAGCAACCCCTATCCCTTCCCCGGCTTCACAAATACCCCACCACCACCTCAGGCTACCACCCCCTCAGCCACCTCGCCGCCTGCCACTGCCCCCTCGATGCCAACCACCACCACAGCTACCCTGCACCCGCCGGAACTTCACCATTAGCACCATCCCCATCATAGCTACATGCACACGAGAATCTATATGCGATCAGCCGTGACCTCGCGACAGTACTTAGAGCAGCGTTTTAGTTATGTATGTATTTCCTTAATGGTTGATGCTAGATTGTTATATATTATATTGTGTGTTTAGGGTCATTGGACCAGCCAGGAGAGACTACAGGAGTAGGCTATTGGCATTCACAGCTTCAGGACTCAAGCAAGATACCTTGCCATATTTACTGTTTATATTAAATGCTGCATATGTTGTATGATATCTTGTTGCTTTATTTTATATGACTGTGCGCATCCGGGATCGACTCGGGTGCAGTCGACGGATGTGTCGATGATTTAGTATACTTGACCTAGTCACTAGCAGACTCACCCCAGTGGGAGGATACTCTGATATCTTCCGAGACCTGACACTCTTACACGTTTCACTGTGAAAAATTCATATTGGGATGCTAGTTCGTGTACTCGACTAGCTATCGGTGCGTGCGACATGCATCACGGTTAGTACGTAATTCAGGATTTTATATTGGTAGAGACTGGCATATAGATACGTGGTATGCACATCGAGTATTCGACTTGTATATCTACATTGGGCAGGGAGGACAATTAGTAGGCGTATAGGATACACACATTGGAATCCGTAGTATCCGGAGGAGCCACGGATCCAATAACCTCCTCTATTCAGCTTCCACGTTCTTCGGAGCGATATGGATGATATACTATTCAGCTTCCACGTTCTTTGGAGCGATATAGACGATATACTATTCAGCTTCCACGTTCTTCGGAGCAATATGGACAATATACTATGCAGATTCCACGTTCTTCGGAGCGATATGGACGTTATGCCTACACCTACCCATACGTACTAATATTTTCCTCATATTGCATTCACTTAGATGGTTAGCACACCCTTTATTGCATTTATTTTATTCAGTATTCATATATATGGCATACTTCTATATATCTTGTTACGTCCCTCTGAGGACCTGGTACCTTTCCGGATTTGGACGAGGCATATTACCCCACAGTGTACGGCCCAGGATAGGAGACGAGGTACGCTACAACTGAGGAGCTAGAGGTTCTACCGTCAGAGTTTCTATGATCAATTGGTAGGCCTTCTGCCTAGGAGTGGGTGCATCATTATCTAGTCAGCCGATGCCCTAGTCATGATCTTTTATCAATCATTTCAGTATTTTATTTCGTCATAGTAGTGGGTTTGTCCCCACCAGACATTTTTTGTTGTACTATGATATTTTGATACTGGTGTTTATCTTTCAGCATTTATTATTAGTACATTCTTGTTGTTTATATTGTGGATGAGATTAGATTACCTGTTACTGATTGATATTGGACTTGTTAGTTATTTAGGATAGCGTAACACTCTTCGTTAGATCCATTAAATTGGGATATCCTCGGAGAAGTGACAACTGACTATTGCCACGTGGCCTAGTTCCATATATTTTGGGACTGGGGCATGACAACGATGCATTTCAAAGAAGTGACTATTCAAATATAACGTAAAATTTTCCAGGTGGACATTCACGAGGATAACAAATAATTCTTTTGAAAGAGTCTAGAGTTAAGTCATGTTCGAATTAAACTTGCGTGATGTTGACTAGGGTTTGTCCGTCAGCTGGAATGTGTAGAATTTCACCCAAGTCGTCCGTATCGAATTCAATTGGAATGCCATGAACTTTAGATGAAATATTACTATGTTTATATGCTAAGTTACAATAGAACATTTGAATATCATTGGTGTAAACATGAGTACGGGTCGCAACAAGTTCTTCAAGTTGGAGTTTTTGAAGAATAGGTAGATAGTCATTGTGTTGGAAAGGAAAAATCAATATGATGGCCAAGACAAATATATCTCTTAGAGAAGTCATTAAACCAATCACTTGAACTTTCGAGGCTTCAAAAAGTGAAACCGTTGAATTCTCCTATATTTGGCATAATAGAACAGAAAAGAGAGTCAGAAAAGGAATCTATTTTCCTTTTTAGGGGCCATTGGGGAAAGAAGTAGGAAGAAAAACTAGGTTTATTTGTGGAGGAGGGAATGTTTTTCGTTGGTTGAAGAGCCACAAAAAAGATGTATAAATAGATTAACAAAAATCCAAATTAGAAAGAAGATTAATGACATAGCATATTCTGGAATTAACCTAAACGAGTTCGGTCCGACCTCGGCCCGAGTTCGATCCGAATTCTGTGTACATTTATTTCCAGAATCTCAATATAACTTTAATCGATATTATGCCTTTTTGACTTGATATAAATACAGAATAATAAGTTCTAAATTAAATCGTATATTTTTAAGAGTTTAGATCATCTCGGAGTAGCTGTAGGGGCCGAATCCCAGCTAGCGGTGGTCCGTAGACACTTAAATACCATGTCGCTTAAGGTTATTTATACCTTGTTGACAGAAGGGCCCTTTCAGCTTGTATCCAAAAAAATTCAATTTTTTTGAAAAGTTTGACGAAATTTAAAGCATCTTATGATTCTTATATTTTATCAGAATCTAAAAGACCTAATTCTCGACGGATAAAGTTGAATCAATTTTCAGCTAAAGGTTTAGTAAAGATGTCTGCTAATTGATGTTCCTTGTAAACATATTTCAAGCAAATCTTTCCTTGTAATTAATGATCCCTTAGAAAATGATGTCTAATTTTTATGTGCTTAGTGCGTGAATGGCATACTGGATTCTTAGTGAGATTATTGGTGCTAGTATTATCTGTAATGCCCACAACCGCACGGTGCGTTACGCTGAGTCGGATTAAATAAAACAAATGCTTGTTACATCTGAATTGTTGGATTTTGGGAAAAAGGATTGATTGAGTTGGTTTCATGTGCAGATGGCTAGCGAGTTCGATGGGAAATCAGGTGTTCGTTCAGAACAGTAATGAGATAGCTGGATGAGAGCGATAATGCCGTCTTCCTTAGTCCGATCGGTCGAATGATTTAGAGAGCACGGCCTGCTCGTACGGTCATACCAGTTGAGTAGATCACACTTGCATCGGACCACGGGTTCAAGAGATTGGCCATATCGGTAGGACAGGATGCCTAACGGGATCAGACATTGTGAGTGGGCTCTTTTCTTTCTTCTCTACTCCTTCATGCCTAATAATATGGAAAACACGTAAAGGCTTGAACACTTGGGCTAAAACTTGGGAATCACTACACTGAGGCGTGCATAGAGTGTACGTCGTTGGCTTGGATAGGATTTATGGCTTGAAATAATTTACGCGTTGGATAGTTGGAGCTAGAGTTGGATTACACATTTGAGGCAGTTGGTTGGATAATTGGGATTATGCTTGGACGGTTGGAATTATACATTTTGGAATGATACATTGAGGCATTGGGAATATCGGGAATTTGGGCAAGCGAGCGTGCATCCGTGCACGAGTATCACTTGGTCGCTTTGTCTTGCAAAGCGAGCAGTTGTGGTTCAAAATCGAACAACTGCATCGGCGAGGGTATTGTGCCACTGTTGGGGCATTTTACGAAGGGTTTGTTCTGAGTTGGGGTATTGCACCCAATTTGGACTCTGTGTTGAGAAGAGGCATTGTGCCTATGGGCATAATGATATTTTGGTGCCTTGGGTTATATATTGAGGTTTGGTTTTGGAATCCTTGGTTGGATATGTTGGAAGAATGGTTATGGATGCTTTGGTTGGATATCGGTTGAACGAGTCTAGGATCTCTTGGTGGGATGACAACGTTCGATCCTCTCGTCATACCTACTTGGTGTATGCATGTCACGGACAACCTGTGTGGCACAGGGTTTAGTTTTCTGGAACGGGATGAGGCACCGGGGCACCGGGACCGTTCTACCATGGATGAAACAATGGGTATCACGTCTTGGGCACGGTGCTGGTAGTTCGATACCACCAGGAGGGAGTAGCTGCCCAGTCCTGGATCGGGTAGGACAGTCCTATTGATCTTGGTCCGATCAATGTCCTTAATATCTTGGCCAGTGACTTCATATAGATAAGAGTTAGCTTACTTTTCTTTTTGTTGGTTTGGCTTCGTGTAGGCGCGGCCACCTTGCCTCGGCAAGTGTGTGCACTCAAGATTGGAATATAAACTTTGGTTGAGGAAGGATATTGAGGTTTGGTTGACGGTTCGATGTTATCGTACAAACGATAGCTTGAGTAGGACGGGTTGCATGCTAGTTTTCTTCGGGTTGGATATATATTGCTTGTCGATTGGTTTGAGTTGAATGCTTGCATGCTTAAACTGCTTTACAGCTTTTCTTAACATGTCATCCCTATGCCATAAAATGAATCTAGGATTCAACTAGAAAGATCACCATATAACTGTTTGTATTCACTATTTACTTAGTGTCGGCTTAGACGAGTGGGTTACCCCGCTCACCAGTATGGCTGTGTACTGACCCACATTTATGGATAATATTTCAGGTATGCAGGCGTAGTAGCGCTGCTTGGATATATGAGACATGATATATGAACTATAAGTACCTTTGTGGGGTAGAGAAAAAGAGCAAAAGTATTTCATCGCCTTCGAGGCAATTCATTTGGACCCTATCGAGAGCTTTCCTGCGTATTACTCTGATTGTGTGCTTGGTACACAATACAACGACTTTCGCTATAACTTGGTCATTTCGTTGATAACTTTGGTGTTTGACAACATCGCCTTGTACGAGCGCAACTCCATGCTCGTACGACATCACGTCCCGATGAGAATGATTGTCCTGTGGGAGAGCTGCAACGTGGTGATTCACGTTCAGCAGGGACATATTGAGCTTACAGGAGATTGGGGTATGACAAATTGGTATTAGAGCGCCTGGTTCATTTTCTCGGACTTGGTCTTTCGTTTTATTACAAACTCTAAATAGCTTTCGCGTGTCATTTAGCTCTTGGCTCTACTCGATGCCGCATTGGATATTTCTTGCAATAAGTCTATAAATTGCTGGTTGTGGCTGCATGTTGTGCTTTGTTGTATCACTTAGCCTCGTTAGGCTTTGTTGCATTCGTGCAGCAAGTTGGGTGGTGTTGTTGCATTTGTGCAACAAGTTGAGAGCTTTCGTTGGGTTGGCTTGGCTTATCGTTCGGAGAGATTCTGATTGCCTCAGTGGATCAGTTGGTTGGCATATGAGATTTGGTTATGCGACATATTATGGGTATAAATATTCGATGAGAATGGATCGTTGCACGAGTTGCTCGTGTAGCGAAATTGTTGGACGGAGTTTAAATTTTTGGCTGGGTATATCATATGGCGCATCGGTTGAGCATATTTGAGTTTGGCTCAGGAATATCAGGATAAGTTTGCACAAGTTGCTCATACAACAAATGTGTGGAAATATTGGGTATTGGGTTGGACTACTTGGAATACGATCGTTGTATGGGTTGCTCGTGTGGCAAAAGTATCAGACGGTTGGAAATAGCTGGAAGTATTGAGAACGGGATATGGCATGAGTTGCATCGCGAAGATTGATGGAAAGATTTGGATAATTCAGGCATTGCCTAAGTTTTATGTCAGATTTGAGTTGGGAATGGTAGGATCACGCATAAGGGATAGTTCGAACGAATCTTGGATCAGTGCAAAGAAATCGTAATGCGAGTAGCGACTTGATTCGGAGTGGTATATGGGATACCACATATTGAGCAAGGCATTAAAAATATTTTGGTTGGACATCAATGGGAATTGCCTGAACGGACTCGGGTAACGGGAATACAAGTTGGTTGGTGCACATCGGCTGAGTTGGGAAGAATGAAAATAAAGCAAGCAAATATTGAGTTGAGCATATCGAGAACGGACTCATGCAAATGGAAGTATCGTTGGGCTTAAGAGATGGACGGGATCAGAACAAACAGTAGGGATACACTTGAGCGAAGTGATGGATTAATCGAAGGATAGCGAGCACGGACTACAATTTTTGGGCAACACATTTGAGCTGTTGGTTGAGCAATGAAACACGATTTGGTTTTGGTGGGACAATGCGATGGATTTACACAAACTTGAAAGATTTTGGATATTGCTGGTCGAGAAGTTGACTCAAGTTTAGCGAAAGTAGAATTTTGGGCAAGATGGTGCAACGATGGTAGATGGATTCTCCGAAAGACGTGGACAGATTATGGCAACAACGGAAGGCAAAGATTGTGGCGGACAGACTTTTAAAGAAAGCTAAATGTGGGAGCAACGTCGGAACAAATCACTGTGCTGCTCGAGTAAGTTGAACGTGCATTGTGGGATATGGCAAACGGATATGAATTTAAGCAAGTCTCGAATTTCGAGAATTATTGCAATTGGTAGTGCGAGTAGACGAACGTGGCAATTCAGAAATTTGATGGATTCAGGGCAAAACGACGGATTGATGGAAGACGGTTTCAACGGGCGCAATGCTCGGATTCGGAAGTTCGCTCGAATGGAATGGTTGGATTTTGATTCGGATTTACAGATGTGATATATCATGGTTCATAGTAACTGTCAATCGTGATGACTTACAATTATCGAGCGTAGCTTCGGGATAGCTGACCCTAGCGCCTTGCCCATCGAATCGGATATGAATATGGTAGACCCATAGAACGACCCTTGCGGCAGCGTATTTGGCGATGCCTTGAGGGTGGATGTGAGCGATAATATTTGGCTTATTGACTGAGTGTTGGATTCGAGAGACCCTTGGGATAGTCTTCAGTTAAAGATGCAGCAGGAAGATCGAAGCGATGGTGGAAGTAGCCTAGTCAACTGATGAGATTCAGAGTTGCCGATTTTTATCGATGGCATCGCCTCTGACTCATCGTGCCCTGGAAGGGAATAGCTGTAAGCCCTTGATTTTTCAAAATATTAAAATTGGATTTTTCGCAATTTTCTAGAATTTTCTGGGAATTTTCTGTAATTAAAATCAAGGTTTTAATTATTAAATAATTTTTATTTGTTAATAAATAATATTAAAATATCATGAAAATAATATTTTTGGTTGTAAAATGAAAAACTGGACTTAGGATAATTTTTCTGGAATTTATTGGACCTTGGACCTATTTTTAATTACCTAAAAACTATTTACCTATTTATTAATTATTTATTATTATTATTATTATTATTATTATTATTATTATCCTTATTATTTTATCGGCCCATTCCTTTGATCCGGCCCGCTGGGCCTGATCCGGCCTAGCCCACCCCTTACCGGGTCGGGTCGGGTCTGCCCAGACCCGACCCGCCGCCTACCCGCCCGGAGACCCGTTCGTCCCCAGCCCCACGCCCCCCCGTTTCCCGCCGCCTCCGCCGCCTGCGCCGTCCTGCCCGGCCACGCGGCGCCCCGCCCGGCCACGCAGCCGCCTCCCTCGGCCCTCACCTCCGCCTTGGCCGGCCTCCCCGACCTCCCCCTTCCCTTTAAAGCTTCTCCCCCTCCGGCCACTGCCCTAACCTCCCCCTCCGGCTCCCCGCCGCCCCTTGCCACCTCGCCACCACCGCCCGGCTCGCCTCGCCATCGCCGGCCTCCTCCCTCCACCGCCCTCGACGACGACCGAGCCGCCCCCTCTCCTTCTCCTCCTCCTTCTTCTCCCCGACCCCGCAGCCAGCGCTCATCCACCGCCTCCGGCGCCTGCCACCGCGCCGTGCCGCCCTCGCCGGCGCCGTCCAGCCCCCGGCCGGCCTCCCCCGCAGCGACGGCGCCCTCCTCCGGCCGGACCGCCGCTTGCAGCGACCAAAACCCTAACCCTAGCCCTAATTCTCTCCCCTGTGTCCGACATAGGACACGAGTCCTGTGTCGTGTCGGACACATTTCGACCCCAATTTTTGGGTCCCGTTCAGGTGCGTGTATCTTCTTGCTCGTAGCTCTGTTTTCGATTCCGTAAATTGCATTGCGAAGCCTGTATGACCCTCTCGGTGCCCGGACAAACCGCTCGGGACATCGCGTCCTGTGGTGATAGCACACCGCGATCCAAAAACAGGAAAAAAACCAGACCCTGTTTCACCCTGGAACTGAGTACGCCCCGCCAAACGGGACGACTTGGTTGCATGCGGTCTTCACAGATACGTGCGCACCGTCGATACGGACGTGTGAGATTTCGCGGAAGCTGATTCGGATGTGCGTGCACACCGGAATCAACGCGTATCCGCGAACATCGCCCCGTATCCGACTTTTTTGTAATTCGCCCTAACTTCTTGTACACTCGTCGGATCGAGACAAAACTTGTGCCATCAGACTCGTAGCGATACGCTGGTCCTGTGGGTCAAGTTTGGTTCGATTCTGAGAACGTTGACGAAATCGCGTGTCGTGGGCCCCACAGGCCCCGCTCGACGGACAATTTTGTGATCGGCTCATCGGAATCCAATTCTGGAAGTTTCGTTGGGTTCGTATCAGCGTTTCTGACCTGTTGACACTAAGTTTGGTGAATTTAGAGACTGTTGACCCGGACACGTTTTTCGGTGCAAAGTGGGCCCACCGGCGGACCTCGTTTTGACCCGAAACTGTCATTTTTGCCCTTGTCTCCAAATTGGACCCAAGGACAGGCATTTTTAGCTATTTGACATCTTCTGAGCATGATGGTAATATCTATTCAGCATTTGGACTCATCTCTGGAATATTTCCTCGAAGTACAATTAACTGGATCCAAACAACAGGCAAGTACCTGCACTTCAAATTAATCTTTATATTGTGATAATTAATTCCCTGCTTTGCTAGTACCATTGATGATTACACGTAGTGCTAGAATACTGGATTTTATGTCTTGGATACTGTATTTCATGTCTTGCTTTTCATGTCGGGTGGGAGAATACTAGAAGGCATGTAGTTTACCTTTCCCCCTATCATGTTTAATAGCTGTTGGTACACGACTGTACCCTCAGCCGGATCTCGATTATTCATGTTTAATAGCCGTCTATGACGGCCGGATTAGCCTTATAAATCCCTACATGCCAACTATGTATTCTAAAATAAACACAAATTCACACAGATAGTTTCTGGATCTTGTTATAGTTCTTGCTGACTGTTGTAGTTTCTTTTCCTGTCTCATTTATTCTTGCTTTCTCATATTCCTATTTATAGCATTAACTCTGAGATATTGATGTTTTTCTATGCAACTTTCTCAATATGATACTCAAGTTAATTGTTATAAATATTTAGTTTAATCTTGTTGTGCATTGTGTACTTTGCTCCTTTCCTGACTGGATCCGTTATTTTAGGCGATGATGAGGACCTTGCCCCTACCTATTATGCCCACTATGAGTTAGCAGGTGACCCATATGAGGAGCCAGTTCCCACCCAGGAGGCTACTTCTGTGGATCAGTTAGCAGTAGCTGCTTATTTATTTCCTTTCAGCATATACTCGGGTTTGTCCCCGATTTATCTTCTGGCTTTGTATTAACTATGGATATGTTGTCACAATTTGTTTTATAAAAGTTAGCATTCCTATTTCCTGTTATTTTCCTTGTCTATTTATTGTAGATGAGATAAATTTAATTACCTGTGAATATGACCTAGACAGCGTACTACCGCCGACACTACGGCGTAGGCTGGACGTACCCACGCACTCGTGCCCGAATTTTCGGGTGCGGGTCGTGACAATAGCATTCATATGAATTGACGACTGTGAAACTAGCTCGTGAAGTTAAAGCAACGGCTTGTTCGAATCAAATCCTTGCGAATACTAGAAGGGACAGATTTGCCTCAGATTTACAAGATGCATCAAAACTTAGTCTGGAAAGTGTGCTCGTTCAGAAGGCAAAGGTGATATCCTATGCTTTGAGGCAGTAGAAGCAGTGCGAAGAACTATTCCATGCGCAACCTAAGAATTGTGGCGAGTGTGTCCACGTTGAAATTGTGGCGACACTATCCCTTTGGCGTGGTGCGAGATCTTCGTGGATCACATGAACCTCAATATAGATGTTCACCCAGCGAGATATTGAGATTGAGGAAAAGGTGTTGGACTGAGCTGATCTAAGCAAAGTTTGATATTTGGGTAAGTCGCCTAGTTGGGGTAGTATCAGTTGAGATGATCGTTCGGTGCACGAGATATATTTGGAGATGTTGCTAGTGTGATTCAGAAATAGTTGGATGGATTGAGTTGGAACACAAACTGATTTAGTCAGTAGGAAATTATCATATTTGAGACTAGTGCTAAAGCGAGTAAGTTGGAATGGAAATCGTGATTTGGTTCAATTGGGAGTAAAGCAAATGGATGCCTCGAACATAAAGATACCCTTGTAACTTGTTCAAATTTGCTATCGCAAAGCTCGGCTGAAATGCATGTATTTTAGGGATGCCTTAAATATGTGTACGATCCAAAACTAAGCGATACGAGGAATTCATATTGAGCTGCAAGGAGGATGTGGGAATTCGAGAATTTGTAAGAGCATTCAACAGAGCGAGATGCTGAGTCAGGATCGTGAATATGAGAGTTGCTTAGAGCTGATCTATGGAATTGGATGAGCGGCATGTAATGGGAATGAGTACCAGCACGGTTCGTGGACGAACCTAATTTCTAAGTGGTATATTATGTAACGCCCGTAACCGTACGGTGCGTTACGCTAAGTCGGATTGAATAAAATAAATGCTGGTTACATCTGAATTATTGGATTTTGGGAAGAAGGATTGATTGAGTTGGTTTCATGTGCAGATGGCTAGCGAGTTCGATGGAAAATCAGGTGTTCGTTCAGAATAGTACTGAGATAGCTGGATGGAAGCGATAATGTCGTCTTCCTTAGTCCGATCGGTCGGATGATTTGGAGAGCACGACCTGCTCGCACGGTCATACCAGTTAAGTAGATCGCGCTTGCACCGGACCACGGGTTCAAGGGATTGGCCGTATCGGCAGGACAGGATGCCTAACGGGATCAGACATTGTGAGTGGGCTCTTTCCCTTCTCCTCTACTCCTTCATGCCTAATAATATAGAAAATACGTAAAGGCTTGAACACTTGGACTGAAACTTGGGAATCACTACACTGAGGCGTGCATAGAGTGTACGTCGTTGGCTTGGATAAGATTTGTGGTTTGAAATGATTTGTGCGTTGGATAGTTTGAGCTAGAGTTGGATTATACATTTGAGGCAGTTGGTTGGATAATTAGGATTATGCTTGGACGGTTGGAATTATACATTTTGGAATGATACATTGAGGCATTAGGAATATCGGGAATTTGGGCGAGCGAGCGTGCATCCGTGCACGAGTATCACTTGGTCGCTTTGTCTTGCAAAGCGAGCAGTTGTGGTTCGAAACCGAATAACTGCATCGACGAGGATATTGTGCCATGAATGGGGCATTGTGCCACTGTTGGGGCATTTTGCCATGGGTTTGTTCTGAGTTGGGGTGTTGCACCCAATTTGGACTCTGTGTTGAGAAGAGGCATTGTGCCTATGGGCATAATGATATTTTGGTGCCTTGGGCTATATGTTGAGGTTGGTTTTGGAATCCTTGGTTGGATATGTTGGAAGAATGGTTATGGATGCTTTGGTTGGATATCGATTGAACGAGTCTAGGATCGCTTGGTGGGACGAGAACGTTCGATTCTCTCGTCATACCTACTTGGTGTCTGCATGTCACGGACAACCTGTGTGGCACAGGATTTGGTTTCCTGGAACGGGATAAGGCACCAGGGCACCGGGACCGTTCTACCATAGAGGAAACAATGGGTATCACGTCTTGGGTGCGGTGCTGGTAGTCTGATACCACCAGGAGGGAGTAGCTGCCCAGTCCTGGATCGGATAGGACTGCCCTATTGATCTTGGTCCGATCAATGTCCTTAATGGCTTGGCCAGTGACTTCATATATATAAGAGTTGGCTTACTTTTCTTTTTGTTGGTTTGGCTTCTTGTAGGCGCGGCCACCTTGCCTCGGCACGAGTGTGCACTCGAGATTGGAATATAAACTTTAGTTGAGGAAGGATATTGAGGTTTGGTTGACGGTTCGATGTTATCGTGCAAACGATAGCTTGAGTAGGATGGGTTGCATGCTAGTTTCCTTTGGGTTGGATATATATTGCTTGTCGATTGGTTTGAGTTGAATGCTTGCATGCTTAAACTGCTTTACAGCTTTCCTTAACATGTCATCCCTATGCCATAAAATAAATTTAGGATTCAACTAGAAAGATCACCATATAATTGTTTGCATTCACTATTTACTTAGTGTCGGCTTAGACGAGTGGGTTACCCCGCTCACCAGTACGGCTGTGTACTGACCCACGTTTGTGGGCAATATTTCAGGTACGCAGGCGTAGTGGCACTTCTTGGATATACGAGACATGATGTATGAACTATAAGTACCTTTGTGGGCTAGAGAAAAAGAGCAAGAGTATTTCATCACCTTCGTGGTATTTTATTTGGACCCTATCGAGAGCTTCGTTGTATATTACTCTGATTATGTGCTTGGTACACAATACAATGACTTCTGCTGTAACTTAGTCATTTCGATGATAACTTTGGTGTTTGACAACATCGTCTTGTACGAGCGCAACTCCAGGCTCGTACGATATCACGTCCCGATGAGAACGATTGTCCTGCGGAAGAGCTGCAACGTGGTGATTCACGTTCAGCAGGGACATATTGAGCTTGCGGGAGATTGGGGCATGACATTATCACAGAGAATATAAATGTTATTATAGTGCATATTGAAGTCTTCTAAGGTTTGCTTCATCCATAAAATTTGAGCACAGCAATATCCTGCGACGATATACTCAGCCTCAGTTGTTGATAATGCAACAGAATTTTATTTCTTGCTAAACCAGGAGACTAGAAACTTTTCCAGTAATGACAAGGACCGTTGGTGCTTTTTTGATCGACTTTGCATCCAGCAAAATCAGCATCTGAGTAACCAGTAAGGTCAAAGGATGTGGTTTTGGGATGCCATAAGCCTGCCGACAAAGTTTTTTTAAGGTATCTGAAGATACGCTTAACTGCGCACAAATATGATTCCTTAAGATTAGCCTGATATCTATCACAAAGGCATACAACAAACATAATGTCTGGGCGACTAGTAGTTAGATATAACAAACTACCAATCATACCTCGATACTTATGTATGTCTGTTGGTTTACTGCTTTTATCAAGGTCAAGCTTAGTGGATGTTTCCATTGGAGTTCCGATAGGCTTTGCATTATCCATGTCGAACTGTTTGAGCAAATCCTTCGTATACTTAGCCTGATTGATGAAGGTTCCTTGTGAATCTTGCTTGATTTGCAATCCTAGGAAGAATATCAGTTCTTCCATCATGCTTATCTTAAATTCACTCTGTATACACTTAGCAAACTCGTTACATAGCATCTTATTAGTAGATCCAAATATGATATCTATATATATTTGCACTAATAACAAAGAATCAACAGAAGATTTTATAAAAATGGTAGTATCAACTTTTCCTTTTGAAAAACCGTTTCCAAGTAGAAAGAAACTAAGACATTCATACCAAGCTCGTGGGGCTTGTTTAAGTCCGTATAGACCCTTTCGTAGCTTGAATACGTGGCCCGGGTGTTTGAAATCTTCAAAACTAGGGGGTTGTTTGACAAAAACTTCTTCTTTGATAACACCATTTACAAAAACACTTTTAACATCCATTTGAAAAAATTTTGAAGTTATGAAAACTAGCAAAAAACTCAAAGCATTCAGATAGATTCAAGTCTAGCAATAGGAGCATAGGTCTCATCGTAGTCAATACCTTCCTCTTGGTTGTAATCTTGAGCTACGAGACATGCTTTTTTACGTGTAACTGAACCATCCTCATTTAATTTATTTTGAAAAACCCATTTAGTACCAATGATCGGATAATCATTAGGTTTAGGAACAAGTTCCCAAACTTGATTATGTTCAAATTGGTCAAGTTTCTCTTGCATAGCAGAAATCTAAAATTTATCAGCAAAAGCTTGAACAATATTTTTAGGCTCTATTTGAGAAATAAAAGCAACATTTGCAATGGCATCTCTATTTAAAGAACATGTACTTACACCTTTCGATACATCACCTATTACCAAGCCCTTAGGATGATCTGTGGAGAACTTCAGTCTCCTTGGCAAACTTTTCGGACGACTTGCACTGGTTGTATCTTCAGATGTCTTGTTGGTTGCGGGTTGACTACTTTCATCGTCGCTGTCGTTTAGTACTTGAGTGTTGAGTTCATCGAATGTAACATTGATTGATTCTTTAACAGTCAATGAGTTCTTTTTAAATACTCTGAATCCTTCAATTTTGGAGGCATAACCTAGAAAAATACCTTCATCGGCCTTAGAGTCAAACTTTCCTAGGTTATCTTTAGTATTAAGAATAAAGTATTTATAGCCAAAAACTTTAAAGTAACTAATAGTGGAGATTCTACCAAACCAAAGTTCATAAGGGATTTTCTTCGATATAGGTCGAATAAATACCCTATTCAAAACATGGCATGGCGTACTTACAATTTCAGCCCAAAAGTATTTCGGAAGGTTATACTGATTTAACATGACTCTAGCCATATCACCAAGAGTTCTATTCTTCCGCTCCACAACACCATTTTAGTGAGGAGTTTTAGGACAAGAGAATTCATGAGAAAAAATAATTTTTATTGCAAAATCTTTTGAAATCACTATTTTCAAATTTGTCTCTATGATCACTTCGGATACGAGTAATCATGAAACCTTTTTTGTTTTGAACCTTTTTACAAAAAGTAAAAAATTCAGAGAATGCTTCATTATCGTTTTTAAGAAAATAAACCCATGTATATCAAGAAAAATCATCAACAATAACATAAGCATAAAGCTTACCGCCAAGACTGGGTCCAAACAAGTCCATATGCAAGAGTTGTAGAGGTCTAGAGGTACTTACAACATTGATTGACTGAAAGGAAGATTTAGTAGCTTTATTCTTTTTACAGTCAGCACTACATACCATATCTTTCTTAAAAGTAATCTCCGGTAAGCCTCTTATCAGCTTCTTTGTAGACAGTCTTGCAATAGTGTCCATGATTGCGTGTTCTAGACGCATGTGCCATAGCCAGCTGTCATCTTTGTTAGCGTATAGACATCTTCCTGCATTGTTAGTATCTTTTACAAGATAGAATATATAAATATTATCTTTCCCGATCCCTTCAAAGATAACATTACCTGTGGATCTTATATATAGAGCATTTATCTTTAACGAAGTTAATACCATAACCATGGTCAGCTAGATGACTGATGCTAAGTAGGTTATATTTTAATTATGTTACTAGAAAAACGTCTTTAATGACATGATATAAAGGAATACCTATATTACCATTACCAATAATATATCCTCTGAGGTTATTGCCGAATGAGACATAACCTTCTATCTTCATCGATAGCGTTGCGAATATGTTAGCATCACCAGTCATATGTCGTGAGCAACCACTATCGAGAATCCACTTGCTTCTAGCATGAGAAGGTTGGTCCACCAACAAAATAAGTTATAGATGAAACCCTTGGTACTCATTTCTTCGAGTGTCCAACTGTGTTAGTCTTTGGTACCCATGCATAAATATTCATATCTACTAACTTTCTAGTTCTACAAAATATAGATATGTGTCCTTTCTTACCATAGTAGTGACATATAGCTGTATGGTTGGTGCTTGGTGCAGCATGATAGATATGATTGTGTGAAGTAGTTCTTTGTGGTTTATATGGATATCTATAATAGAATGCATGATTTTGTGCAGGATTTTTAGTTCTACGTGCAAGTGTAGTTCTATGATGTATTCTGCACGTATGATTGCATGAACCATTATGCATATAGGTAGGAGCATAGTTATGAGTGTTCATTTATTTTGCTACGTGTCTTGTGTTAGGTTGGGTAGGGGTTTGTTCAACCTGTTTACCCAATCTAATCTTTAATCTTTTAGAGGTAGCATAAACTTTATTATACTTGGCAGTTAAAGCATCTATTCTAAGAGCAGCAATAGAATACTTCTTCTTTTTGGATTTGAGTTCTTCCTCAATTTTGGTATTCTCTTCAGAGCTCTTGTCAATTTTGGCAAGTGCCTCATGGAGATCAAGCTTAAGTTTAGAAGTCTCGTATGAAATTTTAGAAGTATCATTTACTTCACTTAGTAAATATATAAGCCTCTCTATCTCAGTTTTAAATCATGAGCAACTTGTTTAGTATGCTTGTACTTACTTCTAAGATTTCTAAAATGATAAAGTAGATCACTAAAGGCATTACCTAACTCATCAAAAGTAAATTTATCGTAAGAATTTTTATCCGTTACCTGATCAGCCGGTGCCATAAAGCATAGGTTTGCCGATTCTCGAGGATTCTCCTCTTCGGATTCACTAGCTTCACTTTAATGCCAGATACCAGTGTTTTTATATTTTTGTGATGATGTTCTTCTGGATGAGTGATTATGGCAATTTCCTTTTCTTAGGGTTGGACATTCTTTTTTTATATGCCATATCTTTTTATAGTTGTAGCATATATGCTCTTCGTCACTGTTGTCATTAATCTCCTTCTTCTTTGATCTCTCAAGCTTTAGGAATTTTTTGAAGTTTCGAGTGATCAAGGCAACTTCCTCATCTTGAGATTCATCGTCGTCGGAGTCGTAATTTGTGACCTTATTTTGATGCGCCATGAGAGCAATTATCTTCTCCTTTGGAGTGGGTTCTTCAAATTTCTTAAGATCCAGCTCGTGATCATCAGCTTACCCATGAGCGTCTCGAGGGTCATTATGGTAAGATCATTCTCTTCTATGATTGCAGTGGCCTTGGGATTCCAGTTCTTGGTGAGTCCCCTGAGTACTTTGCGAATCTTTTCATGATTGATGTACTCCTTGCCAAAAGATGATAGAGGGTTGACGATGTCGAGGAATCTCGTGAACATTTGAGTGATTGTCTCATCTTGCTTCATCTTGAATGCTTCATACTCTTGTGTTAGACGACTTATTTTTTATTCCTTCACTTGGGAGGTTCCTTCATGAGTGACCTCAAGAAGTTTTTATACTTCGTGTGAAGTGCCGCAAGTAGAGATCTTGTTAAATTTAATTTTGTCTACAACACAAAATAGAGCATTAATAGCTTTACATTAAGACTAGCTTTTTTTTTTTAGTGTCTGTGTACTTATCATGAGGTTTCTCTACAAGGTTGCCATCTATGACTATTTTAGGTGGCTTATTGTATCCTTCTACTACTATAGCCCAAAGGTCAAAATTAAGTGACTTCAAGTAGAAACTCATATGTATCTTCCAGTATATGTAGTTAGTACCATCAAATAGGGGTAGCCTATTTGTGGACTAGCCTTCACCATTGTTGGTGTGGATAGATCTAATGGTTGCCATACGTCTCTAAGGATGTTAAGCCAAATATCAAGAAAACCAGCTTTGATACTAATTGAAGGACCATAAAGCAATTCTAGAGAGGGTGAATAGAGTACAATAGAATAATCCACCCAATTAAAAATTAAGTAGAGTGAAGGCAGTAAATAACTAGCAGTGTATATGCAATATAATAAAGTAAGAGAAAGAGAAAACAAACACAAACATCGTGATGTATACTGGTTTTCCTCTAAGAGGACTAGTCCAGTCCCGAGAACTCAAGCTCGGAGTTTTATCCACTATAATTATCAATAGTAAATCACAAGCTTTGATCCGAAGGCTTGCCACTTCTTTACACCACGAGATTTGATCCGAAGTCTCGTAACTTCACAGTAAGAGAGAGAGAGAGAGAGAAAAACTGATAGATCTAAGCTCTTTACAACTCTGTAGACTTCTATACCGAGACCGCACTTGGCACTAGGAAGGCTAGGGAGTTGCTTTTAGAGATGGGAAAGTTAAGGCTCAGATATTTGCTTACAATAGGATAGAAAGATTAAGAGAAGATGAGTGAGTAGGAATATGGAAATCAAATCATATTTATAGTGTATTGGAAAACAGAATTCGGCCAAAATTTAGATAGGGTTTAATTCAAATTTTTGAACGTTGGGCCAGAAATTAGGGATATCACAACTGTACTGATTTTATACCAAAGTGGTAACCGAGTTCGGTCTGAGTTCAGCATGAATTCGGCCCGAGTTTGGTTGCTAAGTATGGTAGGCTTTGTGAATGAATGTGGACTGATTTTGTTGTTGGGTTCAAGGTTTATTTGAGTGGACTTTGGGTTATGCCAGTGCGACTGGATTTACACAACTCCTATACTAAAATAAAGTAAAAAATTATATTTGAAAGACACAGTACAGACAACATGTAACAAAAGTGTTGAGTCTTCATATTGTGACATATTAATGCATGGTTTAGTTAACTATCAAAATCAAGTTGACTGAGACCGGATGGGCCAATATCTTCAGCCTTGACAGGAGGCTTGGTAAGATTGATGACTAGGAGTTGATTCACTAATGTCGATGGCTTGTTACGACGAAGGTCAATAACAAGTGGCTCATTCTCCAGTGTTGGTTGTTCATTGCATCGAAGGTTGATGACCAATGGAGATGACTTGTGCAGGTCGATGCCGAGAGGCTTCGAAGGAACTGGACGAGTAGTGTGTTATTTGACTCTGATTATCATAGGCTCTTCTTTTATAGTATTTTCAGCTTTATTACTAGCTTGATTAGCTTCCTCTTTCATATACTCCGGTGTATAGGGTGCAGAGTCAGCAAAATAGGCTTTGACACCTTTAAAAGGGTTGAGGTCAACTACCTCTGTTTTGACCTCTCCTCTACAGTCCACATACTTGAAGCATTGATGTAGGGTTGAGGGTACAATTTTATGCTCACATATCTATGGTCATTCTAGTAAAACGTTGTTGGTTACGTCAAAGTCAATCACATAACATTTGACTTCAGTACATAGATCGCCTATCTGAATTTTTAGGCGTATCTTTCCCAGTCGTTTACTTCTTCCAGCATTAAAGTCTAGAATGGTAGTACTGGTAGCAGACATGTTGTGCATCGGTATCTTCAATCCTCTCAGTAGACTTTTTGGAATAATGTTGAGTGAATAACCAGGTCGATGTGAATCCGGTTCACCTTAATAGATCCGATGTAACCGGTATAATACAGAGGCATGTCATGCTGATTATCTTTGAGTAGTATATCATCTTTCGTGAAAGTGATATTAGGAATCATCTCGATCACGCTATGGCATTATGGACATAATAATGGCTCTTTATCAGGAGTCTTGAATTGAGCTAAGCATGAGTCCGTATGTATCAGAGCTTCGCTCAAAGCTTTATGAGTCTCCTTCGACAAATGAAGCAACTCGAATATGGAGAGTCGGGCTGGGGTATTGGCCAGTTGTACCAATATGTCAAAATTATAGGGTTTTTCAAGTCCTTGGGGTACATTCTTCTTCAGAGACTGTCGAAGCATACTTTCTTTTGCTTTTCTTTCTCTGCCGTAGTAGGCTTTGAAGGACCAGGTTCGGTTATGACCGGAGCAGCAAGAGTTGGCGAAGTAGAAAGAGTGTCAGAAATATCTTTCGGTATAGATTCATAAGTTTTATGATAATCTTTGTCGAACCTGGTACTAGTCATGGATTCTTCTTCGGACATCGGAGAAAGAAATACCATCTTACAGGACTTGAGTTTCTTTTTATCATGCCCTTTCTTGGAGTGAGTCTGTGGGCTGGTCTCGTCGTAGCCCAATCGACTACGAGATTTATTGGACTATCCTCGGAGTTGTAGAGGAATACGTCGTCCCTTGCCAAAGTTTAAACCTTCAAATTTATGGAAATCATACCCCATTTTTCTGCATCAAGCGTACAGATTGTTGGTTGTACTGATAAAATTGGGGGTGATCCTCCTCAAGCACCTGAGTTGAGATTGATGCTCTAATGGTTGTAGAAGAAGGAAGATAAATTTGTGTAGGAATACCTTCATAAGAATTAAAGATTTATTGTGGCCTATATAGCGGAATACTGCCAATCATAGACCATTGTCGGTGCATCAGGAGAAGCTTGTGAGTAGAGCTTGGTGGGGCAATATTCAGATTTTAAAATCTGACATCGAGAGATACATCTTCCTGATGTTAGTCCTAATCTCTGTCTGAATGAGGATCCGAAGAAATCATATTGCATGACTTATACTTCTTACCCTTCTTAGATTTTGAATTGGAAAATTCTGCTCCCAGGTCCCAATCGGACAGCAGATCGGGATAAATCCATATAATCTTGCCATGATCTGTGGTAAGAGGCACCAATTCCTCTGTTTGACTTCTAGGCGACGAAAGATTTACCACTTGTATCGTAGCTCGAGGTATTGGAACGACGTCGTTCGAGAATTCTTGTGCTGGAAAGTTACCAAATTGAAAAGACACCATATTGACAGTGACGGTCTTTTCTTCGTTGTGAAGGGTGATAGCTTTAGTATCTATCAACTGTTATATCTTCCTTTTCAAGACATAACAAGCCTTAGTAGGGTGATTTATGTATCGGTGGTACAAACAGTACTTCAAATCGTCTGTTTTACTAGTCTTATTTGGTCGCTTGATATCAGGCAACTGTAACTTGTTACTTTTTATCAAGCATTCAAAAATGCTGGGGATAACATTCTCGTTAAAGGAATATTCTTTCTTAGGCCTGGAAGACTCTGTAGGATTTTGTGTTGGAGGAGAGGTGGGTTGCTTTGACAGATTTATCACCAAGGCCTCATATCCTTTGCTGTTGTGATTATTTACACTATTGGAGGGACGCTTCCCTTCCGTATTGGTTATTTATAATCCTAAATTGTGTGCTATTTTTGCATTGCCTTCAGCAGCTTCGGTCCCGATGATAAATATCGTCCAGTCTTGAAATTGAGTTGGACCTGTCCGTACCCTACTATAGGCAGTAGGTTCTTTTTGCAGGTGTTAATGAATACGAAGTTTGGAATACCGAGGGGTAACTTCAGAATTGCCTGCCTGAAATGCTCAACAAATTCACGAGCGAATTCTTTCTCCTTCTGTTTGATATCGATGAGTGAATACATCGTCATATCCATGCCTCCCTCGTAGAATCATGAAAGAAAAAGATACTTCATGTCATCAAACAAGGATATACAGTTATCAGGTAAACTGCGATACCAATCATTGGCTATGTCGACCAAGCATCACACGAATAATCTGGTAAGGAGAGCGAACCATAATCATATTAAAGTAATTGATATATTGGCTCGGTGATGTCATGCCTTCAAACAAGACTATCGATTGGGGTTTGTATTTAGGAGGGAACAAAACAATATCCGAGTTGGTCTTTATTCTTTAAAACATCGACCTGTGCACGCAACTCTCGGATAGCTTCGAGAGGATCTTCTGGTCGGAGTGGTATGACTGACTGATAGGATCCTGGTTGAACATGAATCATCACCGGCGGAGATGCACCCCCTATGTTGAGAGGATTAAGAGTTTGTGGTATTGACTCTTGGTTTATGACCACTTATGGATTTGTGTTATCCTGCAGAGGTGTTATTCCAGGAGTAGGCTTCTCAGTTATGAATGAAGCCACTTGGTCAGGTGCTGGTATAGCAGAATATTGGATTGTCATTATTTGATGCATATTTTGTATCATAATGTGCATGTCCTTGAGAGCGACCTCTAGTGAGTTGAGGCATTGTTCATTAGCTTCTGATAGAGAAGCATCTTGTTCATCACCGACAGCGTAAACGCTAACATCACTGTGTAAGACATAGGGATTGGTAGAAATAACTGTGTAGTTGGAGTCTACACTGTCAGTTTCAGAGTCGAGGGGATTGCTACCCCCAGCCTCGGATTCTGAGGAATAGAGATTCTCATGACGAACGAGCTCCCGTCTTCGAGAATGAGTATTTTGGGATACTCCTTCAAATGAGTCAACGAGTTGGTCAAATCTCCTCTGGCTGGGTGTTCTTGAATAACTTATTCTTGACTGTCTCCTACCACGATGAAGATGCGAAGCCATATATACTGAAGCAAAAAGTGGTTCGTCATCGTGCTCCTGGTTGTCAACCTTTTTTTATATGTTGAGGCATATGAGACATAGTGTAAGTCAATCGGTTAAACACAGACCGTTTTGCTGATGCACAGCAATATTTGATTACAAATTTATGATAATTGCAACAATGTTCATTAGAAAATACTGTTATAATGTCAGAAGGGCCCCTCTCTTTACGTTTTTGTACAATAAGCTCACGTAAATAAAAAAAAATGGAAGATAAGAGGAGGAAGATGGCATACTCTACCTCTTTACATGAGATATATTGAATCTTTTGTGCTTATTTTTGGTCTATCGTGCATAGAGTGATGTGTTGGCTAGATTGACAAGTAATTCATCATATCTCGAGTTTTTGCTCTTCAGGGAGGAGAGGCAGTTGTCTCTAACAGTCCTTTTATGGACATGCGTACAATTAGCTTGTTGTGTAAAGATTTCTCATGTTTGGCGCACATTCTGTGATGCAAACAAATTTGGCACAATTTGTCTACACGTATTTAATTTTGTATGGAGGTCTTGACCTAGCGCACGAGTGGCGCATAATTTTTACTCTATTGTGCGCATAATCAAGATGTTAGGAAAATGATTCTCCCTAACCAATACTTTATTTGTGCACTGCTTGGTTTGAAAAATGGTGTCCATGCCTTGCTTGCCTCATATATTACGGCGAATATGTGCAGGTTGGTGAGCTTGTGTGTGGATCACCCTTTGCTCAAAAATGCGCGAGTTGAGCAAATTGTATTCCTTGTTTAACGCAAGGGATTCAGAATCTAGGGTTTGGATCACCCTTTGCTTGAAATTATGCGAGTTGCATGAGTTGTATATCTTGTTTAACGCAAGGGAATAGTCCACCAAGTCATTGATCTGAACAGAATTGACAGGAGAACTCTCGTCAATCAGAATGCTCTTTCCCTTATTGGCAGCAACTTCAGAATATGCATGACGAGGTTTGGTCACCCACACTTTGCAACTTTTCCTCGACTTGAGTGCGGATGACGGATGAACACTACCCCATGAATGGAGTATTTCTTTATATGCCTGTTGGTCAAATTTCACGACCATTGTCTTCTACGTCGAGTCGACCGAAGCAGTGTCGAGTTGAGCTATCGCCTTCTCGTCAGAGGAGAAGGAAGTCCCCAGCAGAGTCGCCATATTTGTTTGCGAGAAAAAGTTTCATGGAAAACTTTTGTGTTACAAACTGTTAAAAAGTACAAAAAAAGATCATAAACAAGAATCTAAGTACAATTGGTTCTAGGGAAGTATAGTTGTAGAGATATGATCTGCAAATGATCACTTTACTCCTTGGACCACTCGACGATGAAGATATGCACACAATGACAGAGAAAATATAGGGGATGCAACGAACAACTTGAAGAGTTGAACTATAAGAAAGCTGTGGCATAATGACACAAGAAGCTTCTATTTATCTTGCTTTGCTCTTAAATTTTAAAGACTTGAAGATTGCTACAAACAACTTGGAGAGTTGAACAATAAGAAAGCTCTGGCATAATGGCACGAGTAGCTTCTATTTCTCTCACTCTTCTCTTAAATTTCAAAGACTTGAGAAATATAGCCCCCTTTCTCTCTCTCTATGTCTGTCCATTTTTTCTGAAGGTAGCCACTGCATGTATTTATAGAGTTTATGAGCGGTTACGAGAGTGTACGCGCACTATGGACAGTCAATATTGTTTTACCATTATGTGCACACTTTTGGTGGATTAACACCCCACGTTCTACATGAGTGGGTGAACACCTTGCTGCCTGCTTGACACGTAGCTTCCTATACGAGAAAAGCATAGGTCATAGAGGAAAGTTATTTGTACACCTTTCACAAGAAGTATCTCATATAAGACATTCATAACTACTCACTGTTGGTTAGGATAGTATGCGCACTTTTGAAGTCGTCTGGAGACAGACGTATTTTTAGTAAGATTTGCACTGCGGCGCACTTTTGAGGAAAATGACACTGTGATGCACCTTTGTGAAGGAGTTGGCACTGTGGCATACTTTTGAAGGAATGAAACTGCGGCGCACTTCTAAGAAAAATGGCACTGTGATGCACCTTTGAGAAGGAGTTGGCACTGTGGTGCACTTTTGAAGGAATGACACTGTGGCACACTTTTGAATAAAATGGCACTGCGGTGCACTTTTGAAGATAATGGCACTATGGCGCACTTTTAAAGAGAATGGCACTGTGTCTGGGTCGCTAAACGACAACCTAGGTCTACGTGCCTTATCTCCGCTGTAATGATGACCTCTTACTCTTCGGTTTCTGCCTTTGTCAGCTGTCAGTCTACTGCATTAAATGTTGATAGAGAGAAGATCATTTGTGCGCCATCTTTCATAATATTAAGAAAGTGTGCCACTTTTCTACTCTTTGAATAGTATGCTATCCTCTAAAATTAATAAAAAGTGAGCCAAAGTAAGAGAATACGTGTCTTTCTTCTGGAACAAGTGGAAAGTGCACAATCTATCTGAGGCACACTTTTTATGCTTCTACAAGCAGCATCCAGCAACACATTCTAGATCATCCCTCCATAGTGTAAACCTCAGTATATGGAAAAAAATCCATACAGATGGATAGCAAGGGAGGAGCAGGATCAGGTGCTCTTCAACCATGCGAAAAGATCGAAGACAGGAATGGCAATTAATTTAAATTATGTCATCGACACCGCAGGCCCCCGGCTGGTAGCAAGCCACATAAAGGGAAGAAATGCAGCTAGCATATTGCATAAACAAGGATAGCTTCGCGCATGACACAAGATATTCACCCACGTCTCCTGGATCAGTTCTTGGAAACCGTCGCGTAAGGTTGGAATTCTCTTCGAATGACGAGTTCTATGATATCTTTCCATGCTCCATCATGGGTACCGCAATGGGTGGTAAAATATGTATAAAAAAAATACATATCAGTCTCAACGAAGATTACAAAGTATAAAACGGTCGTATGCCGCTTTCAGGTCGCAGCCACACGCAGGAGGGACATCTCGAGATAGTTAAGTCCGCATGCATGAGCAAGATGAGATCTCATCCATGCGGCCAAGCTACAAATAGGCTTTGGTTGCATGTTACAGAAAAGTATTTGTCCATGCGGCAAAGCCACATATAGGCTCTGTACGCATGTTACAGATGATTGCTCATCCACGCAACATAACTTTGTGGGGGGGGGGGGGCTGCGCGTGTTCTAGATAATTTCTCATCCATGCTGCGAGGCCGTCTACTTGTGTCTTTGTGTCCCTGTCATCACGACAAATCCCTGCCTCTGAAAAGAACGCCAACATCAGGGGGCCACAGATCGACGCTGCTCTTGACAAACCCCTCGACGAGATAGACAGTAGCCCTCAGCATCTTCTTTCACAAAATAGGGGAAAGCCAAGAGACAAAAGTTCTCTCTCCTCCATAGCCCGCCTATTTATAGACTCTTAGGATGCGTGAGAAGATCGATGCAATGAATTAGGCAGTTATGAGGACGAACATGATGCCTCAATTTGCGTGATCCATATTTATCTTCTCAAAAACTGTCGTTGACTCAGAGTCCCAAGAAATCTCTTCAGAGATCAAGCCAAATCTCGGTATTTAATGATCAGACAGCCTGGCGGAAGCGCCTATGCGGCATTACTACCATGCGACCGAAAGTGCTCGACCATGCTTCTTGTTTAAAGTATTCCAAACTTTTCATTGAAAACTTTGAAAGGGGTCTTGTAGAAGCATAGAAAATTCAGATCCATGCGTCCAATAAACATGCGCCCCAAGTTTAACTCAGAAGTGTCACGCCCCAGTCCTAAAATACGTAGGACTAGGAATACGTAAGCATGCCAGCCGTATGTATATGGCAACTCCAATATATGGAAACCATAACACATACGTATGCTGTATTATGAATAACCATTCACAAGTGGTATAGATTTATGTCATAAGTCACAGGGCATAACTAGATCTCATCCACAGAATCAAATAACCAATCAACTATATAACTGAATCAAGTATAAAATGCTTGATAAGAACAACTAGTTGGGTGAAGACAAATCCACTATCAAACTAGAATATAAGAGAAACAAAATAAGTACATCTAATGATCAATGAGGTTCGAAGAGAAGACATCCTCGAAAGAGAGAGAAGTAGCAAGTTCTGATCCGTGCTCCTACGAATAGTCAAGATCATCTACACTTGGAAAGGGACTAGGTCCTCAGAGGGACGTAACAAGATACATAGAAGCATGCCAATTAAATACAGTAAAACATGCATAATAGACAAAAAATATATATAAGTACGCTGTACTAGACAATCTATATAAAAATGCATTGTGAGGACAACTTTTCATCGTATGGGCATGTGTAGGCTACTCTATCTATCTCACAACTCACACACACGTCCATGTACATCAGAAGTCATACCTCGAGGGTAGCAACCATCACGACATCAGAAATTGACATACCTCGAGGGTAGCGACCATCGCGATACAACTATCATAGTACATGCTAGTTACTATGGTTTACCAGAGTGGGTAGTTGTCACGACCCGCACCCAAAAATCGGGCATGAGCCGTGGGTACGTCCAGTCTACGCTGCAGAATCGGCGGTAGAACGCTGTAAAGGTCCGTTCTAGGTCAACCATATCTATCTATATCTCACAGAAAAATCCGGCATGACCTCTCCAAAAGGAGGGCAACCACGCAATATATATATCAAAATCCTCTCCAAAAGGAGGGCAACCACGCAATATATATACCAATAATCTCAATCACAAAATCTAGAGGAAGAATATAAGCACGATATGATATAAACAAAGAAACAGAACCAAGAGAGCAAGACAATCCAAAATAATACAGTCCAAGGCCATAATAGCTACAACATCTCACAGCCACAAAAGAATAAGTACAATAATCCAAAATAAAACACTGAGAATAACCCAGGAAACCCACCTAGCTAACTAGGGTGCTAACGGTGTCTCCTCGGCGCACTCCTCCTCGATCACGGGGTCACAACAGTCGTCAACACCCGGCCCGTAGAACGTCGGGCAATAGTCCTCAGGATCCTCTGGAAAAAATATGCCCAGTCAGGACTGGAGCGAAGTACATAACTCTGAAAGCAACTCCAAATACATGGTAAGGTGTATATGACGAGCAATAGAAAAGTATACAAGATGCACAGGAAATAAATATATACTGGAGCACAATAAGTAGCTGCAATATAAACTGGAGAACAATACAAGTACTGGAAAAGTAACTGCAGGTGAGAAACATGAATACTAGCTAAGTGCCTTGAGCAGAAGTTTGTTATGTGATCGGCTTAGGTTGCACATGAAAAACACTACGATAACTCCGTTATACGTGAGTTGCATAACCGACATACACATGAATACTGTTTGGCTTTGATCACATAACCAACTCCTACTCCCCTCCCCCACTAATACCATTGGATCCAACCACAACACGCTATGTACATGATAATAGCTCGCGCACACGAAGGCGAGAGCACAATAAGCACATGATAGCACATGAGAATCAATACCCGAAGCACATGATGAAATACACGTGATAGAGTACCCGCTGAACACGGTAAGGGAGATAGCTTATCATGACGGGATCCACTAGTACCAGCTCGTATAACAATGTGTCAGAATCAAGTATTACAGTTCTAGAAAAGGTGATATAAACGCTATCATGAAATAGAAACTATCAGAGGTAGGTACTCGCCTGATGTCCTGAGCAACTGATGAGGATCGAGATCCGGACAGGTGTCGCAAGGACCTAATACGAAAAGCAAGGATTAAACAGGGTTCTAAGCATTTAAACTGATATAAAATAATTAAAAACAGACTTCTAGGGCTATTCTAGGTCGAACGGGTCAAACAGGTAAATTTTGGGTTAAAAGTCAACCAGGGGTCCAAAAAGTCAACTCTAGGTCAAAACTAGGTCAAACGTTGACTTTTACGGTCAACAAGTACAATTATGGTCAAAGATAGGTCAAACTAGGGTGCCCCTGAAATTCTAGGTCAAACCGAGCTCATTAAGCTACTAGACTCTCAAACTCGCCTAATCGAGATACCGGGATACCCTCGGTATCCGATACCTCGTCCTAGGCCACGCATCCCACCTAAATCCGCTAAAACCTATGCTAGCACGCGTAAATATATATACATAAACATATAAAAATCACTCTAAAATATTTCCTACGCTATTGCTCAAATACCCCGCTCGAAACTCAATACCTTGGATATCTCAAGGTATTGAGATACCGCTCTCAAACCCCTCTAACTAGCTATCTAACTAAAGATTATATACCTAGTTATTAATCAAGGCTGGGAAATATATATATCTACCCTATTTATATATATCTAAGTATCTATATACATATATATATAGATATCCACACACATATATACGATACCCATTACCTTACCTATATATATATATATATATATATATATATATATATATATATATATATATATATATATATATATATATATATATATATATATATATATATATATATCTAGCTCTAGGTATATATATATATATATATATATATATATATATATATATATATATATATATATATATGCATATAGATATAGGTATCTACCATATACCTACCTATCTATCTATCCATAGATAGATCTATCTATCTATGTATCTACTAACTACCTATCTATCTTATTTACCTAACTATCAAACCAACTATCTAACTAATAACTTAACTATCTATCTATGTATCTACTTATCTATCTATAATACTATCTATCTTACCTATTTATCTAGGTAACTATATATCTATCTATGTGACTATCTATCATACTATCTATTTATCTAACTATCTAATCTACCTAGTTATTTATCTAACAATATATACATCTATCTAACCTATTCACTTACCTATCTATCTATCCATAAATCTAACTATCTACCTATTGATATATCTATCTATCTATCAACATATATATATATATATATATATATATATATATATATATATATATATATATATATATATCAATCTCTCTTTCTCACTAAACCTCACTAACCCTTGCTACTAGCCGTTGCTACTGCTGGAGCTTACCTGGGCTGCTACTGCTGCTTCAGAATCTGCTGCTGCTGCTACCCTTATGCTGATGATGCTGCTGCTGGCTGCTCCTTGCTGCTGCTGTGCTGCTGCTGCAGTGCAGCAGCAGCTGCTGCCCCTACTGTAGTTGGTTGCCTCCCCCCTCCACCACAAACACACACACACACACACCTATATACTTATATATATATATATATCATCCTATATATATATACACACATATAACTATATATATATATATATATATATACTACTAGATAGAGATATATATACACACTTATCTACTCTCTAACACTCACACTAACACACTCACAAACACACTAATACACACACTCACACACAAATATATACATAGCTATATATATATATAAACACACATATTAATATATATATACACACATACAAATATATATATATATATATATATATATATATATATATATATATATATATATACATACCAATACACACACACACACTCTAAGATATATATACACACATACACATTCAAATATATATATACATATGCACACACAAGCACACTTACACATATACATATATATATACACATAGACTTATACACACACAAGCACATAGATATAAATATACACATATATATATAAATATATATACATAAACACACATACATATAAATATATACATATATATATATATATATATAGACACATATACACTAACACTACACAACACACAACAACACACAAACAACACGTCCCACTCACGCCCAACGACCCCGACACTCACCAACACCCTAAAATATATAAAATATAATTCAAAAACTCTAGCACACACTCCCCGATACTAACCCAACGCGCGCACAAGCCCGAAACGAGGAAACCAAGTCGAAATGGACGTTCGGTCATTTCGACGAACACGTGGTGCGCGGCTCGGAAAACCTCCTGAAACGCACACCAAACGATTTCAGAATCGGCCCAAAATTTACCCACACACTCTAAACGATGTCTAAATCCTAGAAAAAGTGCTCCCGCATCGATTCTAGGTCCGTGGCGGAAACGCACACGCACTTGGAATCGGCGACGACAAAAAATCCTAATTTCTTCTGAAACGCCCGTTTCTCCGCGATGCGGCTTCCCGTGTGCGAATGGAGACACGCACTCACTCTCAAGACACCCGACAACGTCTATCTAGGTCCGTCTAACCTAGAACATCACCCAAAATTGGGCCAAATTCGGATTCCACCCGAATTTGACACAAAACCTAATGTCAAAGTCTCTAAACTCAACCAAACTAGTTCCAACTTCCTCCCACGGGTAGGCTTAGGGTCTAGGAAGGTTCTACAATACTAATTACACTATACAAAAATAATTAGGAAGGGAAAAGTTAGGGTTTACCTCTTGAGAGTTGGAATCCCAAGGCCAAAGTCTCCGATCTACTAGAAATCACCTCCCTCAAGCTCCAAGCCACCAAATCTAGCTTCCATACTAGATCTAAGCTCCTCACACCTAGGTTAGAGAAAATGCAAGGTTAGGGCTAGCATAAGGAAGAAGGAATGGAAGAAAGAAAGAAGAAAAATGGAAGAAGGACTTACTTGGAGAAGGAGGGAAGAAGAAAGAAGAAAAAATAGAAGAAGAAGAAGAAGAAGAGTGAAGAAGAAGTGAAGGATGAAGAGGAATGAAGAAAGGGGGGGCTGCTGCTGTGTGGTCGGGAATGGGGGGGTAGGTAGGCTGGCCAAACATTAAAAATGGGTTCACACAAGTTCCAAATTCCCAAAATGCCCCTACTTGACTTAGTTTCGGGTTCCGGGTTCCAAAAGCACTCAAACTAGCTCCAAATCTCTCCAACTAACCTCCTAAAAATATAATAAATATTTCTAAGCCCCAAAATAATTCTCACAAGGGTGTGGGCTGGGTCGGACATGGGTCCACTAGGGTCTGACATGGGTCCAGGCTAGCCAAAACCCTAAAACAATCATTAAAAATAATACAAGCACTAAATAAATATAAATATAATTAATTTAATACAATACACAATTTACCAAATAAAAATTAAAAAAAATCCTATTTTCTAGAATCGGATAGTGACAAGTCTACCCTCCTTAAAATAATTTCGTCCCCAAAATTAAAAGACGAAACTAGGACGGAATGTAAGGAAAGAACCATACCTCAGGGCTCGAAGAGATAGGGGTATCTCTCGCGCATTTCATCCTCCCTCTCCCAGGTCGACTCACCTAGAGAGTGATGCCTCCACGCGACGTGAACCAAGGGAATAGTCTGGTTCCTCAATACTTTTCCCGCCGATCCAGAATCTCCACCGGCTGCTCTGGATAGCTAAGAGTAGGGCCCACCTCGATCTCTGAGTGATCCAATACGTGACTGGGATCCGCCACGTACCGTCTCAACTGCGACACGTGGAACACATCATGAACTCCCTCCAGCGTAGGCGGCAACTCAAGCCTATACGCCACGACGCCGACCCTCTCAAGAATACGGAAGGGTCCGACGAAACGTGGGCTAAGCTTTTCGCCTCCACCGAAGCGAATAGTGCCCCGCATCAGAGAAATCCTCAGGAACACCAGATCTCCAACCTAGCACAAACAAGGTCTCTGTACTTAGTCTAAAACAAGCAATCACAAGCAAACACAAGAACAAAATCTAGATTCTAAGCTATACCTCGAACTCCAAAGGTTTCTGGTGGCTATCGGCCCAATGCCGCTGCCTGTCCTGCACCACCCGAAGTCTATCTCTAATGAGCTTGACCTTCTCCGCCGCATCAACCAGCATCTCTGGGCCAAACAAAGCTCTCTCACCTATATCATCCCATGACAACGGAGTGCGACACCTCCGTCCATACAACGCCTCGAAAGGTGATATCTCGATACTGGCTTGGTAGCTGTTGTTGTAAGAAAACTCTACCAAGTGCAAGTTATCCTCCCAAGAGCCTCTGAAATCCAAAACACAAGTGCAAAGCATGTCCTCAAGTGTCTGAATGGTCCTCTCTGACTGACCATCTGTCTGTGGGTGATACGCACTACTAAACTTGAGCTGGGTGCCCAAGCTAGCCTGCAGACTCCTCCAGAAATGCGAAGTAAAGCGACTGTCCCGGTCTGATACTATGCTCACTGGAACTCCATGCAGTCTGACTATCTGGCGCACATACATCTCTGCTAGTCTCTCTGTAGACGTACCCACTTTGAATGGTAAAAAGTAGGCCAATTTGGTCAACCTGTCCACGTTGACCCAAATCGCATCCTTCCCGCCTGGAGAACGGGGAAGTCCAGAAACAAAATCCATGGTCACATGCTCCCATTTTCACTCCGGAATGGGTAACGTCTGGAGTAAACCTCCTGGCCTCTGCCTCTCCGCCTTCACCTGCTGGCACACTAAGCATCGGAATACGAAGAGTGCTACCTCCCGCTTCATCCCGTACCATCATACATGCTGTCTCAGATCTCTATACATCTTGTTGGCACCTAGATGCATAGAGTACTGGGATCGATGCACCTCCTGGAGAACCTCCTCGCGCAATGACCCACTCGGCACACACAACCTGGTATCGTGCCGCAATGAACCATCATCAGCAATGGTGAAGTCATCTGATAATCCCATCTGAACCTGCGCCCTGATGCTCCTCAGGGACTCATCCTCAAACTGTGTAGCCCTGATCCGGTCTACCAACTCTGACTGAATCTGTAGTCCCCACATCTGTATCTCAACTCCAGGCACTATCACCTCAATGCCCAAGCTCTCTAGATCTGCCAGAAGATAACAATCTGTAGTCAGGCACATAGCTACCGGATACCTGCTCAATGCATCCGCAACTACGTTCGCCTTTCCTGGATGGTACTGCAACGATATGTCGAAGTCCTTCATCAACTCCAACCATCTCCTCTGCCTCATGTTCAGCTCTTTTTGGGTAAACACATACTTCAAGTTTTTGTGGTCTGTAAAGATCTCCACACGCTCTCCGTATAAATAGTGTTTTCACAACTTCAGAGAAAAGATGACCGCTGCCAACTCCAAATCGTGGGTAGGATAGTTCTTTTCATGAGGACGTAATTGCCTGGAAGCATAGGCAATCACCCTCCCATTCTGCTGCAACACATAACCCAGTCCCTTCCCCGATGCATCACTATAGATAGTGAATCCTCCAGAACCTGATGGCAACGTCAACACTGGAGCTATCGTCAACCTCCTCTTCAGCTCATCAAAGGCGATCTGGCACTCCTTTGACCAAACAAACTCCACGTCCTTCCGAGTCAGCCTGGACAACGGCTCTGCAATCCAGAAAAAATCCTGAACAAATCTTCTGTAGTAACCTGCCAGTCCCAAGAAACTCCAGACCTCGGCTACTGAACTCGGAGCACTCCATGCCTCAACTGCCATGATCTTTCTCGGATCCACCGAGATACCCTCTCCAGTCACCACATGACCAAGGAATTCTACCTTGTCAAGAAAGAACTCGTACTTCGAAAGCTTTCCATAAAGCTTCTCCTTCCTGAGAGTCTCCAGAACTATCCTCAGATGCTCCTCGTGCTCCTCTGGGGTCTTCGAATACACCAAGATATCATCTATAAATACCACCACAAACCTGTCCAGATGCTGATGGAACACCTTGTTTATCAGATACATGAACACTGCCGGGGCATTAGTCAACCCAAACAGTATCACCAAGAACTCATAATGTCCATATTTGGTCCGAAAAGCTGTCTTTGGAATATCCTCCTTCCTGACTTTCACCTGGTGGTAGCCTGTCCTCAGATCAATCCTGGAAAACACTCTCGCTCCGCTCAACTGGTCAAATAGATCATCAATACGCGACAGCGGATACTTGTTCTTGATTGTGAGGCTGTTCAGAGCCCTGTAGTCGATACACATCCGTATCGACCCATCCTTCTTCGGCACAAAAAGTACCGGAGCACCCCACGAAGAAGAACTAGATCTGATAAATCCTTTGTCCTGAAGCTCATCCACCTGCTTCTTCAACCCTATCAGCTCACTGTTGCTGACTCTATAGACGTGCTGGGATATCGGCTCCGCGCCTGGCACTAAGTCTATAGAGAACTCCACATCTCTGTCCGGAGGTAACCCTGGCAACTCCTCCGAAAAGACATCCATGTACTCCTCTATCAGTGGATGTAGCGACCTCGGCTCTACCACCAGGGCTCCGCAGAAGACTCCCTCGGTCTGCTCCGCTGCTCCTCTGGCAAACTGAAACTCTGGCTCACCTGGCGGACTAAACAAAACTCTATCTCCACGATAATCTATACTAGCACAATGCGTACTCAACCAATCCATTCCGAGTACAATATTGTAGCTCAAAAGTGGCATTACGAGTAGGCACACACTCAACTCTCGGCCTCCCAAGGTAACTCTCCGGTCTCTGCAGACATCACGGACTAGGATGATACCACCCCCGGTCGTGATCTTGCAGAGTCTAGCTAAAGGTTCAGCAACAAAATAGTGTCTAACAGCAAAAGATACAGACACAAAGCTATGGGAAGCACCGAAATCAAATAAAGCAAGAGCTGGAATGGAATCAAGAAGAACATAACCTGAGATAACATCACCAACTGGCTCGGCCTCGTCTACTGTCAGGGCAAAAGCTCGCCCCTGCTGTCCTCCTCGGTGCTGCTGCTGGTGCTGGGCGAACCTCTGCTGCTGAGTCTGCAAAGGCGGACCTCTCTGCTGCGCTGCAGGTGCTCTGGCTGGTGCCCTCTGAGCGGTTCCTCCGCCCTGAGCTGTACGGGCAAGCGCTGAAGGACAATCCTTCAGCTGGTGATCTGCGGCACCACACAATAAATATCTACCCAGCCTCTTTCTACATATGTCCCATCCGTGCCCTGGCTTCCTACAGAAAGGGCAAACGATGGGCTGCCTCTGGCCCTGCTGCTGACCCTGCCTCTGCTGCTGGGGCGCCTGCCGGAATGGCGCACGACCCTGACCCTGGTGCTGCTGGGTCTGCTGAAATGGCCTCTTGGCTGGGCCTGCACTGCTATCTGCTCCTGAAGCATCTCTGCTTCTCTTCGTCTTCAGCTCCAAATCATCCTCAGCCCTCTGTGCGTCGCTGACAATCTGCTCGAAGGTCGCCTCGCGGTCGCTCCTAGTCAAGGACTTGACCGCCATGACCAAGCCCTTGCGGAACTTCCGCGCCTTTGCTGCCTCAGACAACCCCTCAACAAATCTGTCCAGACGACAGAACTCCGCTGCATACTCGTCCACTGACATACTCCCCTGGACGAGCGCCTCGAACTGTCTCTCTAAGGCACTGAGAGCCACATCCGGGAAGAACTTCTTCTTGAAAAGCTTCTTAAAAGCCTCCCAAGTCAATCCCGGAACTGCTATCCGCATATCTGTGTGAAACCAAGTAAGGGCAAGGTCGAACATCTGGCTGCCCGCTGCCTCGATCTGCATGCTGGCTGGGATCATCGCCAGCCTAAAGATGCCCTCTATATGCTCGATCCAGTCGTCGGCGTACAGGATCCCCTCTGTGCCACGGAACTTCTTAGGTCGCATCCTCTGAAAATTGATAATAGTACCCGGCCTAGGATACTGAGCCTGCTCTGGCTGTGGCTGGATCTGAGCCACTCTGTCGACCGCTGTCATAGCCACCTGATGAGCATTCTCAATGCCCATCCTCATAACATCTGTCTGGCGGTACTGCGCATCTATCATTTCTCGGAAGAATGCGAACAACTGCGTAGCATCCACTGGCGCAGGCGGTGGTGGAGGAGGTACCACCGGAACAACTGGGGTGACTCTCGGATCAATGGGAGTAAGGGAATCTCCGAGAGAAACTGACGCTCCCTCAACCGCAGGAGTGGCGAGTGGAGCAGTAGCGGCTGCCGGAAGTCGAGCAGGTCGAGAGGTGGCAGACCTCTCGGTGGCAGCTGCTGGGGCGGTACGCTGAGATCTGGTCTTCGGAGGCATCCTGAACACAGATCAAAAGAAGTCAATATAGTACAAGAAACGATAACATCAATGAAGGACAGTAATATTGCAAAAGCGAACAATTTCAGGAAAATTAAGATAGCAAAAGGAATCAGGAAGGGTCCTAGTTGTGATTGAGCACACTCTCTCTCAGCCTATATCCTATATTCTATTGCAGGTAAACCAAAAATCTAGACCCGCATGGGCCACCACCAAAAACGTGTCATGACCCGCACCCGAAAATCGGGCATGAGTCGTGGGTACGTCCAGCCTACGCCACAGAATCGGCGGTAGAACGCTGTAAAGGTCCGTTCTAAGTCAACCATATCTATCTATATCTCACAGAAAAATCTGGCATGACCTCTCCAAAAAGAGGGCAACTACGCAATATATATATCAAAATCCTCTCCAAAAGGAGGGCAACCACGCAATATATATATATCAATAATCTCAATCACAAAATCTAGAGGAAGAATATAAGCACGATATGATATAAACAAATAAACAGAACCAAGAGAGCAAGACAATCCAAAATAATACAGTCCAAGGCCATAATAGCTACAACATCTCACAGCCACAAAAAAATAAGTACAATAATCCAAAATAAAATACTAGAAATAACCCAGGAAACCCACCTAGCTAACTAGGGTGCTAACGGCGTCTCCTCGGCGCACTCCTCCTCGATCACGGGGTCACAACAGTCGTCAACACCCGGTCCGTAGAACGTCGGGCAATAGTCCTCAGGATCCTCTGGAAAAAATATGCCCAGTCAGGACTGGAGCGAAGTATATAACTCTGAAAGCAACTCCAAATACATGGTAAGGTGTATATGACGAGCAATAGAAAAGTATACAAGATGCACAGGAAATAAATATATACTGGAGCACAATAAGTAGCTGCAATATAAACTGGAGAACAATACAAGTACTGGAAAATTAACTGCAGGTGAGAAACATGAATACTAGCTAAGTGCTTTGAGCACAAGTTCGTTATGTGATCGACTTAGGTTGCACATAAAAAATACTACGATAACTCCGTTATGCGTGAGTTGTATAACCGACATACACATGAATACTGTTTGGCTTTGATCACATAACCAACTCCTACTCCCCTCCCCCACTAATACCATTGGATCCAACCACAACAAGCTACGTACATGATAATAGCTCGCACATACGAAGGCGAGAGCACAATAAGCACATGATAGCACATGAGAATCAATACCCGAAGCATATGATGAAATACACGTGATAGAGTACCCGCTGAACACGGTAAGGGGGATAGCATCTCATGACAGGATCCACTAGTACCAGCTCATGTAACAATGTGTCAGAATCAAGTATTATAGTTCTAGAACAGGTGATATAAACGCTATCATGAAATAGAAACTATCAGAGGTAGGTAGTCGCTTAATGTCCTGAGCAACTGATAAGGATCGAGATCCGGACCGGTGTCGCAAGGACCTAATGTGAAAAGCAAGAATTAAACAGGGTTCTAAGCATTTAAACTGATATAAAATAATTAAAAATAGGCTTCTAGGGCTATTCTAGGTCGAACGGGTCAAACCGATGAAATTTGGGTCAAAAAGTCAACCAGGGGTCCAAAAAGTCAACTCTAGGTCAAAACTAGGTCAAACGTTGACTTTTACGGTCAACGAGGACAATTATGGTCAAAGCTAGGTCAAACTAGGGTGCCCCTGAAATTTTAGGTCAAACCGAGCTCATTAAGCTACTAAACTCTCAAACTCGCCTAATCGAGATACCGGGATACCCTCGGTATCCGATACCTCGCCCTAGGCCACACACCCCGCCTAAACACGCTAAAACCTATGCTAGCACGCGTAAATATATATACATAAACATATAAAAATCACTCCAAAATATTTTCTACGCTATTGCTCAAATACCCCGCTCGAAACTCAATACCTTGGATATCTCAAGGTATTGAGATACCTCGGTATCTCAAGGTATTGAGATACCGCTCTCAAACCCCTCTAACTAGCTATCTAACTAAAGATTATATACCTAGTTATTAATCTAGGCTAGGAAATATATATATCTACCCTATTTATATATATCTAAGTATCTATATACATATATATATAGATATCCACACACATATATACGATACCCATTACCTTACCTATACACATATATATATATATCTAACTATAATATATATCTAGCTCTAGGTATATATATATATATATATATATATATATATATATATATATATATATATATATATATATATATATATATATATAGATATAGGTATCTACCATATACCTACCTATCTATCTATCCATAGATAGATCTATCTATCTATGTATCTACTAACTACCTATCTATCTTATTTACCTAACTATCAAACCAACTATCTAACTAATAACTTAACTATCTATCTATGTATCTACTTATCTATCTATAATAATATCTATCTTACCTATTTATCTAGGTAACTATATATCTATCTATGTAACTATCTATCATACTATCTATTTATCTAACTATCTAATCTACCTAGTTATCTATCTAACAATATATACATCTATCTAACCTATTCACTTACCTATCTATCTATCCATAAATCTAACTATCTACCTATTGATATATCTATCTATATATATATATATATATATATATATATATATATATATATATATATATATATATATATATATATATATATATATATATATATATATATATATCAATCTCTCTTTCTCACTAAACCTCACTAACCCTTGCTACTAGCCGCTGCTACTGCTGGAGCTTACCTAGGCTGCTACTACTGCTTCAGAATCTGCTGCTGCTGCTGCCCTTATGCTGATGATGCTGCTGCTGGCTGCTCCTTGCTGCTGCTGTGCTGCTGCTGCAGTGCAGCTGCAGCTGCTGCCCCTACTGCAGTTGGTTGCCTCCCCCCTCCACCACAAACACACACACACGCCTATATACTTATATATATATATATCACCCTATATATATATACACACATATAACTATATATATATATATATACTACTAGATAGAGATATATATACACACTTATCTACTCTCTAACACTCACACTAACACACTCACAAACACACTAATACACACACTCACACACAAATATATACATAGCTGTATATATATATATAAACACACATATTAATATATATACACACACATACAAATATATATATATATACATACCAATACATACACACACTCTAAGATATATATACACACATACACATTCAAATATATATATACATATGCACACACAAGCACACTTACACATATACATATATATATATACACATAGACTTATACACATACAAGCACATAGATATAAATACACATATATATATAAATATATATACATAAACACACATACATATAAATATATACATATATATATATATATATATACACATATACACTAACACAACACAACACACAACAACACACAAACAACACGTCCCACTCACGCCCAACGACCCCGACACTCACCAACACCCTAAAATATATAAAATATAACTCAAAAACTCTATCACACACTCCCCGATACTAACCCAACGCGCGCACAAGCCCGAAACAAGAAAACCAAGTCGAAATGGCCGTTCGGTCATTTCGACGAACACGTGGTGCGCGGCTCGAAAAACCTCCTGAAACGCACACCAAACGAACTCGGAATCGGCCCAAAATTTATCCACGCGCTCTAAACGATATCTAGATCCTAGAAAAAGTGCTTCCGTGTCGATTCTAGGTCCGTGGCGGAAACACACACGCACTTGGAATCGGCGACTACAAAAAACCCCAATTTCGCCCGAAACGCCCGTTTCTCTGCGACGCGGCTTCCCGTGTCCGAACGGAGACACGCACTCACCCTCAAGACACCCGACAACGTCTACCTAGGTCCATCTAACCTAAGGCATCACCAAAAATTGGGCCAAATTCGGATTCCACCCGAATTCGACACAAAACCTAATGTCAAAGTCTCTAAACTCAACCAAACTAGTTCCAACTTCCTCCCACGGGTAGGCTTAGGATATAGGAAGGTTCTACAACACTAATTACATTACACAAAAATAATTAGGAAGGATAAAGTTAGGGTTTACCTCTTGGAAGTTGGAATCCCAAGGCCAAAGTCTCCGATCTACTAGAAATCACCTCCCTCAAGCTCCAAGCCACCAAATCTAGCTTCCACACTAGATCTAAGCTCCTCACACCTAGGTTAGGAAAAATGCAAGGTTAGGGCTAGCATAAGAAAGAAGGAATGGAAGAAAGAAAGAAGAAAAATGGAAGAAGGACTTACTTGTAGAAGGAGGGAAGAAGAAAGAAGAAAAAATGGAAGAAGAAGAGTGAAGAAGAAGTGAAGGATGAAGAGGAATGAAGAAAGGGGGGGCTGCTGCTGTGTGGTCGGGAATGGGGGGGTAGGTAGGTCGGCCAAACATTAAAAATGGGTTCACACAAGTTCCAAATTCCCAAAATGCCCCTACTTGACTTGGTTTCGGGTTCCGGGTTCCAAAAGCACTCAAACTAGCTCCAAATCTCTCCAACTAACCTCCTAAAAATATAATAAATATTTCTAAGCCCCAAAATAATTCTCACAAGGGTGTGGGCTGGGTCGGACATGGGTCCACTAGGGTCTGACATGGGTCCAGGCTAGCCAAAACCCTAAAACAATCATTAAAAAATAATACAAGCACTAAATAAATATAAATATAATTAATTTAATACAATACACAATTTACCAAATAAAAATAAAAAAAATCATATTTTCTAGAATCGGGTAGTTATAGTAGTCCATATGCCTACTGATTGTCCTTCCGTCCCATGATACTATGTATCAAGTGTATGTCAACATATATAATATACAATTATGACTGAAAGAAAACACATATATAATAAATATATAAAAATATGATAAGCATGCAAAGTACTGTAAACAATTTGGTAAGGTATACTTGCCTGTTCTGAAAAAGAATGAAGTTCCAACTCAAGGCGTCGTCCGATCTACCCATCACATAAATTAAACAAGTTAGGTTACAAAAGTGGGTGAATAGGTTCCTCCATTTTAATCTATTTTAATTCTGAATAAAATAATATAAAATAGTATTTTAATCCTATTATAATCTGATTTTATTATTAAACCCTAATTTTGGTCCAAAGAAAGTCAACTTTACGGATTTGGGATCCATGGCACGCAAATCGAGGCAAACCGTTGACCAAAAAGTCAATCGACTCAAATCCTAGATTTGTGTGTGGAATTCTATATATCTCAGTGCTACATGAACATCGTAATCTACTATTTCATAAAATCATAAGTCGGTAAAGAGTTATGGCCACAAGGGCGCATAGATAACAGTTTTCGGTGGTTTCCTATTTATGTCTATGTTGCACAAATTTTACAGTAGATTAAACTTGTATTTTAAATTTTGAAAAAATAATTTTATGTAAGTTCTTCATGTCGACTTTTTGAAAATTCAAACGGTTCATAATTCCGAGTTCGGGATCTCCCATAATCTCAAAAACACCAAAATGCATCTAATTTCGGATAACTGACACTTTCAGAATATTCTAGAAAAATAGGTTCAAAAATTATTAAAATAATTTATATATTCAGAAAATAACCATAATATGGTTCTAGCAAAAAAAATTGGACTGCATTTGGAGTCCGGAGCTAGAAGATATCGTCTTTTTAAGTCATCATAACTACTAGAAAATGAGACTGATTTATGACGAATTTTGACTATTTTTTGACGAAAAAGAGAGGAGTTTGGGGAAGAAAAATATGAAAGATAAGTTTATTCCATAAGTTTAATAGGTATTTATAATGGTGAAGACTACTTAATTGAATACGACTATGATTGGCTAATTTGAAAATGATTAGGATGAGTTTAAATAAGGATAGGATATGCATGAAGTTACTTTCCTAGTATGCTCAGGATTTGAATTAATTTAAAATAGAGTTTAAGTTTATCTCAATAATTTATAATCTTAAATAGAATTAAAAATAATACAAATAATTTATATATAATCTTATTAATATCTATTAACACTAAATTATCATCTATCTAATATAAAGACTATATAAATCCAAATAAATCCTAAATAATTTCAAAAATCTAAATAAATTTCTTAAAATTCTAAATAGATTACAAAAATATATATTTAAATATTTTAACATAAAATAAATATTTAGTAGGAATAATATGTAAGTATGGTCTCATAGTAAATCATGGAAGTCCTAGTAATTTATGTTTCCTATGTTTTAATTACCCTAAAATTCTAGAAAAATCTCCAAAAATATAAAATAGCCTAAAAATGATTCTAAATAAATATTTATATAAGTAAATATATTAAGAAATTTATTTTCTAATTAACGAAGAGAATACTCTAAGAAAATTCATTATCTATAATAAATATAATAATATAAAATACACACAAAATACCTATTTTGGGTGAGGGGGTTTACAAGAAGAAATAAAGCCAAAGGGGAAGCCTCATAGCAGAATTTATGTGGTCTAAACAACCACGAAGTAAGGGCATGATGAGATCCCTTGACACAACATTCAATTTCTGTCAGAAGTTCTGACACACCACTCATCACCCAGAGCGCTTCGAGAATCGTGAGAGAAGCGACGACTCATAAAAAGACGAAAAGTTATATCAATGCATTAATGACTTCGTCAGACGTGTCATGCCACGTGTTCTCTCATATGCGGTTACGGTCCTATACGGCATCGTCATCATATGGCTAAAGTGTTCATTCGACCAAGGCCATACGAGAGTTTGCATGCGGCCTTAACGCCATACGGCCAAAGTGTCCATAAGACCAAGGCCAAAGGAGATAGCACATATGCGTCCAAGACGCTATATGGCCAAGATGTTATGCGACTTTTAGCTTGTAAGATCTGTTCATTGCAACCGAAGAGATATTCACATAGTTAGTGCTGGTTACGTGTCCAGCTGACCGAGTCACGCATATGAGAGAGTTAAAAATAACCCCGAGATCTTATCAAATAACATATCTCAACCGAAGTCGCATTGCAGCTTGCCCATAGTATGCTACTATAGTTGCAACCGTATTCTGTTGAAAGAGCCCCATACGACCACCAAACAGAAGCACATGCGACACCTGTAGCCCATCAACATGATAGCTATAAATAGGAGAAACTTGGATTTTCTAAAGTGCTGGCTTTTCGGCTTCAGAGACCATACCCCCCACAGGCGAGCTACGTACGTGAACAAAAGCTTAAGAGAGAGAAAAGAGAAGAGAACATCCTCATTCCCTCGTTGAACCGTCAACGGAGTAAATAAGTCGATGATGTACTCAATATCCATAGTCACATTCCCAGATCAAAAATATTGTAGTTATATTTTTTGTCTAGGATTTTTTTGTATTTTTTGTTGGTTGTTAAGCAAAACTTTCTTAAATTTACTTTAATGGCGAACAAATGTAAGATGTGGTACTAGCATGCTTAGTTAATTTTTTTGTAATTACTTCTATCCAGCATGACTAGTTGTTTAGGTAAAAAAATAGTTCACACTATGGAATAATTTACTAACTTTATATTAGTATAACACAATTGTCTATGCAAGCTTTATAACTTTTAGTAAACTTTATTCATCGAGAATTAGGGATCCGATGATGTATGAAGATATAAGTTGCTTAATTTCTTTTAATCTAAGTTCTTTAAAGTTGATATTATTTTTGGTACAGGCCAAAAGGTGTCACGACCCGCACCCGGATATTCGGGCATGAGTACGTGGTTACGCCCAGCCTACGTCGCAGAATCGGCAGTAGAACGTTGTCTGGATTATTTCTAACTATCTAACATCTCAACAATATAATATGGTACCTGTCAATCATCTCAACTCCAAATGGAGGAGCAATATGGTATCTCACAAGTATAACTAATCTCAATCACAAAACAAACTAAGAAAGAATAATGCATGAATGGAATAGCGAAGGAAAGAATAAGATACAATCTACAATCTAAAATAATATACAAACTGTGAATCCACCAAAAAAATAGTCTAATACAATCTAATACCAATATAACTAGACCTCCTCGGGCTCTGCAACTAAGTCCTCATGGTTAATAGGAGTATCCTCTAAAGGTACGCCATCCTGCGGCCCGTAGAATGTGGGACACTGCTCTATAAGCCAGTCATTTAGAAAAATATATCCAGTCAGGATTAGAACGAAGTACATACCTCAGAAAGCAGTTTCAATAGCATAATCGAGCATATAAACAGATATAGAAATAAAATACAAGATCACTAAATATATGAATGAATAAACAAGATATACAGGTAATGTACGAGAATATAGATCAACAATATGAATATCACAATATGATAAAATAACTGCAATCTTAACTAACTAATATGACTCAGAATACAAGTTCATTATGTGATCGGGTTGGGTGAACATGATCAGGTAAGACGGATTACAAGTGAGGGATGTAACCAGAATATACAAAATGTAATAATATCTTTGATAACATAATCAACTCCTACTCTCCCACCCTCAACTAATACCGATGGATCCAATCATGACATGCTACGAACACGAAATATAACCACTGAACACGAGCAGTGGATGTACACGAATATCATAACCACCGAATACGAGCGGTGGGTGTACACGAATAAGCACACTGAACACGAGTAGTATATGAACACGAAATATAATTAATACCCAATATACACGATGAGATACAATGTACACGAGTACCCAATGAATACGGTAGGGGATAACATCTCATGAAGGGATCCATATAGTACTAGTCCGTGAAATCACTGTGTCAGGATCAATGTATACAATTCTAGAACATACAAATATACAATATTATGAATTAAAAACTATCAGAGAAATGTACTCGCCTGATGTCCTGAGCAAGGTGTGTCGCTCGATGCCCAAGCCGGTGTCTCACAACCTATATATGGTATGCTGCATCAATACAAGGTTCAAAAATGAAAATAAGTGAAGTTGATGCAATTCTAGGTCAATATGCCATTTCTAAGTCAAACTAATAAATTCTAGGTTGCAAGAGTCTAATGCTAAGTCACTAAGTCGACACACCATGAAACTATGCTATACTAACTAAGTTAAGGAACAATAAAGCACTCAAAGAGTCGTATCCCAAGATACGCAAGTTTCTAATAGGAAAATAAGGTTTTATATATATATATTCAAGTCAAATATTATAATATTATATAAAAATAATTGAAATATGATACCTTAGCCTTGCACCAATGAGTATCGCACCTATCTCGATACCCAAACTCAATACTTTGGGTATCGTCCCAATACCTTGGTGATACCTTGGTATCCCAAGGCAACCCAAAGCTAACATATAGCTAATATCTATAAACAACAAGCTAATACTAACTACTCATATACTAATTACTAACATATACTTGTACTAACATACTTAGATACAACTACTAACATATATAGCAATAATACACATAACTATCCCTTCTATACTTAACCAATAACTTATATATATATATATATATATATATATATATATATATATATATATATATACTAAACATCTAACCAGTATAACTAATCAACTAAGTTACTAACCATCTTACTGATACACTAGCTAAACTACTAACTATCCCTTCTAAATACTAACCAATGACCCAGCACCTAGCTGAACACTGAACTGATCTGGCCTGCATCTCAGCTGCTGTAGGAAATATCTTGAGACTCCCTGCTGAAACTGCTGCTGCCTCCTCTGCATCCCGAGTTGCTCTCAGTTGGCTGCACGAGTCCCCTTCAGTCATGCCGGACTCATCCTCCCTTATGCATGGCCATGCCTTACAGGAGCTGCCCGAGTGCACATCATCCTTTGCAGCTAGCTGCTGCTCCCCCCCCCCCAAAAACATAGCCCGACTCCCTACTGCAAGTGCACTGCTACTCCGAAAGAATTTTGTTGATACTTTGCAGTGGAAGCCGCAGTAGTTCTGATACTGGATACCTGCTGATAGGAAGGGTTCTGTTGTTGGTGCATTCTGCAGTGAGCTCTGCCCCGAGTTGCCACTGCTACTGCTCACTTCATAGGCTGGATTGCACAGCAACTTGCAGCTTCTGCTTCACTGATATTATGGCTACTGCTGTAGTGAGCTACTGCAGTGTCTCCCTGATATTGCCATGCCCGAGTCCCTTTGCTCGAAATGATACTTCTTGTTGATACCTTTGCACTCCCTTGTGCAGCTCACTGCCACTGAACCCGACTGTGCACGAGCTGCACAGTCCCTTCTCACACACTCAAGCACACACAGACACACACCTACACTCATATGTATATATATATATATATATATATATATATATATATATATATATATATAGCTACTCTCTCACACACATATTAATCAATATATATATATACAGCTATACACATATAGATAACTAGCTATCTATATACATAGATACATAGAATACCTCGCATACATAACACTCTAATGCATAAACACAAACATATATATATATATATATATATATATATATATATATATATATATATATATATATATATATATATATATATATATATATATATAGACACACACATATACATTAATCACGAATACACTATTATATATACTATATAATACATAGATAGCATATATATATAAATACACATGCACGTATAGGAATGAGAGCAAAACATCAAACACGTGGAGTGCACCGCACCTGTATCACACTAAATCTATAAATACACTTGCAAACATCACTGACCAGGATAATGCCACCTCCGGTCGTGATTTTGCAAGTCCTCACCAACAGTTCAGACTCAAGGCGATGCCTCAAAGCAAAAGATACAGATACAAAGCTATGAGAAGAATAAGAATCGAACAAAATATGAGCTGGAAAGAGTCGAGATAAACTAAACATGAGATGACATCACCAATCGGCTCCTCCTCCTCGACAGTCAGGTCAAAAGCTTGCCCCTGTCGATGCGCTCCCCTCTGCTACTGATGTTGGGCAAACTGTTGCTGCTGTGGTGGAAGAGGTCCTCTCTTCTTGCCCGATGGTGGTCTAGCGGGTGCCCTCTGTGCCTGTCCGCCACCCTGAGCTGGACGAGCTGGGACTTTGGGACAAGCCCACAACTGATAATCTCCCAATCCATAGAATAAGCATTGGGCTAGCCTCATCCTGCATGCGTCACATCCGTGTCCTTGCTTCTTACAGAAAGTACAAGGAACTGTTGCCCTCTGGATCTAATGCATCTGCTGAGCCGGCGCCCTAGCTGGCCCGTGATACTACTTCCTCTAGTGCTGGTACGGCCTCTGGTGCTGCTGCTGGAAATGAGGAATCTTCGCTGGACCCGTGTAGTTGTTGGATCCTCCGGTGTCCCTCGACCTCTTAGAGCCAAGCTCTAAGTCATCCTCCGCTCTCTGCGCCTGCCTGAGAATCTCCTCAAAGGTGGCAGTAGGATCTCTGTTGGTGTAGAGTTTGACTTTTCAGTTCAGGCCCTTCCTGAACTTCCTAGCTCTGCCTCTAGGGTTCTGACCCTCCACGAAGCGACCTAGACGGTAATACTCCACCGCATACTCATCCACTGACATACCTCTATAAAACCCATAATTCTAAAAACCATATTAATCATTTTAATTAATTATTTAATTGATTTTTAGTATTTATTAGTTAATTAAAAAATAGAATTTTTAGAATTTTTATTTCTAGGTGTTTGTGCAATAGGGGATTTATGGAGCAATTATAAATTTTTCTTAATTTATTTTATGTAGGAGACCTTGTGGACAGTAGAAGGATTAATTGTATGCTCTAAAATTTAATTTCTAGAATTATATATATATATATATATATATATATATATATATATATATATATATATATATATATATATATATATATATATATATATATATATATATATATATATATATATGATTTATTAAAAAGAATAATATAAGAAAAAGAATGAAAAAGAAATAGAAATAGATTAGAAAAGAAATTAGAAATTAGAAAGAAAAAGAAATAAAAGAAATAGATAAATGGATCTAAACCCGCTAACTACCAAACCCTACCCGCCCGTTAGCCCGGTCCGCACCCGCATTGCTAACGAATCAGCAGCAGCAGCAGTTGATTCCAGTGACCCGCGCGTAGCCTATTCTTCCCCCCGCTATATATATACATATATATACTCCTTCTCAACTCATAAAACCCTAAACCTAAATATCTTCTTTATCTCCCCATCTTAGCGCCGACGCTGACCAAGGACCACCGACAGAGCCACCGCGGAGCGCCGCCTGCCACCGTGACAGCGGCAGATTTTGAATAGCGACGTACCTCTGTTCCTACTTCGTTTCACGTGCCCTCGCTTGACCAAACTCGACCCTGTCTTCACCGGTACGTTCATAATATATCCCCCTTCCATCTCTGTATATTAGTTTACCTCAAACAACGCGTAACCCTAGGCGAAAACAGCAACAAAATTGACAAAAAATGATAACTTTTGGATCGCAAAAAACTGCGATAACTAACCATTTTCACTGACTTGTATCTCCCACCACAGAGATCCGAATTTGATTTTTCTTTTTGGTATGCGAAGACCATCTAACCGAGATTAATTCCTGTTAAATACAATATTTAAATTATTGCTGTATGTAGAATTAAACTAAGTTAAAAATCCCAAAAATATACTTTTTTTAACTTCCAGAATTTGCGATACGGAGCGCGCCCCGCCAAACGGGACCGCCCCATCGCGTACCAAGTGCACCGAAAGGCGCGCAAGGTATACTCAAATATGTGGGCTTTTGCAGAAACTGATTTGGACGTGTGTGCGCGTCGGAATCAGCCCGTATCCGCGAAAAGTCCCCGTATTACGACTTTTGCAAAATATCGTACCATTTATTGTACGCTTATCAGAATGCGACAAAACTTATGCCATTGGACTCGTGGTATCGCCCTGGTCCTGTGACCCAAGTTTCACGCGATTTTGAGATAGTTGATCAAGCCGCCTATTTGCGGGCCCCACGGTTGACTTTTTTGGGCGAATTTGTGTTCGGCTCACCGAAATCCAAAATTGGACATATCGTTGAGTTTGTATTGACGTTTAGAATTGGTTTGACCTATAATTTATCCCTTTTAGAGACCTTTATTCCTGGCACACTTTTCGGTGCAAAGTGGCCTACATGTGGACCCCACTTTGACCCAAAATTACCGTTTTGTCCCTGTATCCAAATTGGACGAAAGGGTAGTATTTTTTAGCTATCTCGCTTATTATGGGAACGTTGGTGTTGTTTATTTCAGCATCCGGATATGTTCATTCTGAGGCCGTAGTTTCTGACTCTTGGTGTTTGACATATGGACGTTACATTTTGCAGCTCTCTTGCCAGGCAAGTATACCTTGCCAAATTATTTACAGTATTTTGCATGCTATTTATATTTTTGTATATTTATTGCATGTGTAGTTTCGTTCAGTCATTACTATATATTAAATATATTGACACACACTTGACACTTAGTATCATAGAGGACAATCAGTAGGCGTATGTGCTTTAACCACTGTGGTAAAAACCGTAGTATCTAACTCGCACTACGGGAGTATATCACGCTGGTCGCTATCCCCGAGGTATGCCGATTTCTGTAGAGTCGCGCTGGTCGCTACCCCCAAGGTATGTCGATTTCTGATGTTCTAGACGAGTGTGTGAGTTGTGAGGCTTAGATCGAGTAGCCTACCCTTGCCCATACGTCAAAAATTTGTCCTCATTTGCATTCATATAGATTGTCTTGTACAGCGTACTTATATATTTTCAAACATTATGCATGTTTACTGTATTCAATTGGCTTGCTTATAAGTATCTTGTTATGTCCCTCTGAGGACCTGGTCCCTTTCCAGGTGTAGATGTTTATGACTATTCGCAGGAGCACGGATCAGGACTTACTACTTATCACTCCCGATGAGGTCTTACCCTCTGAGCATCATTGATTACCTCTAGCGATGGATCCTTTAGCTGACACTCTTATATCATCACCTTATTTATATTGGTAATTTTACTCTTCTCTCTTATTTTAGTTGATATAGTCATTGGTAGTGGATTTGTCTCCACCGACTATCATTTATGGATATTCAGACTCTTTATTCTAGTTTAGTTAGTTACTTTATGTAACTTGTTGTATGGATGAGATTAGTATTTCTGTGACTTGTGATAGTATTTATACCACATGTAAGTTTATATTCATATTACAGTGTACGTGTGTATTATGGTATCCATATATTGGAGTTGCCATATACATACGGGTGGCATGCTTACGTGTTCCTAGTCCTACGTATTTTAGGACTGGGGTGTGACATATTTTTGTGGTGGCCCATGCAAGTCGAGAGCATATTGTCTCGGTTACGTTACTATACCGAGCAAACCTGCAATTAGGATTAGAGTATATGATCTCATCCACAATTGACTATGACTCATCTTCCTTCCAATCTGTTCTATCTAAATGATCGCATCCTGCTTGATTCATGTGCTTCCTTAATAGTTCCTTGAGTATAGCCTTCCCCTAGAACATAAGAAGCCTTGTTGTTAGAATATTAATTAGGGTAACACACCTACTGAGAATACAACTAGAGTATAGACACATCACTAAGTTTAGAATATCTAGTGAACCCTAGCATTCCTTATCTATAGATTGGTTTACCATTACCCCTTGATGTATTTATGTAGACTTAAGAGTAGTATAGACACTACTAGAGTTAATTAGCAATTTAACCATATTGTTTGACCCTAGTATTGAGGGGCCACTAGAAATCCAAGGTTGAATATTAGGACCAAACCTAACTTTTATGGTGAGATAGTATTATAAAACTATACATTTAGATTCTTATCTTGATATTAGCAGACAGCACCCTAGGAGGCCAAGAGGAATAAAATAATATTTTCCTAGTTTCTTGCCTCAAACATAGAGATTAGCATACCACCTTCCCCTTAGACAGCCATGATATTATCTAGAGCCTTTCTATTTAAATTCAAATCTTGTTCCTTTGAAAACTTAGCGCTCGCTAATTGTGCGATGACTAATTATGTTCTTCTTTTCCTTCAACTCGTGCCACCTAACCCTTCCATACTTACTATTAACACTTGTTCTATGAGTACTATAATTAAGACTTAAGATGACCATGACCTATATAATGTGACAGGATACCCTAATAAGTACCAATACCTTTTCTCGTAAACCTTAACAGGAGTTTCTACTTTATCCTTAAGGCGATACAATATTAGTTAAAAAAATTTAAGTTGGGTAGTATGCCTCACAACATAGTATCCCATAGCCTCTTGACCCATTGATGAAGTATAACCGAATGACACCAACTATAGACTTGCATAAGAAGATAGTGTTTATTCAGACTGTAGAACTTAGAGGTCCATACCCCTATTTGGTCGACTAGCAACTTAGACAAGGAGCTAGTATGACAACTATAAAGACTTTAAAGTCTTATCTTCTTTGTAAACTTGAATTATTTTGTAATTTCTCTCATCATAAATCTAGCGTACTTATATTTTCTGTACTACCTTGACTTATGCCGCTATTATAGCCTAGTTTTGTAAGGTTACTCTTTTATCGAGCTTGATCATGATATATGTATTAGTGGATACACACTAATATATTTCAGAATCAGTGTATTATGGTCTGATCAACCATAGTGCGCTTGGTTCGCCCCTCGCATGACTACTTACGTGGATTGAGATAAATTTATTTAGCTTCTTAGACGAATGTACTTGCCCTCTAGACATGTCAGAGCATATCGTATCGGTTACATAACTGTACTGATACGAGCATGCGAATAAGAAATTATCAAATAGGATTTCAATCCACAACTTCCTTGACAATTCCCATTTGAATTCTTTAAACACCTTGGCCTCCATACTTCTATTCTATTACCTCCCCCTTGAACTCTTTATCATTATTTTCCATCTTCCCTTATTTCGGAAAGACAAAATCTCGTGCTTAGTATAAGTTGATACACAGATAGTACTAGATATACCCTATAGGCCAATCACATTACTTGATGATTATTTTTCATAATTAAGGACATATCATAGGTGATATGTTTGGTGTTAAAACTTTTGAGGAATTGCATAACATGATTAAATAATTTGAGGAATATTTCGTAGATGTATAGCCTATTGTGATAGATGGGTAAATTATAAGTTGGGTAGATTGTAAATCCCTCATCCAAAATTAGGCCTACTTGGCTTAGAAAGAGAAACTAGGGCTAGTTTGAATCCCATTTAGAAATAGAACATTTTATTTTATCTAAATTTTACAACATTTGTATCACTTAGCGCACATTACCGTTGCTTCGATAATTGGAGCACTACACTAGCTACTGTCTTCCTACAAACTTTACACCCTTGTCCTAGACGTACCCGCCTTCAATTCTGACCTCGGTGTAACTTATAATTATGCCCTCTTGTGCTATATTTTAGTCGCGCAACATTCGTCGCAGACGTTATTATTTAATTCTAAATAAATTTAAACTTTGTATCCTTGTGCGTTCCAATCGAAATTGGAGACACAATCTTGACCCATTTTGTGAAACCCAAATTATGATATAATTTTACTCTAAATCTCCTACGTCCATGATGCTTGTGTCCCACTTAATTTTATCCCCATGTACTTCTAATTAATTCCAGAACACCTTGCGCATTAATTTTAATTAAATTAATTCAATTTCCATCTTTGTGAAAATTTCCAATTGTTGGGTACTTTTATGCAAAGGTGCATTGAGGTGTCCACACCATTGGACATGACACATGAAGAAACCCATTTTTTATTCATATAAATTTTTTCATAATTTTTGGAATATGCAACACACAACATTGCCCCCTCATTTAAACCTAGCCTTGCATTTTAAACAATGCAAATTATAGCCCTCCAAACATCCCCATGACAATGAAAAAATCATGGAGGTTAGGATGGAGGAAGGTACAGAATAAGCTGTAAATCTTTATCTTATATCATCCTTGACTTTCTATCGTGGCTTAGTTTTAATTTCGAAGACAAAAATTTTATAAGTTGGGTAGAATATAAAACCCCTAATTCTGAAAACAGTATTAATCATTTTAATTAATTATTTAATTGATTTTTAGTATTTATTAGCTAACTAAAAGAAATAGAATTTATGGAATTTTTATTTTTAGGTGTTTGTGCAATAGGGGATTTATGGAGCAATTATAAATTTTTCTTAATTTATTTCATGTAGGAGACCTTGTGGACAGTAGAAGAATTAATTGTATGCTCTAAAATTTAATTTCTAGAATTTTCTATATATATATATATATATATATATATATATATATATATATATATATATATATATATATGATTTATTAAAAAAATAATAGAAGAAAAAGAATAAAAAAGAAAAAGAAATAGATTAGAAAAGAAATTAGAAATTAGAAAGAAAAAAGAAATAAATAATTAGATAAATGGATCTAAACCCGCTAACTACCAAACCCTACCCGCCCGTTAGCCCGGCCCGCACCCGCATTGCTAACGAATCAACAGCAGCAGCAGTTGATTCTAGTGACCCGCGCGTAGCCTATTCTTCCCCCCGCTGTATATATATATACATATATATACTCCTTCTCAACTCAAAAAACCCTAAACCTAAATCTCTTCTTCATCTCCCCATCTAAGCACCAACGCCGACCAAGGACCACCGCCAGAGCCACCGCGGAGCGCCGCCCGCCACCGTGACCGCAGACCGCCGCCGTTCGCGCGCACAACCCCGCGGCATATTTTGAACAGCGACGTACCTCTGTTCCCGCTTCATTTATCGTGCCCTCGCTCGTACAAATTTGACCCCGTCTTCACTGGTACGTTCACAATCTATCCTCCTTCCATCTCTGTACATTAGTTTAGCTCAAACATCGCGTAACCCTAGGCAAAAACAGCAACAAATTGGCAAAAAATGACAACTTTGGATCGCAGAAAACTACGGTAACTACCCATGTTCACGGACTCGTATCTCCCACCACAAATATCCGAATTTGGTTTTTTTTTGTATGCGAAGACCACCTAACCGAGATTAATTCCTATCAAATACAATATTTAAATTATTGATGTATGTAGAATTAAACTAAGTTAAAATCCCAAAAACATACTTTTTCCAACTTCCACAATTTGTATTACGGAGCGCGTCCTGCCAAATGGGGCCGCCCTGTCGCATACCAAGTGCACCAAAAGGCACGCAAGATATACCTAGACATGTGGGCTTTCTCAAAAACTGATTTGGACGTGTGTGCGCGTCGGAATCAGCCCGTATCCGCGAAAAGTTCCCGTATTGCGATTTTGTAAAATAACGCATCATTTATTGTACGCTCGTTAGAATACGACAAAACTTGCGCCATTGGACTCGTGGTATCGCGCTGGTCCTGTGACCCAAGTTTCACGCGATTCTGAGATAGTTGACCAAGCCGCCTGTTTGCGGGCCCTACGGTTGACTTTTTAGGAAAAATTTGTGTTCGGCTCACCGAAATCCAAAATTGGACGTACCGTTGAGTTCGTATTGACGTTTAGAATTGGTTTGACCTATAATTTGTCTCTTTTATAGACCTTTACCCCTGGCACGCTTTTCAGTGCAAAGTGGCCCACATGTGGACCCCACTTTGACCCAAAATTATCGTTTTGCCCCTGTCCCCAAATTAGACGAAAGGGTAGTATTTTTTAGCTATCTCGCTTATTCTGGGAATGTTGGTGTTGTTTATTTTAGCATCCGAAGATATTCATTCTGAGGCCGTAGTTTCTGACTCTTGGTGTTTGACATATGGACGTTACATTTTGCAGCTCTTTTGCCAGGCAAGTATACCTTGCCAAATTATTTATAGTATTTTGCATGCTATTTATATTTTTGTATATTCATTGCATGTATATTTTCGTTCAGTCATTACTATATATTAGATATATTGACACACACTTGACACTTAGTATCATAGAGGATAATCAGTAGGCGTATGGGCTTTAACCACTCTGGTAAAAATCGTAGTATCTAACTCGCACTATGGGAGTGTGTCGTGCTGGTCGCTACCCCCGAGGTATGTCAATTTTTGTAGAGTCGTGTTGGTCGCTACCCCTGAGGTATGTCAATTTTTGATGTTCTAGACGGGTGTGTGAGTTGTGAGGCTTAGATCGAGTAGCCTACCCTTGCCCATACGTCAAAAATTTGTCCTCATTTACATTCATATAGATTGTCTTGTACAGCGTACTTATATATTTTTAAATATTATGCATGTTTACTGTTTTCAATTGGCTTGCTTCTATGTATCTTGTTACATGCCTGTATCTTGTTACGTGCCTCTGAGGACCTGGTCCCTGTCCAGGTGTAAATGTTTATGACCATTCGTAAGAGCACGGATCAAGACGTACTACTTATCACTCCCGATGAGGTCTTACCTACTGAGCATCATTGATTACCTCTAGCGATGGATCCTTTAGCTGACACTCTTATATCATCACCTTATTTATATTGGTAATTTTACTCTTCTCTCTTATTTTAGTTGATATAGTCATTGGTAGTGGATTTGTCTCCACCAACTATCATTTATGGATATTCAGACTCTTTATTCTAGTTTAGTCATTTACTTTATGTGACTTGTTGTGTGGATGAGATTAGTATTTCTGTGACTTGTGATAGTATTTATACCACATGTGAGTTTATATTCATGTTACAGCGTACGTGTGTATTATGGTATCCATATATTGGAGTTGCCATATACATACGGCTGGCATGCTTACGTGTTCCTAGTCCTACGTATTTTGGGACTAGGGCGTGACACCTCCCTGGACGAGGTATTGGAACTGACTCTCCAAAGATGTAAGGGCCACGCCTGGGAAGAACTTCTCCTTGAAAAGCTCTTTGAAGGCTTTCCAAGAGAATCCTGGTACTGAAATACTCGGGTCTGTCCGAAACCATGTCAGTGCAATATCGAATATCATACAACCTGCTGCCTCTATCTGTAGCATCTCTGGAATCTGTGCCAGTCGCAGGTTTCGCTTGATGTCCTCGATCCACTCATCCGCATAGATAATCCCCTCTGTGCCCCTGAAGTCCTTCGGGCCCATCCTCTTGAAGTTGATGATGGTACCCGGCCTCGGCTGATGCGCAATAAACTGAGCTGCTGTCGTATGTGGCTGGGCTGTAGTAGCTCTCTCAACTACGGTAATGGCCATCTGGTGAGCATTCTCAATACCCTGTCTCATCACCTCTGTCTGCCGGTGCTGTGCCTCAGCCTGGGCCCTCTGGGCCTCCATCATCTACTGGAAAAGTGTGAACAACTGTGTAGCATCAGCTGGTACTGGCGGTGGTGGTGGAAATCCCTCGGAAACAACTGGAGCTACCCTCCGAACTGGGGGAGAAGCACTCCCAAAGATGACTGCTGAGCCTCCCACCTGAATCGGTGAGGCGACCCTCTCAACTGGAGAAGAAACAATAGTAGCTGCTACCCTCTCCACAGTAGGCCGAGAAGTAGCTGAGGAAGCTGTCGCTGCTCTTAAGCAATAAAATCTGATCTTCGGAGGCATCCTGAAGGCAGATTGAAATACGGAATCAATATTGAATATAATGCGATATCATCAAAGAAGGACAAAACTTTATTCAAAATGAAAGATAATATTCAATAGATAAGGATTTGCAAAAATAGATATTAGAATTTTTCCTAGATGTGATTGAGTAACTCTCAGCCTAAATCCTTTTTTTTTCTAAAGCAGGCTCGTAGCAGTACTCTAGTCGAGCACAACTTGCGAATCTAGACCTGCATGGGCCACCACTAAAAATGTGTCACGACCCGCACCCGGATATTCGGGCACGAGTACGTGGTTACGCCCAGCCTACGCCGCAGAATCGGCGGTAGAACGTTGTCTGGGTTATTTCTAACTATCTAACATCTCAATAATATAATATGGTACCTGTCAATCATCTCAACTCCAAATGGAGGAGCAATATGGTATCTCACAAGTATAACTAATCTCAATCATAAAATAAACTAATGAAGAATAATGTACGAATGGAATAGCGAAGGAGAGAATAAGATACAATCCACAATCTGAAATTATATACAAACTGTGAATCCACCAAAAGAATAGTCTAATACAATCCAATACCAATATAACTAGACCTCCTCGGGCTCTGCAACTAAGTCCTCCTGGTCAATAGGAGTATCCTCTAAAGGTACGCCATCCTGTAGCTCGTAGAATGTGGGACACTGCGCTATAAGCCAGACATCTAGAAAAATATATCCAGTCAGGATTGGAGCGAAGTACATACCTCTGAAAGCAGTTTCAATAGCATAATCGAGCATATAAACAGATATAGAAATGAAATGCAAGATCACTAAACATATGAATGAATGAACAAGATATACAGGTAATGTACGAGAATATATATCAACAATATGAATATCACAATATGATAAAATAGCTGCAATCTAAACTAACTAATGTGCCTCAGAATACAAGTTCATTATATAATCGGGTTGGATAAACATGATCATGTAAGACGGATTACAAGTGAGGGATGTAACCAGAATGTACACGATATAACAATGGCTTTGATCACATAATCAACTCCTACTCTTCCACCCCCAACTAGCGATGGATCCAATCACGACACACTACGAACACGAAATATAACCACCGAACACGAGCAGTGGGTGTACACGAATATCATAACCACCGAACACGAGCGGTGGGTGTACACGAATAAGCACATTGAACATGAGCAATGTGTGAACATGAAATATAATCACTACCCAATATATATGATGAGATACAATGTATACGAGTACCCAATGAACACGGTAGGGGATAACATCTCATGACGGGATCCATATAGTATCAGTCTGTGAAATCACTGTGTCGGGATCAATGTATACTGTAGAAGCATAAAAAATACGCTATAGAGTTATACGCAGCATTTTAGTGCTGGACGGCGTACAATATGACTTCAGAGTCATCGGCGTACAATAGAGCTTTGTCGCTAGTACAGCATAAAATATAAGCTCAAGGACAATCCGCGTAATACAGTATTCCCAGGCTGCTTCAGCGTAAAAAGGGTATTATACCGCCTTTATGGCATAAAAATCATCCGCTTTTAATACAGCATGGAAGTGTACGAGGAACGCTTCGTATTCCTCGAATGAATCTGTCAGATCATGCAGTGAACCTGACTCCTGACAATGAGTACTGCACAGCTATCCAGACGACGGCTGTAATGATGGCGCGACACAGAGACTCAAACCGTCGTTTAATGACGTTTCCCTGATACAAAGTGCTTTTCCGCATACAAGGGAATACGCTGTCTAGTTTTACACAGGCAGATGTGAGCTTTTACGCTCAGCAGAAGACAAAATGAACTGCCACGTCAAAAGCTGCTCCTCGTACAGAGCTCGAGGCACGCCTCTACATTTAATGCTCAGAATGGGGGCAAATCTCTGCATTTAATGCATGAGATTTGGTTCTATTTTCAAAGACTGGGTGAGCCATAATTACGGCTAATACGTCCATATCATCACCTCTGCATGTTACGCCATCAAGCTATTTTCAGCTATAGGAGCACGCTGTACGCTATCTCCTTGAAATACGCCACCAGGCTATTTTTAGCTACAAGGAGTAAGCCATATGCTATCTCCTCGGAATATGCCAACTCAGGCTATATTTGAGGGTCAGTTATCTTTTACGCTAGCTACCTATCCATGCAGCATCAGGCTTCTACGTCTACAAGGCTTCTACGCCTATTTGGCTTCTACGCCAACCTGACAACTATTTGGCTTCTACGCCATGGTGACAGTTATTGGCTTCTACGCCAACCTTTTCTACGCAAGGGCAGTTACCTACGTGGCTCGCATTCCGTGATCTTTGCAGCAGTTATACGCATTATCTCTTAATGGGACACGCGTCACATGCTTATTCAGAAGATCATTTATATGTGGGTGGCAGTTATTATAACCGCCGCATAAAAAGTGCCACACTCTCCACTGTCCGACTTCTACGCCGACTGGACGGTTACTGTCACTAAAACCCTATAAATAGAGACATCTATTGACAGAGGTCCAAGGTCAAAATTCTAAGGTAGAGAAAAAGGTCGAAAAAAGGTTAAAAATTTTGGAGAATAGAAGAACAGAGAGAGAAGAGCTCAGACAGAGAGTAGTGATCGACGATTTTGGCATCGAGCATCCACTCCCCTTTGCAATCTTTGAAGCTTCTCCGTCTTCTACAGCACTTCTTCATCATCGTGTGGTCCAAGGGACAAAGTGATCGACAGCAGATCAGACTCTTATAGCAATATTTACCCAGATTAAAATTTGTACTTAACATCCTCGTATAGGATTAATAGTACTTCTTGTTTGTAAACCTAAGAAAGGGTTTCGTATAAACCTTATTTTATTTCTTTCGTTTATTATCAAACACAAGATGGCGACTCTGTTGTAGACCTCTTTCTCATCTGATGAGAAAGCAATTGCTCAACACGATGCAGTATCAGTAGGATCAATGAAGAAGACCTTGGTCGTCCAGTTCGACCAGTCTTCCTACGAAGATATGCTTCGAGCAGGGGGTAGCTCTCACTCTCTCTCTATCCCTGCGTAAGGTCTGGATGCCCAGGACATCCCCTACCATTCCTGCCGACTCTCCGGTTTTACCGACCAACCAGGTTGTAACTGCGCATCCTTCGCGCTCTGCGCGTAAAGCTCTGTCTCCCGTCTGTGACGTGGCAGACAAAACTTCTGACAATACCTCAGTGCTAGTCCAGAAGTCTACTCCGCGTCCCGCGCGTAAAACTTTGTCTCCCGTATGTGACGTGGCAGACAAAACTTCTAGTGATGCCTCAGTGCTAGTCCAGAAGTCTACTCCGCGCTCTGCACATAAAATTCAGTCTCCCGTTTGTGACGTGGCAGACAAGATTTTTGATAATGCCTCAGCGCCAAATCAGAAATTTCAAACGCGCTCTGCGCGTAAGAATGCATCTGCCCTCCGCGGAAAAGCAGATGGTTCCTGCAATCTACGCAAGGGAAAACAAGTGGCAGAATTCTTAACTTCTCGGCCTTTACGCCAGCACGAGAAGAATCTGCCCGCCCTCCGGATTACGCGAGAAGCTGATGGCCGATTGAGGGCTTCCTCAGTTTTATGCCAGCCTGAGCAGAACTCCAAAATACGCCAGAAGAAGCCCTTCAGCATAAAGAAGGCTCGGTTTATGGAGAGACACACTCCTCGGGGATTATCTGCTACTCAGATGGCTAACCTATTGTATACGGGTGGTAGGGGAAAAGTTATGGTTCCCAATATCCGCATGCCAACTGATGTGAACAAGAGGAACAAGCCTTCTTCTTCTTCTTCCTTTAAAACTCCTGACTTGCGTGAATATCTGATCCAGAAGCGCAAGGATAGGGGATCTTCCAGCATGTCTATTAAGCCTCCTAGGGAGCACTATTGTAATAGTCATAGGATTATAGTTAATTATTGCTGTTCTGAAGCAAAATGGTCAGTTTTTGACCGGTTGAACTACTCTCTGTCTTTCCAGGAAGAAGAGACTGCACATGCATCAGTGAACATGGCTTCACACGTTCCTAGGGGAAGGTCGAATTCAAGATGTCATCCCTCTAGAACTCCAAGCCAAAGGAGATTCGACAAGCTCCTTAAGAACACTGAAGCTGGGGTGTTCCGAAACACCCGTTCGAGGTTACGACAACCGGCTTCGTACTCTTCTGATTCCGACACTAGGGGTCGCCAGTTTCCCGAATCATATGCTAAAAGTATAGAGTCAACTTCTACAGAGACCTATACTAACCCTTCAATGACACCCAGGGAGATGGGAGTTTATGCCTTTGGAGATGAACGCGAAGACGCTTCCCCATCAGGAAGTACTGAGCAACGCATCGCTGTGTTGGAGACATCTCTGAAAGAGATACAGTCCATGATGGAGAATATACACCAAATGATGCTGACTCAACACACAACAGCTATGGCTCAAGCATCGGTCCCTCCGACTTAGATACGTGTGGGGGTGGACTTACCACCATCCAACGCGAATAAGAAGTCTATTCTAGATCAAGAATCAGCAACTCCTCCACTTCCTAACTCGGAGAATGTATTGCCTCCTGTTAAAGTTGTAATACAACCAATCTCTCACCACTCTGCGGTCCTTCCACCTGCTGAAGATCCAATCCAGGCAGTGCAGGAATTGAAAGCCCAATTTGATGCCTTGAAGCACAAAGATCAGCTCAAGAAATTGGGAATCAACCAGCCGTACCCAGCTATCTGGGACGAGGTCCCTTTCCCTCCTAAATACAAACCACAGACTATGGCTTTGTTTGAGGGAAAGACATTATCGAGCCAGTATATGAACTACTTTAGTATGATGATGGTGTTATTGCAAGGGAATGATGCCCTCCTCACTCGGGTGTTCAAGGGCTGTCTCTCGGGAGTGGCTTATCAGTGGTACCGTAGTCTTGCGGACAACTGTATTACTTCCTTTGAAGATTTCAAGACTTTATTCTTCGCGCGATTCTATGAAGGAGGGATGGACATGTCTATGTCCTCTCTCATCGAAGTGAAGCAGAAGGAAAAAAAGAACGTTCGCACTTTCATCGAACGTTTTCGTCAAGCCACTTTGCAAATGCCTCCTGGAGTTCCAGACTCTGCATTGGTGGACATTTGCAGGAAGAACCTCCTTCCAGTGATCTCGGTGTTCACAGGACCATATCAGTTCCATGATTGACCCTCGTTCATCATCTCAGCGGTAGCCGCTGAAGACAACAGTCGGAAGGCGCGTGATAATGGAATTATGATATCTACCTCTGATAGAGGCAATAGGTCATCCTCCAACAGCGACCATCCCCGTGGTTCCAAAGGAAAAGAAGCTCTGGCGATCAATACGTCCAGGCAAAAGCCTGCGGCAACCACACAGACGAAACCTGGGACTTCCAGGCCTATTGAAGTGTACTCTTTTGACGACGACGATATTCCGAGCATATTCGAGTGTCTCGTCAAAAGCGGCAAGATTACCCTCCCTGAGGTAAAGCGGCCTAATAAAGTCGGCAGTACCAATAACCCCAAGAACTGCATTTTCTATAGGTACAAACATCACCCCACAAAGGCATGTTATGTACTAAAGAGGAAAATCCAGGAGTTGATCGATGCTAAGGCTATCACTCTGCGCAACAGCAAGAAGACGGTCACCGCCAACATGATCTCTCTCCAATTTGGCAATCTGTCTCCCCAAGAAGTTCTGGATGGTGTTGTACCTATTTCTCGGACAACGATGAACATCGTTAATCTCCCTCCAACCAGGGGTCAAAATCATGACCTAGTACCCCTAACTACCCAGCGAGGCGAGATTATGTGGGTTCATCCAGATCTGGTATCAGAGATCGAGGAAGAGACTCAAGTTGCTAAGGCTAAGTCTAAAAAGACCTCGAAACGTAAACCATGTCATATGGTTGCAGTATCTTCGACATTAGAAGAAGAGGTTTTGGCTACTGGAACCCGTCAGGGAAAGCCTACCTCAAGGACTATGGAGGAAATCAGGAAGAAGCATCGGCAGACGCTCCAGTTGCCAAGCCTTCAGAACCGGAACCTGTCATACCAGAGGCCGGTCCTTCGAGACCAACTTCGGCAGACAAGGGGAAGCAAAAGAAAGTGCGCTTCGATAAACCTTTGAAGAATATTCAAAGCAAAGGTTTAGAGAAGCCGTATAACTTTGACATCCTGGCCCAGTTGGATCATACACCAGCCAGATTGTCCATTTTTGAATTACTCAGGGTCTCTAAAGATACTCGTCAAGCCCTGAGTGAAACATTAATACAGGCGGATGCATACTTGACCCAGCTCAAGTCCCCTGATGAAGAACCTGTGGCATATCCTCAATGTCATAGTGTGATGGAGGTGGTCCCGAATATCACTTTCACTCAAGATGACATGCTGTTGAAACACAACAAGCATGACAGACCCCTCTATTACACCGGATATGTCGGTTCCATGGAGGTTGACCGAATTCATATAGATCCGGGATCATCGATCAGCATCATTCCTCATAGTCTGCTCAGACCGTTGAGGATTTCTACCAGCGAATTGGCTTACACTACCACTACAATCGTGGGTTTCAATGCCAGAAAAAGTAAGCCGTTAGGGAAGATTCGTCTGAGAATCCAGATTGGCAACCTCAGATCAGTGGCTACATGTTATGTCATTGATTCAGAGGTATCCTACATCATTCTACTGGGCAGACCATGGATCCACGACCACAACATCGTGCCTTCGACTCTACATCAATGCTTTAAATATGTAGATGCCCAAGGAACAGTTCAAACAGAGTTTGCTGACCTTAATCTGTTTAAAGGAGTAGAATCCTACTACTCTGATGCCATGTTGTACACCCAAGACTACATGGAGGAGGTGTCAGGCAAAACAGAGGAGGAATCCCACCGGGAGCCAGAAGAACCCTCTGCCGAACAACCTCTGTCAATCAAGGTGAAAGGGCGAAATACTCGTCTGAAAGTCATGGAACCTCTGGCTATCCACCTGAACAAAACCAAGTCAGGAAACAGAGGTGATCCTCTAGTGATCACTTTGAACCAGAAGCCTCCACCCTTGGTCATCAATCTTCGGCGCAATAAGCAGCCGATTGATGTAAATACAACCAGGAACGTAGTTTTTGATGATAATAAAGATCCTCTTTTCCAGTACATTGACGCTCAAATTCCTGATCAGGAATCCTCTCCCCATAACGATATAGAACCTATAGCACAAAAATTCTTGGAAGCTATAGACTCCTATCATCCGTATGTGTGGGAAGTAGCGTCACCATCTAATGTCATCATGACATATGGGCCATATGAAGATTCTATCTTTATTGTCCTGCCTACTCGCAGCAGTCAGCGATCAATAGTCTTCGATCGCATGCGCAATGAACCGACTGTACAAGAAGATTCTTCCGATGACGATGCTGGTAAAATACAGGTTCACAGATATAGCCCGCAAGCTTTGAAGATTATGCAAAGTATGGGTTATGACTTGAAGCTGGAACCAGGCCTCAACTACGAGAAAGACAGGCGAATGCCATTGCACGGTGATCCCTACTGTCAATGAACTCGTTTTGGGTTAGGGTATACCACCTCCCTAGCAACTTCTGAGTCAAATAAGGATATCTCTTCCTCTTCTCAAGATGGCTCACCGTCCTCCGGCTCATTATATGATGATCTCGAACGAGCATTATCAGTAAATACAGTATTGACTAATTCTTTCAAAGCAGACGAACAAGAATCTGAACCATTTGAGAATGACTCTTGGGCTCAGCAAATGGATACACAATGGGAACTCCGGTTCGAGCAGAGAGAACCTCTCACTGAAGATAAAGTTATCCAAATTGACGTTGGAGATGAACTTTTGCCAAAGCCGATATTTATCAGTAACAATCTTTCCGAAGAAGAAAGGAAAGAAATGATCCAGCTGATAAGAGAATATATCGACGTCTTTACGTGGAATTATTAGGATATACCAGGTCTCGATCCAAAAGTGGCTACTCATAAGCTCAATATATTATCCAATTCAAAGCCTGTAAAGCAGCACCAACGCTGGTTCCGCCCAGATATGATGGACGCCATTGAAGATGAAATCAAGAAGTTGATAGCCAGCGGCTTCATCGGGGAAGAACAACATCCCGACTAGGTCGCCAATGTTGTCCCGGTCATGAAGAAAAATAGGAAAGTACGTGTCTGCATCGATTACCGAGATTTGAATACAGCCTGCCCCAAGGATGAGTTTCCTCTTCCCATCACAGACGTCATGATCGATAATACATGCGGTTTCGAACGCATGTCTTTTATGGACGGATTTTCAGGATATAATCAAATCAAGATGCATCCTGAAGACAAGAAGCATACTGCCTTCCGAACACCATTGGGGGTATATTACTATACGGTCATGCCCTTCGGACTAAAAAATGTCGGAGCTACGTACCAACGAGCTATAAGTAACATATTCTACGAGCATTTACGCAAAACAGTGGAATGTTACGTAGACGATATAGCTGTCAAAAGCCGCCGCAAGGATAATCACATCCAAGACCTGAAGACAGTGTTCGAGTTGATGCACCAACATCAACTCAAAATAATTTCTACAAAGTCCTTTATGGGTATATCAAGTAACAAATTCCTGGGATTTGTCATAACCGCCAAAGACATTCAAGTGGACCCTGATAAAGTCAAGGCTATTTTAGAAATGCGACCACCCCGCAATCTGAGAGAACTCAGAGGATTTTAAGGTCGTCTGGCTTATATCCGAAGATTCATATCCAACCTCTCTGGGAGATGTCAGCCTTTTCCCGTCTTATGAAGAAAGGTGTATCCTTTGTATGGGACGAAGCCTGTCAGCAAGCGTTTAATGATATCAAACGCTACCTCACTAATCCTCTAGTTCTGGTGCCTCCCGTCATAGGAAAACCATTCTTGCTGTATGTTCGAGCGATGGATCATTCTCTGGGAGCTCTTCTCGCATAGAAGAACGATGTGGGTCATGAACAGGCCATCTACTATTTAAGCAGGATGATGGTCGGAGCTGAATACTGGTACAATCCAATAGAAAAAGAATGCTTGGCCCTGATGTTCGCTATTCAGAAAATACGACACTATGTCACAGGCCAGACTATTCATATCATCTCCAGGATCAATCCTCTTCGGGTATTGATGAACAAGCCAAGTGTTCTCAATTTCTGACTCGCGACTTGGGCGATATTATTAACACCGTATGATATGGTGTACGTCCCCCAGAAGTCCATCAAAGGCCAAGCATTGGCTGATTTTCTAGCTGCTCATCCGATTCCAGAAACCTCCAAACTATACGAGGACATTCCCGACGAAGTTGCAGAATATAATTCTGTAATAGAAAGTGATACATGGTAGCTATTCTTCGATGGTGCCTCCAAGACTGGTCCCAGGGGAAACGTGGTTTCAGGAGTAGGAATTGTCCTGGTTACTCCTGATAAACTCGTCATCTATCGAGCATATTCTCTTAGCGAACCCTGCTCTAATAACATGGCAGAATATAACGCCCTACTAATCAGGTTCCAAGTCGCTAAAGAATTAGACGTCGAATCTCTGGAAGCTTTCGGTGATTCTCTGTTGATTGTCAATCAAGTCAGAGGAATATATGAAGTCCGGAATCCAGACCTCATCCCTTATCACCAAGCAACAATCGAAATAGCCATGTCTTTCAAAGGGTTCTTCCTAGAGCATGTGCCTCGATCTCAGAATCTAGAAGCTGGTGCCCTGGCCAGTCTAGCTGCAGATTTAGCTATTCCTATAAGAAGTCAGAATTCGGTGATCCTTCTTAACAGAGATTTATTCTGTGTGAAAAACAACTTTTACATAGGACGCAGCTACGCTGTGAACACAGATCTTCCAAAGAGAGACTGGAGAAGTCCCTTTATAGATTTCGTAGTATACAAAATATTACCGGAAGATCCTAAAGAAGAAGTATCCGTCAAAAGACGATCATTACGCTTCTATTTCGATGCGTCTTCATAATGTCTATATCGTCGGACTTATGAGGGACTATTATTACGATGTCTATCTGGTGATGAAGCACAGCAGATTATCCATGAAGCTCATGACGACATATGCGAAGCACATCAACCCGGTCCTAAGCTACAGGATTGTATCAGGAGGATGGGTTATTACTGGTCTACTATGATCACAGATGCAAAAAATATGCAAGACAATACAAAGCCTGCCAGGTTTATGCAGATTTTATACATCAACCTTCTGAACATTTACATCCTACGGTGGCATCCTGGTGTCACTACCACATTTCCAGATAAGGGCAATTGTGTAATTTCACTATTCTGAATAATTATGTATTAAATTAATCTGCTAAGTTTTATAAACTATTTATATATTGTTAGTTGTGTTTGGGTTAGGTCAAACCCTAGAACTCATTAGGACTAACCTAATGAATAACCCTAATTTGAAAACCCAAATTCTAGACAAACCCTAGAATTCCAATTTTAGGGTTGAACCTCAAACCCTAGAATGACTAAACCTGAGTTAATTGAGTTCTGCATGACCTAACATGGGGGTTTAACCTAAACATATGCATTTGAAACCCTAACCTAGTTTTTAATATAAAAGGGAGCCACCCTCAACCTTTTCTCCTTCATGAAGAAAGAAACCCTAGCCTCCATTAGAAAAGCCATTTCTCCCACCCCTAAATTCGGAATCAAACCCTAGGATTCCATCTTCCTCCTCCAAAGCAAAGGGAAGCAAGGAGCTTGGGTCAAGGAACCTTGGGAAAGAAGAACCTTCATAGGGAAACCATCTCCCTATAGGTAAAATCCGAATTTCTATCCATTTTTAATTCTGTTTTTCTTGTTGTTGGCCATTAGAAAACCTACCTTATTGTATGGATCTCGATTTCGTAGGTCCTACATGAAGACCTAAAAAATTCTAGGGTTTTGGGTGACCTACGTTTAGTTTTTCCCAATTTTCGTGGACCCTAACCCTAGGGGTTTACATGTAGGCAGATTTCATCTCCAACGTGTGGTTGGATCTCGATTTTAGGTTTTGATTTTGGGGTATTCTGTGAATTTCAGGTTGGGGTTGATTAGGGGATTCCAGTGTGAGTGAGAGGTAAATTGGTTTCAGTATTTGAACTGTGTAGTCTGCCTGTGTTCTCAGTAAGGGGAAACAGTGTGTGTGTGTGTGTGTGTGCCACTATAATAGCAGTGCCCTGTATGTTTATTTCTAGAGTGCCAGTGTATGTACCTGTGTGAGAGTATCTTGTGTTATGTTGTGTCAGTAACTTATATGTGTGGGGTATTTGGTTGTGTCATAGTGTTCAGCACCAGTTAGAGTGCCCAAGTTTTGAAGTATTAACTTCTCCCTAGGTATCAATTCCATCTTCACAGTGACTGTGTGTTTGTGTACCTGTTTGTGAACCTGTGTAAGTGTGGTGCATCAAACTGTGCACTGAGTTCAGTGTCAGCAAGCACAGGCAGTGTATAGTAGCTATATGCTTCTCTCAGAAATTTGATACTGTGGTATCAGTATTTAGGGGTTTTAGTATAGGATATACCCACTGTTATTCGATACCTATAAACTATAGGGTTAAGTATCAGTAGTTTAGTGTATTAGTCAGTGTTAAGGGTAAAGTGTGAGTAGTGCTCTAAGGTAACAGTGGATACCTAAGTAAGATACAAGGGTATGGGTAATGTATTTATTTGCCAAGGTTTTGAGAACTAGCATAGGTATACGAGTTAATATACATGTATGATATAAATAGCTAGTATAAGACTAATACTAACTCGTATATACTAATTACCTTAGTATCAATGACAATTATAGTTAATATGACTAGTATGGTTAAGTATGGCATAGGCAGCTCACCAAAGACCTAGAAATGGCCTAACACCCTCATTTCAACTTAGCTAATCACTTTTATCATTCCAAACACCATTTAACATTGATATCTTATATATAGGTCATTTTGATCCTACTTTGGACATCGAACCTCGCACTTTGCTCAGGACCACAGGCGAGTACATTCTCTGACAGTTTTCATTGTTGATTTCTTCTATAAATTCAGTTGTAGTTCATACTTGATTCCGACACTATGGATACACGGGTTAGCACCCTAGATCCCCATCATGAGGAGTCGTGATTGGAATCCATCGTACTAGCTGGGGATGGGGAACTATTAGTAGATTATGTGATCATATCCAAACCTTTACATGCATCATAGCTCACCCTACTTCTCACGTCGGGTGCGGCCTGACCATTTATATGCATCATAGCTGTTATATATGATTAGCCTGACCACTACATGCATCATAGCTAACCATATGGTTAGCCTGACCTACAAGAATCATAGCTAATCATATATAACCAGCCTGATCTAGTCCCAAGCCGATCACATAATAAACTGATAATTCAAACACTTAGCTAGATGTCTATTCTTTATTCAGATTCACTTGTTCTAGCATTCACTGTTTATTATTCATTTCTAGATGCTCTATTGCCTATTTTATTTTTCCAGTACTTTACATTTCCAGCATTTATTCTCATCTTGTATTTCTTACACTGTTTATAGTTTTTTTCAACTTAATCAAACTGCTGTTAGTGTTTGTGCTTCCCTCCAATCCTGACTGGATAACATTTTTCAGAGGACCTGGAGAACTTTTGTCCCACTCATTACGGCCTAGGATTAGAGGGAGATTTCACTCCAGAAATTCCAGAGGAGTTGCCTATTCTAGAGGGGATCTTACCTGCTTGTTCTTAGATTATTTTTCTGCATTATTGTTTTAGACTGAGACTGAGTTGTATTATTATTTTGTGACTTTGTGAGGTCATCTAGACCCAGGACTTGAGTTGGACTTATTGTGGTTGGTTTATTATAGAACTCTTTTCCATTCTCATCGTGCCCATTATTCTTATAGCTTGTAATTGAGTATATTTATAGAACTGTGGATTATTATCATTGTCCTCCGTACGGAGTTGAGACTATTGACAGGATATATATTATGTTGAGACCTAGACAGCGTTCTACCGCCGATGCTGCGGCATAGGCTGGACGTTCACACGACTCATGTCCAAATTTTGGGTGCAGGTCGTGACACGTTTTAGTGGTGGCCCATGCAGGTCTAGTCCTAGTTTCGTATTAGAGCGATATCGTAGTGGTGCTCGCTTAGAGTATTACTACGAGCCTGTTTTAGAAAATAGGAATTAGGCCGAGGATATGCTCAATCACAATTAGGAAATTCTGATTCTTATGATACTACTCTTAATGATTTTTTCCTTTAGAAATTATTGTCCTTCCTTGATGATATCGTGTCTATTGCTTTAATTAAATCTTTCGATCTGTCTTCAGGATGCCGAGGACCAGGTCCCGGAGACTCGGAGCAGCAGAGTCAGAGAGGTCTGCCACCTCTCGCCCTGCCGGACAGACATCCGCAGCACCTCCTACATCTCCAGTACATGTGGGAGTGTCTGCAGCATTCGGGGGTCCTCCACCACCTGTTCAGAGGGTCCCCATAGCTACGACGGCGCCTCTACCACCACCACCACCACCAGTTCAGTATCCAGGAGGTATGCCCGTCGATGGAGCACAGATGTTCGCTTTGATTCAGGGCATGGTCGATGCCCAGAGGACGTCGGCAGAAGCCCAGAAGGTGCAGGCTGAGGCATACCAGGCCCAGACAGAGATGATGAGGGTGAACATGGAGAATGCTCATCAGGTGGCTCTCCAGGCTGTGGAGAGAGTCACTCAGCAGCAGCAGCATCCTGGTCAGCACCATCAGAGGCCGGGCACCAGTGTGGACTTCAAGAGGATGATGCCTCGGGAGTTCAAGGGGACAGAAGGGATACTCTACACCGATGATTGGCTAGAGGACATCGAGAGGAACTTGCGCTTGGCGCAGCTTTCGGAGGCCCTTCAGATCGAGGCTGTCGGCAGCCAGATGTTCGACATCGCCTTGACGTGGTTTCGCACAGAGCCGAGACTCCTTGACAAGGGACTCACTTGGAAAGCTTTCAGGGAGCTCTTCAAGGAAAAGTTCTTTCCTGATGTTGCCCTGGGAGCTTTGGAGGGTCAGTTTCATGACTTAGTCCAGGGGAGCTCGTCCGTCGATGAGTATGCCGCGGAGTTTTGCCGCCTGAGCCGCTTCGCGCCATCGATGATTAGAGATCCAGGAGACAGGGCCCGAAAGTTCAGAAAGGGGCTGGCAAGGGAGATCAAGTCTCGTACGTCGGGACGTCGCACAGCTACCTACGATGGCATATTGATGGATGCCCAGATAGCCGAGGACGACTTGGACCTCAGGCCCAAGAGGGGACGCGATGTTTTCGGAGGAGCAAACAGTAGTGCGGGACCGGGCAAGCGTCCACACTATCAGCAGCAGCAGAGGCCCTTTCAGCAGCAGCACCAGGCACCAGCCCGAGGGCAGGTCCAGCATCAGCAGCAGAGGCAGACTCAGCCCGCCATCCAGTGTACGTACTGCGGAAAGGCAGAACATACTAGGGAGATCTGCAGGAAGAGATTGGGCTCATGTTTGTCCTGCGGATCGATGACACACCAGCTGAGGGATTGCCCTACCATTCGTCCAAGTCAGGGTGGAGCAGCCACCCAGAAAGGACCAGACAGGGTACCTATCGTACCAGGAGGCCAACAACAGAGGGTACCACTTCCACCGCAACATCAGAGGTTCGCCCAGCATCAGCAGCAGAGAGGTGCACCCCAGGGGCGAGCGTACGCCATGTCAGTCGAGGAGATCGAGCCAGCAGGAGACTTGATCACAGGTTCGGTTCTTCTCGATTATATTCCCGTATTTACCTTATTCGACTCTGGTGCTTTCCATAGTTTTGTGTCTGTATCTTATGCACTTCGACATCATTTAGACACAGAACCATTAGCTAGGACTTGCAAGATCATGACTGGTGGAGGTATTATCCTAGTCCGTGATCACTGCAAGGACCGGAGGGTGTCAGTAGGAGGCCGAGAGTTGAGCGTGAGCTTACTCGTCATGCCACTTCCGGGGTATGATATTGTACTCGGAATGGACTGGTTGAGTAGGCATCATGCTACTATATATTGTTATAGAGGTAGAGTATTATTTAGACCACCAGGAGAGCCAGAGTTTGAGGTCGTCAGAGGAGCAGCGGAACAGAGGAGGAGCACATTTTGCGAAGCCAGGGCGGAAGAAGAGGAGTTGCCACATCCTCTGATAGCGGAGTTCCTGGATGTAGATCCAGAGGAGTTGCCAGGCTTGCCGCCAGACAGAGATGTTGAATTCTCTATAGACTTGGTTCCAGGAGCGGAGCCCATTTCACAACATGTCTATAGAGTCAACAACAACGAGCTGGTAGAACTGAAGAAGCAAGTTGAGGAGCTGCAGGACAAAGGCTTCATCAAATCCAGTTCATCACCATGGGGAGCTCCGGTATTGTTCGTACCGAAGAAGGACGGCACGGTACGCATGTGCATTGATTATAGAGCTATAAACAACCTCACTATCAAGAACAAATACCCGCTGTCGAGGATAGATGATCTTTTCGATCAGTTGAGCGGGGCGAAGGTGTTTTCAAAGATAGATTTGAGGACAGGCTATCACCAGGTGAAGGTGAAGAGAGAAGACACGCCGAAGACAGCCTTTCGGACCAGATACGACCAGTTTGAGTTCATGGTGATGCCATTTGGTTTAACCAATGCACCGGCAGTATTCATGAACCTGATAAACAAGGTGTTCCACCAGTACCTTGACAAGTTCGTGGTGGTGTTCATCGACGATATTCTTGTGTATTCCAAGACCCCGGAGGAGCACGAAGAGCACCTGAGGTTGGTCTTAGAGACTCTCAGGAGGGAGAAGCTGTATGGAAAACTCTCTAAGTGTGAATTCTTCCTTGACAAGGTTGAATTTCTTGGGCATGTGGTATCGGGTGACAGAATCTCGGTTAACCCACAGAAGATCGAGGCAGTGGAGTCGTGGGCTACCCCCAGTTCGGTAGCTGAGATCAGGAGTTTTCTCGGGCTAGCAGGGTACTACAGAAGGTTTGTACAAGACTTCTCCAGGATTGCAGCGCTGATGACCAGACTGACTAGGAAGGATGTGGATTTTGTCTGGACGAAGGATTGCCAGGCCGTATTTGATGAGCTGAAGAGGAGGTTGACGACAGCTCCAGTTTTGACGTTGCCAGCAGGGACAGGTGGTTTCACCATCTACAGTGATGCTTTAGGGAAGGGTCTGGGATGTGTTCTTCAGCAGCACGGAAAGGTGATTGCCTATGCTTCCAGGCAGTTATGCCCTCATGAAAAGAACTACCCCACCCACGATTTGGAGTTGGCAGCAGTTATCTTTGCTCTAAAGCTGTGGAAATATTACCTGTACGGAGAGCGTGTGGAGATCTTCACAGACCACAAGAGCTTAAAGTACGTGTTCACACAGAAGGAGCTGAACATGAGACAGAGGAGGTGGTTGGAGTTGATGAAGGACTTCGATATCTCATTGCAGTATCACCCAGGAAAGGCCAACGTAGTCGCCGATGCCTTGAGCAGGTATCCGATGGCGATGTACTTGACGACAGATAGACATTTGTTGGCTTATTTGGAGAGCTTGGAGATTGAGGTGTTAGTTCCCGGTACTGAGATTCAGATGTGGGGATTGTAGATACAGTCCGAGCTGATGGACAGGATCAGAGCTGCGCAGCATGATGATGAGGCTCTGAGGAGTATCAGGGCACATGTTCGGGCAGGATTGTCGGACGACTTTACTATCGCAGATGATGGTTCTTTACGGCACGGCATGAGGATATGTGTACCGAGCGGGGAGCTGCGCGAGGAGGTTTTGCAGGAGGTACACCGCTCTCAGTACTCGATGCATCCCGGCGCCAACAAGATGTATCGAGACTTGAGGGAGCACGTATGGTGGTATGGAATGAAGCGCGAGGTAGCACGCTTCGTATCCCGGTGTCTAGTATGCCAGCAGGTAAAGGCGGACCGGCAAAGGCCAAGTGGTTTGCTTCAACCTTTACCGATCCCAGAGTAGAAATGGGAGCATGTGACCATGGATTTTGTTTCAGGGCTTCCATGTTCTCCAGGAGGGAAGGACGCAATTTGGGTCATCGTGGACAGGTTGACCAAATCAGCCCATTTCTTACCTTTCAAGGTGGACACGTCGACAAAGAGGCTAGCAGAGATGTACGTACGATAGATCGTTAGGCTTCATGGAGTTCCTGTGAGCATCGTCTCGGATCGGGATAGTCGTTTCACTTTCCACTTCTGGAGGAGTCTGCAGGCTAGTTTGGGAACTCAGCTCAAGTTCAGTACCTCATACCACCCCCAGACAGACGGACAGTCTGAAAGGACTATTCAGACTCTCGAGGATATGCTACGCACTTGCGTTTTAGATCTCGGAGGTTCTTGGGAGGATCATCTACACCTGGTAGAGTTTGCTTACAACAACAGCTACCAGGCCAGCATCGAGATATCACCATTTGAGGCTCTTTATGGACGGAGGTGTCGTACACCGTTATCTTGGGACGACGTTGGAGAGAGAGCCTTGCTAGGACCAGAAATGGTCGTGGATGCAGCAGAAAAGGTGAAACTCATCAGAGACAGACTGCGAGTGGCACAGGACAGACAGCGGCATTGGGCCGACAGCCACCGTAGACCCCTTGAGTTTCAGGTATAGATTGTTATTTTTCTGGCTTGTGTTTGTTGTTTAGACTGCGTGTTGAGACTGTTTTGTTTTAGGTTGGCGATCTAGTATTCCTACAGATTTCTTCGACGCGTGGCACGATTCGTTTTGGTGGAGGCGGGAAGCTTAGCCCCCGCTACATCGGACCCTTCGGTATTCTTGCAAGGATAGGTGCAGTGGCGTATAGACTAGACTTGCCACCTGCATTAGAGGGAGTGCATGATGTGTTCCACGTGTCGCAGCTGAGACGGTACATGGCAGACCCTAGTCACGTACTTGATCACTCAGAGATTGAGGTTGGTCCGACGCTCAGCTACCCAGAGCAGCCCGTAGAGATCTTGGACCGCAGAGAGAAGGTGTTGCGGAACCAAACTATTCCTTTAGTTCGTGTTGCATGGAGACATCACTCTCCAGGGGAGTCGACCGGGGAGAGAGAGGACGAAATGCGCGAGCAATACCCGTATCTCTTCTAGACTTGAGGTATATTTCCTTTTCTGATTTTATCTTGTTCTAGTTCAGTCCAATTTCGAGGACAAAATTTTTTAGGAGGGTAGACTTGTCACTACCACATTTCCAGATAAGGGCAATTGTGTAATTTCACTATTCTGAATAATTATGTATTAAATTAATCTGCTGAGTTTTATAAACTATTTATATATTGTTAGTTGTGTTTGGGTTAGGTCAAACCCTAGAACTCATTAGGACTAACCTAATGAATAACCCTAATTTGAAAACCCAAATTCTAGACAAACCCTAGAATTCCAATTTTAGGGTTGAACCTCAAACCCTAGAATGACTAAACCTGAGTTAATTGAGTTCTGCATGACCTAACATGGGGGTTTAACCTAAACCTATGCATTTGAAACCCTAACCTAGTTTTTAATTTAAAAGGGAGCCACCCTCAACCTTTTCTCCTTCATGAAGAAAGAAACCCTAGCCTCCATTAGAAAAGCCATTTCTTCCACCCCCAAATTCGGAATCAAACCCTAGGATTCCATCTTCCTCCTCCAAAGCAAAGGGAAGCAAGGAGCTTGGGTCAAGGAACCTTGGGGAAGAAGAACCTTCATAGGGAAACTATCTCCCTATAGGTAAAATCCGAATTTCTATCCATTTTTAATTCTGTTTTTCTTGTTGTTGACCATTAGAAAACCTACCTTGTTGTATGGATCTCGATTTCGTAGGTCCTACATGAAGACCTAGGAAATTCTAGGGTTTTGGGTGACCTACGTTTAGTTTTCCCCAATTTTCGTGGACCCTAACCCTAGGGGTTTACATGTAGGCAGATTTCATCTCCAACGTGTGGTTGGATCTCGATTTTAGGTTTTGATTTGGGGGTATTCTGTGAATTTCAGGTTGGGGTTGATTAGGGGATTCCAGTGTGAGTGAGAGGTGAATTGGTTTCAGTATTTGAACTGTGTAGTCTGCCTGTGTTCTCAGTAAGGGGAAACAGTGTGTGTGTGTGCCACTATAATAGCAGTGCCCTGTATGTTTATTTCTAGAGTGCCAGTGTATGTACCTGTGTGAGAGTATCTTGTGTTATGTTGTGTCAGTAACTTATATGTGTGGGGTATTTGGTTGTGTCATAGTGTTCAGCACCAGTTAGAGTGCCCAAGTTTTGAAGTATTAACTTCTCCCTAGGTATCAATTCCATCTTCACAGTGACTGTGTGTTTGTGTACCTGTTTGTGAACCTGTGTAAGTGTGGTGCATCAAACTGTGCACTGAGTTCAGTGTCAGCAAGCACAGGCAGTGTATAGTAGCTATATGCTTCTCTCAGAAATTTGACACTGTGGTATCAGTATTTAGGGGTTTTAGTATAGGATATACCCACTGTTATTCGATACCTATAAACTATAGGGTTAAGTATCAGTAGTTTAGTGTATTAGTCAGTGTTAAGGGTGAAGTGTGAGTAGTGCTCTAAGGTAACAGTGGATACCTAAGTAAGATACAAGGGTATGGGTAATGTATTTATTTGCCAAGGTTTTGAGAACTAGCATAGGTATACGAGTTAATATACATGTATGATATAAATAGCTAGTATAAGACTAATACTAACTCGTATATACTAATTACCTTAGTATCAATGACAATTATAGTTAATATGACTAGTATGGTTAAGTATGGCATAGGCAGCTCACCAAAGACCTAGAAATGGCCTAACACCCTCATTTCAACTTAGCTAATCACTTTTATCATTCCAAACATCATTTAACATTGATATCTTATATATAGGTCATTGTGATCCCACTTTGGACATCGATCCTCACACTTTGCTCAGGACCGCAGACGAGTACATTCTCTGACAGTTTTCATTGTTGATTTCTTCTATAAATTCAGTTGTAGTTCATACTTGATTTTGACACTATGGATACACGGGTTAGCACCCTAGATCCCCATCATGAGGAGTCGTGATTGGAATCCATCGTGCTAGCTGGGGATGGAGAACTATTAGTAGATTATGTGATCATATCTAAACCTTTACATGCATCATAGCTCACCCCACATCTCACGTCGGGTGCGGCCTGACCATTTACATGCATCATAGCTGTTATATATGATTAGCCTGACCACTACATGCATCATAGCTAACCATATGGTTAGCCTGACCTACAAGAATCATATCTAATCATATATAACCAGCCTGATCTAGTCTCAAGCCGATCACATAATAAACTGATAATTTAAACACTTAGCTAGATGTCTATTCTTTATTCAGATTCACTTGTTCTAGCATTCACTGTTTATTATTCATTGCTAGATGCTCTATTGCCTATTTTATTTCTCCAGTACTTTATATTTTTCGCATTTATTCTCATCTTGTATTTCTTACACTGTTTATAGTTTTTGTCAACTTAATAAAACTGCTGTTAGTGTTTGTGCTTCGCTCCAATCCTGACTGGATAACATTTTTCAGAGGACCTGGAGAACTTTTGCCCCACTCATTACGGCCCAGGATTAGAGGGAGATTTCACTCCGGAAATTCCAGAGGAGTTGCCTATTCTAGAGGGGATCTTACCTGCCTGTTCTTAGATTATTTTTCTGCATTATTGTTTTAGACTGAGACTGAGTTGTATTTATTATTTTGTGACTTTGTGAGGTCATCTAGACCCAGGACTTGAGTTGGACTTATTGTAGTTGGTTTATTATAGAACTCTTTTCCATTCTCATCGTGCCCATTATTCTTATAGCTTGTGATTGAGTATATTTATAGAACTGTGGATTATTATCATTGTCCTCCGTACGGAGTTGAGACTATTGACAGGATATATATTATGTTGAGACCTAGACAGCGTTCTACCGCCGATGTTGCGGCGTAGGCTGGACGTTCACATGACTCATGCCCAAATTCCGGGTGCGGTTCGTGACACCTGGCCTTTTGAAGCATGGGGTATGGATATCATTGGTTCTATTCACCCGTCTTCTTCCAGAGGTCATCGGTTCATATTAGCCATCACGGATTATTTCTCTAAATGGACAAGGCAATCCCCCTTGCTGAGGTGAAGACATCTAACGTGATCAGCTTCATTAAGCATCATATCATTTATCGCTTTGGGATACCCCGAAGGATAATTTATGACAATGGGCCTCAATTTATCAGCCAAGCATTTCACCGATTTTGCGATAAAAATTGGATACAAAATATGGCCTCTACTGCATACAATCCTGCTGCTAATGGTTTGGCGGAAGCTTTCAACAAAACCATTATCAAACTCTTGAAAAAGTTCGTCTCTTCGAACAAAAGAGATTGGAACGAGAAGCTAGGAGAATATCTCTGGGCATACCGCACAACGGTTCGAGCACCAATGAGTTGTACCCTATTCTCGCTGGTTTACGGGAGTGAAGCAGTTCTCCCCATCGAAATTCAAATTTCGTCACTCAGGATAGCAATGGATAATGAGTTGACTCAAGAAAAGAATAACCTATTAAGGCTTCAAGAGCTAGAAGGATTAGATAAAAAATGCCTCCAAGCTCAACAGCGCATCGCATTCTACCAGGCACGCATTTCCAGAGCTTTTAATCAAAAAGTAAAGGAAAGAGTGTTCTAAGTTGGCGAGCTAGTTTTAGCTATGAGAAGGCCAATGATTATTACTCACAAAAGTAAGGGTAAATTCCAACCCAAATGGGAAGGCCCTTATGTGATCGAGACGACGTTCTCAAATGGCGCTTACAGATTAGCTAAGCCTAATGGAGACTTGTTAATGGCTCCTATCAACGGCAAATTCCTGAAGAGGTACTATGCTTAATCTTCTTTGCTAAACGGAGTATGGTGAAGATCTCACTCTGACAATACTACTTCCAAAGAACTAGTTGGATCATATTCTATCATGTCCATATAACCTATGAATAGATATGTTTAACTAATTTGGAACTTCAAGATCTATCACGTCCATATTACCTCTGATAGTGTTTTGTGTACAAAATTTAGTTGGAGCATATTCTATCATATCCATATAACCTCTGAATAGATATGTCCAGCTGAAGCTTACCGAAAGTATATCATGTCCATATTACCTCTGATATCACTTTTACCCTAGCCTGTCATTTATATTCCAAAATGATGGGTCCACAAAGTCAGATAAAGCCTCTTTATTATTCCCAGAAAGAGCAAAATTACATATGAAAGCAAAATGTACATCAATTGGGAGAAGCAGTTAAGACATGAATCTGCTGTGCCAGAGTAATAATTCTCTCATCCCTGAAGTTTAAGACGTCGGTACGAGCCCGCTCCAACCTTGCCGCCTCATTGTTCAAAGCAGATAGCTCAGATCGAGCATGTACAAAACCTGCGTGGATGACACCCACATGTGTCAGGTTCTGCTGAGCAGTCTCCATTCGATCCTTCAGCACATCTCGAGATGTCGACAAAGAGAGAGCCTTCTCCTCTGCTTGAGCGAGTTCATCTTTCAATTTATGGACCCTCGCTGTCTCTTCCTCATATTCGACTTCGTACTGAGTCAGCTGGGGAATGACATACTCCAATTCGGCACGCTCTTGATCCATCTCCTGCTGCTGTTCCTGGACGAATTTGTTCAGAGATTCTATTTGCCCAGCAAGCTCTGTAGTTAAGGAGTCATACCTAGCTTGAACGAGACCGTCAATGCAGCCTCGAGATAGCTGCAAATAATCGTTAATGGGTTGTTCTAAACTATTAACTATCTGCTCCAGCGCATCAGCTCTCCCAGAGTCGTTGAAGTCTCTGATCGACGCTATCGCAAACTGGGAGGACCTCCTCAGAGCCTCGAAGCCTAGATTCTTCTCCAGCACCATTGATATCAGCGTTTTCAAAGTGGTGTAGAAAATACTAGTATACTTCTCAATCAGCATGGCGAGATCCGAATGGACGCTGGGAGTGGCTGCAATATCGGCGAATCTCCCTCCAGGAATGACTGCAGACGATGTTGCCACAGTCGTCGCCTCAACAGATGGTACGACAAAAGAAGATGCGCCAATAACGGATGAAGTGGCCGGCGTACTCAAAGGAGACATTGTCATAATGACAGGCTCATCCTCCTCTCGAGATATCGGAACCATTTTGGGCGAGCCGGCACCCAAAAATGTTTCCTCTTCAAAGTCGGGCACCTCCATGTCATCGGCAGGAGCTGAAATAGAGCCAAAAGGCGCGTCAACACTGCCCTCCCCGTAGATGTCTTCCCCTGAAAAGAAGATAAGAGAAAGTTAATATCAACATGATGTTAATTTTTCTAAAAGAGGCGTAAAGACGACATTTACCCATGGCCGATGGTATATATGTCGCGTCTACAGCTAGTACAGCTAAATTATTTCTTAATAATGCTAAGCGAGCTGTCATACCTGGAGAGGAGGGTGCACCAAATGACGACTGAGGGTAGTCATCCAAGTCTTCACCCAGATCCAATCGAGGTTCATCAGGTGGAATCTCGCTAGGTATACTTACAGACGCGGCAGGGGTTTCTCCCGTTGCTGATCTGGATAAAGATATCCTTATTTGGCTCGGGCTCGAAGGCGATCTCGTACCACTGCCTGAAGCGGTAGTAGCGACAGCAGCTTCGAGCAAAGAATCTCCGGCACTGACAGCCGAAACTGTGAAGGTTTCCTCTCTAATAGGCGAAGGACCTCTAGTCAAAAATTTATCCCCAACAGGGGAAACAGCAGGTTCACTTCTATGATCCTCAGGGTGGGGAGTCCTGACAGGACCACCAACCGTCTTCTTCTTCTTACGAGGGAAAGCCCTTCGCTTCCCAGGGATAACCAGAGGCCCTACAGGCGAAGGTATTTTGCCTCTCGGTACTGCCAACAAAGGCTCATCTGGATTGACAGAATCTTCACTCTCGTCAGAGGAAACTGATGGGACTTCGTCTCTTCTCGCTGATTTAGAAGAGGGCATCCTAAAACTTTCACGTATATCAAAATCGTGATGGAAGGTATTGGTTGCCACATAAAACTGGGCATACGAATAGAGGATGCACAACTCCATAGAGAGTGAAGTCGCGGGCACAGTAAAAGCTGCTCCAGTGCAACCCATTATGAAGTACCGCCATCCTCTCGCTCCATGAATAAGTTCACCCCTGGACTTGAAGCTGGTGACGGCATTGCCCACGTGCAATTGGTCATACCCAAACTGCCTAGCGAACCTACTAGGCAGGTAGGGCTCCAAGAAGCATTGGTCTTCACTTCTGTACAATAAATGGGAAGGTCTAATGCAGACCAACCAATTAAAAGCTTCAGGAGAAAGAATGGTCTTCCCTTCACCTGAGTCCTGAAGCCTGCTCTCCTGTTGATTGAGATGTACAGAGGGGACGGTGCAGAAGAGCTTTCAGCTGTGAGCAAAATTTAGTGCCCGCCGACAGTCTAAAACTGTGGTCATGTTCCAGGTAGAATTCTTGTAATTCAACAAGAAATTACTCCCCGAACTACTGCCAGAGCCGGAAGACATCACCCTGGGGTTATGGAGAATTAACCATCCCATCAAATACAGGAACGGTAATTCTACCCTGGAAAAGTTGTCACGCCGTGTTTCATCGGCAAGCAACCCATCAGTAATGGCCCTCAGGCCAGCTTGTATGCGGCATACCATGGCAGGGAGCAAGCCCAGTCTTGCCCCCGAACACCAGACGCACTGCAGGCCATAAGGTGTTATGGTAAATGCGATCCAAAGATGCAATTCCTGGTACTACCAATCGACGCAGCCATACAGAGAGAAAGCCAGCCAGTTGAGCTTCCTTGGACAGAGGCATGCGGCAATGCCTCAAATAACTGTAGGCTTTAGTGCCCGCAGGATATTTTCCTATCCCTTCGTCGAGAATTTGATCGAAAGCCCTAGCGTCTTCAATAAGGTCATCGACTACTTGAGCACTAAGCACGCTCAGAAAGCTCAAAGGCCTATCCCTGCTATCCATGACTTTGTCTGGCTTAGCAGCCCTGGCCTGATGGAAGAAGAGGTAGGATGCCCATTTATTGGTATGAGCCAAATCAGATAGCTCATTATAGAAGGCGGTGCATGCTAAATAGTGACACATCAACTCCTGGTACACTGCCACTACCCGAGGGTCTGTATCCTCTAGCTCCCAGTTTGTGGGAACATACTCTTCATAAGGAGTATCCCCCATTGGCAGTCTTAAAATCTCTGCCATTTCGTGAAGGTCCAATCCCAACTCCCCCAGTGGAGTGGCGAAAGTCCCGGTGAGCGAGATATATCACTCCATCAAAGCCAGAAACAGGTTGGGTTGAGAGGTAACCCAACACTGGTAGCACTCACAGCCGCGTACAGACCAATGCTCTCCATCTCAGTCTGAAAATGCTTCAGGACCCAGTCAGCTAAACGAGCCCATCAAAGATTTGTAGGGGTAACCCACCCATTGGTCCGAGGATTAACCTTGGGGTATACTCCTCCATGCCCCATGAAGTCATTGCAGAAAGTCGGTAATTGGACTGGTTGGAGCAGTCAAGTGTCTTCACTTGGGACACTGTCCGGATACAATCCCCTGAACGGCATGACCGGACCGGAAGGGTGGCTTACAAATAACCCTTGGTCGAACCCTTTCTGATAAAATATCTTCCCCGGCTGGCCGTGAAGATTAGGGGTCAGAGTCCACGATATCCTCCTAGGATGCGTGGCATGGAAGAATGCCGAGATAGGGTAGTCTCTCAGCATCTTGGGCAGATACAGGACCAGGCCCCCGGCAGGAAAAATACAGTTTTCTTTCTTGGGCTTCGTCTGAGATTGTTTGTCAATCATATCCCCGAAGAGAAAAGCCGATTTTATATATTGTGCCCCATCTATATATGCCAGGGGATCTCCGTTGATCATGCTCAACAACATCCGCTCTTCTTGAGACGATATCAGGATTCCTCTTCCTTCAGGATATTGGGGTCCAGAAATAGGAAAAGTCACATGGGACAAATCCTCCAGGTAATTGGAGTGCAGCATCCCAGCAGCAGAACCTATCACCTCAGCCAACGGAGATATATATAAGTTAACTACAAAGTGCAAGAAAACACGTCAGTTTCTATACTAGACCTCATAATCTTGCAGCTTATGCCAAAAAGCAACAGTCTGTGCTTTTACGCCAACACTGTAAAAACTTGGCTTTCTACGCTGGAATCTTAGTCCAAGACGTAAAATTCAAGATTGGCAGTATACACAAAAATCTGACAGTCTGTGTTTTACGCCAGACTGCCAAAGTTTGAGTTATTACGCCAATTCTCATCCAGAGCGTAACACTCAAAGTTTGTAGTATACGCCAATTTTTGACAGTCAAAGCTTTTGCGCCAGACTGCAAAAATATGGAGTTTTTACGCTGACGCATTAGAAATGTGGGCGTAAAAGATGAAACATCTCTGTGCATCATCTTCCTCGAAGAGACTATCAGCACAGAAGATGACCTAGCGCATTCACGTACAACGTGTGCGAAGGGTTTTCTTCGTTCTTGTCGTCCCAAAAGCTTTATCTATAACGCCCGGTGCACAGCTCGTTAGTGGGACACTTCGTTCAGAGCGGGGTTCGCCCTGCCCGATGGGAGTCGCTCTTGCTTGGGCAGAGGAGCGAGAAGAGGAGGCAGCCTTCTTTCCCTTAGAGGAGGAGATTGGTTTTGGTGCCATTGCTAAAAACTCAGAATGCTCAGAGAAGAAACGAAGGAGAGTACTCAAAGAGATGAAGGTTTTCTTTTGCAAAAGACAGGTGAAGAGTCTTCTCTCTGAAAGTCTTGGGATATATAGAGAGTTCAGATGGACTCCTCGAATCCCTAACCAAATCCGATATTTAATATTCGGTTATGATTGGGGACTACGTCAGACTATTACTCAGGGAAGGCGGACAGTCAGCGAATTCAAAAAGTTTTCGTACAGAGCAAATTCGTGATTTTACGCCAAGGAGCTTTTTACGCTCGGGAAGCTACAAATCTACGGTTTTACGCTCAGAGGCTATAAGTCTATGGTTTTACGCCCGGATGCTTTTACGCTCAGTAGCTTTTACTCTCGAGAGGCTATAAACCTACGACTTCACGCTCAGAGGCTACAAATCTATGATTTCACGCTCAGAAGCTTTTTACGCTCAGAGGCGACAAATCTATGACTTCGCGCTCGGAAGTTTTCTTTTCAGAAGCTACAAATCTACGGTTTTACACTCAGAGGCTATAAGTCTATGGTTTTACGCCCGGATAATTTTACGCTCGGTAGCTTTTACGCTCGAGAGGCTACAAACCTACGACTTCACGCTCAGAGGCTACAAATCTATAATTTCACGCTCAGAAGCTTTTTACGCTCAGAGGCGACAAATCTACAACTTCGCGCTCGGAAGTTTCTTTTCAGAAGCTACAAATCTACAGTTTTACGCCCGGATGCTTTTATGCTCAGCAGCTTTTACGCTCGAGAGGCTACAAACTTACGATTTTATGCTCATCTACACTATGGATCTATGACTTTTTGCATATCCTAAAATACGTAGGCCAGAGTATGCGTATATCTGAACAAATCTCAAGATGGTCAATTGCAAGGGTTCACGCAGGAGATACTCCTTCTTGGCCTCAAAATATCCCAAGTACCCAAAGTATACAGAGTTCAGCATGGAAAATAACTCTTCTTCTTGGGTCGATTGGAAGTTCATCTAGAATCCAGTCTAAATATTTTCTCTACAGTTCAAGATGGCGACCTAGTTTTGACAGCCATTTTTTGCCCTATTTCAAGGGATTTTCGGAAAATCATTCTTGAAGACGATGGTCTGAACAATAATTCTCCTTCTCAGAAGAGTGACAGTTTAGAATTCTACGCAGTTCCCCATTCCAAATAGCAGGACAGTTCGAATATTTGACTTAAATGCTAAACAAGTTTTCTGTGCATCTTCAGTTATACGTAAAAGACAGGACGGGACCAAATACTCTTTTTATCAGAGTCGGCGTAAAGTTATTCAGACGTGTTGAAGCTACACATATTCTGACTTTATCACAACAAAAAATATGGCAAATCATCATATACGCAAAAGAAGACGATTTTATTAATCATGATTACATATGAGGGAAATCCAGTCTACAAAGGGTTTTTCATCTTCATGATTACATATGAGAGAAATCCCGTCTACAAAGGGTTTCTCATCCTCATTTAAAGATCACGCCCAGAATATGTTCTGTCAGGTTCTCGCATTGGGGGAGATCTTTATCCGTCTTCTATAGCAGTTCATCGACTTCCACAGTCGATGAACAAGAAAATGATTAATGGCGGAAGGATACACAACTGGGCTTGTGAAAAAAATTTAGAGCCCATCCTCCATACGCCATGACAGATTGAGTTGAGGTTTTAGACCCAACTCAATACTAAAAGACAGGGCTAGTTTTTCTGCCCTCGTCTACGAACGACGGGAGAAAATACAGCTGCAAGTTGTATGGTCGAATGTGACCCTTCCTCTCTCCTGGACGAATCGCCATATGAAGTTGCTGATTATCCCGAGCAAAGAAAGCTATGATATCCTTCCATGATCCATCGTTGCAGAGGATATTTGCTCGAAGACGCCTTCTTTTTTGGCTTCTTATATGCTGGAAGAACATGATCTTCTTCTTCCTTAAGTCGACCTGACGAACTCCGGCAATCATCTTTGTATGGTGAAGGAAATATGGGAAGAACAGGTT